>JASWHV010000005.1:69821136-70462487 GCA_030760725.1 Neostapfia colusana
CAAGAAAGGAGTGGTCAAACGGACTACTCCCAATATCCTTTCAATTATGAGCGATTAACTTCTAAAAATCATTACTTGTCTATTCCTCTTGGTAAACCTCCTCAATTCGATCGAAATGATTACTCCATGTGGAAGCATAATATGAAGATGCATCTAATCTCCTTAAACCCTAGCTTGTGGCAAATGGTTCTAACATGTGTCAATCTTCCAAGGAATGAAGAAGACGTTACCCCAGAGCAAGCCATCCTACTTCATCGCAATGCTCAAGCAGTTGGGGTCATCACCTCATCCTTGACTCGAGAAGAGTTCAACCGAGTGGATGGATTGGAGGTGGCCAAAGACATATGGGACACACTCAAGACGCGCATGAAGGCAACTGAGTCATTAGGGAGGCTAAGATCGAGATGATTGAAGGAGAGCTTGGGAGGTTCACCATCATGGATGGTGAGTCCCCTCAAGATATGTACAACTGTCTCAAGGTCCTCGTCAACAAGATCCGATGATGCACCCGGTGGACGGATTATGAGGTGGTGAAGAGGATGATTCGGACATTCATGCCTCGAAACATTGCTCTTTGCTCCTTGATCCGTGAGAGCCTGGGATATGCTCAAATGACCCCGGAGGAAATGCTTGGAAGAATCAACAACAATGAGATGATGGAGAAGGCAGCCATGTTCTACAACGACCTCCAAAGGCTCGCCTCCTCCAAGAAGAAAGATGTTGCTTTGAAAGCAACATCCTCATCACAAGACTTCGAAGCAAGTGATGATGAGAGTCTCGACACCGATGAAGAAGAGGCGCTCTTCATCAACAAATTCAAGAGGATGATGATAAGGAGGAAGGGGAGCAACCACTATGAGAACAAGAACAAGGAAAATTCCAAGCCCAGACAAAAAGAGCATGCTACAACTGTGGTGAATATGGACACTTCATTATAGATTGTCCATATGAAGAGAGTAAGAAGAAGAGAGATGGCAAGTCCCAAGAGAAGAAGTTCTTTAAGAAGAAGAAGCCATCGGGATATGCTCACCTTGGGAAGGAATGGGACTCATATGAAGACTCATCCTCCGAGGATGAAGAGAAAGTGGCAACACTCGCCATTGGAAGGAGCAAGCTCTTCCCCAACCTTGAAGACTTCAAGTCTACATGTCTCATGGCAAAGGAGGGAAGAAGAAAGGTTAAATCTAAACCATCCTCCTCTACTTCTTCACTTGGTAACTTTGATAGTAGTAGTGAAAACGAATCCATGCTCAAGGATCTAAGTAGGAGCACCTTGAAAAAGATGAGTCTGTTGTTGGAAGAAATCTTTGAGAAGGAGGAACTCATCAACCATCAAGAAGACATGTTCATCCTTGAAAAGGAGAGATGTCATGAGCTTGAAGAGCTTCTTGAGGTTGAAAGGAAAAGAAGCAAGGCACTTGAGCGTGAACTCGCTTTGAGCAAGGAAACTTGCTCAAATCTTGAGGATACAACTATTGTGCTCAAGGATGAAATTGTTGACTTGACAAAAGTTAACAAGATCCTTGAAACACAAGTTGAGTCTCTCAAGATAAATGCACCTTCTTCCTCTATGATTCCACCCTCCTCAAAGAAATCTTTCGAAGCAACTCAAACTTACAAGTGCTTAAACTTAATCCTAAAACTTAAGGATGAACTCAAATTGGCACAAAACAAGCAATCACCAAAAGGTGGGATCTTTGACAAGGAGAAATTGGAATATGCACGAAGTGCATATACCAATGTAAGACCTCCACATGTCAAAGATGGTCTTGGCTATTCTCGGGAGTGGAAGCAACATGCTAAAACTTCCAAGAATAGGAAAGACTTGATTGTTTTTGTGAAGGGGGGTTCATCCAACAAAGAAAATGGAAAGAACATTGCAAACTCATCTAACATGTCTAAAAATGAACCTCATCCTTTGTTCCATGACTTTGATGCTTCATATGTTTTATTAAGGAACAAATTTGGAAAGACCTATGCTAGGTATGTTGGGCCACTCCGTAAGAGTCCAAAACCTTGCATTTGGGTGCCCAAGTGCCTCTTGACTAACATGAAAGGACCCAACTCTGTTTGGGTACCAAAAGGTAAGGCATAACTCTATTTTGTAGGCATACTCCTCTGGTGGATCAAAATGGGTGCTCGACAGTGGATGCACAAATCATATGATCGGAGAAAGAAGGATGTTTGTGGAATATGAGGAAAATGAAGATCTAAGTGAAGGAATATACTTTGGGGACAATAGCCAAGGGAAAATCCTTGGCACCGGTAAAATTGCTATTTCTCCCCATCATACTCTTTCAAATGTTTTGCATGTTGACTCCCTTAATTATAACCTTCTATCCATATCCCAACTATGTGATAAAGGTTATAACTGTATTTTCACTAACGAGGGTGTGACTGTCTTAAGAAGAAGCAATGACTCAATCGCCTTTAAGGGCATGCTCAAGGGAAAGCTTTACCTTGTGGATTTCACCACGGATAAAGCTCAACTTGACACATGCTTAATGGAGAAGACCAACATGGGATGGCTTTGGCATAGACGGCTATCCCATGTTGGGATGAGAAATTTGCAAAAACTTCTTAAGGGAGAACACATTCGAGCCTTGAAAAATGTTGTTTTTGATAAGGACCGGCCATGTAGTGCTTGTCAAGCCGGAAAGCAAGTTGGAGCTCAACATCCATCCAAAAATGTCATGACGACTACAAGACCTTTGGAGCTACTTCACATGGACCTCTTCGGTCCAATCGCCTACATAAGCATCAGCGGTAACAAATATGGTCTTGTAGTTGTAGATGATTATTCTCGCTTCACTTAGGTGTTCTTTTTGCATGACAAAGGCGAAACTCAAGGTGTGCTCAAGAAATTCTTGAAGAGAGCTCAAAACAAGTTCTCCTTAAGAATCAAGAACATAAGGAGCGATAATGGCACCGAGTTCAAAAAAAACACTCAAGTGGAAGAATACTTGGATGAAGAAGGCATCAATCATGAGTTTTCAGCCCCCTACTCCCCTCAACAAAACGGTGTGGCTGAAAGGAAGAATAGAACTCTTATTGAGATGGCAAGAACCATGCTTGATGAGTACAAGACGTCGGACCGGTTTTGGACGGAAGCGGTTTACACCGCATGCCATGCCATAAACCGGTTGTACCTTCATCGACTTTTGAAGAAGACGTCTTACGAACTTCTAACCGTGTGCTAGATAGAGAAGAGGCTCCACAAGAAGCACTTAAAAGGATGGCACTTGGAGACATTTTCTCTTAAGAACATCCTCAATACTGAAATGACCATCCAACAAACGAAGATACGTCTCCTTCACACGATCAAGCTCAAGATGAGCAAGGCCAACCTCAACAAGATCAAAACGATCAAACTCAAGAAGGAGGATTGGATCAAGGGGGAGATGAAGAAAAGAACGACGATGTAGATGAAGATCAAATAGTCCAACCACCTCATCCAAGAGTGCACCAAAGTGTTCAACGGGATCATCCTGTCGACAACATACTAGGAGACATCTGCAAAGGGGTAACCACTCGTTCTCAAATAGCTAACTTTTATGAACATTACTCTTTTGTTTCCTCTTTGGAGCCTCACAAGGTAGAAGAAGCACTTCAAGATCCGGATCGGGTGGTGGCCATGCAAGAGGAACTCAACAAGTTTGAAAGAAATCAAGTATGGGAACTCGTGAAGCGACCCAACACAAATGTTGTGGGAACCAAGTGGGTATTCCGCAACAAGCAAGACGAGTATGGGGTTGTAACAAGAAACAAGGCAAGACTTGTTGCAAAGGGATATGCACAAGTTGAAGGTGGATTTCGATGAAACTTTTGCTCCCGTAGCTAGGATTGAATCAATTCGTATCTTGCTTGCTTTTGCTACTCACCATGATTTCAAGCTATACCAAATGGATGTGAAAAGTGCTTTCCTCAACGGTCCAATCAAGGAGGAAGTGTACATGGAGCAACCACCCGGATTTGAGGACGATAAGTATCCTAACCATGTCTTTAAGCTTCGGAAAGCCCTCTATGGCCTCAAACAAGCTCCTAGAGCTTGGTATGAGTGTCTTAGAGACTTTTTCATTAAAAATGGTTTTAGGATAGGGAAGGCCGACTATACACTCTTCACTAAGCATTTTAACGATGATTTATTTGTGTGCCAAATATATGTCGATGAGATTATATTTGGTTCTACTAACAAAGCTTTTGTGATGAGTTTTCAAAGATAATGACTGAAAGGTTCGAGATGTCAATGATGGGGGAATTGAAGTTCTTCCTAGGATTTCAAGTCAAACAACTCAAGGAAGGAATGTTCATAAGTCAAACCAAGTATACTCAAGACATACTCAAGAGGTTCGACATGGACAAAGCCAAACCCATCAAGACTCCAATAGGAACCAACGGACACCTTGACCTCAATGAAGATTGTCCAAGTGTGGACCAAAAGGTATTTCGTTCCATGATAGGTTCCTTGCTTTACCTTTGTGCATCTAGGCCCGACATAATGCTTAGTGTGTGTATGCACCGTTCCAAGCCGCTCCTAAGGAGTGTCACTTGACAGCCGTTAAGAGGATTCTTAGATATTTGGTTGATACTCCTAACCTAGGACTTTGGTATCCCAAGGGATCCAAGTTCAATCTCATTGGATACTCCGATGCTGATTATGCTGGTTGTAAGGTAGATAGGAAGAGCACGTCCGGGACTTGCCAATTCCTTGGTAGGTCCTTGGTTTCGTGGTCTTCAAAGAAACAAAACTCCATTGCCTTATCCACAGCCGAAGTGGAGTATGTCTGCGACGCTCGATCCCATGAAAACGGATCCGAACTAATGCATATGTGTGCCCAGGATGTTCATCACACATACACATGTAATCCACAAACTGAATTTAGAATATAACCATGAATAATAGGGTTTAAGTACTTTATTACATCAATCTCTACTTATTCCTGCAGCAGAAGTCTCTAACTTATTATAGCAGTGGAAGTCTCTAAACGATAGCGGAAACAAACTAAACACGGCAGCGGCTCCATCTCCAACTCCACAGGCAAGTTGACGGTAGATCGCACGCCTAGTACTCCACATGATCTTCGAAGTACTCTTCTCCTATTGCTGATGGTGAAGTAATAATGCAAGTTTGAGTACATGACGTACTCAGCAAGTGCAGGAAATCTATGACATGTAGCTTCCAACAAGGTAGGAACAAAAAGGCTCATTGCAGATAGCAAAGTTTATTTCTCAAACATGATAAAAACAACAACTAACTTTAAATGGATTTAATCCCAACATATATCCAATTAAAACTTCAACATACCTCCTTTATGATTCACCACCTTTCATGTCTCAACCAACATAAATCTTTCTCAACTTTCATCTCATGCTCATGATATCCATAACCATCTCATATTCATGATATCCATAACCATCTCATATTCATACCACCATCTCATATTCATCTCATATTCATATCTTCCGAAACCAAACTCATTGTTACGACTCAACAGTCCCAAAAACCAATCCCAAAGACCATACCATAATCAAACCAATAAACATCCATCCCAAACATCCTCCAATCATGGAAGTTGGCCAGGTGCTTGTGACCGGAAGCACGGCTATCATGATAGTTTTACACTCTGCAGAGGTGGCACCACTTTATCCACAAGTTTGTGATTTTGTCACCCGTCGGCGACTGCAGAACCTCCATTATACTAGTACACAATCGTTGTGTATGGCCAAGAAATCACAAAATAGCCTTTACAAAGGGGCTACTAGATGTATGGACTCACTAAGATTTCACCAGTAGGCTCAAATCACCATTCTCCCATCTACGGGCCCCCTCTTGTGCCATGCAGTTCCCAGGGCAGTCCTCTCTCGACTTCCATTCCCCGCGCCTTCCACGGTCCATAACAATCTAGCAACTTACCTAATTAGTCAGCTAAGCCGCACCCATATTTGGCCTTGTGGTGGCACTGTTTTCCTGGCATGAACCGGTCCTTAGATCTACGACAAGTAAACCACCATCTCATTCTTCCACATCCACAAACCAAGTTTGCCTAGATCTCCCCCCCCCCCCCGATTCATGTTCATTATCATCATCAAGTTCTTATTATAATTGTTCATATGAGTGCAGTAGCTAGACACATTCTATCTCGCTTCCCATAACCCGTAGATTAGCGAAGCAAAAAGCAAAAACGACCATACCCAACTCATCACTTTCCCGGCGACAAGGGTGGTTAATAAAACTAGTAAACTCTTATAAAAGGGTTCCCATCAAATTGACTCAAGCATACACAGTTTTCGCAAACAAAACAGTTTCGAAACATGGGATCAATATGGTCAAGGGTCACTTGCCTTGTTCCTGTGGCTTCTGTTGCTCACGGATCTCAAAGTCCTGGTGTTATAGTTCTTCGCAGATAGCTCCCTGAGCTTTTCCTTCTACTCACATCACGCACATACAAGATTTACAGCAATCAATCATCATTCACAAACTTTACTCAAGACGCAATGGTGTAGATGGATGCAAATCCTATGGTGCTATCAGTTTGTACGTGTTCTTGCATGTTTTAATGGCTTGCATGGGTTTTACGATGAACAAGGGTGTAAGGATCAAGTGTGGACGTGGTGATGATCTTGACTCAAGATCTGGATCAATTCCACCATCAAAAACCGATCAACACGTGATCCGTCCACACGAAAAGGCTTCTGTTTGAAGAAAACAGATGCGAAGAAAACCACGATGATGTCATAAGGTGGTAACGAAGACCTACCTCGTCCTTCCTCCTAGCAATGGAAGCAAGACAGTTCGTCGGCTCTCTTCCGGCGATGGCGAACGTGACGGGGCTCGTCGGCGGTCTCACTGGTGGTTGAACTCCGACAAAGGGGGTTAACTCGGCGAGTTGGGGGCTAGGGCCTCTAAGTCGTCGACTTGAGAAGGTGTTACAGCCAAGGGGTGTTTCGGGTTCTATTTATAAGGGGTGAAAGAAGAGTATTACTCTGATTGGAGTTCAAATAAGAGTCATATTCAATTTGTTTTTGGATCTTAACAACTTATCTTCAATTGATTTGGTGTGATAGCAATGTAGAAATCGTGTTTGTTTCCTCGGTACCGGGTACTCCCGCTCGTACAGGAGAAAAACCGTTTAGGATCTCGTCACCTCCTCATTGATGAGCTCCGGAGGCTCCACGTGTCCAGCGGGGGCCGGGCTTCCCTTCTCCGCAGAGGCGGGCTCCGGTTGTGCCGCGTGTCAGGCGGGCGGGACCTCCCCTCTCCCTTAGAGGTGAGCTCCGCGTGCGCCACGTGTCTAGCGGGCGGGACCTCCCCTCTCCTCAGAGGCAAGCTCCGTGTGTGCCACGTGTCAGTGCCAGACCTCTCTTCTCGGAAGAGTGCTCCGAGGTCAACACGTATCCAGCGGACCGGACCTCTTGGAGGCGAGCTCCGAGAGTGCCATGTGTCCAGCAGCGCCGGACTTCCTTTCTCTTCAGAGACGAGCTCCGAGGTCAACACGTGTCCATTGGTGTCAGACCTCCCTCCCCTTCGGAGGTGTGCTCTGAGGATGACACGTGTCCAACAGTGTCGGACCTCTCGCAGACGAGCTCCGAGAGCGACACGTGTCTCGTGGGGTGGACCTCTCGGGGGTGAGCTCCGAGAGCGACACGTGTCCCGCGGGGCGGACCTTGCTTTTCCGCAGAGACTAGCTCCGGTGGGGACACGTGTCCTGCGGGGCTGGACCTCGCTTCTCCGTAGAGACAAGCCCCGGAGGCAACACGTGTTCAGCGGGTCGGACCTCGCCCCTTCCACAGAGGCTAGCTCCGAGCATGCCATGTGGCCAGCAGTGCAGGACCTCACCCCCTCCGCAGAGATGAGCTCCGAAAACGCCACGTGGCCAGCAGGCCGCGGAAAGTGTCTACAACGCTCCTCGGCGAACTGGACTTGGCTCTTTTTAGCTATCTTTCACCTGTTCTACTTCTTTTAAAATGTTTTCTCTATATGAAATATGCATGCATGCATGAATATGAAGTTGAGGGTGTCATAACGTCGCAGCCGGGGGTTGTTGTGCACAACTCCTATGGATGCGACAAACTCTTAGGGACTATGGTTACACTTTGAGCCATATTCCACTCCTATGTGACAATGAGAGTTCCATCAAGATTGCTCACAATCCCGTGGAGCATTCTAGAACCAAACACATTGATATCCGTCACCATTTCCTGCGAGATCACTCTATCAGGGGAGATATCGTTATCTCTCATGTTAGGAGTGAGAAGCAATTGGCGGATATCTTCACCAAACCCCTTGATGAGAAACGTTTTTGTGACCTAAGGAGTGAACTAAATATCCTAGATTTTCAAAACGTTGCTTGAGTCGTGCACATCTGTTTGTTACTTGTATATAAACTTCAAAAATCGCATGCTTTCAAAATTCTACCCTAAATCTCTCTTAGTCTATGAAAATTATGTTTAAAAGGACTCTTTGTCAAATATGGTCATTGTTTGTTTGATGTATGCTTACTGACCATGTTTGTCAAGTATATTTGCAAAAACTTGTCCAAAGAGGATCATATTATTGAGCTAAAATTTAAATTATATGAATTTCAGCATATAGCCGGACTAGTCTGCCCACGGGCCGGACAAGTCCGGGCTGTCTAGGTCGGACTTCTCAGCGGACAAGTCCAAACTGGACTAGTCCGCCTAGGTGTCCAGACAAGTCCGGTACCGGAGAAGTCCGGCTCTGGTCCGTGGACCGGACTTGTCCGTGCACCAGGCCGAACTAGTCCGGCCCCTAGGGACTTAACCTCCCACGAGCGGCCAGACCCCCCTCTCTCCTCACTTTCAACTCTCTCTCTCTCACTCTCTAAGCGGGAACCGCCCCCATTGGCAATTCTCGCTTTTCTCCACCAAAAATCTCGTCCAATTCATGGATTGGAGCCCTAAGGAGTGTGGAGACTCTTCCCCGTGCTTCGTTGCTCAAGTTTCGCCTTCGATTTCATCACATTTTAAGATTTGAAGAGGTATTCTTGACCTAACCAAAAATCTTTCCTTCTCTTCATTCTTAGGTCTTTTGCTAGAAACTTCTTCACAAATGTTGTTCCTAATGTCATTGCAATCGTAGCCTAGGAGTATTGCGACTTGATTCAAAGTTTTTGCGAAAATTTTGTTAGGGTTAGGGTTCTTCCTGTGCAACCCAGACTAGTCCGGTTTCTGGGCGGACAAGTCCATTCTCGGGCGGACTAGTCCGGCCCATTAACGGACAAGTCCGGTTTACACAGGACAAACCCAACTTTAGCCATTTTTAGTGAATTATTTCGCAATATTCCACTTCATTGACCTCTTATTTCTTGTTTCTCAGGCAATATGTCGGACTCCGACCAAAGCTCCCCTCTTGCATGTCCCATGGCTGAGGAGGCTCGACAAGCCCTCCATCGGCGCATTACCGAAGAGAGGACGGCAAAGGAGGCCCAAGCGGCTAAGGATGTCGTCAGTCGAGAGGCAAGAACAAAGAAGAGACATGATCTTGATGAGGAGGCACAAATTGCCAAAGCCGTTGAAGAATCCTTGGCGGATCAATGGAAGAAGAAAAGGGCCGAACGTGAAGCCCATAGCTCCCAGGCTGCTAGTGTCGTAGAACCCAAGAGGAAGAGGCTGGTCACTTTGGGAGAGAAAGAGCGAGACGAAGAGAAGGAGAAAGAACTCGAGAGTAGGGTTCTCCGTGACCCGAAGAAAGGCAAGGCTCCACTTCCTGAGGAGCCCCAAAACAAAAAGGCAACTGCCAAGGCACCGACAAAGAGGGCAGGAGGCATAGTAATCAGGGAGAAGGGGCAACCTAAGCCCATCGGTCCCCTGAAGATGGTTGCCCCTGCTAGAGATCCAAACCGACAGCCCAACAATCCAGCATATGTATTCAAAGGAAAGGGTGCTAAGAAGGCGAGAAGGCTGAGAATGGATAAAGTCTATGATTATGAGAAGCACAAAGTTGACCCAGGTTTTGGTTTGATTTCCATTGCGATTACTACTGTCGGTACCCTCAATATGGGGTACCCCCGCGCACAGGGGAAATTGCCTAAGGACCTCGCCCTTCTCCGTAGGGAGAGTTCCGAAGGCGCCACATGTCCCGCAGGGCCGGACCTCCCTCTCCTCAGAGGAAAGCTCTGGGCCTGCCACGTGGCCTACAGAGCCGGACCTCCCCCCTCCATGGGGAGAACTCCGAAGGCTCCACGTGTCCCGCGGGGCCGGACCTCCCTCTCCTCAGAGGAAAGCTCTGGGCCCGCCACGTGGCCAGCAGAGCCGGACCTCCCCCTCCGCGGGGAGAGCTCTAAAGGCTCCATGTGTCCAGCGGGGCCGGACCTCCCTCTCCTCAGAGGAGAGCTCCGGACCCGCCACGTGGCCAGCAGAGCCGGACCTCCCTCCACCGTGGGGAGAGCTCCGAAGGTTCCATGTGTCCAGCGGGGCCGGACCGCCCTATCCTCAGAGGAGAGCTCCAGGCCCGCCATGTGGCCAGCAGAGTCGCGCTACCTACCCCCGCGCCGTAGGAAGCAAGAGTAAAGACGCGCCGTACCTTGCCCGTACAAGGTATTCAAGACCCGCGCCTTCCCAAGGCGCGGAGATGCGGAGCACGCCTCTGTCAGGTGTCGTTGCACCCAGTCACGTCGCAGTGAAGACTGGCACACCGCGTCAGAGGTTGTGCGCCAATAAACACAGCGACAAGACATCCCCTGCCGCCCCTGCCATCATCAACCACTACGACTATCTTGCGGCATGGGCATGGTGGCAGAACGAAGACTCAGAAGCCTTCGCCAGAGACAACTATCGGCGTAACTGCAATATACGGTAGATGGCAGGCAATCTCCCCGGGACCACCTGTCGGGTCCCAGGCCCACCTTGTAAGCCACCCGAGGCTTGGACTATAAAAGGCTCGGGTAGGCGACGTTAGCAAGGGTTCGCTCCTCAGCCATTCGCACCTGAGGGTTTGACTCTTTGCACACTTGCTCCCTAGACACTCTAGCACTCAGGTCATCCTCAAGCTCTGAATTCGGGTTCTGAGCACCAGGCAATACAACGAGCACCTTTGCTCACCGTGGACGTAGGGTTTTACGCTCCGGCGGCCTGAACCACGTAAAAATCTCTATGTCAAGCTTCTCCTTCCATCGTCCCTAACGCGTAAGCTCTCCGTGAGTGTCTAGCCCCTCCGAAAAAGAACCTCCGTGGGCTGCCCAGAGCAAGCCAGGGGGAAGTGTCGACAACACACTTCAACATTTGGCGCGCCAGGAAGGGTTTTTTCCCTTGCGCGACGAGCTTTCGCCGGCGAAGATGACGAAGCTTCCTTCAGCGGCAAGCTCTCCCCACCCACGTTCACGACGAACGGTGACCAGCGGGGACTACGTCTCGACACACTCAGGGCGGAGTGTGTCGGTGCAAGCTGGAAGCCAGCAGCCGACTCCAGCGGCGCCGACTCGAGCAAGCCCAAGATCCACTGCAGCGCTGAGTGTCTCCCATGAGAGTGCACTAGCTGTAGCACGAGCGCTACTGCGCAATCCGCCTGCTGGGGACGTGCCTCAGTCAGCGACCCAGCAGTGGATTCACGATGTAGACCGTCTCGTCGTCACCGCCGCCAACCCTCGACTTCGGCGTGGATGACGTCCCGGTCAACCAGGTGTGTCGCTGACGCGCACGCCAACGGTTGACAGTCAGACGGCAGATTCCCGCTCCACCAGGCTCCCATCTGCGGACCTGAGGTCGGAGCTAGAGCGATGTCACCTGGGCGAAGACGCCCGCCTGAACATCGAGCGACACCGAGAGAGGCGTCGCAACCGCGAGGTCAGCGACAGCATGTTGACCGCCTCGACTCAGCCTGGCCTGCAGACGTTCGCTACGCGATCTCTGCCCTAGGCATATGCCACGCAGCATATGCCTCAGCCATATGCCCTGCAAGTGGCACCCCCGGTCTATGGCACAGCCTTGCCCATACCGGGGTACACGGTGCCGACGGTGAACCAAGTGTTCGTGGCACCAACACCTTCAGCAACAGGAGCAGGATGTGCGGCCCTCACGCCACACCTTTGCTTCGCAAAGTGGTCGTGCAAGTTCTGGCCGCACCTGCCCGAGAAGTACGATGGCAGCGTCAACCCGGCGGAGTTCCTCCAAATCTACTCCACCACCATCCTTGCTGCAGGAGGGGATGAGGCCGTCATGGCCAACTACTTCCCCGTCGCCTTGACCGGACCAGCACGGTCTTGGCTCATGAATCTCCCCTAGGGTTCCATAACCTCCTGGGGAGAGCTCTGCCGGCAGTTTACTGCAAACTTCGGCAACTCCTACACCCGGCCTGGCACGGAGCTCGACCTCCACGCCATCCAACAACAACCTGGAGAGACACTGCGTTCCTTCATCCAGCGGTTCTCCCAGGTGCGGAACACCATCCCTCATATCCAAAATGCTTCAATGGTGGTGGCGTTCCGACAGGGTGTACGGGACAAGAAGATGCTCGAGAAGCTCGCAACTAGAGAAGTGTGCGACGTCTCAAAGCTCTTCAGCTTGGCGGACAAGTGCGCCAGGGCAGCAGAAGGGCGTAACTGGCACTCACAGCTAGTCTCCGAAGAAGGAGAACAGCCCAGACCAAGTGTTGCTCCCCACGGGAGCAGCAGAAAGGTCAAGAAGGCCAGCGACAAGACCATGCTGCCGACCGAAGCTCCAGTTGTTGCAGCTGCAACATCCACCGGAGCACGAGGGCCACGCCCCGACAAGAGGCCGCGACAGTCACCAGCCCCGAACGGTGACAAAGGCGAGCCGTGCCCCGTGCACAACATCAGCAGCCATACTGCTGCTGAGTGCCGGGAGATCCAGAAGCTCGCGGAGCGCTTCCGCAGAGGGAAGCAGCCGCGTGCTGACGCCCCTCCCTTCCATCAAAGGGAGGGCAAGCAGAAGGTCGACGCCCAAGACAACGTCGACCACCAGACGGAGTTCCAGGAGCCTCAACGCGCCGTGAAGGCGGTGCACAACCGTGAGGACTCGAGCGACGACGAACGCCGGAAGGCGCTCTACGTCATCTATGGTGGGTCCTCTGACCCCTCGTCCCGAAGCGCAGTCAAGACTCTGCGCAGAGCAGTAGAGTCGATGGCTCCTCTCCCAAGTGCCTCACCGCACCTCAAGTGGATGGGAACCCCCATCAGCTTTGACGCCACCAACTTCCCCAGGAACATGGCTGGGGCCGGCCATCTACCGCTCTTGGTAGCCCCCACCATCGCCAACGTGAAGATGTACCACATCCTGGTAGATGGCGGGGCTGGGCTGAACCTCATAAGCCGTGCAACTTTCCAGAAGCTGCAGATCCTGATGGCCAAGCTCACCCCATCGAGCCCCTTCTCAGGGGTCGGGCCGGGACAGGTCGTCCCCTACGGCAACATCAGTCTTCCGGTGACCTTTGGGGCACCGGACAGTTATCGAACAGAGTACATTCTGTTTGACGTGGCGGAGATCGACCTCCCCTTCAACGCCATCATCGGCAGGCCAGCCCTGTACCGGTTCATGGCAGTAGCCCACTCTGGCTACCTCGTCTTGAAGGTGCCTACACCAACAGGTGTTCTCAAGATTCATGGAGAACGCACTGCTGCAGTGTCAGCCTTGGAGAAGCTCCAAGCGCTTGTAGCAGCCCGAGCACCAGCTCCTGGCGGCGCAGAACCGGGCCAGCTCCACCCGAGTGCACGCCACCGTGCCTCGACCTCAGCACCCCGTGTGCAACCCCTCGACGAGGGCGACATCCCCCTGAAGGTCGTCCAAGTCGGCGTCGATGCTGCCCAGACCAACCGGGTAGCCGGGGGCCTGGACAGCAAATAGGAAGGTGCGCTCATCACCTTCCTCCGGCACAATGTCAACGTGTATGCATGGCAACCGTCGCAGATGCCGGGGATCCCTAGGGAGGTGATCGAGCACCATGTGAAGGTTTTCCCTGACGCCCGGCCAGTCCAACAGAAGCCCCACAAGCAGTCCATCGAGCGGCAGAACTTCATTCATGAAGAAATCAAGAAGCTACTGGACGCTGACTTCATACGGGAAGTCCACCACCCCCGGTGGTTGGCGAACCCCGTCGTCGTCCCGAAGGCCGGCGGGAAGCTCCGGATGTGCATCGACTAAACCAGACTCAATAAGGCATGTCCTAAAGATCCATTCCCTCTCCCTAGAATAGATCAAATAGTAGACTCTACATCAGGCTGTGATATGCTATGCTTCCTAGACGCCTACTCGGGTTTTCTTCAAATCCCTATGTCTAGAGAAGATGAAGAACACACTTCTTTCATCACAGTAGACGGCCTGTATTGTTATGTCTCTATGCCTTATGGTCTAAAGAATGCTCTCCCCACCTTTGTACGTGCTATGCACAAAACCTTTGTAGAGCTAATAAGAGACTTAGTTGAGGTGTATATCGATGACATCGTTGTCAAGGTCAGGCAGAGCTCATCCTTGTTAGATAACCTAGATCTAGTCTTTGACAAACTGCGCTCCACTCGCACTAAGCTGAACCCCGACAAATGTGTGTTCGGCGTATCCTCTGGGAAGCTCCTAGGATTCCTGCTCTCATACCGAGGGATTGAAGCCAACCTAGAGAAGATCAAGGCCATCGACCTGATGCGGCCCCCCGCCCGCATCAAGGATGTCCAGAAACTCACGGGATGCCTAGCCGCGCTGAGTCGGTTTATATCGAGGCTAGCAGAGCGGGCACTTCCCTTCTTTAAGCTCCTGCGCAAATCCGGTCCTTTTGCTTGGACCGACAAAGCAGAAGAAGCATTCTAGGAGTTGAAGCAGCTCCTGACAACCCTACCCATCATGGTAACCCCCGAGCCCGAAGAGCACCTGCTGCTCTACATCGCAGCAACAACAGAGGTGGTGAGCATGGTCCTCGTCGCAGAGTGGCCGGACCCCTCATCACCGCAGCCTGCTCCGGTAGCAGAAGACAAGCACCAGGAGACCCCTGGGACTCAAGACGACCTCCCGGAGCTCCAAGGTGACCTCCAGGAGGTCCAACGGGACCTCCCGGAGCTCCAAGATAACCCCCTGGAGGTCCAAAGGGACCTTCCAGGAGAACAAGACGACCTCCCGAAGGTCCAAGACGGCCTAGAAGCCCCCGGGTCCCAGCTCCCGGAGGCTCCCCCGGACCAGTCTACCTCCTGTCGGCCTGAGTCAATGAAGGAAGACATCTCAGGCCCAGGGGGGAGGGTCCGGACCATCCAGAGGCCTGTCTACTACATCAGCGAAGTACTCCACGACGCCAAGACAAGGTACCTGGAGGTCCACAAGCTGTTGTATGCAGTACTCGTGGCGTCCAGGAAGCTCCGCCACTACTTCCAAGCCCACCGGATCTCGGTGGTCAGCTCATACCCGCTGAAGGCCATTCTTCACAGCCCCAACGCGACCGGCAATGTCGCTAAATGGGCAACGGAGTTGGCGGAGTTCGAGCTAGACTTCCTTCCTCACCACGCGGTCAAAAGCCAAGCACTGGCTGGCTTCGTGGCCGAATGGATGCCAACAACAACCAACCCAGGGGGCCACGAAGACGGTGAACCAAAGCCCCGAGATCCGGTCTTCACCGGGCCTCACTGGACGCTTTTCTTCGACGGCACCTCGCGAAAGCAGGGGGCTTGTGCCGGCGTACTGCTTCTCATGCCATCGGGGGAGCAGTTTGGGTACATGGTGCGTCTCAATTTCAAGGCAACCAACAACATGGAAGAGTATGAAGCACTCATTTTTGGCTTGAAGACAGCCTTGTCTTTGGGCGCTCGCCAGTTGTTGGCACAGGGCGACTCCCAGCTAGTCATCAAGCAAGTCAAGGGTGAATGTTCCTGCAATGACCCGCAACTAGCTGCTTATCTACTCCACGTGCAGATGCTAGAGAAAGACTTCCTCGCCTTGGACCTGCGCCATGTACCGCGCGCTGGCAATGCCGCGGCTGACGACCTCTCAACGAAGGCCTCCACCGGAGCCCCCGTGCCCGAAGGAGTCTTCGAGAGGACGTTACTGTGGCCCACCGCCCGGCCTGCCGAGCCGGGCGAAGGGGGATGGTCCAGCACCTCGAAGCTGGCAGTCCTGGCGGACCTGCTACCATGGACGCCGCCAAGGATCGTAAGCGTCACTGGGGACTCCGTGCTACCCAGCGCTCAAGATACAGGAGCTCAAGTCATACCCGATGCATGGATCACGGAGATGCGGGCTACTTGAAAGACAATATCCTCCCTGATGAACGGGTATCCGCTGAACGGATCGTGTGCATAGCTAAAAGATACGTGCTGGTAGAAGGGGATCTCTACCAGCGTAGCGCCAACCACGTCCTATTGCGGGGCATAACCCAGGGGGAAGGCTGCGACTTGCTCGCTGAGATCCATGGAGGCGAATGTGGGAGCCACTCTTCCTCACGCACGCTTGTCGGTAAAGCCTTCTAGCATGGCTTCTACTGGCCGACAGCACTCCGGGATGCCGTCAAGCTGGTCAAGAGCTGCAAGGCGTGCCAGTTCCACGCCAAGCAGATCCACACACCGGCTCAGGCGGTACAGATGATCCCGCCCTCGTGGTCGTTCGCGGTGTGGGGGTTGGACATCCTGGGGCCATTCCCCAAAGCCATCGAGGGATTCTGGTACCTCTACGTCGCCATCGACAAGTTCACCAAGTGGCCGGAAGCTACACCCGTCATCACCATCAACAAGCAATCTGCAATCAAGTTCATCAAGTCAATAGTCTGTCGGTTCGGGGTCCCGAACAGAATCATCACCAACAATGGGACCCAGTTCACCAGCGCGGCATTCCAAGACTACTGCGAAGACCTTGGCATCCAGGTGTGCTATGCCTCCGTTGCTCACCCAAAGAGCAATGGGCAAGTCGAGAGGGCCAACGCTGAGATCCTTCGGGGCCTTAAGACTCGCACCTATGACAGCTTGAAGAAACATGGTGCCAAGTGGGTGGATGAGTTTCCGAGCACCCTGTGGGCTAATCGGACATCCCAAAGCCGGGCCACCGGGGAGACACCCTTCTTCATGGTGTACGGGGCCGAAGCTGTGCTTCCCCCAGAGATCACCATGAAGTCTCTCCGTGTCCGAGCTTACGACGAAGCCGCGCAGGACAACCTCCGGCGTGAAGACATCGACCTCGTCGATGAGGCTCGATTACATGCAGCGCTCCGCAACGCACGGTACCGGCAGACGCTCCGGCGCTACCACCAAAGGTCCGTACATGTCCGGGAGCTGCAAGAAGGCGACATGGTACTGCGGCGCATACTTTCTCGCGAAGGGACCAACAAACTCTCCCCTAGCTGGGAAGGTCCCTTCCGGGTCACGAAAGTTCGTCGCCCCGGGTGCGTACGCCTTTCCACCGAGGATGGGGATCCACTCCCGAACCCTTGGAACATAGAACACCTCCGTAAGTTCTATCCCTAGAGCAGTAGTAGGACAATTCTTTTTCTTTCTGTAATAAATCCCATAGAGTCCAGGAACAGCGCTCGGAGCGGGTAAGTCCCAGGGGACGGTCCAGGACTACGTTTCAGCTTGGCCTGGTTCCGACCCTAAGCGCGCAGAGTCTTGCTTCCCTTCTTAATGGGGCGGGTTGTCGTCTCCATGTTTAGCCTGCCTTCCTCCTATGGATATGTATATCAAAAGAAACATGTCCTGCCATGCTCTTACCCTTGTGCTCATTTAAATTACGCATTAATTTTTATGACCACACTTTCCATGTATGCTCACCGTACATCTAGCTCTCCTTTCCCACTCTCATCCCTAGTCGGCATTTGCTATCCTTCCGTATACCGGACTAGGACCGTAAGCCTAATAAGACTATGAGAAAGGGAAGGGAGAGCTCCCGAGGAGAATTACGATTCCCCTACTTGTGTGCAGGACCTCCCGGCTTTAGCTCCCCCGCAGGAGTATGGTAGGTGTGCCCAAAGCATTGGCCACACCTACCAGGGGGCCACTACGGGGACCGCGCAGGGAAAGACTAGAGCTCCAGACTACTCCAAGGCAAGACCGGAGGAGCCGGAGCTCGCCCCCTCCGCAGGGGCAAGCTCCGAAGGCTCCACGTGTCCCACAGGGCCGGACCTCCCTCTCCTCAGAGGAGAGCTCCGGGCCCGCCACGTGACCAGCAGATCCGGACCTCCCCGTCCTCACGGCACGAGCTCCGAAGACCCCTTGGGCCCTTAACGCAATAGGGACCTGAGGAAAGTGTCTGCGCAAGACTTCAAGATCGGTGAAGGCCTCCGAGGTCCTTGCGGAGCTAAGGACTCGGCCAGGCCAAGCCAAGAAGAAGATAAGCACGGACACAAGAAACAAAGAGCCAGTTCATTCATCAAAAGCTCGACTCGACAAAAACAAACAAAAAAAAAAGAAAAGATACAGGGCCTTCTGGCCGCAGGGGCGACTACCTAGGAGTCCCCGGACTCCCGCGGAAACCTAGAGGCCACAAGGGCGGCCAAGTCCCCGACTTCAGCCCTGGCAGCTTCCTCCCGCTCGACGATGGGGCCTAGTCTCACCGGCTCCAGAGAGAAGGAAGGGTCTTGACTCCGGAAGCACGCCAGCACGTGTGTGGCGACCTCCTTCGCCAGGCCCCATCCTTCCGCCTCAAGCTCGTCGGCGATCACCACTTCGAGCATGCCCAGCTTGGCGCCGATGGACTCAAACGCTAGGATTGCCTCAAACACCTCCTGCGCCGGAACCAGGGCGGACCCCGCCTCACCGACAAAGCTCCAGACCGCTTGGGCCTCGACAGACCGTGAAGCCTGGAGCTTCTCCACCTCTTGGCGGGCCGCCAGCTCATGATCCAGCGCCGCCTGGCGCTCCCGGGAGGTCTGCTCCGCCCTCGTAGCAACAACCGACTCCCGAAGCCCCAGCTCCTCGGCCCGAGCCCTCCAGCCGTACGGCGACCTTCTTCTCCTCGGCCGCCACAGGGCACTCCCGATCCGCGATGGCGCACTCGCGGCAAGCTACCTGCAGCCGCAGCTCCTCCACGGTTGTGGAACGCGCCTCGGCCCTGGCGTGAGCCTCGCGGGTCTCCTAGTGGAGCCGCCGGGTCTCGGAGTCCAGGAGGTCGACGACCCTCTTCTGAGCGTCGAGCAGCGCCTCCATGGCATCAAGCCTCGACTGCCTCGAGTCGAGCTCTGCCCTGACCTCCTGAGTCCGCTGCTTCAGGAGATGCCCCCAGCTGAGGAGGCGGTCCCTCTCCGCGGCCAGCACCTCCCGCTCTCGCTCCAGGGCGGCCTGGACCTGCCGGACGCCCGCCTGGGCAAGCTCCAAGGCGTCCGCCAGGGGCAGCGGGGCGGTAGAGGCCGAAGCCGCGCCCTCGACCTCCTCCATCACGTCGTCGTCCAGAGGAGATGTTGGCATCTCGGCAACCGAGATGAGGCGCCGATCTGGGGAAGCTAGAGGACCTGCAGCTGCTCCTGCAGCTGCTCCTCCAGCCTCAACACCAGAGGGTCGGGCACCGCCAGCCGGCTTTGCTGAGCCCCCGGTAACCGCCGGCTTCTGAGCTGGTGAAGGGGGACAAGCGGGTGTTGCCGCCACCACCGCAGGGGGTGAACCCGCCGGCACAGAAGAAGCCTGCGCCGACTTGGGGGCCATCGGAGCCGCTGCAGCTTCCGGACGCTGCGGTGCAGAACCTCCGCCAGCCGGAAATGGCCGGGGAACAGACTCACCCCCAACAGCCGATGAGTCCCTGCCAACATGGGACTCAGGCTAAGAAAAGGAGAAAGGAACACAGGTTCTAAAATCCGGAAACAACAAAGCTTACCGAGGGACGCGAGCGCTCCAACGGGCATGGAGCCCCGGCTTCCGAGCATGTGCAGGACCACCAGATCCTACCGTCGACGCCTGCGCCTGCGCCGCAGGTACCCAGACCGGCGGGGCAGAAGACGCACCCGGAGCCCCCTTGGGAGGCGGAGCAGTAGGGCTCCCACCGGCAGTGCCCCTGGCACAGCTCGCCGATCCAGTCCTCGAAGCCCGGGGAACCTACGTCCCCGGTTGAGTCTTGGCGCTGCTCCCTCTGACGTCATCGCCCGCCGAGCCTGCGGCCAGGACGTTCATTGGCCGGGGCGCCTGAGCTCTCGGCTCACCCCCGAGCATCACTGCATCGGCGTCCCCCCTCAGAGCTCCTCCGTCTGAGGAAGGAGGGCGGGACACCCGGGGCCCCTCGGACCACCGCTGTCCGAGAGGAGCCCCGTCGGAGTGGAAGACCCGACACCTCTTGGGGCCGCCGCCTGACGAACCGGCGCCTCCCGAAGATGGGCGCAAGGGTACCCCGGTCCCCTGGCTCGGCGCGAACGATTCTCTCGGAGGGGACCGGGCACGCTTCTTCTCTGGCTGCCCGGAGGACGGCTCCTTTCCCTTCCCCTTGTCGACGGTCCAAGCTCCGTCGACCCTCGGTGCGGTTTGGGCGTCGGCCGACGCCTCGAGCTCCGGGGATCGAGATTCCCCGGAAGACATCCCCAACCTGACGCACGGTGATTCCGATGTCGTCCAGGTTCGGCATCTTCCGCAGCAACTCCGCCCTCCACTGCGGCTCCAAGAAGAGAGGAGTGCAGGAGGCCGGGAAAGTGAGGTCGCCGCCATTGATGAAGTCGCTGCTCACCCTTGCTACCATCTCGTACAACATATCTTCAGATGGGTCAGAGCCGAGACCATCTCCAGCCTGGTGCAGTCGTGCTCGCCAATGTAGTACCATGCCGGGCGATTGCGCTGTTGCAAGGGCGCAATGCGGCGTGACAGGAAGTCTATCATCACCATCAGGGATGTCAGCCCCTCGTTGGCCAGGAACCGGATCCGCTCCAAGACCGGTGCGTACTCCGGCTCCAGCTCCGGGATCTCCTCCCAGAAGCGACGCTCGGTGGTCGGGCTGACAGTTGGCAACTGAAGGCGATCATGCTCATCGGTCTGCACATCACCCAGTTCTCTCTCCAGTTTTCCCACCTCGCCGCGCCGAAAGGTTGAAGGTACCTAGAGGCCTTCGAATCCTTGCAGCGATGCTGGAAGTAGTATGCCCCCAGCTGATTCTTCGAGCTGCGCCCAGTCGTCCGCAACACGAAGAAGTAGCGGAAGAGTGTCACCAAAGTGCGCACTCCCATGAACATATCGCAGAAGTGCACGAAGACGGCGGCCATCGCGAAGGAGTCGGGGGAGAGATGATGAAGCTGGAGACCGTACGTCTCCAGTAGTGTCACGAAGAAGGAAGAAATCGGCGAAACGAACCCCGCCAAGGCGTAGGCGGTGAAGAAATAAATCTCCCCCTTCTCCAGGAACAGGGGGAGAGATCCCCGCCGGAGCCAGTGTTTCTGCTCCTCCGCGCGCCAGCCCAGCAGCTTGCGCACTGTCACGAGCTCGGCCGATCGGGTGAGGCACGGCGGAGGCAGATTAAAAGCCATGGACGACAGAAGCTCAAGAACTTGGAAGGCAAGGGCGCAAGAACTCAAAGAACAAGGAAGGTTCAAGCTCGGGGAAGTGCGAAGGGAAGCCTGCGATGCAGATAAGATCCCCTTTTATACTTCCCATACTTGATTCAAATTGATTCAAAACTCTTCGAATGCACTGCTTGGACAACCGCTTCAGCTCCAAGACCAAGCGTCAATGACAAGTGGACCCGAGCCGTCCAGCAGAAGCGGTGGGCCAAGAAGTCAGTCTCCCGAGAAGTCAATCCGGCGGGATGCTTCGGCGGTTCCTGAAAAGGCGCTGCGACGTGCAGAAGTGGTAGCCTTGGGAACCGCCGCAGTAAAAGCAGCCATCAAGCAGGGCTCACGCCCCCACGATCCCACGACTGTTCATGCTCCGGCCTCAGTCAAAGCAGGTCTTCGAGAAGGTGCGCGAAGTTGAAGAGACGGGGGCCCCACCTCAGGCTTGCTATCTCCCCCAAGATGGGCCCGGGGACCACTGTCGGTACCCTCAATATGGGGTATCCCCGCGCACAGGGGAAACTGCCTAAGGACCTCGCCCTTCTCCGCAGGGAGAGTTCCGAAGGCGCCACATGTCCCATGGGGCCGGACCTCCCTCTCCTCAGAGGAAAGCTCCGGGCCCGCCACATGGCCAACAGAGCTGGACCTCCCCCCTTCACTTGGAGAGCTCCGAAGGCTCCACGTGTCCCGCGGGGCCGGACCTCCCTCTTCTCAGAGGAAAGCTCCGGGCCTGCCATGTGGCCAGCAGAGCCGGACCTCCCCCCTCCGCGGGGAGAGCTCCGAAGGCTCCACGTGTCCAGCGGAGCCGGACCTCCCTCTCCTCAGAGGAGAGCTCCGGGCCTGCCACGTGGCCAGCAGAGCCGGACCTCCCTCCACCGCGGGGAGAGCTCCCAAGGTTCCACGTGTCCAGCAGGGCCGGACTACCCTCTCCTCAGAGGAGAGCTCCGGGCCCGCCACGTGGCTAGCAGAGCAGCGCTACCTGCCCCCGCGCGGTAGGAGCAAGAGTAAAGACGCGCCATACCTTGCCCGTACAAGGTATTCAAGACCCGCGCCTTCCCAAGGCGCGGAGACGCAGAGCACGCCTCTGTCAGGTGCTGTTGCGCCCAGTCACGTCGCAGTGAAGAATGGCACACCGCGTCAGAGGTTGTGCGCCAATAAACACAGTGACAAGACATCCCCTGCCGCCGCTGCCATCATCAACCACTACGACTAGCTTGCGGCATGGGCAGGGCGGCAGAACGAAGACTTAGAAGCCTTCGCCAGAGACAACTACCGGCATAACTGCAATATACGGTAGATGGCAGGCAATCTCCCCAAGACCACCTGTCGGGTCCCAGGCCCACCTTGTAAGTCGCTCGAGCCTTGGACTATAAAAGGCTCATGTAGGCGACGTTAGCAAGGGTTCGCTCCTCAGCCATTCGCACCTGAGGGTTCGACTCTTTGCACACTTGCTCCCTAGGCACTCTAGCACTCAGGTCATCCTCAAGCTCTGAACTCGGGTTCTGAGCACCAGGCAATACAACGAGCACCTCTACTCACCATGGACGTAGGGTTTTACGCTCCGGTGGCCTGAACCACGTAAAAATATCTGTGTCAAGCTTCTCCTTCCATCGTCCCTAACGCGTAAGCTCTCCGTGAGTGTCTAGCCCCTCCGAAAAAGAACCTCCGCGGACTGCCCAGAGCAGGCCCAGGGGAAGTGTCAACAACACACTTCGACAACTACCGCCTAGTGTACTTGAAGATGAAGACTCCAGTCACCCAAGCTCAATGGGTGGATTGGGACTACATGTCCAAAAGGAAGCATAAAGCTTTTGATGCTGTGATTGAAGCCGCAGAGCGCCATGGAATCAAGAAAATCATGAGTTTCAAGTATGATTGGAACATTGAAGTGATTGTGCAGTTTTACACCACCGTATACTTCTCCACCTACGGTGACCGCAAAATCACTTGGATGACTCATGGAGAGCAATATTCAGCCACATATGAGGAGTTTGCTTGGATACTTAGCCTTGAGGAGCACCTGGACCATGAAATCATTATTTCCAACCTCAAGGCAGTGGATAGGGATCAACTTGACTACATGTATCCTATTCATGTTCCCTATGAGGCCAGGCTTGCTAGGAACATCAAGCCATTCTATAGCATCCTCAACCGGATTTGAGGAGAACTATTGCCCCTAAGGATGGAGATGCAGGGGTGATTCAAGGAAACTTCAGGCATCTCCTCCTGTTGATTGATGGTGAAGAGAAGTTCAACCTCGTTGAACACATTTATGACGACATCTTCAACATCTCTCACACTCCCAACCGCTCATGTTGGTATGCATCATATATCATGTGCTTAATTGAGAAGGTGTCGGGGCTTGTCTTTGTAAAGGATGTGACTCATCGACCTCTCCGTCCTCAGCTGCCCTCGATTGTGCCAAAATCTTCCAGAAGGAAAAATGCTCAACCTCCTTCCAGTTCAGCGGCTCTTCCTAGCTCAGTGGCTCCTTCATCACCTCCTGCTCTGCAGTCGATGAGCGGATTCTTCAAGTGCTTCAACGCACTCTTCACCTCTTATCGGCGTGTGGAGGTCCGGACTCGATGCATAGAGAGGCATCAGGAGAAGTACCTCAAGGTTGTGTGCGACAAGCTTGAGGTGCCTATGTCTCCTCCCAAGGAGAGTGATGGAGAGCTCACTCCTTATCTAGAGTTCACCGCTGATGAGCTCGCCCAGTTCAAGGAAGATGGAAGCTCTTCCAAGGCCGTGCCTGCATCCACCCCCGCCGACGACAAGGAAGATGATACGGAGGCCACAGAGAGCGATGAAGATGGTGATGAAGAAGAAGACGATGAAGATGACGAGTAGAATTAGGCGTATCTTCTTCCTTTTTTTTCTTTTTGGTGCCTTGATCCCAAAGGGGGGGAGATGGAAGAGGATGTCTCTTTTATCATCTTCTAGTCTTGTTAATAGATTCTTGGACATGACTATCTCTATGTTTTATGCATTGTGTCTCTTTTGTGTAAGACTAATGTGGATCTTATGCTTATATTTGATCATTGTTGCCCTTTGCGATGCTTTATTGTCTTATCACATTTTTTAGCACAACACGTAGGCACTCCACCATAACATGTGAGTGTATGTCAACTCTCCTCTTTTACTGTTGCATACATCCAGGGGGAGTTAAGCAAACACACACTTGTTATGAAAAGCAAATCTTTACCTCTTATGTTGAAACTTAATGTGTTGTCATCAATCACCAAAAAGGGGGAGATTGTAAGTGCATCTAGATATCCCCGTGGGTTTTGGATGATTGATGACGACAATTAAGAGACTAATGAGCTGAGATGATCATAAGCACAGGATATTTCCAAGGTGGACACCTAAACTCTCAAAAAGGAAAAGGATGAAGAACGGCGTCGAAGACTCAAAGAGTAGAAGTTAGGATTTCATTTAAGTCTTTAGTAGGCTAGCCGTGTAAGAGTGAGAGTGTAGTGTCAAGTGCATTGAGATCATAGAAGGGAGCTCAAAGCGTTAGAAGTGTCGAATCCTTAGTGGAGAGTGCTAGTGAGGTAAACTCGGGTAGGCCGGACTTGTCCGGGCTAGAAGCCGGACTAATCCAGATGTCCTACGGCTTAGTCCGTTTTAGGGCGGACTAAGAGTTCCTGACTGAGTTCGGACTTGTCCGTTTGGGGAAGGACTAGTTCGGTTCTCTCTATCGGTGAGGGTGTCTCGGGACTAAGTCCTGGTAGACCGGACTTGTCCGCCTCAGTGGTCGGACTAGTCCGGGCTAGCCAGACTAGTACGTTTTCACCCGGACAAAGAGTCCCTGTGTGAGTTCGGGCTAGTACGTTCTGAGGCGGACTAGTACGTATGGTTGTGAGATGAGAGGTCCCACGGCTAAGTGTTGGTGGACCGGACTTGTCCGCCTAGGTGGTCGGACTAGTCCGGGTCTTCCAGACTTGTCCGTTCTCACCCGGACAAAGAGTTCCTGTGTGAGATCGGACTAGTCCATTGTGAGGCAGACTAGTCCGAAGGTTTGTGAACGTTTGAAATTTGAACGTTGGGGAGTAGGTAGCTTTGTGACGCTAGTGGTTCCCATGGACCGGACTAGTCCGAGTCCTGACCGGACTAGTCTGGACTTTAGTTGGTGGCAACGGTTGGGTGTCGGGACTTTTATAAAAGGAGATGCCCCAACTTCATTTAGACCCCCCTGGAAACCTAGCGCCGCCACAGCCATCCTAGAGCCCCCCTAAGCCTTCTCTCTTGCCTACTCACCCTCTAGAACAAATTCTTGAGTGGATTTGGGTGTGTGAGGAGAGGAGAAGGAAGAACTTCGCGTTTTGGCTCTTGGGGTGATCTCGTGCACTTGGTGTGAGTCTTTGTGATCTGTGGCTTGTGAGATTCGTAAATTCTTGTGGACGTCTTCAAGTGGGAGCCTCGGATTGTGAGCAGCCCAAAAATCTTGTAAGTTCACCCTTGAGATAATGGAAGAATCGGGTTGGCCTTAGTGGCGACTTGGTGAGGGAAGGGTTGTTAAACCCGATCCTTTGTGGACCCCTCAACAGGGACGTAGATTCCTGAGTGGAATGGAACCTCAGGAAAAATCTCAGTGTCTCTCTTGCATTTACATTTCCTTGAACGTCAAATTGCTTAGGGTTTGTTTTAATTATTTCGCTATTATAGTATTCATCGTTACAATCTTGAAATCCACTTCTATATTCAGTCACACTTGTTATATTAGATTTCTAGATAGTTTATCCGCATTTCGTTGAACTAAAATCTGAAGAAAAACCCATAAAAATTAAGTTTTAGATCTTTTTCAGCAGGCTGATCAGACTAGTCCGTCCCTGAGCCAGACTAGTCCGGCCCCTGTTTTCTAATCTCGTTTAATTAAGTCATTTCAGGTATTTTAGCCTATTCACCCCCCCACTAGACAACTTTCAATATGCCTAAGGTATATAAGATTATATATAGCACACCAAGCATGACAACATGATTTTCACACATATTCTTACGAGTTTTGACTAATTTTCTATCAAGTTCCCAATTTTTCCTATGTTAGCCATAGAAATAGCATTTTGCGGAGAAAAGGCAATAGTTTGCCGAAAGTGACATGAAATTCTATTTCAAGCTTTCGTTAATCATGTTTGTCATTTTTCGTAGCCAATGTTCAGTATAAGCCACATTCTTAAAGTCTAGTATGTTTAGCTTATTCCTAAGTTCACAAAACCATTTTTCATCTAGTGGCTTGGTAAATATGTCAGCTAGCTGTTTTTCAGTTCTAACATGGGAAATAATTATGTCTCTCTTAAGTGAATGATCTCTTAGGAAATGAGGTCGTATATCTATGTGTTTGGTCCTAGAGTGCTCTACGGGGTTATTAGCAATTTAATAGCACTCTCATTATTGCCAAGAAGTGGAATATGGGTCATATTATGGCCATAGTCTTTTAGGCTTTGTTTCATCCAAAGAAGTTGTGCATAACAACTTTCGGCTACTACATACTTCGCCTCCGCTGTGGAAAGAGCAATGGAGTTTTGTTTCTTTGAGGACCATGACACAAGAGATCTTCCTAAAAATTAACAAGTTGCGGATGTGCTTTTCCTATCAACTTTACATCAGGCATAGTCGGCATTGGAATAACCTATTAGATTAAATTTTGAGCCTTTAGGGTACCATAGTCCTACGTTTGGTGTGTGTACTAGATATCTCAAAATTCTCTTAACAGTTGTTAAATGACATTCTTTAGGGGCAATTTGGAATCTAGCACACATATACACACTAAGCATGATATCGGGCCTAGATACACAAAGATAAAGCAAAGAGCCTATCATGGAGCGATATACCTTTTGGTCCACGCTAGCTCCATCTTCATGAAGGTCAAGATGTCCATTTGTTCCCACGGGCGTCTTGATGGGTTTGGACTTGTCCATGTCAAATTTCTTGAGTATGTCTTGACTATACTTGGTTTGACTTATGAATGTACCGTCCTTGAGTTGCTTGACTTGAAATCCTAAGAAAAACTTCAACTCCCCCATCATGGACATTTCAAACCTTTCCATCATTATCTTTCTTTGACTTGTGAATATCCTTTGGCCACAAGTCTTGCCTTATTCCTTGTTACCACTTCATGTTCATCTTGCTTGTTTCGGAACACCCGCTTGGTACCTACAATGTTGGCATTTGGTCTCTTCACCAATTCCCAAACTTTGTTCCTCTTGAAGTTGTTTAACTCTTCTTGCATGGCCACCACCCAATCTGGATCTTGTAGTTCTTCTTCCACCCTTAGGGGTTCCAAAGAACAAACAAACGAGTAATGTTCACAAAAGTTTGCTACACGGGATCGAGTGGTTACCCATCTAGTGATATCACCAAGAATGTTGTCAACGGGGTGATCACGTTGAACGCTTTGGTAGACCCTTGGATGTGGTAATTGGGGTATTGGGTCATTTTCTTCTTCATCGTTGGCTCCCCCTTGATCGATGCCATCGTTTTGATCTTGATCAACTTGTACTTGAGAGTCTTGTGGTTGATCACTTTGAGCTTCATCTTGTACTTGTGTTGGAGGAGCAACTTGTGTTGAAGATTGATCCGCTTGACCTTGACTTTTCTCTTGTGGGCGCACATCACCAAGGGCCATCCTTCTTAGTGCTATGTAAGGGGCTTCCTCTTCATCTAACATGGATTGATCAACTTGCTCTACTTGAGAGCCGTTAGTTTCATCAAACACTACATCACGTGCTATTTCAACACAACCGGAGTTTTTGTTGAAAACACGGTATGCATAAGTGTTTGAGTCATATCCAAGCAAGAATCCTTCATCGAATTTGGATGCAAACTTTGAAGTTCTAGGTTTCTTATTAATAATGAAACATTTGCTACCATAGACTCTAAAATATGAAATGTTGGGCTTGTTACTGACTAGAAATTGTGTTTTCTTCAAGAGTCGATGAAGATAGAGCCAGTTTGTCGCATGACAAGCGGTGTTAACCGCTTCAGCCCAGAACCGATCCGAAGTCTTGTACTCATCAAGCATGGTTCTCACCATCTCGATGAGTGTGCGGTTCTTCCTTTCAGCGACTCCATTTTGTTGAGAAGAGTATGGAGCTGAAAATTCATGCTTGATCCTTTCCTCATCAAGGTACTCCTCCACTTGAGTATTCTTGAACTCGGTGCCGTTGTCACTCCTAATCTTCTTGATTCTTAAGAAAAGTTTATTTTAAGCTCTCCTTAAGAATTTCTTCAGCATTCCTTGTGTTTCACTCTTTTCATACAAAAAGAATACCCAAGTAAAACGAGAATAATCATCAACAATAGCGAGACCATATTTGTTACCGCCTATGCTTATGTAAGCAATGGGACCAAAAAGGTCCAATATGAAGCAGCACCAAAGGTCTTGTGGTGGTCATCATGTTCTTTGCGGGATGAGGTGCTCCAACATGTTTTCCGGCTTGACAAGCGCTGCAAGGCCTATCTTTCTCAAACATGACATGTGTTAGTCCTAAGATGTGATCACCTTTTAGAATTTTTTTTTGCAAGTTCCTCATACCAACATGGGCTAGTCTCCTATGCCGCAACCAACCCATGTTAGTCTTTGCAATTAGGCATGTGTCAAGTTGAGCATTATCCATGGAAAATTCCACAAGATAAAGCTTTCCCTTTAGCACACCTTTAAATGCAATTGAGTTATCACTTCTTCTAAAGGCGGTCACACTTTCATTAGTGAACATGCAGTTGTATCCTTTTTCACAAATTTGTGAAACGGATAATAAATTATAATCAAGTGAAATATACATGCAAAACATGAGAAATTGAATGCTTAGAGGAAATGACTGTTTTATGAATACCAAGTACTCTTCCTTGACTATTGTCTCCAACGGAGATGCTTTCACTTGGACCATCATTTTCCTCATATGCAATGAACATCTTCTTCTCTTCGCCATATGGTTTGTGCATCCACCATCTAGCACCCATTTTGATCCACCGTAGTAATATGCCTACAAAAAAAATTAGGTCTTGTCTTTTGGTACCCAAATTTGTTTGGGTCCTTTCACATTAGCAACAAGAGATTTAGGCACCCACATATAAGTTTTAGGATTCTTAGGATGTGGTCCAACACATTTAGCCACAACCTTACCATACTTATCTTTCAATAAGACATAAGTGGTATCAAAATCATGATAAGTCATGGAAGGTTTATGATGAGCAAGGGCATGCATAAATGAAGGATGATCATTGTTGTTCTTAATTTTATAGAAACCCTCCTTGATGTTTTCGGTGACTCTATCATTTTTCTTGCTACCTCTAACGCAACCAAAGTCATCCTTAAATAGAGAATACCTAGTGTTCAAGTATGCATTTATTTCATACTTGATCTTCTTCTCATCAAGGACTATCCTCTCATGTTGAGTTTGACATTTTGCTTTCCTAAGTTGTTCTTTTAAGTCAATAATCAATTTAGCGTTAGTAGCACAAGCATCAAAATCAATGTTTTGGCACTTAACACATCTTTCACTCATAGAACCATTGGTTGATTTAAAAGAACTATTGGAGTGAGATATGCTAGACTTAAGAGTGTCAAATTGCACTTTAAGAATTTTGTGAGCCTTGTTCATTTCATCACATTTTTCTTGAATAGCAACATTTGAACTCTCGAGGCTTGTGAGAGCCTCCTTGCATGAAGCAAGTTCAAAGTCTAGGTTCTTATTTTTCTCCTTTTCTAGTTCTAGGAGCTTCTCGAGTTCAAGATTTCTCTTCTTCTCATAATTGAGCAGCTCTTCTTGTTTCTCGATAAGCTCCTCCCTATCAATCAATTTCTCTATAAGCTTTTCAATCTTAGCAATAGTATGTTTACTTAGGCCTTTGAGAAAGTCTTCAATTTCATTATCATTCTCACTATCGCTATAACAATCAGTTTCATCATCACTATTTAAAAACCTAGGAGAGAGTTTTGATTTTACCTTGTACTTCATCTCCGTTGCCATAAGGAAAGTGTGGTTGCTACACTTAATATTATTGCGGTTGGGTAAGAAGGTCCTGCTTGATGAACAACTGCTACATTTTAAGATTGAGGATATACTCTCTTCTTCATGGTTGCTTTGACTCATCAAACTTAATGTCTTTCTTCCCTTCCTCACATGTCTCCCATTCATCTCCTCTTTGAACGGTTAAGCACTTCAATGAAGAGTTAGGCTCTGATACCAATTGAAAGTTGCCTAGAGGGGGGGCGAATAGGCTAATTAAAATTCAAAGCACAATTATGAACCGACTTGCCCTGTCAGGTTCGGACAAGTCCAAAAATATTTCGGACAAGTCCAAAATTTTTTGGGTAAGTCTAATAAATTCAGATTTGTCCGAAGTCAGTCGCATCGGAAATAAAACTAACTAGTTCTAGGTCAAGTGTATAGTCAATGTGGTCTAGAAGTAGCTCCTAAACTAGTCTAACAACCTACTCAGCAAACATGATGAATTAAATACTACAGTAGTTCAATGTTAGGGTTTTAATCAATCACAAGCAATAGCAATGTGTGACGCCCTCAATTCTGTGGAAAACCACGGAACCGAGAACTAATGCATATGTGTGCCCGGGATGTTCATCACACATACACATATATTCCACAAACTGAATTCAGAATATATATAACCACGAATAATAGAGTTTATTACAATGTCTCATGAGTCTTGGACTCATGTTCACAGCGGAAGTCTTATTTCTATGCAGCGGAAGTCTTTATTCTAATGTGGAAGCAATCTAACTAAGGCGGAAGCAAATCTAAGCAGAAGTGGCTCTATCTCTACTCCCTCCACAGGCAAGGTTGAGAACAGATCACACGCCTTAATGCTCCACTTGGTCTTCATAGTAGTCTTCTCGTGCTGCTGATGAGGAGATAATAATGCAAGTTTGAGTACAATGATGTACTCAGCAAGTGCGGAAAAACATGATATGTAGCTCATAACAAGGTAAGTATAAAAAGGCTCATTTGCAGAAAAGCAGATTTATAAAACCATGATAAAACAACAACTTAAGTTTAAATGAATGTAATCCCAGCATGTATTAAATTACTAACATACCTCCATCACTTTCCGTGTTCCATCCGAACATTAACCAACCTTATTCTTACTCACGAATACCTCCTCGTATTCGCTACCATCTCATGAATACCTTCCCGTATTCGGTACCATCTCATCTCATAAACAACTTTGCCTCATACTGAGACCCATCTCATTGTCACGACTCAACCGTCATGCAACCATCTTGACACCCGGACTCAACAGTCCCAATACCAAACCATAACCATAATCAATAACCATAGAACCTCCATTATACCAGTACACAACCGTTGGTGTATGGTCAAGAGATCACAAAATAACCTTTACAAAGGGGCTACTAGATGTATGGACTCACTAAGGTTTCACCGGCAGGCTAGAATCTCCAATTCTCCCACCCACTGGCCCCCTATTGTGCCATGCAGTTCCCAGGGCAGTCCTCACTCGACTCCCATTCCCCGCGCCTTCCATAGTCCATAACACTCTAACAACTTACCTAATTACTCAGCTAAGCCGCACCCATATTTGGCCTTGTGGTGGCACTGTTATCCTGGCATGTGCATGCATGAACCGGTCCTTAGATCTATGGCAAGTAAACCACCATCTCATGCAACCTCATTCACAAACCCAGGCTTGCCTAGATCTCCCTCTGATCCATGTTCATTAACATCATCAGTTTCTTATTATCACTACGAGTGCAGTTAGCTAGACACATCTATCTCGCTTATCAATCCCATAGACTCAGGGAAGCATAAAGCAAAAACCATACCCGACTCATAAACATCCCTGGCGACAAGGGTGGTTTAACCAATACTAGTAAACTCATATAAAAGGGTTTCCCATCATGTTTGACTCAGCACACACACCTTTTCGCAAAACAAAACAGTTTCACCCAAAACATAGGATCAATATGGTCAAGGAGCACTTGCCTTGTTCTTGCGGTTCTGGTTGTTCTTGGATCTCAAAACCTTGTTGCTGCAGTTCATTGTAGACAGCTCCCTGAGCTTGTCCTGCTAGGTAGGATCACGTGCATACAAGATTCACAGTAATCAATATCATGCACAAACCTTAAACTAGATGCGATGATGCGCATGCATGCTATCCTATGATTAGTTTTATTAGATTGGTTTGCACATGTTTGTGCATGGCTTGCATGGATTTTATGATGAACAGGGGTGTTCGGATCAAAGGTGGACGTGGTGATGATCTTGTCTTTTAGATCAACCTGATCATCAAGTGATTTGTCCACGAGAAGGCTTCTGTTCGAAAGGAATCAAAGAACAGATGCAAAAAGAACACAACGATGTCGTGAGGTGGTATTGGAGACCTACCTTACGTTCTTCTCGGTCTCGAGGTCCTCCTCAGATCGTTGGGCTTCCTCCGGCGATCTTCCTTGCCGCGCTCCGGCGATGGTTTACTCCGCGGTTTGGGAATAGAGCTCTAAGGTGTCGGCTCGGGAGTTGGAAAAGAAGTTTGTGGTTTCGGCCACAGGTTCTGGGTTCTATTTATAATCGGGAAGAGAAGAGTCCTAATCTGATTGCATCCCGAATAAGAGTCCTATTCAGTTTGTTGTTAGATCCTAACATTTTATCTTTAATTTATTTGATGTGGAACTCAGGTCGGTTTCTGCTCCGGTATTCCTACGCGTACAGAATCCAAAAACTGTTCCTAGAACTCGTTACCTCCTCGGTGATGAGCTCTGGAGTCTCCACGTGTCCATCGGGCCTGGTCTCTCCTTTTCCGCAGAGACGAGCTCCGGTGGTGCTGCATGTCAAGCGAGCAAGACTTCCCTTGTCTTCGGAGGTAAGCTCCACGTGCGCCACGTATCCTAGCGGTCGGGACCTCCTCTATTATTCGGAGGTGGCTCCGCACACGCCACGTGTGAAAGCATCTAGGCCCCCGTGAGGTATGGTTTCGGTGATTAATGACAACCGTTCGTGATTACTCATGAGTTTGTGGATGCGAGGTTTCACGTATATCACATCAAACGTTAATGAACTATCTATTCACACCATCTACTGCTCATTGGATACAAATGGAGACCCCTCAACGATCTATTCTAAGGGGTTATTCGATACTCATGAAGACTAAATAAAGAACTCATACAACGACTCTATTCTATCAAATTTGGCAACACAAGAAACTTACACTTCATCATAATGTCATTTCAAACAAGTGTCAAAGAGGTCACTCAAGAAGATTCCAAAAAGATCAACTCAAAACAACTCGAAACAAACAAGTTGCACTCACCGGATCATCCGATGTCTTGCAAAATGACTACATCGGTCGAGTTTGAGTTGGCAGAAGAAGAAGACCTCAGAGCCCAGTACACACCGGATCATCCGATGTGAAGGAAGTGGCACATCGGTTGATTTCAACAGAAGGATGATTTATGAGTTATTCTGAAGAAGTACACACCAGATCATCCGATGCTGAAGTAAGTGTACATCGGTCAATTTCAACCGAGACATTATTTCTGAACCAATTCTGAAGATCAACTCACCAGATCATCCGATGATGAATCGAAGTAACATCGGTCGATTAAAAGATCCAACGGTTATATCCAACGGTCACATCTGACACATGACATCAGCTAATTTGGAATTCGACCGATGCTCATATAAAGGGGTGCATCGGAGGATCCGATGTTCACTGAAAAAGTCTGCCTACTTTTCCAACGGCTATCTCGTGTGGGCTGGCTATAAATACCCTCCAACCGGCCATTTCGACAAGTCTTGATCACCAGAGCCTCACTACACATTCTCAAGCATTCAAGACCAAGAGCTACCACTTCCACACTTCAAAACCTCTTGTACTCCAACTATAGGTTATGTCTAGCTAGAGAGAAGCTTGTGTGCGTCCATTCTTGGTGATTGGAATCTCTAGGCTAGTGAGAGAGAGTTTCTTGGTGACTTCTCTCACCTTGTAAAAGTTGGAGGAAGAAGAGATCGCTCCGGAGCTTACCAAGACGTTTGTGGAAGCCCGGAGGATCACCATTGTACAAGGCTTGAGCTCCACCTTGCCGGAGAAGGCGAACGGAGAAAGATAGTGGATTCCCTTGTCTTGGTGACTTGGGAGTGGCTATACCCTTTGGTGGGTGCCACAACGTGGACGTAGGTAGATTTTTGTGATCTTACCGAACCACGGGAAAAATCGCCGTGTCTCCAAGTCTCCGCGGGAGTTTGCATCTCTCTTCTCACCCCCTTACTATTACGCATTTACTATTCCACACTTAACACTCTTGCTTGCGTAGTTAGTTCGCATAGGGAATTGGGCTTCAACCATTAAGTTTTAAATTGCTTTAAAATTTGAAAAAGCCCAATTCACCCCCCTCTTGGGTGTTTCGATCCTTACAATTGGTATCAGAGCTAGGTTGCTCATTGGATCATTCTAGCTTCACCGCTAGAGAGCGAAAATGGCCAAGAATGGGGGTTCGGTTCCTACCTTCGAGGGCAAGAATTTTGCTTATTGGAAAGCACGCATGCGCGCTTACCTTGAGGCAATTGCTCCCGAAGTGTGGGAAGCGACCCATGCGGGGTTTGGAAATCTTGACTATGTTGGTGACCAACTAAAATGGGATGCTAAGGCTAGAAATGCCATATATGAATGCATTAGTCAAGATGTCTTTGCTAGGATTGCTAGTAAGGAAAAAGCATGTGAAATTTGGGCATGTCTAATTGAAATACATGAGGGCTCATCTCGTGTTAAAGAACTCAAATATCACATGCTTAAATCAAAATATGATGAATTTAAGATGTTTCCTCATGAGAATGTTAACCAAATGTTTTCTCGTTTAAATATGCTCATTGAGGAAATTAACGCACTTGACATTGCTTCTCTTGGCAAGGGACTTATCAATCGCAAGATCCTCATGCTTCTACCCAAGCCCAAGTACAACATTATCAATTCAATGCTCCAAAAAGAGTCTCTTGACAACATTGAAGTTTCGGAGCTCATTGGAGAGATCCATGCTCATGAGATGAGCGTACTTGGAATGATGGAGGAGTCATCATCAAAAACCATTGCTCTCAAGGCTTCAACCAAGAAGACAACTCCCAAGAAGAAGAAAGTGGTTGAGCCTAGCTCAAGTGGAGAAGAGCAAGAAACAAGCGAAGATGATGATGATGAGCTTGCTTTGATGATGAGGAAATTCTCATGTCTCAACTCCAAGATTGCAAAGAAGGGATACTCTTATGATCCCAAGAAGAAAGCCTTCTTGCCAAGAAAAGATGAAAACAAGACGTGCTACAATTGTGGTGATCTAGGCCACATATCATATGATTGTCCAAGACCGGACAAAAGGAAGGACAATGGCAAGCATCACAAGCTAGAAGAAAGTGATGATGAAGAGGAGGTCAAGCCCAAGCGCTCTTTTGGAAAGAAGAAATTTGACAAAGGCAAGAAAACCAAGCTCTTTCCAAAGAAAAGAAGAGGGCCTCAAAAGGTCTTCATGTGTGAAGCCAATGAGTGGATCACGGATGAAGAGTCAAGCGACGAAGATAGTGAAGATGAAGAAAACTTGGCGGGCCTCGCCGTCGTCAACAAGGATGACTCACCTCTTCGTCCACCTCCTATGTGCCTAATGGCAAAAGGTAACTCAAAGGTATGTGAAGATTCTAGCGATGATGATGATGAGCTTTCACCCAATGAATTAGCATCTATGATTAATGAATATCATGCCATTATAAAAAGGGAAAAGGCTAAGGTTAAGGCTCTTGAGCTAGCTCGTGCTAAGCTTGAAAGTGCTAACCTCGATTTGCATGACAAGTATGTAACCATACTTAAAGAGCATGACACGCTCAAATCAAATGTCAAGCAAATCGAGGAGGAGAATGCTCAAATCAAGCTTAAGTATCATGAGCTTGACTTAGCTAACTTAGCACTCTTGGCGAAGCACAATGAGTTGGTTCAAGAACATGGAGTGCTTAACCTTGCTTATGAAGCGATTGAACTTAAATTGAAAAACACAAAGAAAGAAACCCTTGATGGCAAAATATCATCTAATTCACATGCCACTAATATTTTGGATAAGTCTTTGCCTTTGAAAGCAAGCCCTAGGGAGAAGGAGCTAATGGACAAAATTGAAAGTCTTCGCACTAGTGTGGCAAGACTCTCTAAGGGGGAGGACAAGCACAAGGAAATCCTCTACCAACAAGCTAAAAGCTTCAACAAGAGGGGACTTGGATCCTTCCCGGTGCCCAACAAAGGAAAGGTGCCCTCACCGGAGCTTAGGACAAGCTTCATCAAGGAAGTTGGTTCCTATTGCCAACATTGTGAGGTCACCGGACATCACACGAGGGAGTGTCCTCATCCCAATCGTCCTTCTCCAAAATTGCCTCCTAACTACAAATCTACTTTCAATGATTATCACTATCTATTGAGCAAAGTAGGTGGAAAGGTGAAGGCAAGGTTCATCGGCAAAGACATCAAGGGCATGAAGGGGAAGCTCCCCATGCAACTTTGGGTCCCAAAATCACTTGTATCACGCATACAAGGACCTAAGTTGGCTTGGGTTCCTAAACTCAAAAACAACTTCATGTGTGTAGGTGAACTACAAAGCCGTAGGAAAGCATTGGGTACTCGATAGTGGGTGCACTCAACATATGACCGGCAATGATGGTATGTTCACCTCCATAGAGAACCCCGGCAATCATGAACAAGTCACCTTTGGTGATAACTCAAAGGGGAAGGTAATTGGTTTGGGTAAAATTGCTATTTCTCATGATTTGTCTATCTCTAATGTGCTTTACGTTAAGTCTCTTAGTTTCAATTTACTTTCTATTGCACAATTATGTGATCTTGGACTAACGTGCACATTTGACAAGAATGGTGTTGTGGTGACTAGTGAATCAAGCAAAGAACTAATATTCAAAGGTTTTCGGCATGGACATCTTTACTTGGTGGACTTCTCCAACAAGGATGCTAGCTTGACCACTTGTCTTTTCACCAAGACAAGTTTGGGATGGCTATGGCATCGGCGCATTGCTCACATTGGGATGAGCAAGCTCAAGAAGTCGTTCAAGCTTGGGATGGTGACCGGCGTGAAGGATGTCACATTTGAGAAGAACAAACTTTGTAGCACATGTCAAGCCGGGAAGCAAGTTGCCTCACACCATCCGATGAAGACAATGGTGTCAACCTCCAAGCCACTTGAACTACTTCACATGGACCTCTTCGGACCGTCCACATACCAAAGCCTTGGCGGTAACCTCTATTGTCTTGTTATTGTTGATGATTACTCTCGCTATGCTTGGACATTGTTTCTAGGTGACAAGGGTGAAACTCCGGAAATCTTCAAGACCTTCGCTAAACAAGCTCAAAGGGAATTTCAACTTCCCATCATCAAGGTCCGGAGTGACAACGGCACCGAGTTCAAGAACTACAACATTGGGGAGTGGTGTGATCGTGAAGGCGTGAAGCACGAATTTTCGGCCACATACACCCCTCAACAAAATGGTGTCGTTGAAAGGAAGAACAAGACTCTCATCACCCTTGCAAGAGCAATGCTTGATGACTATGGCACGTCGGAGAAGTTTTGGGCCGAAGCAATCAACACGGCGTGCCATGCCGCAAATAGGGTCTATCCTCATCGACTACTTCAAAAGACCCCATATGAGCTCCTCATTGGGAGAAAGCCCAACATCTCCTACTTCCGAGTCTTCGGGTGCAAGTGCTACATCTACCGCAAGAAAAGGCTCGGTAAGTTTGAAAGAAGGTGTGATGTTGGTATCTTTCTTGGTTATGCGTCAAACTCAAAAGCATATCGAGTATTCAACCAGACCTCCGGGTTAGTTGAAGAAAGTTGTGATGTTGAGTTTGATGAGACTAATGGCTCCCAAGAGCAGAGTTTTGGTCATGATGATATAGATGATGAGCCTCTACGAGAAGCTATGAAGAACATGACCATAGGAGACATCAAGCCCGAAGTTGAGGAGAGCCATGATCAAGGGGGAGCCTCAAGTTCCAACATCAACACCTCCATGGCGCCTCAAATTGATGAAGAAGAAGAGAAATATGATCCATTGCCAATGCAAGATTCACATGCCACACAACACCAAGAAGAAGAAGAAGTCCAAGGTCAAGTCCAACCACAAGACGAGCAAGATGCCTCACCACCACCAAGTGCCTCACAACCTCTTATAAGGCATGGGCGCATCTCCAAGGCACATCCGATGGATCAAATCATCGGAAGTCCGTCACGGGGAGTAAGTACTCGTTCTCGCCATGTTGCTTCATTTTGTGAGCACTACTCTTTTGTTTCGTGTGTAGAACCCACAAATATTGAGGAAGCACTCCAAGATCCCAATTGGGTGATGGATATGCAAGAAGAACTCAACAACTTCACCCGCAATGAAGTTTGGGTATTGGAGGAGCGACCTAAGAACAAGAACGTCATCGGAACGAAGTGGGTGTACCGCAACAAGCAAGACGAGAATGGCGTGGTGGTCCGCAACAAGGCAAGGCTTGTGGCCAAGGGTTTTTCACAAGTTGAAGGACTAGATTTTGGAGAGACATTCGCCCCGGTCGCACGGTTAGAAGCTATTCGCATACTCCTTGCCTTTGCTTCACATCACAATATTATGCTTTATCAAATGGATGTGAAAAGTGCCTTCCTCAATGGTTATATTAACGAGCTTGTTTTCGTTGAGCAACCTCCCGGGTTTGAAGATCCGAGGAATCCTAACCATGTGTATAGGTTACACAAGGCGCTCTACGGGCTCAAGCAAGCACCTAGGGCATGGTATGAACGTCTAAGGGATTTCTTAGTCATGCAAGGATTCAAGATCGGGAGGGTGGATACCACACTTTTCACCAAGGACATCAACGGGGACTTATTTCTTTGTCAAATTTACGTTGATGACATTATTTTTTGCTCAACAAACAAATCTCTTAGCCTTGAGTTTGGCACCATGATGTCTAGGGAGTTCGAGATGTCAATGATTGGAGAACTCAATTTCTTCCTAGGATTTCAAATCAAGCAACTTCAAGAGGGGACTTTCATCTACCAAGAAAAGTACACCAAAGACCTCTTGAAGAAGTTTGAAATGGAAGATTGTAGCTCAAGAAGTACTCCAATGGCGACAAATTGTCATCTCGACGCGGACATGGACGGTAAACCTATTGATCAATCTCATTACCGTTCCATGATTGGTTCATTGTTATATCTTACCGCATCTAGGCCCGATATCATGTTTAGTGTGTGCTTGTGTGCTCGCTTTCAAGCGGCACCTAAAGAATCACATCGTAAGGCGGTCTTTAGGATACTTAGGTATCTCAAGCATACCCCAAGTGTAGGTTTGTGGTACCCCAAGAACGCTAGTTTCCATCTCTTGGGTTACTCGGATTCGGACTTTGCCGGATGCCGTGTGGATCGCAAGAGTACCTCCGGTGGGTGCCACTTACTTGGGCGTTCCCTAGTATCTTGGTCGAGCAAAAAGCAAAACTCCGTGGCTTTGTCCACCGCGAAGGCAGAGTATATAGCGGCAGGTGCATGTTGTGCCCAAATTCTATATATGAAGCAAACCCTTTTGGACTTTGGAATTAAGTTTGATTGTGTGCCTCTCCTTTGTGACAATGAAAGTGCGGTTAAGATAGCCAGAAACCCCGTTCAGCACTCCCGCACTAAGCACATTGATATTCGCCATCACTTCCTGCGAGACCATGAGGATAAAGGAGACATCTCTTTGCAAAGTGTTAGGTCCGAAGAACAATTGGCGGATATCTTCACTAAACCACTTGATGAGAAAACTTTTTCTAGACTTAGAAGTGAATTAAATGTGCTAGATGCATCTAACGTCATGTAAGCTGCCATGTTCATGTAAGGTTGCATATCAAATAGGTCTTGTCTAACTCCCAAAGGATAGGGGCAAGCTAGAAATAGTTTTCCCTGAGGAAGCCTTTGGCAGGTTTAAACTTGGCAAGATAGATTTACATTACGCCTTGCATGATTCCTGCCATATAGACTTGCACTCATTTAATATCTTGCATTATTTTGTTTGGCATTGCATACGGTAGATTGTCACAAAAGGGAACCCGCATCATGAGAAGGGGACTTGTTCAAAATGCAATATCTCAACTCATAGGATGTGGATAGAGCAAAATTCTAAAGGTACATGCTTTAAAGAGATAGAAGTTTTCCATACTCTAGCTCACAAAGCATGGGCCTTACATTTTCGTGGTTTCCCTCCTAACCTTGTGTGTTCTCTTTGCTTAAGGGCTTAGCCAATATGTGGCAATATATTTGAAGCCTTCTATTAGAGGTTAGGAGTTGCCCAAAAAGTCCTAGGACCCATCCTTATCTTTGTGTGTTTAAGTCCAAGGACACATATGGGCAGTCTTAGGTTTTCTGTAGTCATCGGATTATCCGATGCTAGGGCTAGCAGATCATCGGATCAATTGGTGCTTCAGTTCAGTGCTCAGATCAAGTCAGATGTCACAAATCAACCGATGAGTTCATTTCAGAAGACATCGGAGCATCCGGTGTTCAGTTTTCTGGTGCCCTGCAGAAATCGACCGATGATCGACACCTCAACGTCGGCTCATCCGGTGTTCAAAGAGAGTTTTTGGAACAACTCTCTGTTGAACTCGACCGATGCATCCTCCGATGATCATCGGTCCATCCGGTGCTTTGTGCGCGGCTAGGGTTTGCCCGTACGGTTTAAAAAGCGGCTCGGCCGCCCTTCTTTTTCTTCTTCTTTCCCGACCTCCGCCGCCGCCCGACGCCCTCGCCACCGCCTCTCCCACGCGCCTCCGCCTCCCAGTCACCGCCGCTGTCTCCTAGCCGCCGCCGCCGTCTCCCAGCCGCCGCCGCCGCCTTCTAGGCGCCGCCGCCGCCGCCTCTCCCACGCGCGCCGCCTCCCAGCCGCCGTCGCCGACTCCAGGCGCTGTCGCCGCCGCCTCCCAGGGGCCGCCGCCGCCCTTCGACTGCCACTTCCCAGGCGCCGCCGCCGCCTCCTCCCAGGGGCCGCCACCACCACCTTTCGTCCTCCTAGGCGCCGCCTGTGCCCGCGCCGCCGCCTCTCCCGAGCGTGCCGCCGCTGTTCCACCGCACCGCCGCGCCTCCCTCGCCGTCTCCTCTCCACCACTCGCCGCCGGCTCACATCACCCTCTCCGCTAGGGTCTCGTCGTGCTTCGCCGTTCGTCACTAAGGTTTGCTCCGTGCCGCGCGACGTCCATCGTTGTTTTTCGTCGTTCATGTTCACCGTCGCTAACCCTAGCTCTCAATTGCATCAAGATGGGTCGCGATCGCAAAGGAAAGGGCAAGGCTATTGAGGAGCCCGCCGCGAAGAAGCGCAAGATGTCCACGGACGCTCGTCGTGCGGAGTTGGCCGCTCGCGCCGCTGATGAGCGTGAGCGCGGCCATCGCGGTTCCTTACGGATCCGCGAGTCCCGGCAGAGGCAGGAGCAGCCTCCGATCCAGCCGGTGCCTCCCGAGGGCTCCGACGAGGAGGAGACCGAGGTGCCACCTCTCATCCGCCGGCGCACCCTGAGGACTCGTGGGGGTGGACAGACTCCTACGGCGAGTCGGCGCCCCTCTGCGGCTGACCGCGCCGAGAACAGAGAGGCCGAAAGGGCCATCCACCTGATGGACACAGCAGTACGAGTTGCCGAAGATGTCAGACTCACCGACTACAGAAAGATGAAGGCAAGGCAACTGAAGAAGCTCAGATGGTCAGCATTGCTTGAGGAGTGGTTCCCGCGGCCTAGGGACGCTCGAGTTGACTCCCGCTTCTGGACCCTGACACAGGCATCCCTGTACGAGACTTACAGGCGTCGGGGCCACAAGATCTTCCATCATAACAACATCGACTGGGATCAGCTTGCAGTGGCAGCAGGACACGGGATCAGGCCACTTTTTGAGAGATACAGAGGACTTGTGGACCTGCTCTCGCACCAGAGGATGGCGTACGTCGAGGAGTGGGTCAGGGTGTTCTACGCGACACTCTACGTCTCTGAGGGCCGTCGCTCGATTCACTTCATGTTGATGGGGCGGATCCACGACGTATCTCGAGACTTGTTGGGCAGACTGCTTGGTGTGGAGCTCTTTACTACGTGCCTGCACCAGATAGTCTACGGAGACGCAGACCCACCGAGGAGGCCACTGACTGGAGGGGTGGCACCGCCCTTCGAGGAGATCAGAGGTCTGTTCACTCAGCCGTTCACTCCTGACCAGCCGAGGGTGCCAGCGCTTTTCACCCCAGCAGCTCGGACAGTTCACCACGTCCTCAGGCGTACTCTACTACCGAGGTCTGGCTACTTGGAGGGCTTCACGAGCCTTCAGCAGACCATCCTGTTCTATGTGATGAACGGGATGGAGTTCGACATCATAGATATTCTAATCTGCGAGATGGAGGACGTGATCACCGACGGGGTTGGGATGCTGCGACAGTTGGTCTTCGGTCACTGGATCTGTCACCTTCTCCACCAGTTGGTTCCAGAGGACACTCCAGGAGTCTCTCAGCTGACGGAGATGCACGTGACCCGGTTCAGCCACTACCGAGTCCCCACTCCAGGAGACCGCCGCCTTGGCCGTCCAGTCGAGCGTGAGGTTCGAGCCAGACTGTCAGAGGAGGACTGGGCAGAGCTGACTCAGGAGGACGCAGAGCTGGCACAGGCAGAGGCTCAGGGAGGAGACCTACAGCACATATGGTCGGACAGCGACACCAGCGACAGTGTCGAGGAGTACCTCCCTCCTGCTCCTCCTTCACCGAGGCAGCACGACACAGAGGCAGGAGGCTCAGCAGCTCCACCACCTACACCTCCTCCAGTGTCAGAGCCTCAGGTGACTCAGCCGTCAGAGCTCACTGCCTTACTTCAGCGGATGGCTCAGCAGCAGGAGCAGCAGGCAGCTCGACAGGAGCAGCTTCAGAGGCAGCAGCAGGAGATGCAGCTGGAGATCGCCCGTCAGAGGCGAGAGGACACCGACAGGTTCACCAACCTTGTCGACCAGATGACACGACGCACTCTGGACCAGCAGCAGCAGACTCAGCAGATGTTGTTGGGCATCCTGGGGTTGGTCACCAACCTCTACCAGCAGACGGGAGTCGCCCTTCCACCTCAGCACTTGGGACTCAGTCAGGCTCCAGGTGCACCCCCACTGGCACCAGGTCCAGTACTGCCGCCGACGTCGCTCCAGTCCTCACCTCTTCCGGCAGTACCCTCTCCACCGGCGCCAGCAGTCTCAGCGGATCCCCCAGCAACTCCAGCTCCCACAGCAGCTCCAGCTCCAGCTCCCCCCGCTCCAGCTCCAGCACCAGCGACCTCCACCTCCAGCAGCTCCGGCGACAGCACCGTCGACGCCGACCGCTTCACCATCGCCAGGAGCGCGCCTGAGTCGTAGGCACTCGACTTCCCTTTTTGGTGTCTTGATGCCAAAGGGGGAGAAGAGTTAGAGTCAGGGGGAGGGTTAGCTCAGTTCTAGGGGGAGTGTCTATCCTTTTGCTACTTATTGTTATCTATTTGAGATTGCCTGTTACTATTATTTGCTATTATTGTACTCCGGGTGCTACTTTGTGCTCTTACGCTTTATTGTTTATTATTTGAGCCTTCGAGCCACTTGTGTTGCAATTTGTACTTGTTATATTTCCTTTTTGAGCATTGCGTTTTAATTTCATTAATTCTATGCTCTACTCGTTGTGTTGTCATCAATCACCAAAAAGGGGGAGATTGAAAGCATCTAGGCCCCCGTGAGGTATGGTTTCGATGATTAATGACAACCGTTCGTGATTACTCATGAGTTTGTGGATGCGAGGTTTCACGTATATCACATCAAACGTTAATGAACTATCTATTCACACCATCTACTGCTCATTGGATACAAATGGAGACCCCTCAACGATCTATTCTAAGGGGTTATTCGATACTCATGAAGACTAAATAAAGAACTCATACAACGACTCTATTCTATCAAATTTGGCAACACAAGAAACTTACACTTCATCATAATGTCATTTCAAACAAGTGTCAAAGAGGTCACTCAAGAAGATTCCAAAAAGATCAACTCAAAACAACTCGAAACAAACAAGTTGCACTCACCGGATCATCCGATGTCTTGCAAAATGACTACATCGGTCGAGTTTGAGTTGGCAGAAGAAGAAGACCTCAGAGCCCAGTACACACCGGATCATCCGATGTGAAGGAAGTGGCACATCGGTTGATTTCAACAGAAGGATGATTTATGAGTTATTCTGAAGAAGTACACACCAGATCATCCGATGCTGAAGTAAGTGTACATCGGTCAATTTCAACCGAGACATTATTTCTGAACCAATTCTGAAGATCAACTCACCAGATCATCCGATGATGAATCGAAGTAACATCGGTCGATTAAAAGATCCAACGGTTATATCCAACGGTCACATCTGACACATGACATCAGCTAATTTGGAATTCGACCGATGCTCATATAAAGGGGTGCATCGGAGGATCCGATGTTCACTGAAAAAGTCTGCCTACTTTTCCAACGGCTATCTCGTGTGGGCTGGCTATAAATACCCCTCCAACCGGCCATTTCGACAAGTCTTGATCACCAGAGCCTCACTACACATTCTCAAGCATTCAAGACCAAGAGCTACCACTTCCACACTTCAAAACCTCTTGTACTCCAACTATAGGTTATGTCTAGCTAGAGAGAAGCTTGTGTGCGTCCATTCTTGGTGATTGGAATCTCTAGGCTAGTGAGAGAGAGTGTCTTGGTGACTTCTCTCACCTTGTAAAAGTTGGAGGAAGAAGAGATCGCTCCGGAGCTTACCAAGACGTTTGTGGAAGCCCGGAGGATCACCATTGTACAAGGCTTGAGCTCCACCTTGCCGGAGAAGGCGAACGGAGAAAGATAGTGGATTCCCTTGTCATGGTGACTTGGGAGTGGCTATACCCTTTGGTGGGTGCCACAACGTGGACGTAGGTAGATTTTTGTGATCTTACCGAACCACGGGAAAAATCGCCGTGTCTCCAAGTCTCCGCGGGAGTTTGCATCTCTCTTCTCACCCCCTTACTATTACGCATTTACTATTCCACACTTAACACTCTTGCTTGCGTAGTTAGTTCGCATAGGGAATTGGGCTCCAACCATTAAGTTTTAAATTGCTTTAAAATTTGAAAAAGCCCAATTCACCCCCCCCCCCTCTTGGGCGTTTCGATCCTTACAACGTGTCAGTGCCGGACCTTTCCTCTCTTCTTTCCTCAGAGACGAGCTCCGAGGTAGGCATGTGTCCAACAGTGACGGTCCTCCCGGAGATAAGCACCGGTGGCGACACGTGTCCGATAGAACCGGACCTCTTGGAGGTGAGCTCCGAGATCAACACGTATCCCACGCCACTGATCCTCTGATTTCCGCGGTGACTAGCTCCGAAAGTGACTTGTGTCCCGCGGAAATGCCTTTGCTTCTTCCGCAGAGGCTAGCTCCGAGAGCCACACGTGTCCCACAGGGTCGGACCTCTCCCCTTTTGCGGAGATGAGCCCCGAACCTGCCACGTAGCCATTTTAGCGGCGAACCTCTCCCCACTTCGTAGGGACGAGCTCCGAACACGCCACGTGGCCAGTGGCCGCGATAAGTTGTCTTCAGCGCTTTCTGTGAACTGGATTCGGCCCTTACTGGCTATCTATTTGATAATTCCTCTGTTCCCACTTCCTTTAAAAGGTTTTCTCTACATGAAATATGAATACATGCAGAAACCAGAGATGAGGGTGTCACAAATCTACCCCCCTTAAATTGAATCTCGCCCTCGAGATTTGTTAGTAGAGAATAGATGGGGAAATTCTGCCTTGATATCCTCTTCACGCCCCCATGTGGTTTCAGCTTCGGTGTGATGGCTCCATTGTACCTTGCACCATCGAATCACCTTGTTTCGGGTGACCCTTTCCTTTACGTCCAAGATTCGGACAGGGTGTTCTGCATAAGTCAGATCCTCTTGAAGTTCAAGCTCTCCCATTGATACTTGCTCCTCTGGTACTCTCAAGCACTTCTTGAGCTGGGATACATGAAACACGTCATGTACGTCGGAGAGGTGGGTTGGGAGCTCTAGTTGATAGGCTACTTCTCCTCGCTTGTCCAAAATCTTAAATGGTCCGATGTAGCGAGGTGCTAGCTTGCCTTTGACGTTGAAACGTCGTTGGCCTCGGATAGGTGATACCTTAAGGTATACGAAGTCTCCTACTTCGAAGGTCAACTTCCTACGCCTATTGTCCGCATAGCCTTTCTGTCGTGATTGAGCAGCCTTCAAGTTCTCCCGTACCGTTTGGACTTTCTTCTCAGCTTCTTGTAGTACTTTGGGTCCAAACACCTGGTTCTCTCCGGTATCGTTCCAGAACAGCGGCGTTCTACACCGTCTACCATATAATGCTTCGAAAGGCGACATCTTCAAGCTAGCTTGATAGCTGTTGTTATAGGAGAATTCGGCATACGGTAAACTCCTATCCCAACTACGCCCACGTTTCAAGGCACAAGCTCTCAACATGTATTCCAAATTTGGTTTGTCCTTTCGGTTTGTCCATCAGTTTGTGGGTGATAGGCGGAGCTAAAATCCAGTCGTGTACCCAGGGCTTTCTGCAGCTTCCTCCAGAATCTAGAGGTAAACTAAGAACCTCGATCTGAGACTATCCTCTTCGGGATTCCATGACGGCACACGATCTGCTCCATGTACAATTCGGCTAATTGTGCAACATTGTAATTGGTCCTTACAGGGAGAAAATGGGCGGTTTTCGTCAATCGGTCCACGATAACCCAGATGGAGTCATAACCCGACTGAGTACATGGAAATCCGACGATGAAATCCATATTGATGTCTTCCCACTTACACTGGTACCTTCAAAGGTTGCAACAATCCAGCGGGTTTTTGATGTTCGGCCTTCACCCGTTGGCATGTGTCGCATAGGGCAACGTATTCGGCTATATCTTCATACCATCCCACCAATAACAAGTTTTCAAGTCCTTGTACATTTTGGTACTTCCGGGGTGTATGGAATAGGGTGAATCATGTGCCTCCTTCAATATCATGTCGCGGAGGTGTTTTATGTTAGGCACACAAATCCTTTTTCCTAGCCAAAGCGTACCCTTCTCGTCTTCTTTGAAATCCTTCTCTATTCCTTGTTGGATTCTTTCCTTGATATCCTTGATCCCCTCATCCGTTGCTTGGCCTTCTCTTATCTCTTGCTCCAATGAAGAGTGGATCTCCATTATTTCCATGTTCAAGAATCCGAGGTGTAACTGTTCGAACTCCTTACGTAGTTCGGGTGGTATCTCCCGAACCGTGAGTTTGTGACATGCTCCCTTTCAGCTCAATGCATCAGCTATTACATTGGCCTTCCCGGGGTGGTAGTTGATTCCAACATCGTAATCCTTGATGAGTTCCAACCATCGACGTTGCCTCAAATTCAAGTCCGTTTGTGTAAATATGTACTTGAGGCTTTTATGATCCGTATAGATCTCACATCGATGACCAAGGATATAATGTCTCCAAATCTTCAATATATGCACCACTGTTGCTAGCTCCAAGTCATGTGTAGGGTAATTAAGCTCGTGCTTCTTTAATTGTCGTGAGGCATAGGCTACCAGTTGTCCTTCTTGCATGAGCACACATCCGAGCCCCTGTCTGGATGCGTCACAATATATGTCAAAGCTCTTGCTTACGTCCGGCAATACCAGAATCGGTGTTGTGGTTAGCCTTTTCTTGAGTTCCTCAAAACTTCCTTGGCATGCTGGTGTCCATTGGAAGACTTTTCCCTTCATTAGCAACTCCGTCATAGGCTTTGCTATCTTAGAGAAGTCTTTAATGAAGCGTCGATAGTATCCAGCCATCCCAAGAAAACTCCGAATATCCCTCACGCTCTGCGGTTGGTCCCACTTTAGAACATCTCTCACTTTTCCAGGATCAACCGATACCCCTTCCTTGGAGATAATGTGGCCTAGGAAAGATATTTCCTTTAGCCAAAATTGACACTTGTTAAGCTTGGCATACAATTGATGCTCACGCAATTTCTGCAAGGTCAATTTCAAATGTTCTTCATGCTCCTCCTCACTTTTTGAATACACCATAATGTCGTCGATGAAAACCACGACGAACTTATCCAAGTACTCCATGAAAACCTTGTTCATAAGGTACATGAAGTATGCGGGTGCATTTGTCAACCCAAAAGACATGACGGTATATTCATACAAACCATACCGTGTTCGAAAGGCTGTCTTGGGTATATCGGAGGGCTTAATCTTCAGCTGGAAGTATCCCGACCGAAGATCAATCTTGGAGAACACTCGGGCTCCTTTCATTTGGTCGAATAGGTCCTCTATACGGGGCAGAGGGTATTTGTTCTGGATGGTTACCTCGTTGAGAGACCTATAGTCCACGCACATCCTTTGGGTTCCATCCTTCTTGTCTACGAAGAGCACCGGAGCTCCCCATGGCGACGAGCTTGGACGGATAAAACCCTTCTCCAACTATTCTTGAATTTTCTTCTTGAGTTCTACTAGCTCATTGACGGGCATCCTATAGGGTCTCTTGGCTATGGGTGTTGTTCCGGGTACCAAATCTATGGCAAACTCAATGTCCCGGTCAGGTGGCATACCTAGAAGCTCTTCCAAGAACACGTCCCAAAATTCCTGAACCACCAGAATGTTGTCCAATGTTGCTCCTTCAACGTGGTTCAAATTTTCCCTTTCAGTGGTTTGTTGGGCTGACTCAAACTCGACACGAATACCGTGCTCGTTTGTCAACTGCACGCTCCTTTCAGCACATTGGATTACTCCGTTGTGCTTGCTTAACCAATCCATTCCGAGTATGATGTCAATCCCTTGGGAGTCCAAGACAATAAGGTTGGCAAGGAAGTCTACCCCCCTTATTTTAAGGCTTACTTTCTGACATACTATATTACTCCTCATTTCTCCTCCGGGAGAATTTACTAACATAGCACATTCTAAGTAGGATACGGGTAGATGATGTTTGGCAACATATTTGGATGATATGAAGGAATGTGATGCTCCAGAATCAAATAAGATGGTGGTCGGGTTGAAGTTGGCAAGGAACATACCAATTACGACGTCCTCAGCCTGTTGTGCTTCCTCGGCAGAGACATGATTCACGTGGCCACGAGCATAGTTCTGCTGTCCACGGTTTCCTTGATTGTCCCCTCCGTTCGGTCGCGGGTTCTGCTTGGGCATGTTACCTTGTTGTCCAGGGCCCCTCCTCGGGCACTGGTTCGCAAAGTTTCCTATTTCCCCGCATGCAAAGCATGCCCTGTTGCCTACGGCAGTAGGTACGTTGGGGCGGGGGTTTTGAGCAGGAGCGCCATTGTTGGGTCGGGGCGCAGGAGGCATGGGCACACGAGGTGCTGGTGCAACGAATTGTTGCTGTGGTGGCTGACCAGGGCGGTATGCAGGAGTGGCCGATTCATTCTGCGGTGCTGGGGGCGTGTACCGAGGTCGTACGTTGCTCCCTTGAGGCTAGTACGGCATCTTCCTCTTGCACTCTTGCTCGATCTTTCGGATCTTATTTTCAACAATTATGGCCTTGTCAACCAGCTTCTGGAAGCTTACATAGTCATTGTTGAGGAGCTGAACCTGGATCTCATTGTTCAACCCTGTCATGAACAGATACTGCTTCCTCTAGTCTGAGTTGACATCCTCTAGGGCATACCGGGACAGTTGCGTGAACTTGTTGAGATACTCATTCACACTTTTCTGTCCTTGGCGGAGACCTTCCAACTCCTGCCTCTTGAGCATCATTACACCAGCAGGAATGTAATGAGAGCGGAAACTCTCCTTAAACTCGGTCCAAGTGATTGTCTCCGGGTCGACATGGGCGTTGCATAGGGCATCCCACCAGTCAGCGGCAGCTCCCATAAGTTGGTGCGACACAAAGAGAACCTTCTCTCGGTCATTGCACTGAACAATGGCAAGCTTCTTCTCCATGGACTTCAACCAATCATCGGCCTCCATGGGATCACTAGCTTGAGCAAAGGTGGGTGGCCGAGTCCTCATGAACTCTCCCAACCTGTTATGAGCCGGCGGTGGTGGTGGCGGTGGTGCCGGAACAGGGTTGTTGTTGGCCTGCAACTGACCTAAAGTTTAGATCATGGTTTGCATAAGCTGGTTCTGCATGGCCATCAACCTTTCTAGGTTGTTCTCGCCAGCTTCGGGGTTAACAGGAACTTCCTCGTGATTATCCTCTTGGTTGTCACGGACGTTCCTTCGGCCGGCGTTTCCTCTCACCATCTGTGAGAGAGATCGAAACAGAATAGAATGTTAGAAGGTTAGGTAGATTCCATCAACTATATGCATCAAGGTGAGTTGGACTGTATATATATATATATATATATATATATATATATATATATATATATATATATATATATATATACTAGCCCATATGAGGAGGTGAGCGAGTATCGAGATATCTCACACCTCTTTCTACTTACGTGTGGATATGGACAACGTTTGGAGACGTCCCACAACTCACACTAAGCATATAATCACAACAATCATCACAAGGGCTCACACAACTCCTATTCAAGGATGGTTTCCTATGTCAAGGTAGTTTCAAGGTCAATCTAAGCGTCCTAGGGTGCTTCCTTTGGTCAGCATGGCTTTAGCTACCAATCTGTGTCCAATACCAATCTGTGACTCCTATTTAGGGGTGTAACCTATTGTTAACCCGTGGCTCTAATATCAATCTAAGGTTTCTATCTAGGCGTGTAACCTACTGTCAACCTGTGGCTCTAATACCAATCTGTGACGCCCTCAATTCTGTGGAAAACCACGGAACCGAGAACTAATGCATATGTGTGCCCAGGATGTTCATCACACATACACATATATTCCACAAACTGAATTCAAAATATATATAACCACGAATAACAGAGTTTATTACAATAACTCATGAGTCTTGGACTCATGTTCACAGCGGAAGTCTTATTTCTATGCAGCGGAAGTCTTTATTCTAATGCGGAAGCAATCTAACTAAGGCGGAAGCAAATCTAAGCAGAAGTGGCTCTATCTCTACTCCCTCCACGGGCAAGGTTGAGAACAGATCACATGCCTTAATGCTCCACTTGGTCTTCATAGTAGTCTTCTCCTGCTGCTGATGAGGAGATAATAATGCAAGTTTGAGTACAATGATGTACTCAGCAAGTGCGGGAAAACATGATATGTAGCTCATAACAAGGTAGGTATAAAAAGGCTCATTTGTAGAAAAGCAGATTTATAAAACCATGATAAAACAACAACTTAACTTTAAATGAATGTAATCCCAGCATGTATTAAATTACCAACATACCTCCATCACTTTCCGTGTTCCATCCGAACATTAACCAACCTTATTCTTACTCATGAATACCTCCACGTATTCGCTACCATCTCACGAATACCTTCCCGTATTCGCTACCATCTCATCTCATAAACAACTTTGCCTCATACCGAGACCTATCTCATTGTCACGACTCAACCGTCATGCAACCATCTTGACACCCGGACTCAACAGTCCCAAAACCAAACCATAACCATAATCAATAACCATAACCAATAACCATCCCAACTAATCATGGCAGTTTAGCTAGGCGCTCGTGACTGTAAGCTCGGCTATCATGATAGTTTTAGACTCTGCAGAGTTTGCACCTCTTTACCCACAAGTTTGTGATTTCGTCACCCGTCGGCGACTGCAGAACCTCCATTATACCAGTACACAACCGTCGGTGTATGGTCAAGAGATCACAAAATAGCCTTTACAAAGGGGCTACTAGATGTATGGACTCACTAAGGTTTCACCGGCAGGCTAGAATCTCCAATTCAACCACCCACGGGCCCCCTCTTGTGCCATGCAGTTCCCAGGGCAGTCCTCACTCGACTCCCATTCCCCGCGCTTCCACAGTCCATAACACTCTAGCAACTTACCTAATTACTCAGCTAAGCCGCACCCATATTTGGCCTTGTGGTGGCACTGTTATCCTACATGTGCATGCATGAACCGGTCCTTAGATCTACGGCAAGTAAACCACCATCTCATGCTACCTCATTCACAAACCCAGGCTTGCCTAGATCTCCCTCCGATCCATGTTCATTAACATCATCAGTTTCTTATTATCACTATGAGTGCAGTTAGCTAGACACATCTATCTCGCTTCCCAATCCCATAGACTCAGCGAAGCATAAAGCAAAAACCATACCCGACTCATAAACATCCCTGGCGACAAGGGTGGTTTAACCAATACTAGTAAACTCCTATGAAAGGGTTTCCCATCATGTTTGACTCAGCACACACACCTTTTCGCAAAACAAAACAGTTTCACCCAAAACATAGGATCAATATGGTCAATGAGCACTTGCCTTGTTCTTGCGGTTCTGGTTGTTCTTGGATCTCAAAACCTTGTTGCTGCAGTTCGTCGTAGACAGCTCCCTGAGCTTGTCTTGCTAGGTAGGATCACGTGCATACAAGATTCACAACAATCAATATCATGCACAAACCTTAAACTAGATGCGATGATGCGCATGCATGCTATCCTATGATTAGTTTTATTAGATTTGATTTGCATGTGTTTGTGCATGGCTTGAGTGGATTTTATGATGAACAGGGGTGTTTGGATCAAAGGTGGACGTGGCGATGATCTTGTCTTTTAGATCAACCTGATCATCAAGTGATCTGTCCACGAGAAGGCTTCTGTTCGAAAGGAATCAAAGAACAGATGCAAAAAGAACACAACGATGTCGTGAGGTGGTATTGGAGACCTACCTTACGTTCTTCTCGGTCTCGAGGTCCTCCTCAGATCGTTGGGCTTCCTCCGACGATCTTCCTTGCCGCGCTCCGGCGATGGTTTACTCGGTGGTTTGGGAATAGAGCTCTAAGGTGTCGGCTCAGGAGTTGGAAAAGAAGTTTGTGGTTTCGGCCAGAGGTTCTAGGTCCTATTTATAATCGGGAAGAGAAGAGTCCTAATCTGATTGCATCCCGAATAATAGTCCTATTCAGATCGTTGTTAGATCCTAACATTTTATCTTTAATTTATTTGATGTGGAACTCAGGTCGGTTTCTGCTCCGGTATTCCTACGCGTACAGAATCCAAAAACCGTTCCTAGAACTCGTTACCTCCTCGGTGATGAGCTCCGGAGTCTCCACGTGTCCATCGGGCCTGGTCTCTCCTTTTCCGCAGAGACGAGCTCCGGTGGTGTCGCGTGTCAAGCGAGCAAGACTTCCCTCTTCTTCGGAGGTAAGCTCCGCGTGCGCCACGTATCCTAGCGGTCGGGACCTCCTCTATTATTCGGAGGTGGCTCCGCACACGCCACGTGTCAGTGCCGGACCTTTCCTCTCTTCTTTCCTCAGAGATGAGCTCCGAGGTAGGCACGTGTCCAACAGTGACGGTCCTCCCAGAGATAAGCTCCGGTGGCGACACATGTCTGATAGAACCGGACCTCTCGGAGGTGAGCTCCGACATCGACACGTATCCCGCGCCACTGATCCTCTAATTTCAGAGGTGACTAGCTCCGAAAGTGACATGTGTCCCGTAGAAATGCCTTTGCTTCTTCCGCAGAGGCTAGCTCCGAGAGCCACACGTGTCACACAGGGTCGGACCTCTCCCCTTTTGCGGAGATGAGCCCCGAACCTGCCACGTAGCCATTTAGCGGCGGACCTCTCCCCACTTAGCAGGGACGAGCTCCGAACACGCCACGTGGCCAGCGGTCGCGATAAGTTGTCTTCGGCGCTTTCTGTGAACTGGATTCGGCCCTTACTGGCTATCTATTTGATAATTCCTTTGTTCCCACTTCCTTTAAAAGGTTTTCTCTACATAAAATATGAATACATGCAGAAACCAGAGATGAGGGTGTCACACAATGATATGAAAATTAAAGAACAAGTAGATGGGCACAAGTGAACACGAGGATTTGTTTGCCGAAGTTTGATTCCACTCAGGAATCTACATCTTCGTTGAGGTGTCCACAAAGGACCGGGTCTCTTTCAACCCTAACCATCACCAAGTGATCACAAAGATCAAACTTGGTTGTTCCACTATCAAGCCAAGGTGATTATAAACTTCCCGGGTCTCACCACAAGTTGGGGGTCACCGGGCGACACCTAGCCGCCTAGGAACAAAGCTCCAAGAGTAATAAACACAAACCATGAAGCTTGACGGTGTGCAACTTAGCAAGCTCAACCCTAGAATCTCTTCTTCTTGAATTTCCTCACAAAGCCTCGAATCCTCACAAGATTCAAGAATGAAAGCTAGAGGGTGTGAGAGAGGTCTAAGAATGCTCAAGAACACTTGTGAAAGCTCTAGGGTTGATCACTCTTTAAATGGGGACGAGATCCCTCCTTTTATAGGGTTCTCCAAGCTATGACCGTTGCCAACCACTAAAGTTCAGACATGTCCGAGGTTGGGTACCACCAAACGGTAAACTGAGGTCCTCGTCCGACACTAAGTCAGACTATCCTTTTGATTCCACTTCGGGCATGTCTTACATATTTCAGACATGTCTGAGCTGACATATCCAAACCAGTCTTCGGATATCCTCAAACTTCGGACATGTCCGAACTCCACTTCGGACATGTCCGACACTAAACAGAAGGTGCATTTCCGACCTCCTCTGACATGTCCGACTTTCTGGACTTAGGAAATTTCAGAAACCGTAGATTTCTGACATGTCCAAAATTCTTCAGATATGTCCGACCTTAAACAGAAGGTGCATCTCTGAATTCTTCTGACATGTATGACCTTCTGAACTTAGAGAATTTCAGAAACTCTAAACTTCGGACATGTCCGAAATTCTTCGGATATGTCTGACCCTAAACAGAAGGTGCATCTCCGAATTCCTCTAACATGTCCAAAATTCTGGACCTAGGGAATTTCAGGAACGCTAGACTTCGGACATGTCCAAACCACACTTCGGATATGTCCGACCCTAAACAGAAGGTACTTCTCCAAAACCTTCGGACATGTCCGAGTCTATACAGAGAGTACTTTCGGAATCTCTCTGACATGTCCGGGGTTTTTGACCTAACAACTCTCTTCTACACTACGGGTTGTTTTTGTGGGATTGAGCTTGCTTTTCATTGCTGCGTGTCGTGTCCCTCTTAATAGTGCGGCGTTCCTACACTTAAGAAAAATAGAAACCCTAACTCTATTGTGTAGCTTCATGCCGTCTTCTCCATTTCCCTTTTTTGAAAGCCCTCATTCTCTTATTGCCATCCAACCTATCTGCACACATGCTCATTTAAATTCATTAGCATTTTAACTGTTCATCATCAATCCTCCAAAACCCACACGGGGACCTAGATGCACTTTCAATCTCCCCCTTTTTGGTGATTGATGACAACCAATTAAAATTTCCGATAAGAGGGTAAAATATGAGTTTTGATCATGATGTTTACATGAAAGAACTCCCCCTGAATATATGAACTATGAAAATGGGGTTTTCATACATACATCATGATTGTGAGGTGCCTAAGCGCAATGTGAAACAAAGTGACAAATATGTGTGATGCGAGATAGATATGCAAGAAAATAACACATCACATATGAGAATAACACATCACAATATCACATATCTCAACAACATACCACAATAACAGTTAGCACACCATAATAATAATAGTCATACATCATAGTGTCATACATATAATAGGTCCATATGATGCCCTTACACATGCTTAGGAAATAAAAAAACTAACATAAGGGATGACTCTCTCTACTACTACTCTCTTTCCTCCTTTGGCATCGAGGCACCAAAAAGGGAAATAGAGTAAAGATAAAGGTGAAACTAAGCATCGTCGTCCTCGTACTCCTCATTCTCATCATCATCATCGTCTGCAGCAGGAGCAGCACTCATGCTCGCTCCTGTGTCGCCGAAGAAGGCTAACTCATCGGAGGTGAGATCTGGAAACTCCAGGGGGACATCATCCTCGCTATCCTCGGAAACAGGAGATCCAGTGGGCCCCTAGGCAATGAGATAACCAAAGATCCCTTAAGTTACGGTCAAGACTTTGCTCAAGGGTATGAGCCATCCGTCTCCCCGATACCGAGTTGTAGCACTAGAGAGACAGGGTATGCACGCTAAAGGTACGGAACCAGGCATAGCAGGCTACGCCCCTCGACCTCCCGCTGGCGTAAGCTTTTTGGGGAGAGATCATTCGGCGCCACAAGGCCCCTGAGCAACTAGACAACTGCAAGATCCCCAGGTACCCTACAGGTACTTCAAGCGGACCCACCAGTACAAGGATAGCACAACTCTTGCTACGGTTAGACACAAGAAAAAGTGACTCGCCACACGGCCGGAGCGGTATGGGAAAAAAGCACGAAAAGTATGGGGGCGATGTCCAGGGTCCGGTTACTTTTCTTGTCCATAGGCATGTTCTTTCTGGTCCCCAAGTACTCAGTTGTAGCGCTGGGGGGGCAGGGGGTGCACGCTAAGGGTACGGAACCAGGCATAGCAGGCTACACACCCTGGACCTTCCACTCGCGTTAACCTTTCAGCGAGGAGACCTTCCAGTGACACGGATCCTAGGACAAGTGTGTAGGACAGGCTCCGGACATGCCATTTATAGGTGATATGCATGAGCTAACACAAATTGTAAAAAAAAAGTGCGTAGGGTAGGATAAACTTTTCTTATTTCTAACTTCCTTTAGGTAATAGGAGGTAACAAGCCGTGTAAGAAGGCAGCGACCCACCACGGATGACAAGAGTAGCTGGACCCCTCTGGGACTTAGTTGTTCTAAGCGTTGTTTCTAGACACTATAACACCCTTACAAGAAAGAGAAAGAAAAAATATCCTACCGCTGCGCTAAGGGTAGAACTTACCGGAATGTTTTATATCCTGTGGTCTGGGTAGAGATGCCCATCCCCTGCGGCCAGGCGAGTGCATCTAGAGCGACATACTTGTACTGGTCCGAAGGGACCCTCCTAGCTGAGGGGAAGGTTTGTCACCCCTTCTCGAGAAAGCATTGGTCGTGGCACCAGGTGGCCCTACCTTGGGCTGCTTACTATGCGCATACCGTTGCCATAGCGTTTTGCAGTGTAGGGCATTTCGAACAGTCTCTAGCCATGTTGCCTCGTTGACGAGGTCGATTTCTTCATGCAGAAGCTGATCATGCGTGGCTTCCCCATATGTCTGAATGTCAGGTGATTCCTTGGTGTGTTCTGGGGGGAGGACGACCTCGATCCCCTACACCAGTGTAAGAGGGTGTTTCCCTTGTCACACGACGGAGGTCGTACACCTGGTTAGGCGTGGAGCGTCTTGCGACGCTCGCTGTGATCGCTGGAGTCAGAGTCGGAGTGGTCGTAGACGGCTTTCAACGCCCTCTCGGTGTCTTGGTACTCAATACCCTGCTCAGCATCGGCCTCAGGTTTGACCTTTTGCTTGCCCTTCTGCTGGCAGGAGGGTGCACCGTCTTGGCTCGGCCGCTGCTGTTGTAGCTCACGGAAGCGTTCGGCGAGCTTCTTGATCTCGTGGCAGTCGCTAGTGCCGTGGCTGCCGGTGTTGTGCACCGGACACCACTAGATGTCGTCGCTGGCAGACGATGGCCTGGGACGCTTGTCAGGGCGTGGGGCCTGGTTCCCACTGGCCGCTTCTAGAGCGGCAGTGTGTGCTCCGACCAGAGGCTTGTTCTTGCCTCCGGTCTTGTTCTTCTTCCCACTGCGAGATGCAGTAGCCTCTCCGACACCCCCCGCTGCGGAGGTGGGCCGCGAGTGCCAGTCCCGGCCTTCCGCCGCCCTGGCACATTTTTTTGACTAGGCTGAAGAGCTCGGAAACGTCTTGCACGTCATGTGTTGCTAACTTCTCGAGCATCTTCTTATCACAGACGCCTTGTCGGAAGGCGACGACGACGGAGGCGTTGGAGATACGGGGAATGGTGTTCCTGACCTGGAAGAACCGCTGGATGAAGGATCGCAGCAACTCCCCATCGCGCTGACGCGCGACATGGAGGTCTAGCTCCGTGCCGGGGCGCGTCTAGAAACTCCCAAAGTTGGTTGTGAATCTCCAGCACAACTCTTCCCAGGACGAGATGGATCCCTGGGGAAGGTTCATAAGCCATGACCGGGTTGTGCCAGTCAGAGCCACGGGGAACTAGTTGGCCATGACGGCCTCATCCCCTCCTACAACTAGGATGGAGGTGGATTAGATCTACAGGAACTCGGCGGAATTGACTGTCTGTCGTATTTTGCCGGCAGGTGGGGCCGGAACTTGGGTGGCCAGACCACAATACGAAGATGTGGGGCGAGCGCCATGTAGCCCCTTACTGTCCCTAGAGAGGCAGGGGCAGGGGGAGCACGGCCCACTGGCACCGCGCTCGAAGAGCAGTACCCCTCTTTGAGGTTGCGACGCCTCTCACGACGTCGCTCGATGGTGGTGTGACCATCCTCACTCGCTAGGTGATGGTTCAACTCGACCCTGAGGTCAGGTGTGGCCGTCGCGCGCGGGGCTGCTACCCCTCGGGCCACCGTCGGCGTACGCGACAGGGCCAACGAGGGTTCTGTCGGCTGTCTCCTGTAGGCAGGAGAGTTCATGGCAGCGGCGACAAGATGGTCAACATCATGCTGCCACTGGTCCGTCACCTCTGGGGTGGCACCCTCACTCGGAGGGTTGTGGAGCAGAGCACGTGCTGCGGCCAGCACGCTCTCCAGGCTTGGCCGTGGCGGTGTTGTTGCCGCTGCCGGGGAAGTGGGCGGCTGGGAGGAAGCGACCACTAGTGGTGTGAACACCGATGGCGCACCACCTGCACGGTTCCCGGTGCGCCCCAACCTGGGCGCCAAGGGGCTCTAGCGTTTTGGTCGCCGGTTGGGCCAGACTTAAGCGCTGGGGTCTCTGGTGGCACATCGGTCGTCTGACCACCGGCCTGTCCAGACCTGCCCGCCCTAGAGCGGGAGGTAGCTTCGTCATCTCTCGTCTGGAGACGATGCCGGGGTGGGCGAGAAGGCTCACCGTGAGAAATATTGTTCACCATGGTCGCGAGGAGAGATGTCAAGCCTCCCTTCCCGACGTGCCAAATGTCGGAGTGTGAGCTGCGACACTCCTCTCGGCCTGCTCAGAAGCAGCCCGCGAGGTTCATTTTTTCCGGAGGGGGTTTGACGCCCTTCGCGACCTGGGCTCGAGGGAGCGGATGAACAAGAGGATTTATGTGGTTCGGGCCGCCAGAGCGTAATACCCTACGTCCACGGGTGTGCTTGTTCTATTGCTTGAGCGCTTGTGCGTTGTGTGATCTCGAGTGTGGGGAGTCAGAACCCTTTGCAGGGTGGTCACCCCAGTCCATTTATAGTGCAAGGTCGGGGTGGTTACAATGGGGTTTGGGCCCCGATGGGTGGCCGCAAAGCTTAGAGAATCCTATACACGATCTAGGGCTTTATACTCTAAGTAGAGTCGCCAGTGGGGGAGTTAAGTCCCTCCGTCCGGCGCACTGAGCGCCCCTGACCGCTTGTCAGGTGATGATGAAGACGTCGTCTTGTCGCCGCGTCTCCTCGCACTGTATGAGCGGCTTAGTGCCGTTGGGCGGCACTGTACTGCTTCACGCCCTACTGTTCTATCTTGTCACCGTAATGGCGAACGGGCAAAGGACGGAGGCGTGTGAAGTACGCTGTGCTTCTAGGGAAGGCGCGAGCCTTGAATGCGAAGCCTGACAGCGCACTTCCTTCTTGACTTCGTCGACCTATGGCCCATTAAGTGTCGTGGGGTACATGGCGGCTCTGGAGCCCTTATTGACACGCTTTGTGTCTGGGACATGTGGCAGCTCCAGACCTCACCTCAACGGGGAGGCTCTGGTCGGAGCCCGGGGCACGTGCCAGCTCCGGAGCTGTCCTCAGCGAGGAGGCGGCTCGTAGCCCGGGTACACGTGGTAGCTCCGGACCTCACCTCAGCGGGGAGGCTCGGACTGGAGCCGGGGGCACGTGTCAGCACCGGAGCTCTCCTCAGCGGGGAGTCGACTCGAAGCCCGGGGACACGTGGCAGCTCCGGACCTCACCCCAGTGGGGAGGCTCGGACCGGAGCTCGGGGCACGTGTCGGCTCCGGAGCCCAATGCACGTGATAGCCCTAGGGCTGACCATGGGGCCCAAGGCACGTGGCTTATGCTGGGCCCACCCGAGCAGGGAGGCGAGGTCCACACTATCTTTTATCCACTACCCGGAGGTACCCGGTCTGTAACACCGACACTATTTATAAGAAAATATTTTAATCTTCCTCCTACTATAAAAAGAAATAGTGGTGTGGCATCAAATACTAACGTGGTCAAATTGAAGGTGTTTAGGATTCACTTTAAAAGGAATTGTTGGACAAAGGTAAAGTTACTGTCACACGCGGTTTCTCCGAAGAACAACTGAGTGAATATCACATGTATGCCAGGATCATTTTCTCATACATGTGATGACAAATAGTGAAGCATCATTTATTACCAGCCAGGTGTCGAATATAAATAAGTCTTACATAGCAAATGTCTCGATGGACAATAATAAGTTCATCACAAGTAAACAAACTAGCAGCGGAATAGTTATTCTTGTGGGCTCCGTCACAGGCGTTGCCCGGGGGTCTCCATGAACCTAGAAACCTTCTTCGGGTCCAAAGTCTTTATCATTATACACCACCTCATTATCTTGACCTGAGCAGCAATACAAACCAACAAATATGCAAGGTTGAGTACCAATGGTACTCAGCAAGTGTGGGAAAGTTATGTCATGCATGGCTAGAACAAGGAGAGGTTGAACTCATGGTTAAAGCACTATGTAATTAATACCTATCACCATAGCTTATTAAGCACCTACATTACTACACAGGTGAAATGGTCCCAATCTCCCATCCCATCATCATAATCCCATAACCATAACATCATTTCCAATGTTAAGCTCCCCGCTTAACATCCACAACTTCCAAAACCATAAATCCTCTAATCATGGGAAGTCCCTTGCTGCACCGGCGGGTACTTGTATCCCGTGGTACCACTCTCACGCTGGAGGACATACATGTACTCAGTTTTGTCCAAGTGGCGACGATAGATGTGACTCTGGCAGGTGATGGCCTCCCAGGTGACATCTTTCTCCGCATTGACCTGTATCGCTCTACAAGCTGGAGAGTGGTGAATCTTAAGCAGCTGATTTTCGTGTATAATCCTCATCTCCGAACTCCATTCTTCCCTCTTCTCACGGATGGTCCTGGTGGAGTTATAGTGGATGATTAGCTTGCCCGTATTGCCGGCGGCTTCGAGCATACGCCGAAGTCGGCGCAATAAGCCTCCTACTGCCAATCCGTAGGAAAGGTACGTCACCGGACGGCTCTCCTCTCTCTCGGCAAGGGCAACTACGGGAACCCTCCCTCCTGTGGACTTGCGAGCGATGCAAATCATGCGAACCATCTAAAACAAAAAGAATTTTACAAATTAGGTTAGGTAAACTCTCAAACAAAAATCCTATTTTGAATGAAAGTTGGGGTAAGATGAAGAAAGTGACTCCATTAAATAACACTTTTCAACACACACCATGTAAAATAGTTTTTAAGAAAATAAGGCCCTTAAATACGTCCATTTCTACCTAGGTCCACGTTCCTACGGGCAACTCATGGTTAAAGCACTACGCAATTAATTCCTATCACCTTAGCTTATTAAGCACCTACATTACTACACAAGTGAAATGGTCCCAATCTCCCATCCCATCATCATAATCAAATAACCATAACATCATTTCCAATGTTAAGCTCCCCGCTTAACATCCACAACTTCCAAAACCATAAATCCTCTAATCATGAATAAGTCCAAGCCGCTCTTGACCGTGAGCACAACTGTCATGACAGTTTTGACTCTGCAGAGTTTGTACCACTGTACCCACATGTAGTGATTTCATCCCCCGTTGCCGGGTGGACTAAAAGAACCTCCATTATGCCAGTGGCTACGATCCACATTCACACTTCCCAGGTGTGTAGCCAGGAGATCACTACGAAGCCTTTACAAAGGGATTCCCGACGAGCATGGGCCCACTGAGGTTTCACCCCTAACAGCATACAAGAGGCTCCAACCCCGCTGCAGTGGCCCCCTCTTGAGCCTTGCGGTTCATATGGTAGTCCAGCTGACACCTACTCCCCGCACCATCCAACACACCCATACTACGCGGGGGATACACCTAATTAATTGGCCAAGCTGCCCCATCTCAGCATGTGGTTGGCACTGTAAAGCCAGGTTACATGCTCCATGAACCGGTCCTTAGGATCCAGGCAAGTACTAAACACAAACCCGAGTCTCGTGCACCCAGCACACAACCAAAACATCCAACTTGCCTTGATCCCTACCTCTACATAACTCACAATATCTCATTCAAGAGTATGGTAAAATAAACTGATGATCTCATATCCCAAACATCCCATTCTAAGCATGGCTAAGCATATGCATATGACATGATAAAATAAATCCCAACCCAAGCTACAAGGAAACAAGGTAATGCAATTCTAGGGAAACTTCCTAACATGAGTTTCATATTTCAATTGACAATGCAAATAACTCTAGCTACACATCCTAGCATAGGATCAAAGTGGTCAAGGACACTTGCCTCCTTCCTGCTGCTCTTGGAAATGGTAGTCCTGATCTTGGAAAGGAATAACTTGCTCTTAAGCAGGTTCTACATCATACCATCACACATAGCAAAAGAAAAACAACAATCCATAAGACATAGTTCACACTTCCACTTCAAACAAACCACACATTCACATTTATGAAAGTCATTCACAATTATATGTGTTGTGGTTACTCTATGTGTGTTGATCTTTGACTTATATATACTTTTAATCATGTGTATATGATACCTACTTTTGCATTCACATTTATGCTTACATACTATATATATGAGTTTCCAATTTAAATAAATTCCTTATATTTAATTACTACACCTTTTAGCTACCAAGTATGTATGAAAAGTATTTTTCTTCTCCATATGTGCCTTTAGAATTTCTACCAACTTTAAACTGAATTCTTTGGATTTTAGAAACTCCATTTATCATTTAATAGTTGCTATATTTTCAGATTTATTTTCCTATACATAAATGTGTACTTTATTATGAAAATAACAAGACACATCATCTAAACAGAATAGGTTCTGATTTAAAATGTTTACTAATATATTTTTGACCTTTTTCTCTGATGTAAACTATTTTACAATTATTTTCCCTATTTTCCAGAACTATTCTTTACTTAAAAATGTGTCCCTAAATGTGAATAATAAATTAAACATATTCATTTCAGCCCAAAATGTATTTTTATCTCACTCCAAAGTTTTCTAAATACTGAGAAAGTTTTTAATTTAATTTTGACAATATATTTGTCCCACTTTTTAAATTTTAAACACTAGCCACATATTCAATTTCCTAAATTAAATATTAAACGGGGCTAAAAAGGTAAACTCACCCATTACATGGTCTATAATATTATTTTCAGAATTTCCAGGGGTCTAGCTACACTTATCAGAGGTGTTTTTCCTAATTTTTATTAAGTCCAGGGGCTAAAACTGATTTTTAAATGAATTTACATGATTTTCTGGAGTTTCAGGGGCTAGATCAGAAGTTTCCGGGCCTAGCTCTTATTTCCCGAGAATCCCAGGGGGTAGCACGCAAGATTTCCAGTCTTTATAACGCGGGGCTGACGTGGACCGTCCGATTTTAAACCGACGGCTGAGATTATAACGTCGAACCGGTACGCGGGGGTTTAAACCCTACCGTGTGATTTAAAATAAACGGCGCACAAGCAGCCACGTCGCTCTAATCGAATGCGGGCGGCGCTGCCGGTGGCGCACGGCGGCGGGAAGCGGCGATCTCGCCGGAAACTTTCGGATCTTCGGGAATCCTTCCTAGAACTGTGATTTTATGGCATAGATCGGTAGAGGGGAGGTCGGGGATCTCACCTCGGGGGTTTTCTTGAGCTCGGAGGTCCTGGAAGGTGATCGGCGACGAGGTTCGAGTTGAATTAACGGCGAGCCTCGTCGGCGCTGTGTTTACACCGTAAGTCACCGAGTTTTCTGCACCTGCAAGGTTCCCCGGAGGCGGTGGATCAAGACGAGCGAGTTAGATCGGAATTTCCGAGCTTAGATCGGCCAGAATTCGCCGGAGAAGTCTCGGTTCTCACCGGAGGAAAATCGGCGGATCGCGTGGGAAAAACAGAACGAGGTCGGGGTTTTTATAGACGGGGGAGGGCGGCGGGGTGGTTTAGATCATGTCCGCGTCGCCTACGAACAGAATTCAGCGGGGATACGCCGAAATCCCGATCGGTTTTGATTCGGGTGAGAGGGAGTCCGGCGCGGGCGCGAGGTAGACGACGATCTGGTGGGTCCCACCTGTCAGCGGAAGGAAGCGGCGCGCGCGGCTGCGGGCTGGCGCGGGCGCTGGCTGGGCTGGCTGGTGGGTTTCGGCCCACTGGCCGGTTTTTTTTTCTGTTTTCTCTTTTTCTTTTTCTATTTCTCTTCTGATTTGAGTTTAATTTAAATTCCAGTTTGAATTTGAATTTTTGCAAAACATGCAACACGTTCAAAAAATTTTAAATTCCCCTCTTAACATGATTTAGGGTTTTGAATCAAAATTTTAGAGTGTTACAGCTACCTTTATGGCTTCTTAATTAATAAAAAAACATTCCAGGTGTTAATTTTCTGAGATAATTTTAACTATAACCTTAAATACCTAAATAAATAATTTCAGTCGGCCTTTTTTTCCGGCCTATTCCACTCGATCGGTCAATCAATGGACTGGCAGGCACCGTGCGCTTTCCCAAAGCCCCGGACGCAAAGCCGCAGCCGCTCCCTAAACCCTAGCCGCCAGCCCCCGTTCCCGTCCTCTGCGCGCCCCTCTGTCTGCTTCGCCCGCCGCAACTGCGCTTCATTTGAATGGGCGAGCGGGGAAGCATCTTCTAACCCTCTCTTCTTCCCACCCAATCCGTTCCCCAGCCTTAGTCACCCTCCTGCCCCGCCGCCGACCATCCGCCCTTTCTCCTCCGTGCCGCCGCCCAGGTCTTCCGGGCTCGCGCGGAGCGGGGGTCCGCCCGGGCCTGGATTGATTTCTCCTCGACGCGGTAAGGAACCGTAACCCCTGCCTCTCTGCCTGGATGATTCCTCCGCTGGATCTATTGAATCCGGGTATAATGTTCTCGCCAATTGGTCCAGCCCGCCGGGGATTTGCTAGCTTGCAGCGTGGGTCGTGGAGCGCCGGTAGTAGCACGGTCTGTACCCACTATTTTTTTTCGGAGGGGGGGGGCGGGGATTCAATCAGATCCTCCATGCCGTATGCGCACACTCCGTAGCTTGGCTGGCTGGATTGTTTTGACTGCGTGATATTTTTGGATTCGGTTGATAGACAGGCACCCCTAGAGCTAACCGGTTCAATTGAGTGCGTCCTCTTTTCCCCGTTCGATTAATTGCTTTGCAGCGAGTAACGATGTTTAATATGCATATTTCGTTGAAGTTGTCCTTGTGACTGTTTGCTGTTGCTATTGTAATCCTTTACGTTGTTGCGATGGTGGCTCTTGTGGTAGTACTATTTGCTATTGTAATGTAATCACAGTTTGCACAATGATAGAAGCGCAAGCAACATGCTTAAGTACAAAGAGACCAAGAAAAATGCAAGGCGGGCTGTAAATAAGGCAAGAGGACATGCCTATGATGAGTTATATGAGAGACTAGAGATAAAAGAAGGTGAAAAGGACATATACAAGGTAGCAAAAATCTGTGAGAGAAAGATGAGAGATTTCAATCAAGTTAAATGTATCAAAAATGAGATTGACCGCATTCTAGTGAAGGATGAAGAGATTAAGAATAAATGGCGGGATTACTTTAATGGGCTATTAAATGATGGGAATGGGAGCATTATAGTTGAGTTGGATGACTCCTTTGATGACCCCAACAGGTGGTTCGTGCGGAGGATACAAGAGTTCGAGGTTAAGGATGCCTTAAAAAGGATTAAAGGAGGAAAGACCCTCGGCTCTGATGATGTCCCTATTGAGGTGTGGAGATGCCTTGAGGACGTGGCAATAGTATGGCTCACAAATCTATTCAATCATATTTTTCAGTCAAATAAGATGTCTGAAGAATGGAGGAAAAGTATATTAGTACCTATCTTCAAAAATAAAGGAGATATTCAAAGTTGTACTAATTATTGAGGGATTAAGCTTATGAGTCATACTATGAAGTTTTGAGAGAGTAATTGAACACTGCTTGAGGAAAGTGACTAATGTCACTAAAAAACCAGTTTGGTTTTATGCGTGGGAGGTTTATAATAGAGGCAATTTTCTTGCTTCGTCAGCTTATGGAGAGGTGAAGGGGGGCCTTGGCGCAGCGGTAAAGCTGTTGCCTTGTGACCATGAGGTCACGGGTTCGAGTCCTGGAAACAGCCTCTTGCAGAAATGCAAGGAAAGGCTGCGTACAAAAGACCCAAATGGCTCGGACCCTTCCCCGGACCCTGCGCAAGCGGGAGCTACATGCACCGGGCTGCCCTTTCTTTTTTCTTTTGTCAGCTTATGGAGAGGTATAGGGAGCAGAAGAAAGACTTGCATATGGTGTTCATTGACTTAGAGAAGGCGTACGACAAGATACCAAGATCAGTCATGTGGTGGGCACTAGAGAAACATAAAGTGCCAGCAAAGTACATTACCCTTATCAAGGATATGTACAATAATGTTAGGATAAGTGTGCGCGTAAGTGATAGTGAGATTGATGTATATCCTATCACGGTAGGACTACATCAAGGATCAGCTTTGAGCCCATACATCTTTTCCTTGGTGATGAATTAGGTGTTGAAGGATATACCAGGGGATATCCCTTGGTGCATGCTATTTGCCGATGATGCAGTGCTGGTAGATGAAACTAGGGATGGTGTTGATAAGAAATTAGAGTTATGGAGACAAATCTTAGAGTCCAAGGGGTTTAGACTTAGTAGGACCAAGATCGAATATATAAGGTGTGACTTTAGTGGTGTTGGTCGTGAATAGGGAAATGTTAGTCTACAAGGACAAATAGTATATAGAAGGGACTTTTTCCGATACTTAGGATCAATGTTACAAAGCAATGACGATATTGATGAAGATGTTTGCCACATGATCAAGGTAGGGTGGATGAAATGGCGACAAGCATCTGGAATCCTATGTGATAGGAAGGTCCCACAAAAGCTAAAAGAGAAGTTATATAAGACGGTGATCAGACCCGCGGTGCTTTATAGGGCGGAATGTTGGCCAACTAAACGGCAACATGTTCAACAAATGAGTGTCGCAGAGATGCGTATGCTAAGGTGGATGTGCGGGTACACGAGAAGAGACCAAATAAGGAATGAGGCGATTCGTGATAGGGTAGGGGTGGCGCCGATTGAAGAGAAGTTAATCCAACATCGACTTAGGTGGTTTGGACATATCCAGCGGAGACCTCCAGAAGCACCGGTTAACAGTGGGATTTTAAGAGGTAGAGAAACTATTAGGAGGGGTAGAGGACGATCAAGGTTGACCTCGGAGGAGGCGTAAAACGAGATTTGAGAGATTGGAATGTATTCAGAGACTTAGCTCATGATAGGACCGCATGGAAAGTAGCAATTCATGTGCCAGAATCTTAGTCTTGTTTTTTTTCTTTTTTTCCTTGTTGTTCTTATATCCCTTCCTCTCTTTTACTTCATTGATATTGGGTTTCATGTCTAGCCGACTCCAACATGCTTGGGATAAAGGCTTGGTTATTGTTGTAATGTAATCCTTGAATCCATCCGTCAATCTGGTTCTTGTATCTTCTGTTTGCGTCAGTCTTAGCCACTTCCATATACCAGGTCCATCTGATTTTTTATTGGGTTGTAACTGAGGGTCATTTAGATGGGGGAATTTTAGCATCAATTTTCCTTTCCAAATAAAGAGATAAGGTGTTTGGTCATAGTCCAAAATCTTGTTGCATCCCTGCTCCATACAGCCAGATATACTATGTTCTGATGTCCAAATTTGCCCCTGTTATTTCTAAAAGTTGGCTGGGTCAAAGCATCCGTAAATGTATAATATATTTATATACTATCTGATTGATTTACTCAAGATGCTTATACTGTTAGAATGATGACCTGTTGACCTTTCAATACTGTCCCTCTGTAGTTTCTTTATTCTCCATTTTAGCAGTATTCCATAGTGTTTTCTTCTGTAATTTGGCTTTTTAAGGTGTTGCTGTGTTTTCTATTTGTCTAATGTGCCATATATACGTAGTTTTCATCATGTTTGCACTACATTAGCTCTGAGTTGCTCAATAAATTCAAATCATTGTCAATCTAGCAGCTTTCATCATGTTTATCTATTCTGCCATATATGAATATGTAGTTTTCATCATGTTTGAGCTACATTAGCTCTGATTCACTCAATATATTCTAATCATTGTCAATCTGGCAGCTTTTTTTAACTGCTTAATTGAGAAGCTTGAATTGATGATGTTGCTAAACAGTGTCAACCTACAGAAAGGTTGACTTAATCTTGTTATAATTTGTTCTGATAGTGGTTAAAAACTTCATATCTCATGCTTATACAGCACAGTCTACTACATGATTTTGTTTGACTAATGTCGTCTTTAATGCAACTGGAATCAGCCTCTTGCAGAAATGTCGGGAAAGGCTGCGTACAAAAGACCCAAGTGGGTCGGACCCTTCCCCGGACCCTGCTCAAGCGGGAGCTACATGCACCACGCTGCCCTTTGATTTTTGTGTATTTCAGTTAACCGGAATTTTTGCGGTTTTCATGTTGTATTAACTGAAGTATCGATTTTATCGAAATTTTAACCCACAAACTGTTGTTTGATGCAGGATAGGGAATTTGATACAGTCATGGATATCACTCAGATTCTACTAGCTGCTCAATCTCCAGATGCTTACCATCGCACAGTAGCAGAGAGCAACCTCACACAGTTCCAGGAGCAGAATCTTCCTAACTTTCTCCTCTCCTTGTCAGTAGAGCTTTCAAATGATGAAAAACCTTCTGAATCAAGAAGGCTTGCTGGTATTATCCTTAAGAATTCATTGGACGCAAAGGATTCTGCAAAAAAGGAATTGCTGCTTCAACGATGGGTCACTGTGGATCCATCTATCAAATTGAAGATCAAGGAGTCATTGCTGTTAACGCTAAGATCTTCGGCGCATGATGTAAGGCATACCTCATCTCAAGTCATTGCCAAAATTGCATCCATTGAGATACCACGACGAGAATGGCAAGATCTTATTGCCAAATTACTGGGGAACATGACAACACCGGGTGCATCCGCTCCTTTGAAGCAAGCAACATTAGAGGCATTGGGTTATGTCTGTGAGGAGGTCTCTCCTCAGCACTTGGAGCAGGATCAAGTGAATGCTGTTCTGACTGCCGTGGTCCAGGGAATGAGCCAGACAGAGCTGAGTCCTGAAGTCCGCCTTGCAGCAGTTAAGGCCCTGTATAATGCTCTCGATTTTGCTGAGAGTAATTTTGCAAATGAAATGGAGAGGAATTACATAATGAAGGTGGTGTGTGAGACTGCTACATCTAAGGAGGTGGACATCAGACAAGCTGCCTTCGAATGCCTTGTTGCAATTGCATCCACATATTATGTGCACTTAGAACCTTATATGCAGACTATATTCAACCTGACTGCTAATGCTGTGAAAGGAGATGAGGAACCAGTTGCACTTCAAGCTGTTGAGTTCTGGAGTACTATTTGTGACGAGGAGATTGGGCTACAAGAAGAATATGAGGGAGCTGATGATGCTAACTCTTCCGTACATCTTTGCTTCATCGAGAAGGCCCTCCCTTCACTTGTTCCAATGCTGCTAGAAACTCTGTTGAAGCAAGAGGAAGATCAAGACCAAGATGATAATGTATGGAACATTTCCATGAGTGGTGGAACATGCCTTGGACTCATTGCTAGAACCGTTGGTGATGCAATTGTCCCTCTTGTGATGCCATTTGTCGAGGCCAACATCACAAAACCTGATTGGCATTGTCGAGAAGCAGCTACCTTTGCATTTGGTTCTATCCTTGAAGGCCCCTCTGCTGAAAAACTTGCTCCACTGGTCCAATCTGGTCTTGGTTTCTTACTGAACACGATGAATGATCCAAACAGCCAGGTAAAAGATACTACCGCATGGACTCTTGGGAGAGTATTTGAGCTCTTGCATTCTCCAGCCAGTTCAAATCCAGTTATAAATAATGCAAACCTTCCTCGTATTATGGCTGTGCTGCTTGAGAGCAGTAAAGATGTTCCAAATGTTGCTGAGAAAGTATGTGGAGCTATTTATTTTCTTGCCCAAGGCTATGAAGATGTTGAGTCCATGTCTTCTGTGCTTACACCTTTTCTTCCTAATGCCATAGCTGCTCTTCTTTCTGCTGCGGATCGAGCTGATACCACCCATTTCAGGCTTCGTGCCTCTGCTTATGAAGCTCTGAATGAGATTGTGAGAGTCAGCAACATTCCTGAAACCTCAAGCATTCTAAGTCAGCTGCTGCAAGAGATTATGCGAAGACTGAACCTTACCTTTGACATCCAAATACTTTCTTCAGGTGACAGAGAGAAGCAAAGCGATTTGCAAGCTTTGCTGTGTGGTGTTCTGCAAGTCATCATCCAAAAGCTGAGCAGCTCAGATGCAAAGTCCATTATTGCCCAGGCAGCTGACCAGTTGATGCATCTGTTTCTTCGTGTCTTTGCTTGCCACAGTTCTACTGTACATGAAGAAGCAATGCTTGCAATTGGTGCTCTTGCATATGCTACTGGTCCAGATTTTGTGAAATACATGCCTAACTTCTTCACATATTTGGAAGCTGGTCTTCAGAATTATGAAGAGTATCAAGTGTGTTCCATCTCTGTGGGGGTAGTGGGTGATATTTGCCGTGCCCTGGAAGATAAAGTTTTACCCTTCTGTGATCGAATAATGACTGTTCTTCTCAAAGACCTCTCAAACTCTATGCTCAATCGTTCTGTGAAGCCTCTGATTTTCTCATGCTTTGGAGACATTGCTCTTTCTATTGGTGAGAATTTTGAGAAATATCTACCATATGCCATGCCAATGCTTCAAGGAGCGGCAGGACTCCTTGGCACTCTCGATCAGAGTGATGATGATATGGTTGATTATGGTAATCAGCTCAGACGGGGCATTTTTGAGGCATATTCTGGTATCTTACAGGGTATTAAGGGAGCAAAAGCTCAGCTGATGATTCCTTATGGAACACATCTACTGCAATTCACTGAAGCTGTCTTCAGAGATAGGAGCAGGTGCCCTTCATCTATGTTGCAATTTTTGTTCTATTATTGATTATCAACTCTTTGAAGGGGAGCCTTGGTGCAACAGTAAAGCTGTTGCCTTGTGACCATGAGGTCACGGGTTTGAGTCCTGAAACAGCCTCTTGCAAAAATTCTGGGAAAGACTGTACAAAAAGACCCAAGTGGGTCAAACCGACCCCGGACCCTGTGCAATCAGGAGCTACATGCACCGGGCTGCCTTTTTTTTTATTATTAACTCTTTCTTACAGCTATATTCTTATCTGTGTCTTCAGAGATGAGAGTGTGACAAAGGCTGCAGTTGCTGTCCTGGGTGATCTTGCTGATACACTTGGCAGGAGCTCAAAGGATCTGTTCAATAGCAACCTCTTCCACATTGAGTTCTTGAGGGAGTGCCTCGACTTGGATGACGAAGTTAGCGAGACTGCGGCATGGGCTCAGGGAATGATAAACCAAGCAATGGCTTAATATGGGATGATTTTGTTCTGTCAGTGTGGGAGGTTTCTTCTCTGGTTATGCCAAGTCCATTTGCCACAGGTGAATGAAAGGATACCAATATATAGGTAGCGTCAGTCTTAGGGCCCTCGTGGTAGGCATTTGTGTTTTGTTGTCTATCGAGCCGGTGTGCATTATATTGGACCGGGTGGATTATGGTTGTGAACGTCTTGAACAGGACTTGTTCATTTAAGTTATTGTTGGTATTTTTAAGTGCTGCTTATATTCTGCATTGTTTTGCATGTGCAGTAAATCAATTTCTGCGACGAGGTATTAGGTTGTGTTGCGTGCTTTGTTCCTGTCTGATTGATCCATGCCAGCATAACTGCTGTGTAATGCAAAATTTTGTTGCCGCGTTGTCTGTTCAAACTGTGTAGAAACCCACATCAGAATTTTGTTTCATGAAATTGTTCTGAATGGTTTTAAGTTAGGCGTATATGCTAAAACCTGGACTAGTGAGACCTGTTGATCGTGAATAAAAGAACTTTTATTTTCACTTCCATCGGCACCTCACAAGCATCCTATCACTGCAGGCTGGGCACACTCTGCAGCTTACTCTTGTTCGTTTATACATAAACTAAACCCAGAATGATCTCTTGTAATATCTAGTAAACGCTATTCAAGGGCATTTAGACGAGATTTATTCTAGTAGGAATTTTAATTAGATTCAACATTCCCTCAGTTGACTTCCGTGGAGATGATCTCCAGCTCCGCCCACCAGAGCGGCGACACCTTGGGAGTGGCCGCGTCCGGCGGCATGGCGGTGATCTCCCTCAACAGCCTCGTGACCTCCAGCATTGTCAGCCGCCGCCTCGGCTCCCGGTCGGTGCAGCCCCTGATGACGCCGTCGAGCCTGTCGACGGTGCCGGCGTGGAAGGACCTCCTCAGGCTGGGGTCCATCACGTCCCTGAGCTGCCGCTCCTCTCTGAGGTAGCTCGCCGCCCAGGTCTCCAGCAGGCTGCCCTCCGACGCCGTGAACCGGCCGGTCATGGTCTCCAGCAGCACCATGCCGTAGCTGTACACGACGCTTCCCTTGTCCGACAGCGCCGGGGACAGGCTCGCGAGTTCCTCACTGGGCTCGTCGCAGAAGAAGACGTCAGAGATCTTCGCCGCGAAGTCGTCGGTCAGGCAGATCGTCGAGGTGTCCAACGTTGGGATGATCTCCGGCGGGCTCAGCTGGTGCATGTGCTCCAGGCAGTAGGCCACGCCGACGGCCACACGGAGGCGCGCCGGCCAGTCCAGGTGACCGTCTTCTCTGACTGCAGATATCATCAGTGTTAGTAATGTTACTATGAAATTACTGTCTCATGTCATCACGGAATAGTTATTTTCATTCACATTGCACTAGTATGATTGTGAAATTTTACTCCATTACCGTGGAGATGCTCATAGAGTGTGCCGTTTGGAGCGTACTCGAACACCATCATCCTTGTGAAGGGCTGCTCTTCCTGGCAATAGCCCAGCAGGTTCACGAAATTCTTGTGGTTTACTCTAGACAAGCTCGTTATCTGAAACAACAGGAGCTATTAGCAGGAAAGATTGCACTAGCATCCTATGCTGAAAAATAAATTTGTCAGTGAACTACCTTCTTCCTGAACTGTGTTTCGCAATGCTTGGACCAACCTTTCGCAGAGCTCGTCGTCGTCGACACCACTGCAATCTCGACGCCACTGGACAGTGTCCCCTTGTACACCACGTAATCTGACAAGGAGCCGATGACGTTGCTGAAATCCTCGCAGGCGAGCTCCAGCTCCGATCTCTTCAGCGAGGGCACACCTGCAAGAGCAGACATCTGTCAAGCATTTCTGTGAAGCAGTGCACAAAAAGGGATGAAACTCAACTGAATGGGACCTGTCACGAATGCTTTCTGCAGCTGGCCGCTCAGGCCGGTGGCCCATGGCCGGACGGTGACCACCTTGCTGGACCGGTAGCACAAGAGCAGTGCCACTGACACGGCCGCAAGAAGGGAGGCCCCAGCCGCAGCAATGACAAAGACAGGCCTTGTAACACCAGAGTGCCTCGCTCCAGCCGCGGCACCGGATACAACCGGACTGCTACCGACGCCGGACGGCAACGCGATGCTGCGTGCAGGGGTTATAGTATGCCTGGGCTGCACCATAGGCTTTGGTGCAACAAGTGAAGGTGCAGGTGCCGGAGCATGCAACGGTGGGAAGCTCGTCGGCGGCAGAGCCTTGGGTGTCCATGGCCATGCTGGTGGCCACTGCGGAAACGGTTGCTGCTGGTTCGGCGTCGACGTCGACCGCGATGGGACGGAGCTGCCATGCAAATTGCCTCCGGCGTATGCCGGTGGAGGGTATTTGGTGAAATCCGGCCATCCCCCCTTACTGCCGAAACGCGCGGACCAGTATCTGTTGTGCTCTTGTAGAAATCTTCTGGTACGGTCACCTTGATTTACCCTGACAGTGATTGGGTCGAGATAAAAAGTGTAAGCAGAATAGGTGGAGCAACTGGACGAGTGATGTACCATCATCCGGGGCAGCTACTGCTGCATGGTGGTTCAGCTGTCTATTTCTGACAGCCACTGCATTATTCCAAGCTCGTCTTGTTCTGTCTACAACTCGTGCAATGCAATTCAGGCAGATAAGGGTGCCAAATATTTGTGGACATCTTTCGAAGATTTTGCGATGATCTGCATGGATTTGTTTGACGTTTTCGAGTGAAAATTGGAGACCTTTTTATTGAGAGATGAGAAGTGGAGACTTGTTACAGAAGCCATGGCTTATGTCCATGTAAAAGTCAAGTTATCGGTACCGTGAAAATCACATTGGCAGAAAATCAACAGGCTTATGAAAATATTCCAAGTGAAACTGAACATTTTTGAGGGGAAACAGTTCCGAACATGCAAAGGCCCAAGAAAACACCACTCATTCTTTTAGGTAAGGCTCAGGATCAGTTCAGAGATCTCACCGGCCTACGGAGTTGGACGGCGTACCTTCGTCTCTGTTCGATGTTCCTGCAGCAAGTATGTATCAGTTTCTGAAGATGTGGATCGAGTGACAAAACATTCTTATGAACAGAAAGGAGAGTATCAAGATGCTTATCCAGTCATCTCTCTCACATCATACACCCTGACAAATCATATAGAAAGAGGAATGTAAGAAACAAGGACAATTGCATTTATGTACATACCTTGTTCATCAGCATCGTAGCAGCTGCCAAGATCAGTGAGCGAGGAGAGCAGCACCAGCAGCACAACCACCACCACGCCCCTCAACTTGTCCATGGACACAGATGAAACTTCACAAACGTTCTACGAAGACTACAGACATGACCGAACGGAGCAGAGGAGACTTAGGTGTGCGAGATCTCAGGGTCATGTTGGCAGAAACGGCAGGGGGAAGACCTGGGTCGTCGCCCAAGGGGACTCTGGTTTGCGGTGGAGAGTGGAGTCCGGGGGAGCAGGCAGGGCTAGGCAAGGAAGGGGGTGGGGGGGGGGGGGGGGGGGAAGAGGATAGGCGAGGAAAAGATGATTTGGGCTGGGCGTGACCACCGTTCTTGCCACAACGCGCACGGCACAGCAATCAATTCCGCTTGGCTCCACCTCCGATTTTGGCTCGACCTCCGAAGCAAGGTTTCGTCGGGAGTTGGGAGGTCAGAGGAGAGAGCAGGATAAATGGTTTTGCTCCGAATCGGGGTGTGTGGGATGGTGAGCAGAGGCAACGACTGCACTGACCCAATAAGTGCATGGAGGGTGGGTAGGCTACCTGTACCTGCTCAGTTGCACAATACGGCCATAACCTCTTAATTTATTTACTACTTAGGATTTAGGAGCGACAGGAGAGTATACATGTACATCTTGGCTCATTAAGATTAGGCTCACAGTGGCATTGAGTGAGGACTTGTGTGCATCACGAAGTGAGAATTTAATCCAATCTTGCTAGTCTAATGGGAGTAAAGGCCAGCATATAAGCCTAATGCATCCAACATCACCAACCATGAGTTAGACGTTTTACATGAACCAATGATAAAAACATAAATAGAATAATAGATGGCAGCAACTAGAATGCAAAAACAAGATTGGTGCAAAAATGCAAAAAACGATTCTAAATTAATGAATCTTCATCTTAGGGTCAATGTTTCTTTTTTAATTACCCCTCCACCTGAGTACGTAGATTAGCAAAATACACCTTAAATAAAATATATTTTTCTAAAAACTGTGGAGACAAACAAGAAGTCTTTTCCTGCTGCCAGGGCTGAAGCTGTTGTCCGTCGCCATCGAAGTCTTTTTCTACTGCTGCCAGGCTGCATACGATGTCGTTGCCCGCAGCCACCGAATACTGTCACGTATATACGCTGCGGACAATGTTGAATAACTACTCGATCAGAGTTCCGTGACGGGGCTGAACCTGCTATTCGTCGCCGGTAAAAGCGAAGCCGTGTATATACGCCAACAACGCCACCGAAGTCTTTTACAGAGCCGAAGCCGCTGCCCGCTGCCGCTGAATACCAAGTCGAAGCCGCGTATATATACGCCACTGCGGACGCTAAATAACTACTCGATGCTTGCTTTGCTACCATCAGTGGCAGATCGTTGGGCTTATCGCATACAGCATGGACCAGTGCAGTAGCATGCATGGGCGATAGCTAGCTCCACTGCATCCTTGCAGGATCCTGTACAGCAGACAGAACTAGAATAGAAAAATAAACAAAACTAGAGTACACATGCCACCATGTTTCATGTCATCATCAATCTTAAGTCCCACTAAAGATAACAAATCCAACACATATTTTTATGAAGATGACAGATCAAACATATATTTTGACGAAAATAATAGATCAAACATATATTTTGATGAACATATGGTTTTAACGAGTAACAAAACTGAACATGTTATTTCTATCACCATTTAATTTTCATGTGCATTCACCTTCTTTGGACAATTTCGTGCATCATGCCCAATATCTTTGCAATTCTTACATTTGCGTGGCGCTGATACTTTATTCTTTTTGCTCTTGGCTTTATCTGCATGCCCCCAATATTCTCTTGCACCTCCCCTTGCACAAATATCATTGGGTGGGAGTATTTGCACTTTATTTGGAATGTTACAACCAATAAAGTCTTCTTGTTCTTTATGCCATTTTGAGAGCAAGGCTGAAACAACAAGGACAATGATTCCAAATTTTGTAACAAAAGGTCCATGTCTTCTTCTGATGTCTTGGCCATTTGATAAATATCTTTAAATTTATTTTGGGCATCTTACATCTTCCTTCTCATGGATTCATCCATGGACGTTGTTGTGTTCTTCATTAATAAATTGTTTTCCGTATCATAAGCATTATATCTGGAAATTAAACAACAATACACCAGTTATAAAAAATAATTTAGGAACCATATATGTACAATAAATTACCTTTTACAGTTTTTCGTCCATCTTTTTGTGATGTAGTGCATTGGCAGTTTTTGTAATCTTGCACATCTGAACATACGTATAATATGACATGTTATTCCTATGGACTCAAACATCATGCATGAGCAGTTATATACATGATCGGTAGTGAAGCAAATCACCTCTCTAACTCTTTGATAGTTGTCGGTCATGGTAACAAGTTTTCTATCATCCGTTTCAGTTGTGTTCCGGACATCACAATGCTCCCTTGCAGCTAACACCTCTTCTTGAAATTTTTTAAATACCTCATGTGTGAAAATAATGCCACCATGTTTTTCTATTTCCCATGAAGTAAATAGAGTAGTGTTTGTATGCAGAGTTATGTTATCATGTATGAGTTCTTCCTGTCGCTGACATTTCAATGCCGTGTCAAACTGTAGCCAAAACTCTACAAGTGCAAGCTTGCGACCAATGAAATGATTGAAAAAGGAATTTGCGCTCTCTGACCTTTATGTTGTTCGAAGAATACCTCGAAGCCAGACGTGTCTAAAATATACCGGTATCCATGACTCGCGGATTGGATACCTTTTCTCCAAGCATGCATTAGTCTCCAAATGATAATCTGTTATTATAGCCTGCCATTTGCTCTCAAAACTCTTCTGTTGTTTCTAAACCCCATACACATGAGTTAACTCTTTTCCAAAACTCCTTATCCTCTATCAGCTTGGACCAATTTTCTCTGGGAATTTTTTCATAATATGCCACATACACAACCTATGGATGCTGTTTGGAAAAACAGTAGCAATAGCAGCCCTCATACTAGCATCCTCATTGGTTACAATAAGTCCAAGAGCCTTCGCTCTCATAGCTCGTAAAAATGTCTCAAATAACCAAACATAGCTTTCGATTTTCTCATCGGCTAAAAAAGAAGCACCAAAGAAAATAGAGTGCATATGATGATTCACTCCAGTGAAAGGTGTAAATTTCATATCATATTGGTTTGTGCTATAAGTAGAATCAAACGTCACAACATCACCAAAATGGACTAGTTATTTCAACTAGTTGCATCAGCCCAAAACACACGAACCAGTCGACCATCATTCACTTCATATTCAAATAAAAAACCTTGATCCAATTCCCTGAGCCCACTAAATTGGTCAATAAACATCTGAGCATCCCCATCTTTAATTTTCTTTCTAAAATCTGTATAGTAGTTTTGCAGATATTTTTTGTGTGCCATCCACATACTCAAAACCCCCTGCACCAACATGAAGTAGTCTGTATGCTTGTGATGTTCCTATGCTTGCTTTATGGCAATTGAAAAGTGTTGTCTTTGCTTTTTCACTTACATGACGCTTGGATCTCAGCAGATGTTGTTTGCTAGGTGTCACAAGATCATGGTTATGTTTCTCATAGAGTGTTGCAATTTGGTACTTTCCTTGACTAGTGCGCTTAACATAAATAAAAGCTTGACATCCACATCTACTCCCCCTTGTCAAGCGCACCTTGGATGAATTCTTGGATTTATTACCTTTTTCTAATTTATATCCTTCCCTTGCACACAAGTATCGTTTCCACTGAACCACTCCATTGTCATCTATTTTTTGTTGCCCAAGACGAACAGAAAAACCAATGTCGTGTGCATAATCCTTGTAGAATTTCTCTACAGATTCAACATCATCAAATGACATGCCTACCTGCAAATATGCATAATATTTGTAGTTAATCATCGAAATAAATTGTAAATGTATGGAAATTTAAATATGCAAATATACTCACCTGAAGTATATTTGTTTTCTTCGTTGGCGTCCTAAATCCATTACTCATATTGTTATGTCCATCATCATTCCAGGTAGAAGAGAGTACTCCGACGCTAAAAAAATAATAGCACCTTGCATTACTTATATAATTATAGTATAGAGGTAATATAATATAGAACAAGTAGGTATGAGCTAGTACCTATTGTCCATTGTACATTGAGAATCGTTAGTGAAAAATGCAGAATTAAGATGGTTAGCAATGACTTGGCATGACTCGTCGATAGCATGGGGCATAAGGTTTCTCGCTTCATCCATTTTAAGATGATCAATTGCAAGTTTCGTGTGAGCACAGTTCGTGACCTAGATAAAAAAACTGAGCACATCACATACATATACATGCACCTTTAGTGGGTGATTAGAAAAACAGATGATGCCTTTTTTTAGATGAAGATAGTTATCTAGCAGCCGCTGCGCTAGGACGCTCTTCTGGTATTCAGGTAGATATATTGAACAAAATGTATACAAGTTAGGCAAGATATAATGCATGAACCATATCAGCTGAACTAAGATTGAACCGTGAACTGCATGTACCTTTCTAAACAGACGGCCGCCACAATGTTGCCGAGAGCACGCCTCTAGTCGGGTTAATACTCGGCGGCGTTATTGGCGTATATACACGGCTTCGCTTTCAGCGGCGACGGACAGCAGCTTCAGCCCCGTTGCGAAACTCTGATCGAGTAGTTATTCGACGTTATCGGCAGCGTATATACGCGGCGGTATTCGGCGGCTGCGGACAACGACATCGTATGCAGCCTGACAGCAGCAGAAAAAGACTTCCGTGGCGCCGACAACGGCTTCAGCCCTAGCAGCAGGAAAAGACTTTGGCGGCGGCGTTCTTGTTTGTCTCCAGTTTGTAGAAATATATATATTTTATTTAATGTGTATTTTTCTAATCTATATATTTAGATGGAGTAATTAAAAAAAGCATTGACTGTAAGATGAAGATCCATTGGTTTAGGATATTTTTTGCATTTTTATACTAATCTTGTTTTTTCATTCTAGTTGCTGCCAGCGTTACATCCAACATGTGAATGAACCTATACATATTTGAACACGTGGCATCATGATCCATGATTGACCTCACGGAGTGTCTCTCTCATCTAACATGAAGTAAACGGAAACCAACGCATTCTTGTGACTGCATGTCATCTTAACGCAATGTTTAATTTTTCTAAATGAAATGCACATTATCGCAACTTCTATGGCAGCTGGGGCACCCACGACTGATCGACTGACCATTTTCTGAGTAGCATTATTTGTCAATTAAGATATGCAATTTGTGTTTTATTACGACATGAAAACTCGTACTAGTGGACATGTCCGAGCGCACACTACAGGAAAACGATATATTTTCGTGGGCCGGAGGCCCACGAAAATAAGCAAAAAACCCACGAAAATAATTATTTTCGTGGGTTTTTTGCTTAATTTCGTGGGTACGCGGCCCACGAAAATAACCCGTCGAAAATAAAGTTAATTTCGTCGGCAGCTCACGAAAATAAGATTAATTTTGTCGGCCACAAAAAGCCCACGAAAATATTTATTTTCGTGGGCCAGAAAACAGCCCACGAAAACAGCCACCTTATGGCCCACGAAAAAATAGTCCTGTTATTTTCGTGGGCCGCACTATTTTCGTGGGCCAGAGTGCGGCCCACGAAAATAAAGTCATGTTATTTTCGTGGGCTATAGTGTGGCCCACGAAAATACTGCTTTGTTATTTTCGTGGGCCTTCTTCTGGGCCCACGAAAATAGTGTTGCCCTATTTTCGTGGGCCTCTCAGTTGCCCACGAAAATAATATTATACTGTTTTCATGGGCCACTTCTGGCTCACGAAAATACATTTGACACTGAATAAAATGTTACATATTATTTAGTTCGAAGCACATACAATAACAGACACATAAAATAACAAATCAAACACACATAACACAGAACACGTAATAACAAATGCAACAAACTCAAGATTTCTGAAATGCATTACGTCGTCGAAACAGTATTATATTCTCCATTACATTGTACACATACAATATAACATAAACGAACATATGTCATATTATTCATACAACTATATTGTCAAAGCAACTCATATCACATGGCCACATTTACTTTCCAACAAACCAACAAAATTGCTCCGACACCATTTTCCTCGCCGTTTCGCCGTTTTTCTGTATGAAAAAAAGTGAAGTATATGACTAATAGATTGAAAGAAAAAGCAACAACATATTTGATGATATGCCTTATTATACACGAGCTCCATTTTAAATTAAGATACATAATATATAATGTAGATGAAAACACAAAACTTACCTAATTGCTACCACCGGGTGCGAAGAACTGATCGACAAAGTCGTCCCCTCCACCCTGTCCTCCTGAAGGAGATGCTCGCAAATTTGTAACGGGGGACTATGAAAGTTTTGTGCCCTTGAGGATGATCCCTAAATAAACAATAATATATGTTACAAGTATACTAACAGTTTATAAAAATGAAATTGAACATAACAATAATATGTACCTGTGTTCCAATGGGAAAAGGCTGTGGAGGCACCGGAAGCGGTGAAGACATAGGTAGCTGCGGAGGCTGCGGTAGCGGTGGCATAGTGGCGGGCAGCCCAAGTTGAGAAAAGTATCCCTAAAATCATTTTGAAATATTTAGTTTCATTCTACTATAAATATGCATACATCTCTTGTTTAATAAAAATATTTGAACTATTATATTAATGTACCTGCATCGATTGTTGGCATGCTGCTAGATTCGAGAAGTAGTCATTTTGTGCTTTTATAAACTCTTCTTGTCGTTTCATACGGTCTTCTTGTAGTCTCAAGTGGTCTCTCAATGCAGCCTGCTCCTCCTCCATTTGTTTTAGCCTGGACTCATTTCCTGTATTAGTACGCCGAGAAGAACTTTGTCCGCTCTGTGTTGACCGTGACTGCAAGAGAACCACATCGGTGTTCATTACACCGTTGAACATCGAATACCTGCAATAGTGATATGTCGTAACTAGTGACATTTGGAAAAATTAAAGTATGTAAATATATAAGTATAAAAGAGGTAAGTTAACCTCCCGTGACGCTTTCCTCCACCGGATTCATATAAAGCTACTACGTCGACGTCTTCCTTTCTCCAATTGTAATCATCTCCATGACGTCGAACCATCTCTTCACCATATTTCTCCTACATAAAAACTAATTATAAAAGTACTATACAACAATTGTATTGATTAATAATTACTTTTACTTATAAGACATACTAAGTTCTGAGTTGCGGATGGAGTGCACAACTGACTGTCATCTGTGCCCCTATGCCCTCTGATATAAGCATCAATGAAAGAGGGTTCCTCACCACTTTGAGCAGCCTATACAGATATGTTATAACTATAGTTACGTAAAAGTTAATATTATAATACTAAATTGTAAATCTACTAAACTTACCATCCGTTTTGAGAGACGAATATGACCATCTCCACAGTAACGATGGAGAACTTCACCACCGGACTCACGGTTGATTCTCTTAGAGTTAGATTTGTCTCGATACTCACTCGATGCCCAATAAGCACATAATGAATAATAAGCATCAGTACACTTAACCATCCAAGGAATCATTACCTGACGATATTGATCGTCCTCGAGATAAATTTTTGAAGCCCCCATTTTCTTGTTCATCATTTGTCCAAGCTTCTCCTTGTAGTATAAGCATACAACTGTGATCCGAGCATTAGACATCATATCATTCACGACTTTACGTGCCGCTTTATGGAAAACTTTGTGTGCTCTAGACTCGAGAGCAGCGTCATGATCATCGGGCAAACGATATCGTTCCTATAAAAAATATAGTACTTTTATTACTAAAAATATAATAGACATAATTATAGTGCAGTGTAGTAAAAACATACCCAAAAATCATGCCAGACAGCCCCTGCCACATTCTCATGCACAGCATGTGGAGCAATCCTATAGTGCTCCCAATGTATTGCAGGTTTCTCTTCACCTTTAATATTCACAAGCCCTGGATAATGATGGCGGCATATAGCACCCAACACTGCATTAGGCTGCCGACGATGTTCTCGTCCATTCCAATCCAGGTCATCCCATTGGCTAAAAGTTAATTTATCAACATATAATATTTATTGAAAATATTATATTTATAATTCAATACTGAGTTTTATATTTACTTACCAGTCACCGACAAGAGTAATCCGTAATCGCTGTTGTGGAGGCACGGCCAACGGAAGAGTGTTTGAAGACCGATACCTGAATGATTGGGTCAACTCTCCTGTATCGGTGTTATCCCCCTCGTCCTCCTCAGCTTCCTCATCAACATCGGCTCTTACCCCTTGTTGTTGTTCATGCCTCGCAGAAAGTCCTTCCCCTTGATCCTCTTGACACTCCTCAGTACCCTCCTCCTGGATCTCCTGCTCCACCTGAAATTATATAAATTAGGTTTCATAATATGAATTGAGTAAATATAAAAAAATATTAATAAATGAACCTGTTCATTAGCTTGTTCCATGCATCTTCTAAATGCCTCTCGTCTACTATTGTTTGAGGCACTGCCTTGGAAAAGAGAGTCTTGATTACGTGAAGAGGTAGCAGACTGACTCCCACTTTTGCTTGAGGAGCCAAACAGCCCCTTAGCTATATTCTTAAGACCACGTGGCATCCTGTTGAAAATAATTGTAGAGATAAATGCTTAATGATACATACAGAAGTAATGAAAATTAATTCAAATGTAATATCAATCAATTACTTGATTAAAATTCATCATGATCCGATATTCCTTCGGTAACATGTCGAACAACTTTCTTCTTCTGTCTCATCTTAACTTTTTTAGTGCTAGGTCTCTTTCTTTTAACCAGTACTGCATCTTCTACCCCATTATCTTCAACATCACCAACTAATATATCAAGTCCTAAACCATTATCTATGTTAAAAGATGGTAGTATATCATCCTCTTGGTACACTTCTTCCTGTTCTTCTTGATAACCAGCATCACCAGGTGGATATAACCGTTCTCGTGGATTAACTTTATAGACGACCCACCAAGCACTCAACTTTGGACAAGGATACGGTAGGTAGTAAACCAACTCAACTTGATGAGCAAGAACATAATTATCGCATCCACGAAGTCTATTTTCATGTTTTACCTCTACTATACCAAATTCATCCTGCCGTGTTCCTCTGTTATTATCAAACCAGTCACAGTGGAAAAAAGTAACTCTAAGATCTTTAGAGCCACCAAATTTAAATTCCACAATATTTTGAATAATCCCATAATAGTTAGTTTCATGCCCCTGTGCATCACATGCTCTAGTTACAACTCCACTATTTGTCGTGGTTGCAAGGGGATGTTTTGCTTCAAATTTAACTGAACGAAATCGGAACCCATTTACGTCGTAACGACCAAAACTCCTTGCTGTTATGGTTCCTTGATAAAGTTGTCGTAGGTCTTCATGAACATTAGCATCAACCATGCACTGAGAATTAAATAAAAATATAAGTTTTACGAATCAACTTAGAGACGATAAAAGTAACATGTAATAAGAGAATGTTACATGCTTCCAAAACCAATTGACGAAGTTAGGACCACCATTAAGGCCATCACGACGCATTTTATCTAATTGTTTGCTTGTTGGTTGACGCATATACTTCCAAAATTGTTTGTCAAACTCACTACATAGTGTAAAATATTAATACATTAGAACATCTATCATGTAAAATGTGAGAAAACATTATGTGTTACCTCGAGGTAATTAGAATAAAAAACACTTACACAAAATATTGAGCCATCTCTTCGATATTTGTATACATGTATAACATGCATGAATTCCATTCTTCTTCTGAAACCACGTGTTTACTGCTGTCACCAACCGCTTTTCCTTTCCATGAAAAAATACTTAATTTTCCCGCAGGAGTTCCTTCATCTATGTGATACCGTGTTGTAGGAGCGTATACATTATGTTCCTCTGCAAAGAATGTACTTGAAAAATATGCTACCTCTTTCAGAGCAAATGCTTCTGCAATGCACCCTTCTATTCTTGCTTTATTCAAAACCATTGCTCGTAGTTTCTTTAGTGTCCTTTCAATATGGTACATCCATCGATATTGTACGGGGCCACAAACTTTAGCTTCGTAAGGTAAATGCACAAGTAGATGTTGCATTACATTCATAAATCCTGGCGGGAATATCTTTTCCATTTTGCATATGAGTAAAGTTATTTCTTTCTCAAGTTTTTCCATCATTTGAACTGTAATTTCTTTAGCACATAGTTGTCTATAAAAGAAACTAAGTTCCGCAAGTACTCTCCACACACCCTGATGCACATATCCACGGAACATTACTGGAAGAAGTCTTTCCATCATTATATGATAATCGTGGCTTTTAAGATTATTTAGTACCCAATTTTCAAGATTTGTTGTGCGTCTCAACCCAGCACAGTAACCGTCAGGAAACTTCAATTGTTGCAACCATTTTAGAACTTCTTTCCTTTCACTAACTTTAAGACAAAATGGAGCATGTGACAATCTCTGTTTTCCACTACCATCCTGTCTGACTTCTAGAGTCGGACGATTACAAATATCTGCTAAATCTTTTCGAGCCTTCAAGTTATCTTTTGTCTTTTTAAAATTGAAACATGTGCTAATTATGCTTTCCGCTACATTGCGTTCCTGGTGCATCACATCAATGTTGTGTAGCAATAACAATGACTTAGCATAAGGTAGATCCTATAAGCCACATATATGAGTCCAATTTTGCTCCTGACCAAAACCAACAAACCCATCATCTGTAGGGATAAGTTGACTGAGCCATGCAGCAATCTCAGCACTAGTCAAACGTTTCGGTGGACCCTTTGTTACAATAGTATCCTTTCGAAATGTATTAACTTGCTTTCGAAATGGGTGATTTGCTGGAAGAAATCGTCGGTGACAATAAAAAAAACACACTTTGCCCCCATGAGTAAGTCTAAAACAATCAGAGTCTGATCCACAAATAGGACAACAAAGTTTTCCGTGTGTGCTCCATCCTGAAAAAACACCATATGCAGGAAAATCATGAATGGACCACAAGTATGCTGCTCCTAAGTTGAATTTCTGTTTTTTGTAGGTATCATACGCTTCTACTCCGATCCACAATTCTTTTAACTCCTCAATCAATGGTTGAAGAAAAACACCTAAACGTTTTCTTGGGTGTTTACGACCGGGAATTATTAGAGACAAGAACATGTATTCATATTTCATACACATAGCTGGTGGAAGGTTGTATGGTATAGCAAAAACCGGCCAACATGAGTACGAGGCAGAAGATGTGTTGAATGGTGTGAAGCCATCGGTGGCCAATCCAATACGAACATTTCTAGCATCTTCTGCAAAGTACTCATCAAAAGAGTCCAACGCCTTCCAAGACTGAGCATCAGATGGGTGTGTCATTACTCCTGTTGTTTCGCGCACACCTTCCTTATGCCACCGCATGTGTCTCGCAGTTGATTTAGATAGAAACAACCGTTTCAATCTAGGTGAAAGAGGCATATAAGGAAGTTGTTTAACCACCACTTTAGTCTTCACCAATTCACCGTCCTCATTTGTGGCCTCAATGTATCGAGATTCTTTACAAACTGAGCATTGTGTCAAATTCGCATTCTTCTTCCAGAAAATCATACAATTGTTAGGACAACAATCAATTTTTTCATACTTCATTCCAAGGCCTGACCAACATTTTCTTTGACTGGTACATGTCTCTTGGCAACTTATGATTAATCGGAAGAATGTCTGCTATCAAATACATAAGATCATCGTAGCACTTGTTCGATAAGTTGTACTTTGATTTTATAGACATGAGACGAGTAACGATCGAAAGGACAGACACTTTAGTGTGATCATGCAACTGTTCATGTGATGCTGAGAGAATTCTATAGAACTCTTGAACTTCAGGTCCAGGAATTTCTTCAGATGTATCTGCACCACGATCACGATCTAATGCTTCAACCATGTCTTCTATTCTGTCCTTGTTATCACCATCTATATTATCAACATCAACATTACTATGATATAACTCGCCATGCTCATACCATGTTTCATAACCTGGCATAAAACCAAATCGACAGAGGTCTCGTTCCATGTCAAACTTTTCCTTGCATAAAACGTTACGACACTTGTTGCACGGACATTTCACAAAACGGTTGGTCGATAAAGAGAAAGCCCGACTGATAAATGCCTTAGTATTGATGGCCCATTCATTTGAAGGCGCAACATTCTTCCGCCAACCATCATACATCCATCGTCTATCATCCCCCATGTTCTAGACTATATAATATAAGAATATATAAGTCATAAATATGTATGTTGCAACTATAAGATTGCAAAAACAAATTATTATTTAATTACATTCACTTTACATCTATTGGAAGGGATAGGTCATAAACCCACCCAAGAATAACCGAGAGGGCGTGCTTATAACGAGACACGGGGTACAGATCCAGATGAAATTTCGGCAGCATAACCCCGTTGTTCTCCAACTACACGCCCGATAATGGTGCAGCGGAGAACATTAGGGTTATGCTGTCGATATTTCGTCCGAATCTATACCCCGCGTCCCGTCATAAACACACCCCTCAGTCACTCCCAGGCTGTCCAAAAAGGGACAATTCCGAACCTACACGCCTCGCATGCGTAACGCATGTGAGACGAGTCGGTCCGAAACGGGTGACACATATTGTATAGGTTACGTGAATCTTACTTTTTAGAGTGATTTATAAGAGAGAAGTAAGAACGAGAGATAGGAGGAAAGAACGATGAAGAGATAGTGAATAGGGTCAGCCGTTCTAAGTTATTCTCCATCGGGTCCCGTTAGTGATAACTTTTAGACGGTCCAACTCTCGAGCCATAAATGGGTTGTGCCGGGCTAAGCCGGCCCGAAACCCGTTTATTTACATTCCGCTATAAGAAACTATCTCTAAAACACACATTACAAATGGAACTTCTAAGAACGCTATGTAATATTTATAAACTACTAGTTACTTTTCTTGCATAGATTGATATGGTACATGAACTATCATAATAGCTATTAAATAAAAGCATAACACATAAATTAAAATATACACGTTAATTAGCATAATGAAAAATGAAATTATATTATAGTGAAATTATATTATAGCGTTATCTCTAAACGAGTAATGAAACTACGACGAATTAAGGTCATATATTTTACTTGAGACTAAGACTAATTATCGAAACTACAATAATTTAAGAGATTACCTTTGTACGTAGGATGAATTCGGTGTAGTTGGACCGGTGGAGAAAGCGGTCGGCACAACCCGAACTTTAGCTGCATGAATTTTTGCTATGCGTTAATTCACACATAATTGAACATTGCTTATATATATGATATCTAAACAAAAAATGTGGCTATAGGCGAGCGAGTTCAGCTCCATGATCTGAGCTACTCGTTCCACGCCTTCTTCGCTAACAAATTTTATGTCACGCGCCATGCGAACACGTCATGCCGCTGACAAGCATGCTAATGCAAACGAAACTCAGACACATATGATGCAAAGTATTGTATATACTCGAATAAATGCAAATATAATAGATAAATACAACTACCTGACGGCTTGTTCCGATGGCATGGCGACCCGGGCAGAGCACATGAAAAAAGCGGCTCAACAGACTGGGGGCTGCAGCGCCGGCCCGGTCGATGCCGGGCTGCACAGCGGAGAGAGCGGCAGCACGCGCAATGGAAGTTGCGGCCCGGGCAGCCAGGGAAGAGGCGACCGGAGGTGCAGCGACCACCGAGACGACCGGGAACAACTCGGTTGTAGCTGCAGCACCTGTAGAGGCGCCGGCGAACGCGCTGTGGAGACGCGGGCGAAGCACGTGTAACAGTAGCACGTGGACGTGGGCTAGCGACGGCAGCACTGCAACCGGCGACGAGCGGGGCGGCGGCGGAAGCTGCCGGCGACGGAAGGGCTGGCGGCGGCTCGGTCTGCTCGGTCTCGCGCGACAGAGAGAAAAGAAACCGATCTCTAAACCTATAAAGACTTATTTTCGTGTGCTTCAACGCCTGGCCGACGAAAATAAAGGCCTTGATTTGCGTGCCGGTCGGTAGCAGCAGTATCTTCGTGTGCATCAGCGCATGGCCGACGAAAACAAACCTATTTTCGTGTGCCTGGCAGACACGGCCGACGAAAACACATGTATTTTCGTGTGCCTTGCAGCCTCGGCCGACGAAAATGCTTTCCCTGATGTGCGTGCCTGTCGGTGCCCTATGACACATGTATTTTCGTGTGCCCCTTGGCCGACGAAAATGCTTTCCTTGATGTGCGTGCCTGTCGGTGCACTATTATTTCGTGTGCTATGCCGCCCTAGCCGACGAAAGTATCTCTATTTTCGTGTGCTCAGCAGACGTGGCCGACGAAAATGATTCCTTAATTTGCGTGCCGGTCCGTAGCCTCAATATTTTCGTGTGCCACGACAAGCCGATGAAATTAAATGAATCATTTTCGTGAGCTAGGTCTTAGGCCGATGAAAGTACAGTGGAACCGGTTTTAATTTCATGTGCAGGCTCCAGGACCCACGAAATTAAGCTTTATTTCGTGTGCTAGTAAGACAGCACACGAAATTACAATGTAATTTCGTGTGCCTAGTGTCCAACCCACGAAATTAAGGCTTATTTTCGTGCGCCAGTTAGTAGCGCACGAAAATAAGTTTAATTTCGTGAGGACCCACGAAAATATATTTAGCCCACAAAAATTTTTCGTTTTCCTGTAGTGGCAGAGACGTGCAGCCCGTTTGACAGAACAAGGGCCCTATTTTCCAGGGGACTCTAAAATTATATATTATAGTACTTTCAAACTTCTAGCTATGTAGCGTCGTTTTGTCATGCACCGATCTAAAATTATATATTATAGTACTTTCAAACTTCTAGCTATGTAGCATCGTTTTGTCATGCACCGATTGCCTCGTCTCTCGCCCTATCTCGTGTCCCCAATCTACCTAAGCTCGGACCGTAGAATTTCGATCGGATCGTAATTGAGCCTGCCACTTGCATGGTCTCCATGACTTTGGATTCTAGGGATGTCTCGGTGTTTTTACTACCGGGTAGTAATCGAATGCTTCACGTTTTATGTTTGGATGACTAGCTCATAAAGACAATGATTTATACTGGTTCGGACAACGTATTCTACGTCTAGTCTAGAATGTTCGTAAGCCTTGTATTAGCTCAGACGGTTCTAGCAACCGTGGTTACAAGCGAGGCTATCTCGCGTGCGAGAGCGAAGAGAAAGCCTAACTGTCGGTGTGTGTGAGCCATTTTTGCCATGCGAGGAGAGGTTTCGAGCCTTCCCTTTTATAGCCCGGACGCCTATACCTACCCGCCGGCTCCTCATAAATGGGGTGGCGGTTTACATAGTGTGTCAGCGTCTAAGGCGGCCCAAAGTGGTGCAGGAGCGATGAGGACACCTTCTCTCGTCTAGTCTACGATCTACATCTACTTTTCGTCTCTGTACACCCGCGTCAAGTGAGATGGGACGGATGGTGATGATGGCCAGGCGTCATGCTTGTCTTGTCGCACATGGCCTCCCACTCCGTCTTGAATTCCTTTGTCACTTCGTCACATTAGCATTTAAGCCTCTCGCCCGTCTCCGGTCCGGGATCGCTCGTTCAGACTTTCCTCCCCTGCCTTTCGAGGGAGCCGCCTCCTTCCTTAGAAATCGCTTCCAGGAGGACGCAATCTTTGAGGGTGTGCTTGGCTGGGAGAGCATGATTAGTGAACAGACTTTCCAGTAGCCTCTCGAAGTGGTCAGTCTGCGCGTGGGCCAGCCTTCGAGCCTCGCGCCGATGGGTTGCTGCAACCGAGTCCGTGCCTTCCCCGGCCTACCGTCGTCGTTCGCCGATGCTGACCCTATTATGTGCCCCGCTCGCCTGGTGGACCACTGCCGCTTCCTTCGGGTCAGGGATTTTGGTGTCGCCTGGTCATCTGATGCCTCAGTTGCCTTCTCCCTCGCGGTGCGGTTGGAGGCGGCGTCGGGTAGGTCCTTGGGGGTTTTCGGTCGTACGTGTTCGAACTCGTGCATCAGGGACCTGCATAGCCTCTTTCCGAAGGCCCAGGGCGGCAGAACGTTGGGGCTCGGGCTCTGGTCCTCATCATTGTTGTAGCGTCCTCCCCGACGTGGCTGTCACCGGCGCTCGTGACATGGCTCTGCTGGCCCTTCTTCGCTCCCTCTACGGGCCTTGAGGACCCTGCGTAGGTCTGGCGGTTGTGCACACTCGGGCACCGGCCCATGCGAAGGGGTAAAGATGGTGGATATTTCCGACCACTCTGGGGAGCATGCTCGCGGTGCTTCCGTGGTACTTTTGTCGTGCTCGTGAGGGCCGTCGTGGGTGGATACCCCTTGTCTTCGGGCGGGCGATCTTGTGGCAGTCCACGTCGTGACCTCCCCTAGCAAGCAGCAGAGGTTGCGGTACGTCTGTCGTGCCCCGGCTCGTCAGGTTCCGGAAGGCTATGTGCCATGGAGGCCACGGCCATCATGCTCCATCGTAGTCGCTCGAGACGGGAGGGGTTGCTCATGTCGGTGCTGACGTTCTTCCTGCCTCGGCGACCGCAAGCTTGCGAGCCGTCTCCACGGGAGCGGTGGTAGCAAGACGTCCTGTAGGCCGCCTCATCCATGCCTAGTTGCACCCCTTCTGTCCTAGGTACGTTGCTGCACGTCTCGAGCTGTTTGGTCCATTTCAACGTGGCCGTCAGCTCCCCACCGTGGCTTGGACGTAGGGCCTCCCATCGCATCGGGGCTGGCGAAGGTATGACGCAGGTGGGAGGGGCGGTTGGAAAGCTGCAGCTAGCATCCGCGTCTTCTGCTCATAAAGGGGATGACGGTCCCCGTCAGGCCCGGTATTGGTAATGTAGTCGCAGTTAGTCAAATCCTCCAAGAGGGGGAAAAGGGACGACGGCGCTTCGTCGATCATGCCCACTAAGTGTCCTTTGGGGGCGCGGACGGCGGTGTCGGCGGTAGCGTCGTCCATCAACCGTAGAATGCCGTCGCGATCAGCGACGAACTCTAGGCTTTCAAAACGAAGGGCCTGGCAGGGCGTGAAGACGACGTCGGCCTCGAGCCTGCTGTCGGGGGTGATGACGAACTCGAGGCTGCCAAAACGGAGCTTCTCGCCGGCATGGAAGCTTGAGCTCACGAAAGTCATCACAGAGAAGAACGAAAAACGTGGAGCGGCCCCCTAACTGGCACGCCAACAGTCGGTGTTTTTACCACCGGCTAGTAATTGAGTGCTTCACATTTTATGTCTGGATGGCTATCTAACAAACATAAAGGTTTATACTGGTTCGGATAACTTGTCGTACGTCCAATCTGGGGTGCTCGTCATTCTTGTATTAGCTCAAGCAGTTCGTCGAACCGCGGTTACAAGCGAGGTTGCCCCGCGTGCAAGAACGAAGACAAAGCCTAAGTGTCGAGCGTGTGTGTGATTTGTGTTCGCCGTGCAAGGGAAGGTTCAGGGCCTCCCATTTTATAGCCCGGACGCCTATACCTACCCGTCGGCTCCACATAAATGGGGAAGAGGTTTACATGGTGTGTCAGTGACTAAGACGGTCCAAAGTGGTGCAGGAGCGATGAGTATATCTGCTCCCATCTAGTCTATGATCTACGTCTACTTTCCGTCTCTGTACATTCGCGCCAAGTGGGATGAGACGAATGGTGATGATGGCCCGGCGTCGTGCTTGTCTTGTCGCACGTGGCCTCTTACTTCGTCTTGAATTCCTTCTGCCGCTCCGTTAGGGATGGTAATTCCACCCGCAGGTGCGGGTACCCGACGGGTTTTGCACCCGATGGGTGCGGGTGGGGTTTTCCATCCGTGGGTCTAACCCGCACCCGACCCGACTTGTCGCGGGTGCGGGTTTTATTTTGCACTCACGGGTATCCTATGGGTACCCGAAATAATTTATGTTTATAATTTTAAAGTTAAATTTGATCTTTTCTAGTTTAATTGTTTCATCTTACTTATTGCAACGTATATTTATAATCTTTATAGGCAAATTAATATTTTTTGTTGCATTGCCATCTAAAATGGATTATTTTTTAGACTTATTTTATTAAACGTTGTAGTATGTTTATAAAAAAATCGAACCCGATGGGCACCCGAAACCCGACGGGTGCGGGTGTGAATTTTCACTCGCGGGTGCGGGTCTCAAATTTCACTCGCAACCTTTTTTTGTTTCGGGCGGGTTTTTGCTCCACGCGACCCGAACCCGACCCATTGCCATGCTCTTTACTTCAGTCTTGTTGGTCGGGCTTGAAGGTCGGACGTCTCTTCCGACCTTGGAGGTTCTTAGATAACCTCGGTACGTTACCCATCAATATATATCTATAGTCTTAAGAGTCATGTCGTCAACTTCGCCCTATGGCCCATGGAAACATAGAGCCGTGTTTATCTATAACCTGGAACTCTGAATGCCCGATGATGCTCTCAGACACTGCCATCCAGCTGTGAGTCTTAACTGATTCTCCGGTGCACGGACGCTACCTTACAAAGAAGGGCACACACACACACCAATCCTCATGCTCTTGAAGAGGCACATTTATATCGATGGTTGGAAGGAAGCCATTGCCTGCTCCGTTCTCATTTTGTGTCAGGTCGATTTGGGTCGTCAGTATCTTCATTCTCAACTTTAATTTACTTTTGAATTAAATTATTATTTTAATAGTAACAATTTAAGAACGGATAAAGTATATTAATCATAAATCATGGTGATGGTTTGAGGCCATTGGTTCAAAGAAATACATGACATGGGGAGTGGAAGTTGAAGGATCGATCTGGTTCTGAGGTCTAGCCCTGCCTTTGTTACAACAATAATAATAAAAGAAACACCGAACAACTTAACTGAATCAACTAGCGAGATGCTGCATATATCCAATCCTGACATAATACGTTGAAAATTTTCTACAAGAGCGAATGGGAGGAAGTAGTTCATGAAAACTGTTCCATCCGTTTTAAAATATTTGATGCCGGTTAATGCAATTTTGAACTAACCAGCATTAAATATTTTAAAATAGAGGGATTACGATGCAAGGTCATTAATCAGCAACTAACTTATATCAGTCGACCTCAACTAGCAGTACCCATGCATGCATGCTTGTTTTCTTTTTCTCTTTTTTTTTGAAATAATCCATGCTCAGTAAGCCGCAACTTCATTTTTGAGCTAGACAGGCATATATGGACTGAAATAAGAAGACTAGATGGCTTACTATTTGCGGCGCCGCAGGCATTGATTTCAATGGGACAGAATAAAAACTGTATCGGTTTGTTTCTAAGAAAAGGATATGCTACCGCACGTCAAGGGATTTTTCATGACAATCATAACTGTATCAGTTTCGTATGGCTAGCGTATTTATATAGATTTTTTGTAAAGGAAATACTAACAAAAAACTTAAATCGTTAGATCGATGGGAATTCGTTATGTTAAACCAGTAAGGTCGGTTGTTTCCGTTTGGTTGTATACATTACAAGGCGAATTTAAACCTGCGGCCTCCCTGTAAGAATAGAAAGATATATTGTAAGAATAGAAGGATATATGTGAGTAGAAAAGATATATTGTAAAATAGAAAGAGTATATCAGATTACGATCTGATATCTTGGTTATCATCCTGCTAGGATAATTTAGGGTAGGAAATAATTATTCAGGGTAGAAGATGATTGTAATATTCTTTCCATATATCACCAATCCTCAACTATAAATAGACTTGCGGCCCGAGACAAAGGGTTCAACGCTTTCCCACTCTTCAACATGGTAATCAGAGCCGATCTTCCACAATACATCTAGCTTTAGACTAAGCTCGCTGGCGTCATGGCGGCGACGTCGTCAACTATGTTGTCGGCAACCTTACTGAGCTCCTTAGTCTCTGAAAAACTTTCAAGAGACAACTACCTCCTGTGGAAGGCGCAAGTACTTCCTCAAGTGAGGGGAGCGCGACTGCTTGGTTACCTAGATGGAACCATAGCTCCCCCTGAAGAGAAGATCGCAGGGACAGAGAAGGGACAGACGGTAGAAAACCCGGTATCCAGTGCATGGGTGGCTCAAGATCAACATATCTTAGGTTATCTTCTTGGAACTTTATCAAAACAAATTTTGAGTCAAGTTATCTCGTATGACACGTCCAGGGACGTATGGGTTGCATTGGAGAACATGTATGCAGCCCAGTCAAAATCAAGGATTAACAACTTGAGAATCAAGTTGGCCAACGCCTCCAAAGGTAACAAGTCGGTGTCCACCTATTTTGCTGAAGTCACAAGTTGTGCTGATGAACTTGCAGCTGCGGGAAAACCTCTTGAGGAGGACGAAATCATCGCATATATTCTAGCCGGACTAGACCAAGAGTACAACTCTTTTGTCACGGCGTTGAACGTCCAAAAGGCTGACATCACTCTTAGTGATCTTTTTGGACAGATGCTAAATTTTGAGACCAGGCAAGAGCTCCTTCAAGGAGAAAGTGATTTCAAGTCCTCAGTAAACTCGGCATCAAGGGGACGTGGCAACTCGTCTTGTGGGTTCTCACGTGGCGGCCATGGAGGAGGTCGCAACGGTGCAAACCGTGGTGGCCGAAACTCAAGTAACTATCGTAGAGGCGTTGGTGGAAGACGTGGTAGATACTCTTCAAATAATTCCGCCAACCGCAACAACGACAAACCAACCTGTCAAATCTGCTTCAAGGTGGGTCATACTGCATCTAGTTGTTGGCACAGGTTTGAGGAAGAATATGAACCGTATGAAAGATTGGCGGCATCTGCCATGACTTCGGCCTACGGAGTCGACACAAACTGGTACATAGATAGTGGTGCAACAGACCACATCACATGAGAGTTTGATAAAATGTCTGTGAAGGAAATGTCTGTGACTAACCCATATATATCTGTTAATCCTGTGCGTGAGCATGAATTTTCAGGAAATTTGGAAGGAGATCGGAATGAAAATGAAACATGGAATGAAGAGAGAATTGATTCACCTGCCATAACTGCAAGCAACAGCATGCAATCCCAGACGCATCAGCAATCTGATGAAAGAGTGGAACAACAAAGCGCGGGTGAGGGCCACCAATCAGGAGCGGATGCGCCGGCACTTTCCATGTCACCCAGTCAACAGCAAATCAACATTGATGAAAGCAACCAACGGGAAAGTGCCACGTCACCCGGATCCTCATCGACTACGGGATCATCTATGGAGCAGCAGATGCACACACGACCAGTTACTAGACTTCAAAGAGGCATAAGTAATCCTAAGAAACTTTATCCCGGTCTGATACGTTATGGTCTTTTAACTTCCACAGGCGAACCAGAAAGTACGGAGGAAGCTCTACAGAACAAACTTTGGAAAAGAGCTATGGAGGAAGAATATGGCGCACTAATAAAGAACAAGACGTGGCATCTTGTTCCGTCAAGTCAAGGGAAAAATGTGATAGATTGCAAATGGGTATATAAAATTAAAAGGAAGGCTGATGGTACAATTGATAGGTACAAGGCACTACTGGTAGCAAAAGAATTCAAGCAACGATACGGTATTGATTACGAAGATACTTTCAGTCCCGTGGTAAAATCAGCAACTATTCGTTTGGTTCTCTCTATTGCGGTGTCAAAGGGATGGAACTTGAGACAGCTAGATGTACAGAACGCGTTCCTACATGGTGTTCTAGAAGATGAGGTATACATGAGGCAACCACCTGGGTTTGAAGACAAAAATACACCCTCTTATATATGAAAACTTGACAAGGCATTATATGGTCTGAAACAGGCTCCGAGAGCCTGGTACTCTCGACTCAGTATAAAGCTTCAAGACTTTGGGTTCAGGTCATCTAAATCCGATACATCTTTATTTATTTATAACAAGCATGATGCTACTATTTATATGTTAATTTATGTTGATGATATAATTATCACTGGATCTTCTCAGAAAATTATTTCAGATCTCTTACAAGAATTAAGATTGTACTTTGCTCTAAAAGACTTGGGCGATCTACATTTTTTTCTGGGAATTGAAGTTAGAAGAACAAATGAAGGTATTATACTCACACAAGAAAAGTATGCAATGGATCTCCTGACTAGAGTCGGCATGAAAGCATGCAAGCCGTCACCAACCCCTCTCTCAAGCTCATAAAAATTAACGGCTCATGAAGGAACATCTCTTGATTCTGAAGATAGTACAAAATTTCGAAGTATCGTGGGTGCACTTCAGTATCTTACACTCACAAGACCTGATATTGCATTTTCAGTAAACAAGGTATGCCAGTATCTACATGCTCCCACTTCAGTGCATTGGACGGCGGTAAAACGTATTTTGAGATATATTAAAAGTACATCTAATGTTGGGTTGTTGTACACCAAGTCTCAAACATCAATAGTCAGCGCATTTTCAGATGCTGACTGGGCCGGATGCCTTGATGATAGACGCTCCACTGGAGGTTTTGCTATGTTTTTTGGTTCCAATCTTGTGTCATGGTGTGCAAAGAAACAACCAACTGTGTCTAGATCAAGCACGGAAGCAGAATATAAGGCACTGGCAAATGCAACCTCGGAAGTTATTTGGGTACAATCGTTGCTTGGTGAATTAGGAGTCAAAGAAAGTGAAGTGTCCCTTCTATGGTGTGATAATTTAAGTGGTACATATTTGTCTGCAAATCCTGTCTTTCATGCCAGAACAAAACACATTGAAATAGATTATCACTTCGTCTGAGAAAGAGTTGCAAACCGACAGTTGAGGATAAAATTTATTCACTCTGGTGATCAAGTTGCTGACGGTTTTACCAAGGCCCTGCCGATCAGAAAGTTGAAAGAGTTTAGACGTAATCTCAACTTAGTTAAGTTGTGATTAAGGGGGATGTAAGAATAGAAAGATATATTGCAAGAATAGAAGGATATATGTGAGTAGGAAAGATATATTGTAAAATAGAAAGAGTATATTAGATTACGATCTGATATCTTGGTTACCATCCTGCTAGAATAATTTAGGGTAGGAAATAATTATTCAGGGTAGGAGATGATTGTAATATTCTTTCCATGTATCACCAATTCTCAACTATAAATAAACTTGCGGCCCGAGACAAAAGGTCCAACGCTTTCCCACTCTTCAACATCGCTGACTGCGGTCTCAGGCTCTCAGCACGTACGGATGTGAAACCCTGAACTTGTTTGGCGATACTCGTCTGTCGCCAGAGGACGATCGAAAAGAGAATAGTAATAAGAGCTGATCATGCACACTAGCTAGTTAATTTTCGCCAGCTTAAAGCTGTCTGCTTTAGGTACGGTTGGGTGCACCAAACCATTCCGCGATAAGATGAGCCGATAATGTTGTTAGCAAACTTGCATGTACACAAAGTACCGTACGGAATTACCCGTGTAAATCATCATCTCCCTTGATAGCAAAACCTCCTCTAGACTAGTGTACGGCTTACAGAGATACAATACACCTTTCTATAGTAGAAATACAACTTCTTGAAGTAGATTGTTTGTTTCAGCTTTCGACGAAAACAAGCCACCAGAAACTTAAAACAATCTTGCTATTAGCTGGATCGTTCGGCCTTGCAATAGCATTGAACTAAAACAAAAATCATTGTGTACTTGACCATTACGCTGCTCCTAAACATACAAGCCACGGCATGACCACCATTCGAAAGCGTATCTGTGCTTGATCACGCTCATTTGGACGCCCAGTTAGAGTATAACTCATGGTGGTTACTGGCAATAGTTGTTTCCAGTGCTGTTAGAGACGATATGCTAGTACGCCTTGATGAAAAGAAAATTTCCAGTGCTGCTCCTGGGCTTGCTGGGCCAGCAATCCAGTACTTCCATTGTTGTAACGGCCTTCTTTCCTTTCAAGGCGATTCTGGCCATCTGTGCATTCTGGTTCAGTTGTTCCTGCCCTGCTTATAACACCGATCTTCTCCCCGTTTTTAAGGGAGCCGAACTGCTTATATTGAATGAACCGTGTGGAGGCATATTAGGATTTGAGGATTTGGAGGCTTGGAAAGTATAGTTTGCATGCTAAATTCTCTCCTAATGTATGTTTAATTCCTACAAAACAACTATCTTCTCAAAACATATTGTGAATACACTAATCATGCACACCACTTATTAATTGTTGGTTTCCCTTCCTTTTTTGAGAGAATAACATTATTTGCACTTTTATTAATCAGTGATGTCTTTTTTAGCAAAGTGCCCACACTGGTTTGACTTTATCGGTACCCACCATCAGTCAAATTTTATGATTTTATAGCTAAATATGTCACATCAGTAGTTGATATATCTAATAAATATGTAAAATCATGATTAAATGTGCAATCTTTTTCAGATTTGTGCAATTCTGATCTTAAATAATTAAGTACTATTAGGTATGTGCCATTGCATCATGATCATAGACTATGCACGTCATTCTGTGGTACATGTCCCTATGCTCAAAAGTCTTGAATGTTCTGTTCAAAAACATTTGCGGCAGCTAACATCGTTAGCAATTTATTTAAGATTCATGCCAGTGAAATCTCAATGGAAGGGAGAACTCCAAACTATATCCATGTGATCCAAATGAAAGTGCCTAAGACGTGTGCCAACAAACTTATATTATAAGACTTCACATTATTATCCCTAATAAGAGTGTTTAAAACCAGAAAATAGATTCAGTCAAGAGAAGCAGTCATTGAAAACATTGACCGTATGAGGAGACAATGCTTATGGAAAGGCTCTGATAAAAATGTCAAGACTTATTCACTTGTAGCATGGAGAAAATGCACACGTCCAAAATCAAAATGAGGCCCGGGAATCATTAACATGTACAATCAAAATGAGGCCCTTCTGATGAAACACCTGGACAATTTTTACAAACGGAAGAATATTCCTTGGATAAATCTCATTTGGAGTAAATATTATTACAGTAATACTGCTCCTCAGTCCCTATCTGAAATAGGCTCATTTTGGTGGAAGGACATACTTCGATTGGTGGACAAAATTCAGAGGAATTGCTACTTGCACGCTTGGTGATGGTAAATCAACACTCTTCTAGGAAGATACTTGGAATCAAGTTCACCTGCAGACTATATTCCCGAGGCTATATTCCTTTGCAAGAAATAAAAGAATTTTAGTATATTCCTTCCTTCAAATGACTTCCTTAAACAACTGTTTTGAGCTTACATTATCTGAAGAAGCATTTGCTGAACTACAAGATTTAGTTGTCTTCATTCACAACCTTCACCCGAGTGAGGAGGCTAGAGATCAATGGACCTATATTTAAGGTCAGTTTGGTTTAGCTGCACCAACCAGATTCTCTACCAAAAATCAGAAATCTGAATCAAAGAGATTCACATGCGAATCAGATTCTCCAGAATCTATAGATTTTCCTAGTGCAAATGTAAATCTGCCAGAACAGCAGATTTCCGTTCCAACTTTTCATAGAAATTACCCACCATGCCACTGATTACACAACCAAACGTTATTTTTTTATGACATACATTTATTATAGAATCCACAGTTGATAGTTGTTTCCAGCTAAACAAATTTCAGCTTCAGCGCAGTTCTCAGCTCACAGCAGTTTTCTCACAACTCACAGCTAGAATCAGATTTTCAAGAATCTCACAGCTGAACGAAATACACCCTTAGAATTCCTCCTCCTACAACACCAAAAAATACTATGCTATGCCATACAATGCTCTAAATCCTCCAAGACCGTTCCGTATGATATGGGCCTGCAAGTGTTTACAAAATTAAAGCTTTCTCCAGGCTGGTCTTCATGGATAGATTAAACACCAAGAATCTGCTAAGAAGAAAGCATTTCAAAATTGAAAATGAAGATTACAACTGTGCTATGTGTCTGGCCCTCCAAGAAAAAGCAACCCTTCACCTGTTCTTCAAATGCAGATTTAGTTGTGCTTGCTGGGAATGGATTGGAATCAACTGGAATTTCAACTTACCTTTCTTTGATATGATCATGCTAGCCTGCCACAATTACTCAACCCCCTTCTTTTGGGAAACAATCTTCATGACACTATGGAATATATGGAAACAAAAAACAAGCTAATATTCGAGCATATACCACCAACCTTCAACACATGGAAAGCTGACTTCAAAAATAAATGTAAACTTCAAGCTACTAGATTTAAGGAACATGATAATATCATGTTTAACACTTAGATAGAGGAGCTGTAGTAATCTTGTCATATTCAGAGTTAAGCTCATCATTGTACACCATAATTTATATATTCTTTTTTTAATACATACAACAGTAGGGTCTTCCTGCTGTTTCTCCTTTTCAAAAAAAAGTTTTATGGTAATCAGCAACTTGATGGAATTTCATGCACGATGCAGCATCAGCATAAATTAAATAGGTGACTCAAAATATTCCGTTTCAATCATATAAAAATTGTAAACCTAACAGAGAGCGCAGCAAATTCACAACCTCAAACAAACTCTGGATGCATGTTTCTTGCAAGGGTTGTCTAGATATAACATCACTCCATTGTTCATTGCTTGCGGGACAGGTGAAACACTACAGGAATCCGGACAATAGACGACGGCCAGAAACTGTCGTCAATAAGAACACTACCGTCGTCAATAAGTTATTGATGACGGTAAAACTTTATAGACGACGGTTTTCGGCTGTCGTCAAATATTAGTCGTCAAAAACTTTATTGACGACGGTAACCGTCGTCAATAATCTTATTGACGACAGCTAAATTTAGATGTCGTCAATAACCTTATTGACGACAGCTAGGATATGTACCGTCGTCAGTAACGATGGCTTATTGAAGACGGTTTCTGGTACTTGGCCGTCGTCAATAACATTGGCTTATTGACGATAAGCTAGAGCAGAGTATTGACGACGGCCAGGATTTGAACCGTCGTCAGTAACCATGGCTTATTGACGATGGTTTCTACTTGGCCATCGTCAATACTAATGGCTTATTGACGACGGCCAAGTACCAGAAACCGTCGTCAATAAGCTTTCCAATTTTTTTAAAAAAAACAAAAAATCCTGCCCTGGCTTCGAGGCCAGCCCTGGCTCGATGGCCAGATCACAGGCAATCAAAATATACATCACAGGCAGGCACAAAAACACTATACGCACGCCACACTACCCTACGCTACTCCGACCGCTGCCACCGGAGTACAGGAAGTCGTCGTGCGCTCGTCCAAACGCTGGTTGCTCAGGGGATGGAGTTTTCTGAGCCCGCATCGCCGATCCCTATGATGTACATGTATAGTTAGATAAATTAGAAGTTCACAAATGTGTATATGATTAAATAAACTCATTACAAGTTAGAATTGAGCAAGTTAGCTAGATTTGGCTATGTTTGAGTAAGTTTGCTCATATTTTACTATGTATGAGAAGTATGGACTAGTAGTTTTTGTGTTTGAGCTAGTTCAAATAGTTTTGCCTATGTTTGAGTAAGTTTGGTCATATTTGACTATAGTTGAGTAAGTTGTACCATATTTTACTCAGTTTGAGAATGTTTAACTAGTTTTCTCTAAGTTTAATTAAGTTTGATCAAATTCAACTAAATTTGAGCAAGTTTAACTAGTTGCAGCTATTATGAGAAATTTTGTACCTGTGCTCCTGACGTCGGCCCCTGTGGTAGCTGTATCGGTGGCGGCGCCCACTGAGGAAAGACAACAGGTTGTCCTGTGGCCATAGCCTGCAAATATGAAGTAAATTATTATACATGTCATTTATATACTAGAAACGTTGAGTACAATGATCTGAACTTACCTGCATGGCAGCTTGCAGCTGTAGCATGTACGAGTGTTGATACTCGTCCCTAGCCCGGAGCTCGGCTGCCTGCCTCTCGTTCGCGAGCCTCAGCGCTTCCTGCGTCCTCTGGAGCTCCTCCTGGACACTTTGGAGCTCTAGATCGCGGCTGCCACGCCTGCTGGATCCACCCTACGATGAAGAGGCCCTCGAGTAAGACCGCGCCTCCCTCAAGTGTACTACTCCATCGAAGATGGACAACCTACACAACAAAGTAAGAGTATTAAAGTTTCGTGTCTCGAAGTTCATGAAAGTAAATGAAAAACAACAGAACTCATCGGTCGTGAGGTTTACCGCCACCGCTTGCATAGGCGGCTTCAGGTACGATCGACGAGTTCTGCCAATCGTAATCGTGGCCTCGAAGCCTCCGCACCTCCTCCCCATACTTTTCCTGAAAATACAGAAAATTAAAGTCATAAGAAGTTTTAAAGAGAATACAATTAAGTCAACTAAAGAACTCACCAACGTCTCCGTCGCTGTCTGAGAAGACAGCTGATCAGGCTGCGAGGGGTCACTTCCCATGTGACCCCTCCTCCACACCTGGATAGCGGTCGGCTCCAGACCGATCTCACACTCCTATCGATACATGTTAGCACAATGATAGCGATAGAAATTAACTAGAATATAATTCGAGTATCACTTATCATCCATTTAGCAAGGCGTACGTAGCCGTCCCCGCCAAGACGGTGTTTTCCGTCCGTCCCTCGACTCTGTCGGCGGGTCATCGACACGCCTTGGAAGCCCTGGCTCGCCCAACGAGCACACAGGGAACTGTAGGCGTCCGGACAGGACTCAAGCCACAGTACGCTGACCTGCACGTATTTGTTGTTGGATGAAACATTGATAAAAATTGGATAATGAAGCAAAGTAAAATAAGGAATTTATCTCTGCGTATTGTGCCTCCGTCAAGTACTTGTCCGCCACATCCCTAAACTGCCCCGGCTCACCCTCGTCCGGATGCAACTTATAGTACGCCTTCGTAGCCTGAATGCGAGCCGTTGAAATCGACTGCGTCAGGAGCTTCCTAGCGTTGTTGTTGAAGACCAGGCGAGCGTGATCCAGCTGGGCCTCGTCCTCCAAACGGTAATATTTCTACAAGAAGAAATATACAAGTTAATGTATTTAACATATAATAGGTTCGCATTTAACGAATAGACGATTTACTTACCATGAATTCATGCCACACATGCTCCTGGTGGTTGCCGTAGGTAATGTCCTGGGCCGTAGCGTAATCGTCCCAAGACGTAGCAGCCCGTCCGTTCACTACACCGGGGTAGTGACAACGGATGAGCTGGCCCAAGACAGCGTTGACCTGGCGGTGGCGTCCTTGACCCGTGAACGAGTCATCGGCCCAAGACGTAATACACGATTCTCAATTAGTACATATATAAGTGTTAAAAATATCTAAATTGATTTGTTATAGATTTACTTACCTATCGCCAACCGGACGAATAACGACCCGATCTTCTGGCCGTGCAGGAACCGGAGGAGGAGCCACGTAGTGGCTCCTCCTGTAACGCCGCTGTGGAGCCGGCTCCACATCAGACTCTATGGAAGGCTCCGAAGCAGGGTCTGAAGCCTGCGGTGCCGGAACCTTAAGAGAATCCGAAGCAGGATCTGTAACAGGCTCCAAAACCTGTGGTGTCTGAAGAGGACCCCTAGCCTCTGTCTCCTTAGACGTAGAGTCGTCCTAAAAATTTGAAGATTGTAATATAGATTTAAGAAAGTTATTTATATAATTTATATAATTTAATATTCTTTACCTGTCGTGACCGCTATCGTGACCCCTGGCCTCTGTCGAGGCCCAACAACTGAGACAGTCTACCATTGCTAGACTGACAGCCCTGGAAAACGGAGTCTGCTCTCGGGGGCAGAAAGCCCTGCGTCCCCCGTCGTCTACTGCTCGACGACATCCTGATGAAAGGAAATTTGATAATGAATTTAAAGGAAAATATAGAAGACGAAAGAAGAGATGAAGGAAACGTTACTTGTACTCAATTTCAAAATTCATCAGTATCACGATCATGTACTCTACTTCGTAAACCATATCATCAATCTTTTGTCGTGGTTGTTCGCCGTTTTTGTTTTTTCACATTTGAGTGTGTACATCTTGTGCATCTCGAACTTATTCATCGAGTCGTAGACCAAGCTCAACGACAAAAGAATCTGGTAACTCTTCTTCTTGGTAAACAACATCAGCCCCATCAATGTAACCAGTATTGTCCGGTGTATATAACCGCTCACGAGGATTCACCTTTTGTACAACCCATCATGCACTAAGTTTTTCGCATGGATATTGTAGATAGTACACTTGTTCGACTTGGTGTGCAAGGACAAAGGTGTCGTAGCCTCGTAGTCGGTCCTTGTGTTTGACTTCTACCATGCCAAATTGGTTTTGTCGAGTTCCATTGTTATTATCAAACCAATCGCAGTCAAAGAAGACTACTTTAAGGTCTTTACTACCGGCAAAACTAAATTCTAGTATTTTATTTATGATCCCATAGAAATTAGTTTCACGTCCTTCGGCATCGACGGCCCTCGTCACAACTCCGGTGTTTGATGTTGCCCTTAGAGGACGTTGAGCTTCAAATTGAGTTGAACGAAATCGGAACCTATTGACATCATATCGACCAAAGAGTTTAACTTTAATGGATCCATTGGACTTCATGAACACCGGCTTGCGTCTTGCACTGTCCAACATATGAAGTAAGAAGACTATTTTATGCTATAAACATAATTACTAAGAGGAACAAGACAAGAAAAACGTTACATGATTTCGAAACCAGGTTTGGAAGTTAGGTTCTCCATTTACTCCATAATGTCGCATTGTTTGTATTTGCTTGCTAGTAGGTTGCTGCTTAGACTTCCAATTTTGTCGATCGAACTCACTAAATAAGGACAAAACAGAATTATTAGCGTAGATGTATAACACACCACACAAATTAGTATAGATGTTGTTCCAAACAACCACTTACTGAAAAAATTGTCCATCCCATCTATGTTAGCGTACATGTATAACAAAGCAGCTGTCTTTTCATCTGTTGAAGCATCATAGCTCGTGCCACTACCAACAGTGGTGCCTCTCGTTTGAAAAAGTGAGAGTTCGCTACAAGAGGTTGCTTCAGCCATATTGTACGCAACACCGATGCATTAACATTGTGTTCTTCTGCAAAGTAGACACTTGAAAAGTATCCTATCTCCTGAAGTGTAAATGCTTCGGCGATGCATCCTTCAACCCTTGCCCTATTACGAACCATCGGTTTTAGACATCTGAGTGCTCTTTCAATGTGGTACATCCACCTATATTGAACAGGGCCGCCTACTTTAGCTTCATATGGAAGATGGATTAGAAGGTGTTGCATTGGATTGAAGAACCCTGGAAGAAATACTTTTTTCCATCTTACATAAAAGCACAGGTATCTCTTTTTCCAACTTCTCTATCATCTCCCTTTTGATTTCTTTAGCACAAAGCTGTCTATAAAAATAGCTAAGCTCGGCTAACACCTTCCACATCTCATCGTCAAGATAGCCTCGAAACATAACCGACAGAAGTCTTTCCATGATTATGTGATAATCATGGCTCTTCAAACCAGTAAGATTTCAAGTCTTAACATTAATGACTCTTCTCAGGCTAGCAGCATAACTGTCTGGGAACTTCAACTGTTTCAACCACTTGAAGACTTCTTTGTTTTCTTTTGGTCGAAGGCAAAAAGAAGCTCGTGGTTTGCCACCAGCTTCGGAGAGCTCAAGACTTGGTCGGTTATAAACCTCTGCCAAATCGTTCCGAGCTTTTATATTGTCTTTTGTTTTGCCCGTCATATCCAAGCACATGCTTATGATGCATTCGCTCATGTTACGTTCTTGGTGCATGACATCAATGTTATGCATTAGAATTAAAGACTTCATATACGGTAGGTAACTCACATAGTGCACATATATGAGTCCAATTGTGATCCTCTCCGTAACCAACAAAATATCCATGACGACCTTCATCTGGCACTAGATTGTTGAGCTGTTTAACAATTTCCGACCCGTTCAGACGTTGTGGTGGTCCCTTTTTTACAATGGTACCCTTCCTGAAGGCATTTCTCTGTTGCCTAAACACGTGATTTGGCGGTAACCAACGTCTATGACAGTCAAAGTAGCATATCTTGCCACCATGACTTAGACGAAAACAATCCATGTCCGAAGCACATATTGGACATGTCAATCGACCATGAGTGCTCCAGCCTGAAAACATGCCGTAAGCTGGAAAATCATGAACAGACCACAAGTACGCAGCTCGAAGGTTGGATTTTTGTTTTCTATAACAGTCGTACGCTTCGACTCCTATCCATAACATTTTGAACTCTTCAATCAATGGCTGCATCATCACGTTCAGTCGTGAACCAAGATGATCCGGTCCAGGTACAATAAGGCATAGGAACATGAACTCATACTTCATACAAAGCGATGGTGGTAAGTTGTACGGAATAGCGAACACGGGCCAACAAGAGTATGGTGTGGCGTTTGTACTAACGGTGAGAAGCCATCTGTCGCCAACCCAAAGCGAATATTTCTCGCGTCATTGGCAAAATCTGGATCGAAGCGGTCAAGCGCCTTCCATGCCTCACCGTCCGACGGGTGCACCATCAAGCTGTTGTTCTCACGTACACCTTTTTTATGCCACCTCATGTGTCTAGCTGTTTTTTTAGATAGAAACAAACGCTTGAACCTAGGTGTGACAGGTAAGTAGCGAAGCTGCTTCTGTGCGACTTGAGTCATTACTTTTGAACCGTCGTCATTTACAACTTCGACAAATCTCGCTTTACCACATTTTAAGCACTTGTTCTCGTTGGCATGCTCTCTCCAAAAAAGCATGCAATTGTCTAGACACATATCAATCTTCTCATATTTCATACCTAGACCAGAAATCAACTTCTTAGATTGATACATATCTTTAGGCACTTTATGTGGTTGTGGAAGGATATCGCTGGTCAATTTGATGAGATAGTTGTAGCAGTTATTGGAGAAGAAATACTTAGACTTAATGGCCATAAATCTAGTCATGAAAGTAAGGAGCGTCACTTCGGTGTGTTCATGCAATAGCTCTTCTTAAGCTTTGAGAAGCGTGAAAACGCTTCAACCTCCGTTGTAGTAGGATCCTCCATCAATTCAGGATTTATGGCATCAAGCATCTCGTCCATCCTATCGACCCACGTGTTGTCATCCTCATCTGAAACTTGTAAGGGTTGAGAAGATGTCTCACCGTGAAAGGTCCACACCTCATAATCTTGCATGAAACCGTATCGACATAAGTGAAATGCCAAATTCACTTTGTCCCAACACTTTGCACCTTGACATTACGTACATGGGCACCGCACCTTATTGATATTTGACAATGAAAAAGCTCGATCTACAAAAGCATCTGTGTTTGCGAATCACTCATCCGAGTGACCACCAGAACTGTTCTTCCAACCGGTATACATCCAACTACGATCCTCACCCATGTTTGAATCTGCAGTTTAATGTCAAGGAAATTATAGTTACTTTATAATTTATTTATGTCGCGGCCCTACATCTATTGGAAAGGATAGGTCCTAAACCCACCCAAGAGTGATTGAGCGGAGCGTGCTCATGACGAGATGTGTGGTATGGATCCGAACAAAATTTCGGCAGCATAACCCCGTTGTTCTCCACTGCACGTCCGAAAATGGTGCAGTAGAGAACAACAGGGTTATGCCGTCAAAATCTCGTCTAGATCTAAACCCGCGTCTCATCACATGCCACGCCCCCTCGGTCACTCCCTGGCTGTCCAAAAAGGGACAATTCCGAACGTACACTCCTCACATGAGTAACACATGTGAGACGGGCCCGTTCGAAACGGGTGACACATGTTGTATAGGTTTACGTCAATCTTTCGTTTTTGAGTTATTTAAAAGAGAGAGAGGAAATAACGAGAGAGAAGGAAAGAACAAGAGACAAAGAAGTGGGTCAGCTGTCCTAAGTTATGCTCCGTTGGGGCCTACCATTATCTTACGACGCCTAGGGTTAGCCGTCGTACGTTATGCCCCGTCGTAAGTGGGTCAAAGATGAAACCGCACCGTCGGGGCCCGCCGTCCAAGCGCGGGAGCTTGCCGTCCTCCGTGCCCGTCTCGACTAATACATTACCAATAAATGGGTCGTGACAGACCCTAAATGGGTCGTGTCAGGCCGGACCGGGCTGAAACCCATTTATTTACATATAGTAACTAATCACGCAATCAATCAAAGTATTATTTAAACAATAATCAATTACAATACTAATTAAACAATTAATCAACTAAGGTCGGGAGCGGCTTGGGGCGGGGCAGGGTGGCACAGCAGGGCAGTGCTCGGGGCGGGGCGCGGCGAGCGGCGGCGGCCGAGGCGCGGCCAGGGCTCGGCGCGACCAGGGGCGGCCGGGCGGGGCTTGGGGCAGGACGGCTGCGGCGGGGCGGGGCGCGGGATGGCGGTGCGCAGTGGGGCGGGGCGCGGGATGGTGGTGCGCGGCGGCAGGGCGGGGCGGCGCGAGGAATCGCCAGCGTGAGGCATCGGCGGTGGCAGCGCGAGGCGCCAGCGGCGCCTTGCAGCGACGGCGGCGGGCGGAGGTGGCGCCGGCATCGGCGACGCTCGGCCAGGCGAGGCGAGCCGCCCCGGCATCCCCCCGTCACCGACTGGACGTCTAGGCGTCAGTACGCTGTCGACGACGGCGGGGGCTGGTGGCAGCGGGGCCGGGGGTAAAGAAAAAACAATGTGCTTAAACAACTAATCAATCAATTAAATAAATACAATAACTAAAATCAGAAACAATTACTAATTTAAAGGTCCTATGATTGCTTGCTTGACCTGGCTAACAAAGTACTGTAACACACTAGGAAATTGGCACAAACAGCCAAGACTGTCAGTAGCCTCTGGTCGGCCTAGACAGTTTTGTGCAACATGAGTTTCATGACTCGTTCTGTATAGGGGTCTTGGAGAAAGATAATGAAGAATCTTACTAGTAAATCCCTTGAGAAACCCTGACAGATGAAAACACGAGTGTCACAGTCCATGCAAACACAAAGAGGTGACACATACTTGGAAAATAACACCTACCACGCGCGGTCTTCTTGTTTCGTTGTTTCATATGCCAAAATCGTTGATATTGTAACCAATGGAAGTTTTTAAGCTCCTAGTAGTAGCTTGGAAAGTATTTGTTTCCAAAACAATGTTTTCTTCCAATCGTGATAGGTTCCACAATAATGGACCGTAGGATGGGATGGTGGTTCATTTTCTCAATTTCCCTCCCTACTGCAGGAGCATGTTATGCAGACCCTCCCGTCCTTGTCCGCTCCCTCCCTCTCTCTCTCTCTCTCTCTCTCTCTCTCTCTCGCATGCCATGAGGAGATTCATCCAACACTTGCTCCCTTGCATCCTCCTACTGCTCTTTGTCATGTTACACTTTCCAAACTCAGGCCTTGGCTTGCGAGCAATCAGAGAAGAGGCATGGACTGACTTCATAGGCCATGAACTCCCTCCAACCAAATCTCCCCCTCAAGAGGTGAGCGGCGGTGATGCCAACAAGTACGCTGTTTCGAGAAGATCGGTTCCGCAAGGACCTAACCCTCTCCACAACAGATGATCTTGCTGCCGGCATGTTCATCAGTTAGCTCATCTACAGGTCTAGCACCGTTCATCCAATACCTTTTCCTCTCTCTGTAGCTAAAGATGACGATATAGATTTATAGACTGTTGAACGCTACTGGTGTGTGGTGTGATGTGTTTTTTTTTGTTGCTAATAGACTATGTACATAGGTAGTAGTAGTAAGGTGTACAAGTTGTGTGTTTCAGCTTAAGTATTTACTTTTCAGATCAACAGTTACAACTGACAATCACAGAGTGGAATGTGAGCTGGATACCCTTCTAGCATTTGGATCAAATTAAAAATGCCTCCATCCTCCAGTGTAGTTAACCGACAGACGAAGACCACTGCCTCTGCCTCTTCTCATTGATCAAACTCCCAACTTTAGATGCAATGCAATGCAATGCAGTGCAGGTAACTGACCGAGCACGCGCGCATCTTCCTGTGACTGACTGAGGGGGAGGGGGAGAGCGGGGGGAGGGCCGGAGGGGGAGGGGCTGGGCCGGAGGGGGACGGGGGAGGGTCCGGAGAGGCCAGACGGGGGTAGGACGCCGACGCCGGCCGGCCGGTCACCGGCGGCGCGGCCGGGGGGCGAGGAAAGCGGGGGAGAGAGGCCGGAGGGGGAGGGGGACTTACCTCGGGCGGCGGCGGCGGTATCGGCGGGGACCGGCGGTGAGGGCGGCGGCGACCGGCGGGGAGGGCGGCGGCGACGAGACATCGGCGCGAGTCGGAGGCGGCACTGGCCGCCTCCCGGCTCGCGTATGGATTATATGTTCCGTTATTGACGACGGTGCCTGGTCACCGTCGTCAATAACTCCTCGGGTGGGCCCGAATTAAGTTAAAGACGACGGGCACCGTCGTTAATAATTTATTGACGACGGTACTCGTTCAGCCGTCGTCAGTTATTGACGACGGCTATACAAAGCCATCGTCAATAACATTAAAGACGACGGCCCCGTCGACAATAAATTTGGCCGTTGTCAATGATTGTTTTTCCTGTAGTGTAAACTATTACTCAATCATCCCTCTTTTAGCCTTTCTATTCATGAACACACAGATAAGGGAATCTAAATAGAGCCAAATTTTGACACTTTCTCTTCAGTTTGCTGAACCAATCTTCTGGTTTGAATCTAATGCAGCACACAATGGAACTTGAATTCCATCAGCAGTTAGGGTTCTTCTCTTCCATCTCTTCCACCGCCTCGGAGAGAGGATGCGCCCACGTCAGCCGCCGGAGCAGCAGGCGACGCATCGGACGAGTCCGTTCTCGTTGCATGCCGCGCAGACGCGGAAGCCGCCGGTCTTTTCGCTGAACCGGCGGTGGCTGCCTCCGCACGCGCCGCACGGCGTGAACCGCGAGCCGCCGCACGACGCGCACGGCGCCGGCGGGGCCTGCGGTGCGTCGGCCAGGACGCGCCGGAGCTCCCCGCTCTCGTGCAGGAGCCGCACCTCGTCGGCCTCCCCGACGAGGCGGCCGCCGACGAAGAGCTGCGGCAGCGCGGGGTGGTCGGCCCGCATCAACGCGCGGAGCTCGGCGAGGTAGGCGGCGTCCATGGACACGTCCCGCTCGTCGACTGCGACGCGTAGCCCCCGCAGGATGGTGCGCACGGCGCGGCAGTCCTCGAAGGTGGCGCGCACGGCGCGGAGGGAGGTGAAGTAGAGCACCACGCGGCGGTCGCCTGCCACGGCCGCAGCCGCGGCCGCCTCGGCCACCGCGAACGACTTGCACGTCCGCAGCTTGGACGTCAAACGCGTGCGGTGGAGAACGCTGTTGGCTCCACCGCCGCCGTCGAGGACCGCGCCGATGCCCGGGCGGTCCTTGCCCCCGGCCGGCGACGGTGTGGGAAAGGAGAAGGACGGCGACTGCGTGAGCCGTGCAGAGGCCTTGCTCCGACGGACCCACGGCGACCACATCGCCGGCGACTTGGCTTTGGATTGGTCTTCAAGATGGAGGAGGGTGGGACGTCGTGAGCCCGTCGTGCATGCGCGCGCGCGTAATGGCAATGGGAGCGAGTTAGCTGGCTGCCGACGCTACCGGCTTGCTAATTTTAGCCACACTTTGATCCGGTTCTTGCTCTTTTCTTCAATCTATTTTCTCCTTAATTTAGAGCCAAACTAGCAATTGCTTATGCATTGAAACAAAAACTAAAAAAAAAAGACCCCGTGAATCCATGATATTATGCACCCACAAGGATACCTAAGCTGCAATGAGGCCACGCCAAAAATACTGCTCCACCATGCATAACTAAAAATTACATGCACCAGTTGCTTCTAGTTCTTTATTATTTATCAATAAATCGATATGGTATTACTGGTCCGCCATGTATAACATTCATTACAGAAAAGAATTATTATTTCTTTTGAGGAAAACTACCGTGGGCCCGACCAACCTGAATTCTCTCATTTAACTGAAAGTGTTTTTTTACAAAATATTTCGTCGCATAATGAAAAATCAATAGCAGAAATACATGAGGGGTTGGAGAGTAACTACTACCCAAAATAACTATATATTATAATATATAATTAAAAACTCATAGGAAAAGAAAATAGCAAGAAACATGTTTATCCTTGCAAACAAACAAATCAGATCAGGGGCATATACCACCTCTGTCGGAGTGTGAGCTGCGACACTCCTCCCGACCTGCTCGGAAGCCGGGGTTCTTTTTTTCCAGAGGAGGCTTAGTGCCCTATGCGACCTGGGCTCGAGAGAGCGGATGAACACAGAGATTTATGTGGTTCGGTCCGCCGGAGCGTAATACCCTACGTCCATAGGTGTGCTTGTTCTATTGCTTAAGCGTGAGTGCTTGTGCGTTGTGGGATCTAGGGTGCAAAAATCGGGAACCTCCTATAGGACGGTCACCCCGATCCTTTTATAGCTCAAGGCCGAGGTGGTTACAATGTGGCCTGGGGCCCGACAGGTGGCCCCAGTGCTATGTGAACCCTATACGCGATCTAGGGCTTCGCACTTTGAGTAGAGTGGACGGTGGAAGAGTTAAGTCCCGCCGTCCGGCGTGCTGAGCGCCCCTGACCGCGTGTCAGGTGATGATGAAGATGTTGTCTTGTCGCCATGTCTCCTCTCCCTGCTTGGACGGCTTCGTGCCGTTGGGCGGCACTGTACTGCTGTCACACCTTGTTGTCCTGTCTTGTCACCGTAATGGCGAATGGGCAAGGGACGGAGGCGCGCGTAGTGCACCATGCTTCTGGGGAAGGCGCGAGCCTTGAATGCGAAGCCTGACAGCGCACTTCCTTCTTGACTTCGTCAACCCACGGCCACCAACGGATCGTGGGGAACGTGGCGGCTCTGGAGCCCTTATCGACGGGCTTGGTGCCAAGGGACACGTGTTAGCTCCGGAGCTGTCCTTAGCGGGGAGGTGGCTCGGAGCCTGGGGACACGTGGTAGCTCCGGACCTTACCTCAACGGGGAGGCTTGGGCCGGAGCCCGGGGCACGTGTCAGCACCGGAGCTGTCCTCAATAGGGAGGCTCGGGCCGGAGCCTGGCGCATGTGTCAGCATCGGAGCTGTCCTCGGGGGGGGGGGGGGGGGGCTCCGGCCGGAGCCCAGGACACGTGTCAGCCCCGGTGTTGTCCTCTTCGGGGAGGTGGCTCGGAGCCAAGGGACACGTGGTACTCCCGGACCTCACCTTGGCGGGGAGGTTCGGACCGGAGCATACCGCACGTGTCAGCTCTGGAGCTCAAGCGCACGTGTCAGCCCCAGGGCTGTCCATGGGGCCAAGGGCACGTGGCTTACGCTAGGGCCCGCCTCAGCGGGGAGGCGGGGCCCAGGCTGTCTTTTACCCACTACATGGGGGTACCCGATCTGCAGTATACCGAAAGTGGCCCCTGGGCTCGTCTCGGAGGAGGCATTGAGCCTGCAGGTGGGCCCCCCATCTCTCCCGCGTGGTGGTTTTGAACCTGTGCTTTGGAAATCGAAGCGGTGGCGAGATTTTTGCGTAGTGGACGAGTGGTCGTACCTAGGAGACGAAAAGGTTGCACATCCCGAGGGGTTGCCTTAGGGTAGTTACTGCGGTAGACCATGGGTTGCAGGTCTACCACGCTGCACGACTCGGGAACCGACGGACGTTCCCGAGACATCACTCGCCTGGCCCCTAGTGTCTGACCGGTGGACCTGAGCCCTACCCGTAATTGGGGGGAGGGGGGCGAGTGCTAAGGTGACGTGCTCGAGGTATTGCCTCGGGGCCTTTACTGCGCCAACCAATGGGTTGGTCGCCACAGTTCCACCGCGCCACTCTCCTCTGGAACCGCCGGACATTCCCGAGACGTTACTCGCCCGACCCCCAATGCCTGACGGGTGGACCTGGATCCTACCCATCGTTGGGAGAGGCGAATAACTTGTGGCGACGTGCTCGAGGGGTTGCCTCAGGGCACTTACTGCGGCACCCAATGGGTTGGATGCCACAGTTCCGCCGCACCGCTCTCATCGAGAACCGCTGGACATTCCCGAGATGTTACCCGCTCGGCCCCCAGTGTCTGACGGGTGGACCTGGGTCTAACCTGTTGTTGGGGAGGTGAATAAACCGTGGCGTACAAAGGTGGAAGCCCAATCGTCGCATCTGTTTCCCTTCCAGAGGTCGCATGCGTGTATAAAAGGGGGCCTTCCTATGTTGGATGACACCCTCCCTCACGATGTGGCTTTTGTTCTCCTCTTGCACGCTGGAAGCTTCCTCTTCTCAGCACCCTGGCCCACCAGATTCTCTTACATCGGCAGCCGTCTTCGTTCACTTTTGCGAGATGTTCGTGTGTGTGTAGCCTTCGGTGCGGCTCATTGAGGCGTCCCTCCTCTTGACGGTCCCAGATAGAAGCACAAGCCATCCTGATGGCTTGCCGATGGAAAGGGAGGCCATCAGGGACAGGATCCTCGACTCGTAGAAAGTCCCCACGCCAGTGTCGTGCGGGACATGTCCTCTAGGCGCCTTGCCGAAGAAGGGCTACCTGCCGGTACGGGAGGAAGATTAAGTCCAGAGTGATCAAGCCTTCCCCCGGGTACTGTTGTGGACAACGAAACCCGCCATAGATGGAGTTCAGCCCACACGACACTGACGTCACTGTTGCCTCGGTCCAGCGTGCGTTGCTGCCGTCCACGGTCTTACAACAGGTGACCGTCTCTCTGCGTAGAGATCAGCTCGGGAGACAACCAAGCATGCCACGGAGCAGAAGATTGCTCGACTTGTAGCTGATGAGTTCCCTAGTTGTCTTGTATCCCTTTTTGTATGCCAGAACTCTGTTATTAATGAAAGTCTCTTTGTTTCAAGTCTTTCATTGTCCTGTGTTGTCGATGTAGACTTCAGGACCTTAGCAGCGCAAGGGTCCGGGATGACTTAGCCGATGTGGATAGTTTCCCGCCGATGTCTCGAGCTCGTTTCTCTGGGTCCTTAGCAGCGTAAGGACCCTGGGCGCTCCAGCAGCGTGGCTACCACTCCTTCCGGGTCCTCGACAGCGCAAGGATTTGAAGGAAGTTTGGCCTTCATCCTTAGCTTTTCCAGGGAGACACATGGGAGCCCCAGACTTTTCCTTAGAGGGAAGACTCAGCCCGTAGCCCTGGGCACATGTCAGCACCGGAGCCGTCCTCAGCGGGGAGGCGTCTAGGAGCCTGGGGACACGTGGTAGCTCCGGACCTCTCCCAGCGGGGAGGCTCGGACCGGAGCCCAGGGCACGTGCCAGCACCGGAGCTCTCCTCAGTGGGTAGGCGGCTCGAAGTCGGGTGATGCGTGGCAGCTCCGGGTTCCACCTCAGCAGGGAAGCTTTGGACCAAAGCCTAGGGCACGCGTCGACTAGAAGGAAACAAGCCATACTAGAAGGCAGCGCCATCCCAGATGTCGAGAGTGGTAGGACTCCTCCGGGACTTAGCTGTTCCAAGCGCTATTCCTGGACACTATGACACCCTTTTAGAGAAAATTGTACCCTACCGCTACGCTAAGGATAGAACTAACGGAGGTGTTCTATGTTTCATGGATTGGGTAGAGGTACCCCATCCTCTGTGGCTAGGCGCACACACCCGGGATGACATACTTGTGTCACTCAGAAGGGGCCCTCCTAGCTTGGGGAGAGTTTGTTCCCCCCTTCTTGAGAAAGTATCCGTCGTAGCACTAGGTCACCCACCTTGAGCAGTCTACTCCGCACGAACCATTGCTGATAACGCCAGAGCGCTTGATGGTATCAAGCATCTCGGAGAGCTGCTTGCCACCTTCACTCATCGACAAGGTCGATATCCTCACGCCGGAGTTGGTCCTACGTGGTTTCGTCGTACGCTCGGACACGGGATGAGCCCATGGTGATTTCCGGTGGGAGGACGGCCTCAGCCCCATACACCAGGAAGAAGGGTGTTTCCCCTGTTGAGCGATTGAGGGACATCTGGCTAGCCCATCGTGTACACAGAAGCTCTTCAACCCAATTGGCACCGTGCTTCTTCAAGATGTTGTAGGTGCGTGTCTTGAGTCCCCTGAGAATCTCGGTGTTGGCTCTTTTTGCATGACCGTTACTCTCTGGGTGAGCAACGGAAGCATAGCTAACTTGGACGTCGAGGTCTTCACAGCAGTCTTGGAATACTGCACTGGTGAACCGGGTCCCTTTGTAGGCGATGATTCTATTCGGGACCCCGAACCAGCACATGATTGACTTGATGAACTTGACTGCTGACTGCTTGTTGATGGTTACTACAGGGGTAGCTTCCGGCCACTTGGTGAACTTGTCTACGGCGACGTAGAGGTACCGGTATCCTTCGACAGATCTGTGAGACCTATGTGTGCTGAATACATTGGCTTTGACGATAAAAGTTTTGAATACTACCAAAACACCTTTTTTAACAAGGTCCAACTCTAGGTTCGAGCTCCTGCAAGGTCTGACGATAGGTCCGACTTGTTTTGGGTAGCTCCGGCAATGTCCGATGTAAGGTCCGACTTGCTTTGTCTAGGTCTGACTTATTTTTGCTAGGTCCGACTTGTTTTTGCTAGCTCCGGTGCTAGGTCCGACTAGCTTTGGTAAGTTCCGTGCTAGGTCCGACTAAGCTTTAGTAAGCTTCGGCGCTAGGTCCAACTAGCTTTGGTAAGCTCCGGTTCAAGGTCCGGTTAGCTTTGGTAAGGTTCGGAGCTTGATTGCAATGGTTCTGCTTTTAACTTGCAATGTTTCGAACTTGTTTTACTCTTATGGAAAGTTTGCTTAGTATTATTTTACTAAGTTTTTGGTGTGTTTTGGTGGTTATGGCTGATATCATTTTGCTATGGTTTACAACATGCTTATGTGAGGTGCTCACGTAAGATGTTGTAGTTTCGGAACTAACGAGAGTCAAGTCGAGGACTTGTGCTCGGAAGTATTGGTTGTTTATTCATGTTTATTCATGTGCAGGTGTTGCTTGAGTTCAAGACATAGTTGGTGACGGGATCCATTGAACTAGTCTTAGGGAGAAGATGAGGTTCAACAACCAAGTTCGGGAGGAATTGTGGTTGAGTTGATCGGGAGGTTGCGCAGTATGTTTGAATTAAGAACAATGCATATGAAGGTATCTTGAACATCGTTGGAAGATGTTTGCACGTGTGCAAGGAGTGCATGGACGTGGGTGCATGGTTCCAAGGCGTGATGAAGAGATGTGGACGTAAAGAATTGGTCGGAAAGGTCCAACCGACTAGGTTATGGACTCAGGCTGCGGCTGAGTTGTGTTTGACTCAAATATGGAAAGTTTTGAGTTGGTTATGATAGTATTTCGTGTGGGTCACGAATTTGAGTTGTTTTTAGGAATGTTTGGGACGTTACTAAGGTGTTTGGAAGCCTTAAGATTGCTTCTATCTGCGTGTAGAAGAGTCTTGAACAGTATTGGAAAGTTATAGTTTGAATCCAAGTAGGAGTAGGAGTCCTAGTTTGAATTGGGTTGGCCTTAGGGCTGGTTATATAAGCAAGGGAGGCCAAGGCTCGTGGATGCACGACTTTGGGGCTGTTCCTATTATGTTTTGATAAATAAAATTCGTATTCTAAAGGAACTTTTGTGCCTTGTTCACCCGACTTATTTCAGACAAGTTTTTCTCGTCGAGTTTCTGTTCAGCACTACCTTGCTTCGGTGGTTTTATCATAACTCGAGTTTTACAGATCCAATTGATGTGATTCTTTTTGGGTTTTCTTCACAACTTGATTATCTATCATCTGTGAAAATTTCACGGTCATTGAATTTGTGGTTTCTTATTTACACGAGTGTTTTTGCAGTATTCCAGAACTGTTTTTCTCGCGTAGGACAAATTGACCTTTGTTCGATCTTTCAATCGTAACTTGAGTTTCTCTTAACGGATTTTCATGATTCTTGTTGTGACATATGAGTGAATTGATTCTATACAATCTATACTAGTTGTCACAGTTGAACATGTTTATATTAGTCGCACACACGATTTCTTTAACAGATCGGTTTTCTGCTGAGGGGTGTTTTGTTGCTTCCGCTGAAAAGTTTTTATCTACCATTCACCCCCTCTAGTAGCTTTACACATGTACTTCGATCCTACAATTGGTATCAGAGCAAGGTTGCTCTAATCTTTGTGATTTGCATGTGTTTTGACTAATCATCATGGAGAAATACTCCACCAAACCTTGTGTGTTTAGTGATATTGATTTTCAGGTTTGGAAGGCACGCATGGAAGCTTTCATCCAGGCGCAAGGCTTTGCAATATGGGAAAAGGTGTACAAGCCTTACGATGTGCCTTCAAACGATCAAGTCACGGCTACAAACATGAGAGATGTCGACAACAACAACAAGGCTCGGAACTTGATCATACAAGGACTAACTCAGAGCGACTTCGACCGTGTTGCACACCTCCGATCGGCGTACGATGTGTGGAGAGCACTTTGTGACTACCACGAAGGATCCAACACGATCAAGGAGGTAAGACAGGATATGTTCAAGAAAGAATACATGCGCTTTGAGATGCAACCCGGTGAGTCCATTGATGACCTCTTTGCTCGCTTTAATAAAATTCTCAGCAACTTGCGTAGCGTCAATGTTAATTTTTTTAGATGCTGAAAATGCTAGGCAATTACTAAGTGCATTAGACATATCAATTTAGGAGATGAAAGTATCATCCATACGTGAATCCACTGTCATGAGTACTCTTACATTAGATGTGCTTTATTCTAAGCTAAAAACTCATGAAATTGACATTATATCACGCAAGAACCCAAATAAGACTATTGCATTTGTCTCACAACGTGATATGCCTAGCTCCGGCCAATCATCTAGCAATACACTTGCTTTGCTGTCTTCACTAACCCTGGAACAGATTGAGGAGTTTCCAGAGGAGGAGCTAGTACTTCTTTCTACTAGGTTCTCAAAAGCATTGCAAAATGTGAGAACTAGAAGGAGAGTAAGCTCCGGACCTCAACGATGCTTTGAATGTGGTAAGACAGGACACTTTCGTACAGATTGCCCTAACCTTTCAGGTCCTTCTAACCGTGATGAAAAGCAGAATAAAGTCAAGTCCTCTTTTGGCAACACCAACAAGAAAAAGAAAGGTTTTACTAGACGCAAACTGATAAACAATTTCAACACCGCACTTCAAGAACTTGGCTCGAGTGATGTAGACATTGGAAGTGATGAAGATGAAGATGATCTGGCAAACTTGTGCTTCATGGCGGGCAAATCAAAATCAAGTATGGAGGATGCAGAACACAACAGTGACAACGAAGAGGTATGCCCTACTTGCGAAGAAATATGTGATGCTATTTCTCGTGCCACTATTATTGTTAAGAAAAAGGACAAAAAGTTTAGGGGCAATGCTGTTAAAATTGAGTCACTAGAATATGAAATTAATTGTTTAAAATCCTTGATTCCTAGTGATGATTCTTGTTCCTTATGTGATTTAATATATGAACAATTGTCCTCTCTAAGAAGTGCACACACCTCCAAACTTGATAAACTTGAACTTGAAATCGAAAAGAACAAAAAGCTTGCTGCACTTAATGATAAAAACATAAAAGATGCTTGTTATTCTACAATTGATTTGCATTATTCTACTTGCGATGATCTTGATAAGAAACTACAAGATGCTATGAAAGAAATTTCTATATTGAACAATGCTTTACGTTCTCATGAAGTTAAATATTGTTCCAATTGCAAACTAAAAGGAAAAACTTCATGTGAAAATTGGCTTGATCTATCAAATAAACTTGATAACATGCATAGAACATTAGATCGGTTTTGTAATGGGAATAAGAACCTAAATTTGCTGCTGAATTCTTCCAAGTCTTGCAATGATAAAACTGGTTTCGGTTTTGATTCACATGCTCATACTAAGAAACATCCACCTAAAATTGTAAAATCATTAGGAAGTGGTTTCATTCAAACATTTCCTAAACAAAAAGAAGTGGTTTTTAAATCTGCAGGAGTGTTGTCACATTCGGGTTCAAATAAGCATACTGCATGCTCATCTAGTGTAACACCCCAAAACCTGTTAGGGGGGAATTTAAAAATTTTTGGACGTATTGCATGTGGTGCAGAAACTCAAATTCAAATTGGAGTTCAAATTCAAATCAAAACAGAAAAGAAAAGGAAAAAGAAAAAGAAAAACCCCACTTGCCAGTGGGCTGAAACCCACCAGCTGGCCCAATCTCCCCGCGCCAGCCCCAAACCCGCGCTCCTCTCCCTCTCACTGACACGCGGGGCCCACGTGTCATCTCCTACCTCCCGCTCGCGCCAACCGACCGGACTCTTCCCCGCACCCGATCGCAACCAACTCCGGAAACCCGTGTCCCCAGCCCGACTCCCGGTCCCGGACGACTCCAACTCGATCCCAACAGACCGCCGCCTCCCCTCGCCTATATAAACGTCGACATCGCCCTGTTTTCCCCCACGATCGGCTGTTTTTCCTCCCGGTGAGAACCGAAGCTTCTCCCGCCATTTTCCTTTGATCCTAGCTCGGATTTCCTGATCTAACGCGCTGATCATGTTCCACCGCCTCCGGGGAATCTCGCAGGAGAAGGAAATCCGGTGTTTTGCGCTCTAGACACAGCTCCGACGAGCACCGCCGCGTTTTCACCTCGGACCTCGTCGCCGACCGCCTTCCAGGGCCTCCGAGCTCAAGAAAAACCCCGAGGTGAGATCCCCGACCTCCCCTCTACCGTTCTATGCCATGAAATCCAAGTTTTAGGAAGTATAGACGAAAATCCGAAGATCTCCGGCGAGATCGCCGCCTCGCGCCGCCGCGCGCCGCCGGGCAGCGCGGGCTGGCTCCGGCCAGGGCGACGTGGCCCCTTGTGCGCCGTCTATTTTAAATCGCACGGTAGAATCAAAACCCGCGCGTACCGGTTCGGCGATCTAATCTGAACCGTCTATTTTAAATCGGACGGTCCACATCAGCCCCGCGTTATAAAATCCGGGATTCTTATGCGATAGCCCCTGGGGATCTCGGAAAACACGAGCTAGCCCCGGAAACTTCTGATCTAGCCCCTGGAACTTCAGAAATTCGTGTAAATTCATTTAAAAATCAGTTTTAGCCCCTGGACTTAATAAAAATTTGGAAAACCCCTCTGTTATGTGTAGTTAGAACCCTGAAAATTTATGAAATAGCAAATTAGACCCTGCAGTAGGATGGATTTACCTTTTTGACTCTATATGATATTAAATTCAGAAATTTGAATATGTGATTAGGATTTAAATTTAAAAGGTGAGGCACACACATGTGCAAATTCAAATCTAAACTCTCCTAGCACTTGGAAAACTTTAGAATGAGTTAAAAATAGATTTTAGACTGAATTGAAATCTGTCTAAATGTTGTTCATATTTGTTAGTTCTAGAAACACATTTTTAGGCTAGGAAATAATTCTAAAAACTGACAAAATAAATTTAAATTAGTTCACATCAGAGGAGAAGTTCAAAAATATATTATTTAATATTTTAGATCAGAACCTATTCTGTTTAGATGATATGTCCTACTATTTAATATTAAAACTCACTTTCAGGCATAGAAAATAAATCTGAAAAATATAGAAAAATAGGTATGCATAATTAGAAAATGATAAATGAAGTATCCAAATCCAAAAACTTCAGTTTAGGATTTGGTAAAATATCTGAAAACCTATTTGGAGTAGGAAATTACCTTTCATACAAACTTGGTAGCTAAGAAGTGTATTAATTGAATATAAAGAATTTGTTCAAATTGGAAATTCATATATAGTGTGCAAACAGAAATCTGAATACAGAAGTTAGAAATCATATACATATGTTTAAAAGTGCATGAAGGCCAAAAATCAACACATGTAGAGTAACCACCACACTTAGAAATGAGAATGACTTTCATAGGTATGTATGTGTGGTTTGTATGAAGTGAAAGTGTGAACTATGTCTTATGGATTGTTGTTTTCTTTTGCTATGTGTATTGGCATGAGTAGAACCTGCCCCAGAGCAAGTTCTCCACTTCCAAGACCAAGACTTTCCATTTCCAGAGCAGCAGGAAGAAGGCAAGTGTCCTTGACCACTTTGATCCTATACTAGGATGTGTAGTTAGAATTAATTTGCATGGTCAATTTGGAATATGATACCCATGCTAGGAAGTTTCCCTAGAATGAAATTATCTTGTTTCCTTATAGCTTGGGTTGGGGTTTATGTTACTATGTCATTCATTCATGTTACTTATGCTTAGTCATGCTTAGAATGGGATAAGTGGGATATGATATCATCGATTTGTTTACCTTACTCTTGAATGAGATATTATGAGTATGTAGAGGTAGGGATCGAGGCAAGTTGGATGATTTGGTTGGTGCTGGGTGCACGAGACTTGGGTTTGTGTTTAGTACTTGCCTGGATCCTAAGGACCGGTTCATGGAGCATGTAACTTGGCTTTACCGTGCCAACCACATGCTGAGATGGGGCAGCTTGGCCAATTAATTAGGTGTATCCCCGGTGTAGTATGGGTGTGTTGGATGGTGCGGGGAATAGGTGTCAGCTGGACTACCATATGGACCGCAAGACTCAAGAGGGGGCCACTACAGCGGGGTTGGAGCCTCTTGTATGCTGTTAGGGGTGAAACCTCAGTGGGCCCACGCTCGTCGGGAATCCCTTTGTAAAGGCTTCGTAGTGATCTCCTGGCTACACACCTGGGAAGTGTGAATGTGGTTCGCGGCCACTGGCATAATGGAGGTTCTTTTAGTCCACCCGGCAACGGGGGATGAAATCACTATATGTGGGTACAGTGGTGCAAACTCTGCAGAGTCAAAACTGTCATGACAGCCGTGCTCACGGTAAAGAGCGGCTTGGACTTATTCATGATTAGAAGATGATGACTTTGGAAGTTGTGGATGTTAAGAGGGGAGCTTAACATTGGAAATGATGTTATGGTTATTTGATTTTGATGATGGGTTGGGAGATGGGGACCATTTGACCTATGTAGTAATGTAGGTGTTTAATAAGCTAAGGTGATAGGTATTAATTGCGTAGTGCTTTAACCATAAGTTCAACCTCTCCTTTCTCTAGCCATGCATGACATAACTTTCCCACACTTGCTGAGTACCAACGGTACTCAAACTTGCATATTTGTTGGTTTAAATTGCTGCTCAGGTCAAGGGGATGATGTGGTGTTCAATGACCAAGACTTCGGACCTGAAGAAGGATTTTAGGTTCATGGAGTCCCCCGGGCAACGCCTGTGACGGAGCCCACAAGATTTATTTTCCGCTGCTGTTTTGTTTACATATTATGAACTTATTATTGTCCATCGAGACACATGCTATGTAAGACTTATTTATATTCGACACCTGGCTTGTAATAAATGATGCTTCACTATTTGTCATCACATGTATGAGAAAATGATCCTGGCGTACATGTGATATTCACTCGGTTGTTCTTCGGAGAAACCGGGTGTGACAGAAGTGGTATCAGAGCCAAGGTTGCCCGTAGGAGCGTGGACCTAGGTAGAAATGGACGTATTTAAGGACCCTATTTTCTTAAAAACTATTTTACAAAGGTGTGGGTTGAAAGTGTTATTTAAAATGGGTCACTTTATTCATCTTGCCCCAACTTCTATTCAAAATACAATTTTTGTTTAACTCTTATCTAACTTAATTTTAAATGCTTTATGTTTTAGATGGTTCGCATGATCCGCACCGCCCGCAAGTCCACCGGAGGGAGAGTTCCTGTAGTTGCCCTTGCGTTGAGAGAGGAGAACCGTCCGGTGACGTACCACTCCTACGGGTTGGCAGTAGGAGGCTTGTTGCGCCGTCTACGGCGTATGCTCCACGCTGCCGGCAATACGGGCAAGCTAATCATACACTATAGCTCCACCCGGACCATCCGTGAGAAGCGGGAAGAATGGAGTTCAGAAATGAGGATTATCCATGAAAATCAGCTGCTCAAGATCCACCGCTCTCCAGCTTGTCGAGCGACACAGGTCGATGCCGAGAAGGATGTCACCTGGGAGGCCATCACCTGCCAGAGTTACATCTACCGTCGCCACCTAGACAGGACTGAGTACATGTATGGCCTCCAGCGTGAGAGTGGTACCGCGGAGTACAAGTACCCGCCAGTGCAGCAGGGGACTTCCCATGAGCACATGGACCTGTGCTTGGAGGATGCTGCTATGCTCAGCACTCGACTGCAGGAGTGTCAGCAGAAGCTTCAGGATGTTCGTGACACCCTGAAGGAGACTGAGGCATTGCTTCGAGCTAGCTTGAGGGTGAGAGAAAGAGGAGACGGGAATGAACTGTGTGTCACCGTGAATGACACTTGGACTCCTGACTCTCCAGACTGCCGGGCGAGCAGGAGTCACCTCACTTCTCCACCAGCAACTTCCCCACCCAAAGCGGAGTCAGAGGGCAGCCGCAATAATGAGGAAGATCCCGAGGAACCAGCTCAGTGATACGAGTCGTGTAGAGTCCTTTCCCTTAGTTTAACAGGTTACTGAGTAGTCGAGTCAATACCTTAGTTAATGGTGTGTTAATGTTTGGTGTGTGACGTGAGTTGTGGAAGCCATGGGCAATTGTCCACAACCTCATCTTTAGGTTGTTTTACTTTGATGTGTGAACCCCTATGAATTAAGAGTGCATTCATTTTCGCGTGAGACGTGAAACCCTCAGAGTGTGATTATATAATAAGGCCTCAAAAGTTTAAGTTTAAACAAGCAAATTCGGGAAGTTAATTCATAATGCTTTAAATTAACAACTGGTTGATCATGATAGATGGCCGGAAGAGGAAAGGGTCGTGGTGCCAACCCCGCCAACAACAACGATGAGGCCGGCAACCCTCATCTTTCTGGAGGACAAGATAGGGGTGGTCGCCGTGAAGGAGCTGATCCCATCCACCAAATGCTTGAAAATCAGAATCAGCTCATCCAGAGTTTAACTCAAGTGGTGGCCAACTTGCACCAAGCTCCACCTCCACAAGCTGCACCAAGCCAACCAAGGTTGAGTGAGTTTCTAGGGACTCAACCTCCAAAGTTTGCTAGTGCTGCTGAACCTCTGGAGGCAGATGACTGGCTAAAGACCATTGAGAGCAAAATGAGGATCATACAATGCCAAGGGTTTGAGAGGGTGCTGTTTGCCTCTCACCAATTGCATGGACCTGCTGCTGATTGGTGGACCGCTTACGTAGCAGCCCATCATGACCCCGAGAACATTACTTGGGAAGAGTTCAAGCGCAGTTTCCGCAACCATTACATACCAAGGGGTGAACTCAAAAACAAGAGGAAGGAGTTCTTGGGACTGCAGCAAGGAAACATGACTGTGAGGGAATATCTCACTAAGTTCACCCAACTATCCCGTTATGCACCACGGGACATCGAAACTGATGAGCAGAAACAGGACTGCTTTGTGGAAGGACTTACTGCGGAGATGCAATGTGCAATGTCCTCCAACGAGTATGAAAGCTTCCAAAAGATGGTAGACAGAGCATTTGTTGTGGAGAGGAAGCTGAAGGCCTTGGAAAATGAAAACAAGAGGAAGGCGGGATGGTCACACCAAGCCTCGGGTAGCAACACATGCCCACGACTGATGCAGCCACCCGCAGGGCAGATGAGCCGTGCTGTGGTACCCTACTCAGCACCGAGAGGGTACAACCCAAATTTCAGGCCTCCGTCAGCACCAGCACAGCCACAACGTCAGTTTGTACAGCAGCCTTGCCCCACATATCAACCTCGACCAGCAGTGCAAGGACCACATAACCAACCCCAAGACAACAAAGGCCAGGCACCTAAGGTTGGGGTGCAATGCTTCAACTGCGGTGAAGTGGGGCACTACGCCCATAAGTGCCCAAAGAAGAAGCCCATGCCGCCACCACAGCAGAATGTGATGCGAGGACGGGTGAACCATGTGACTATGGAGGAAACGCAAGAGGCACCTGACGTGGTAATTGGTAAGTTTCCTGCCAATTTACACATTGCAACCCTGTTGTTTGATTCTGGTGCTACCCACTCGTTCATTACTCAAGGGTTTGTTAAGAAGCATGATCTAGCAACAATTCAAATGGACCATATGCTAGCAGTAAACTCTCCAGGGGGAGAGATAAGGACAAGACAAGTGTGTCCCAAGGTGAATCTAGACATTAATGGGGTAGTATTTACTGCCAACCTCATAGTGATAGATTCACAAGGGATAGATATTATTTTGGGTATGGATTGGTTGACCAAACATAAAGGAATCATCCATTGTTTGACAAGAACGGTGGAACTAACTCACCCTAGTGGCACAAGAGTAAAGTTCATAACCATACAAGAGCCTAGGAGAGACATTAAACTCAGTCAAGTTGAGGTGGAAGTGGAGGAGATCAGAATCATCAGGGAATATCCAGATGTTTTTCCGGAGGAGTTGCCAGGTATGCCCCACGATCGTGAAGTGGAATTCGCGATTGAGCTAGTGCCTGGAACAACTCCGATATACAAGAGACCCTATCGAATGGACTCCAAACAGCTAGAAGAACTCAAGGAACATTTGAGAGAATTGACAGAGAAGGGGTACATTTGTCCTAGTTCCTCACCATGGGGAGCTCCAGTGATATTTGTGCCCAAGAAGGACGGAACCCAAAGGTTATGCGTAGACTACCGTGCGTTGAATGAAGTAACCATCAAGAACAAGTACCCATTACCCCGCATTGAAGACTTGTTTGATCAGTTGAGGGGAGCTTGTGTGTTCTCGAAAATTGATCTCAGGTCGGGATACCACCAACTTAAGATAAGGCAAACTGATATTCCAAAGACAGCTTTCATATCTCGGTACGGACTGTATGAATAACCGTCATGCCTTTCGGGCTAACTAATGCCCCGGCACACTTCATGTATCTCATGAACAAGGTATTCATGAAATATGGACAAATTTGTGGTGGTTTCAATTGATGACATTCTCGTCTTTTCCAAAGATGAAGAAGAACATGAGAGGCATTTAAGGTTGGTGTTGCAAAAGCTGAGAGAACACCAACTATATGCCAATCTGAGCAAGTGTGAATTTTGGTTGAAGAGAGTTCCCTTCTTAGGACATATAATCTCGGAGGGAGGAATCTCCGTAGATCCCGCCAAGATCGAGGATGTACAGAAGTGGAAGACCCCTGAGAATGTCGGGGAAGTTCGAAGCTTCTTAGGATTGGCTGGGTATTATCGACGGTTTATCGAGGGATTCTCCAAGATTTCGAGACCCCTCACCAAATTGTTGGAGAAGGGAATCACATTCACATGGACACCGCAGTGCGAGACGAGTTTTCAAGAGCTGAAGAAATGATTGACAACAGCCCCAGTGCTAGTTATGCCAGATATGCAGAAGAACTTTTCGGTGTACTGCGATGCCTCTGGAAACGGGTTGGGATGTGTTCTCATGCAAGAGGGGCATTGTGACGCCCTCAATTCTGTGGGAAAACCACGGAACCGAGAACTAATGCATATTTGTGCCCAGGATGTTCATCACACATATACATATATTCCACAAACTGAATTCAGAATATATATAACCACGAATAACAGAGTTTATTACAATACCTCATGAGTCTTGGACTCATGCTCACAGCGAAAGTCTTATTTCTATGCAGCGGAAGTCTTTATTCTAATGCGGAAGCGATTTAACTAGAGCGGCAGCAAATCTAAGAAGAAGTGGCCCCACCTCTACTCCCTCCACAGGCAAGGTTGAGAACAGATCACACGCCTCAATGCCCCACGTGGTCTTCATAGTAGGCTTCTCCTGCTGCTGATGATGAAGTAATAATGCAATTTTGAGTACAATGATGTACTCAGCAAGTGCGGGAAAACACATGATATGCAGCTCATAACAAGGTAGGTATAAAAGGGCTTATTTGCAGAAAAGCAGATTTATAAAACCATGATAAAACAGCAACTTAACTTTAGATGAATGTAATCCCAACATGTATTAAATTACCAACATACCTCCATCCCTTTCCGTGTTCCATCCGAACGTTAACCAACCTTTATTCACACTCATGAATACCTCCTCGTATTCGCTACCATCTCACGAATACCTTCCCGTATTCGCTACCATCTCATCTCATAAAACAACCTCGTCTCACACCGAGACCAAACTCATTGCCATGACTCAACAGTCATGCAACCATCATATCACCCGGACTCAATAGTCCCAAACCATAACCATGACCAAACCAATAACCATAACCAAAAACCTTCCCTTTAACCATCCCAACTAATCATGGCAGTTTAGCCAGGTGCTCGTGACCGTAAGCTCGGCTATCATGATAGTTTTAGACTCTGCAGAGTTTGCACCTCTTTACCCACAAGTTTGTGATTTCGTCACCCGTCGACGACCGCAGAACCTCCATTATACCAGTACACATCCATCGGTGTATGGTCAAGAGATCACAAAATAGCCTTTACAAAGGGGTTACTAGATGTATGGACTCACTAAGGTTTCACCGGCAGGCTAGAATCTCCAATTCTCCCACCCACGGGCCCCCTCTTGTGCCATGCAGTTCCCAGGGCAGTCCTCACTCGACTCCCATTCCCCGCGCCTTCCACAGTCCATAACACTCTAGCAACTTACCTAATTATTCAGCTAAGACGCACCCATACTTGGCCTTGTGGTGGCACTGTTATCCTGGCATGTGCATGCATGAACCGGTCCTTAGATCTACGGCAAGTAAAACCACCATCTCATGCTACCTCATTCACAAACCCAGGCTTGCCTAGATCTCCCTCGGATCCATGTCCATTATTAACATCAGTTTCTCATTATCAATACGAGTGCAGTTAGCTAGACACATCTATCTCGCTTCCCAATCCCATAGACTCAGCGAAGCAAAAAGCAAAAAACCATACTCGACTCATAAACTTCCCTGGCGACAAGGGTGGTTTAACCAAAACTAGTAAACTCCTATAAAAGGGTTTCCCATCATGTTTGACTCAGTACGCACACCTTTTCGCAAAACATAACAGTTTTACCCAAAACATAGGATCAATATGGTCAAGGAGCACTTGCCTTGTTCTTGCAGTTTCGGTTGTTCTTGAATCTCAAAACCTGGTTGCTGCAGTTCGTCGTAGATAGCTCCCTGAGCTTGTCCTGCTAGGTAGCATCACGTGCATACAAGATTCACAGCAATCAATATCATGCACAAACCTTAAACTAGATGTGATGATGCATATGCATGCTATCCTATGATTTGTATTAGATTGGTGTGTTCTTGCATGGCTTGCATGGACAGAGGTGTTCGGATCAAAGGTGGACGTGGCAATGATCTTGTCAATAGATCAATCTGATCATCAAGTGATCTGTCCACGAGAAGGCTTCTGTTCGAAAGAAATCATAGAACAGATGCAAAGAAAACTCAACGATATCGTAAGGTGGTATTGGGGCCTACCTTACGTTCCTCTCGGTCTTCGAGGCCCTCCTCAGGCCACTGTGCTTTTCTCCGGCGATCTTCCTTATTGCGCTTCGGCGATGGTTTACTCAGCAAGTTGGGGCTAGGGCTCTAAGTCGTCGGCTCAGGAATTGGAAAGAAGTTTGTGGTTTCGGCTAGAGGTTCTGGGTTCTATTTATAATCGGGAAGAGAAGAGTCCTAATCTGATTGTATCCCGAATAAGAGTCTTATTCAGATCGTCGTTGGATCCTATCATCTTATCTTTAGTTGATTTGGTGTGGTAACATTGTGGAATTCAGATTGGTTTCCTTTACGTACCGGTATTCTTACGCTTAACAGCCGCTCCAGAACTCGTTACCTTAGCGGCGATGAGCTCCGGAGGCTCCACGTGTCCTTCCGGGGCCTGGTCTCTCCTTTTCCGCAGAGACGAGCTCCGGTTTTGCCGCGTGTCACGAGCGAGACCTCCCCCTCCTTTGGAGGTGAGCTCCGCGCACGCCACGTGTTGGCGCCGGTCTTTCCTCTCTTCTTTCTTTAGGGACTTGCCTCGAGGTCGACACGTGTCCAGCAGCGACAGACCTCCCGGAGATAAGCTCCGGTGACGACGCGTGTCCAATAGAACAGGACCTCTCGGAGATGGGCTCCGAGATCGACACGTATCCCGCGCGACTGGTCCTCTGATTTCGACTAGCTCCGAGGATGACACGTGTCTTGCGGAAATGCCTTTGCTTCTTCCGCAGAGGCTAGCTCCATGGGCAACACGTGTCCCACAGGATCGGACCTCTCCCCTTTGTGGAGACGAGCCCCGATCCTGCCACGTAGCCAGCTTGGCGGCGGCCTCTCCCCTCTTCGCAGGGGTGAGCTCCGATCACGCCACGTGGCCAGCGGCCGCGGTGAGTTGTCTTTGGCACTTTCTGAGAGCTGGATTCAGCTCTTATTGGCCATCCTTTTGATATTTTTCTTTGTTCCTTCTTTTCTTAAAATGTTTCCTCTTCATAAGGCATGAACATATGCTGACACCCGAGATGAGGGTGTCATAAATCTACCCCCCCTTAAATTGAATCTCGCCCTCGAGATTCGTTAGTAGAAAATAGATGGGGAAATTCTGCCCTGATATCCTCTTCACGCTCCCATGTGGCTTCAGCTTCAGTGTGATGGCTCCATTGGACCTTGCACCATCGAATTACTTTGTTCCGGGTGACCCTTTTCTTTACGTCCAAATTCGGACAGGGTGTTCCGAATAAGTCAGGTCCTTTTGAAGTTCAAGCTCTCCCATTGATACTTGTTCCTCTGGTATTCTCAAGCACTTCTTGAGCTAGGATACATGAAACACGTCATGTACGTTGGAGAGGTGGTTTGGGAGCTCTAGTTGATAGGCTACTTCTCCTCGCTTATTCAGAATCTTAAATGGTCCGATGTAGCGAGGTGCTAGCTTGCCTTTGATGTTAAAACGTCGTTGTCCTCGGATAGGCGACACCTTAAGATATACGAAGTCTCCTACTTCGAAGGTCAACTTCCTACGCCTATTGTCCGCATAGCCTTTTTGTCGTGACTAAGCAGCCTTTAAGTTCTCCCGCACCGTCTGGACTTGCTCTTCAGCTTCTTGTAGCACTTCGGGTCCAAACACCTAGTTCTCTCCGGTATCGTTCCAAAACAGTGGCGTTCTACACCGTCTACCATATAATGCTTCGAAAGGCGACATCTTCAAGCTAGCTTGATAGCTGTTGTTATAGGAGAATTCGGCATACGGTAAACTCCTATCCCAACTACGCGCCCACGTTTCAAGGCGCAAGCTCTCAACATGTCCTCCAAAATTTGGTTTGTCCTTTCGGTTTGTCCATCTGTTTGTGGGTGATAGGCGGAGCTAAAATCCAGTCGTGTACCCATGGCTTTCTGCAGCTTCTTCCAGAATCTAGAGGTAAACTGAGAACCTCGATCCGAGACTATCCTCTTCGGAACTCCGTGACGGCACACGATCTGCTCCATGTACAATTCTGCCAATTGCGCAACGTTGTAACTGGTCTTTACAGGGAGAAAATGAACGGTTTTCGTCAATCGGTCCACAATGACCCAGATGGAGTCGTATCCCGACTGAGTACGTGGCAATCCGACGATGAAATCCATACTGATGTCCTCCCACTTCCATTCGGGTATTTTCAAAGGTTGCAACAATCCAGCGGGTTTTTGGTGTTCGGCCTTCACCCGTTGGCATGTGTCGCATAGGGCAACGTATTCGGCTATATCCCGCTTCATACCATCCCACCAATAACAAGTTTTCAAGTCCTTGTACATTTTGGTGCTTCCGGGATGTACGGAATAGGGGGAATCATGTGCCTCCTTCAATATCATGTCGCAGAGATGTCTTATGTTCGGCACGCAAATCCTTTTTCCTAGCCAAAGCGTACCCTTTTAATCCTCCTTGAAATCCTTCTCTATTCCTTGTCGGATTCTTTGCTTGATCTCCTTGATCTCCTCATCCGTTGCTTGGCCCTCTCTTATTTCTTGTTCCAATGAGGAGTGGATCTCTATTATTTTCATGTTATTCAAGAATCCGAGGTGTAACCGTTCGAACTCCTTACGTAGTTCGGGTGGTAGCTCCCGAACCGTGAGTTGGTGACATGCTCCCTTTCTGCTTAATGCATCAGCTACTACATTGGCCTTCCCGGGGTGGTAGTTGATTCCAACATCATAATCCGTGATGAGTTCTAACCATCGACATTGCCTCAAATTCAAGTCCATTTGTGTGAATATGTACTTGAGGCTTTTATGATCCGTATAGATCTCACATCGATGACCAAGGATAATGTCTCCAAATCTTCAACGCATGCACTACTGCTGCTAACTCCAAGTCATGTGTAGGATAATTGAGCTCGTGCTTCTTTAATTGCTGTGAGGCATAGGCTACCACTTGTCCTTCCTGCATGAGCACACATCCGAGCCCCTGTCTGGATGCGTCACAATATATATCAAAGCTCTTGCTTACGTCTGACAATACCAGAACTGGTGCTGTGGTTAGCCTTCTCTTGAGTTCCTCGAAACTTTCTTGGCAGGCTGGTGTCCATTGAAAGACCTTTCCCTTCATTAGCAACTCCGTCATAGGTTTTGCTATCCTAGAGAAGTTTTTAATGAAGCGCCGATAGTATCCTGCCATCCCAAGGAAACTCCCAATATCCCTCACGCTCTTCGGTTGGTCCCACTTCAGAACATCTCTCACCTTTCCAGGATCAACCGATACCCCTTCCTTGGAGATAATGTGGCCTAGGAAGGATATTTCCTTTAGCCAAAATTGAAACTTGTTGAGCTTGGCATACAATTGATGCTCACACAATTTCTGCAAGGTCAATCTCAGATGTTCTTCATGCTCCTCCTCACTTTTTGAATACACCATAATGTCGTCAATGAAAACCACGACGAACTGGTCCAAGTACGCCATGAAGACCTTGTTCATAAGGTACATGAAGTATGCGGGTGCATTCGTCAATCCAAAAGACATAACGGTAATATTCGTACGAACCATACCGTGTCCAAAAGGTTGTCTTTGGTATATCGGAGGGCTTAATCTTCAGCTGGAAGTATCCCGACCGAAGATCAATCTTGGAGAACACTCGGGCTCCTTTCATTTGGTCGAACAGGTCCTCTATACGGGGCAGAGGGTATTTGTTCTTGATTGTTACCTCGTTGAGAGACCTATAGTCCACGCACATCCTTTGGGTTCCATCCTTCTTGTCTACGAAGAGCACCAGAGCTCCCCATGGTGACGAGCTTGGACGGATAAAATCCTTTTCCAACTGTTCTTGAATTTGCTTCTTGAGTTCAACTAGCTCGTTGACGGGCATCCTATAGGGTCTCTTGGCTATGGGTGCAGTTCCGGGTACCAACTCTATGGCAAACTCAATGTCCCGGTCGGGTGGCATACCTGAAAGCTCTTCCGGAAACACGTCCGAAAATTCCTGAACCACTGGAATGCTGTCCAATGTTGTTCCTTCGACGTGGTTCAAATTTGCCCGTCGATTGTTTGCTGGGCTGACTCAAACTCGACACGAATACCATGCTCGTTTGTCAACTGCACGCTCCTTTCAACACATTGGATTACTCCGTCGTGCTTGCTTAGCCAATCCATTCCGAGTATGATGTCAATCCCTTGGGAGTCCAAGACAATAAGGTTGGCAAGTAAGTCTACCCCCCTTATTTTAAGGCTTACTTTAGGACATACTATATTAGTCCTCATTTCTCCTCCGGGAGAGTTAACTAACATAGCATATTCTAAGTGGAATACGGGTAGATGATGTTTGGCAACATATTTGGATGATATGAAGGAATGCGATGCTCCAAAATCAAATAAGATGGTGGCTGGATTGGAGTTGGCAAGGAACATACCAATTACGACGTCCTCAACCTGTTGTGCTTCCTCGGCAGTGACATGGTTCACGTGGCCGCGAGCATAGTTCTGCTGTCCACGGTTTCCTTGATTGTCTCCTCCGTTCGGTCGCGGGTTCTGCTTGGGCACGTTACCTTGCTGTCCAGGGCCTCTCCTCGGGCACTGGTTCGCGAAGTGTCCTACTTCCCCGCATGCAAAGCATGCCCTGTTGCCTACGGCAGCAGATACGTTGGGGCGGGGGTTTTGACCAGGGGCGCCATTGTTAGGTCGGGGCGCAGGAGGCATGGGCGTTGCTCAAGGCATCCCACCAGTCAGCAGCGGCTCCCATAAGTTGGTGCGACGCGAAGAGAACCTTTTCTCGGTCATTGCACTGAACAATGGTAAGCTTTTTCTCCATGGATTTTCACCAATCATCGGCCTCCATGGGATCACTAGCTTGAGCAAAGGTGGGTGGTCGAGTCCTCATGAACTCTCCCAACCTGTTATGAGCCGGCGGTGGTGGTGGTGGCGGTGCCGGAACGGGGTTTTGGTTGGCCTGCAACTGACCCAAAGTTTGGATCATGGTTTGCATAAGCTGGTTTTGCATGGCCATCAACCTTTCCAGATGGTTTTCGCCAGCTCCCGGGTTAGCAGGAACTTCATCATGGTCATCCTCCTGGACGTTCCTTTGGCCGGCGTTTCCTCTCACCATCTGTGAGAGAGACCAAAATAGAATAGAGTGTTAGAAGGTTAGGTAGATTCCCTCTAACTATATGCATCAAGGTGAGTTGGACTATGTATATATTAGCCCATATGAGGATGTGAGCAAGTGCCGAGACATCTCACACCTCTTTCTTCTTACGTGTGGATATGCACAACGTTTTGAGACGTCCCACAACTCACACTAAGCACACAATCACAAATAATCATCACAAGGTCCCACACAACTCCTATTCAAGGATGGTTTCCTATGTCAAGGTGGGTTTAAAGGCCAATCTAAGCTATTCACCTTAGGATGCTTCCTTTGGTCAGCGTGGCTTAGCTACCTGTGACTCCTATTTAGGGTGTAACTTGCTGTTAACCCGTGGCTCTAATATAAATCTAAGGTTTCTATCTAGGCGTGTAACCTACTGTCAACCCGTGGCTCTGATACCAATCTGTGACGCCCTCAATTCTGTGGGAAAACCACGGAACCGAGAACTAATGCATATGTGTGCCCAGGATGTTGATCACACATATACATATATTCCACAAACTGAATTCAGAATATATATAACCACGAATAACAGAGTTTATTACAATACCTCATGAGTCTTGGACTCATGCTCACAGCGAAAGTCTTATTTCTATGCAGCGGAAGTCTTTATTCTAATGCGGAAGCGATTTAACTAGTGCGGAAGCAAATCTAAGCAGAAGTGGCTCCATCTCTACTCCCTCCACAGGCAAGGTTGAGAACAGATCACACGCCTCAATGCCCCACGTGGTCTTCATAGTAGGCTTCTACTGCTGCTGATGATGAAGTAATAATGCAAGTTTGAGTACAATGATGTACTCAGCAAGTGCGGGAAAACACATGATATGCAGCTCATAACAAGGTAGGTATAAAAGGGCTTATTTGCAGAAAAGCAGATTTATAAAACCATGATAAAATAGCAACTTAACTTTAGATGAATGTAATCCCAACATAAGCTAATGTGGTAGGTATTAATTGCGTAGTGCTTTAACCATGAGTTCAACCTCCACTTGTTCTAGCCATGCATGATATAATTTTCCCACACTTGCTGAGTACCATTGGTACTCAACCTTGCATATTTGTTGGTTTATATTGCTGCTCAGGTCAAGATAATGAGGTGGTGTATAATGACCAAGACTTTGGACCCGAAGAAGGTTTCTAGGTTTATGGAGACCCCCGGGCAACGCCTGTGATGGAGCCCTCAAGAATAATTTTCCACTGCTAGTTTATTTACTTGTGATGAACTTATTATTGTCCATCGAGACATTTATTATGTAAGACTTACTTATATTCGACACCTGGCTTGTAATAAATGATGCTTCACTATTTGTCATCACATGTATGAGAAAATGATCCTGGCATACATGTGATATTCACTTGGTTGTTCTTCGGAAAAACCGGGTGTGACAGAGGTGGTATCAGAGCCAAGGTTGCCCGTAGGAACGTGGACCTAGGTAGAAATGGACGTATTTAAAGGGCCCTATTTTAGCAGAAGTGGCTCCATCTCTACTCCCTCCACAGGCAAGGTTGAGAACAAATCACACGCCTCAATGCCCCACGTGGTCTTCATAGTAGGCTTCTCCTGCTGCTGATGATGAAGTAATAATGCAAGTTTGAGTACAATGATGTACTCAGCAAGTGCGGGAAAACACATGATATGCAGCTCATAACAAGGTAGGTATAAAAGGGCTTATTTGCAGAAAAGCAGATTTATAAAACCATGATAAAATAGCAACTTAACTTTAGATGAATGTAATCCCAACATGTATTAAATTACCAACATACCTCCATCCCTTTCCGTGTTCCATCCGAACGTTAACCAACCTTTATTCACACTCACGAATACCTTCTCGTATTCACTACCATCTCACGAATACATTCCCGTATTCGCTACCATCTCATCTCACAAAACAACCTCGTCTCACACCGAGACCAAACTCGTTGACATGACTCAACAGTCATGCAACCATCATATCACCCGGACTCAACAGTCCAAAACCATAACCATGACCAAACCAATAACCATAACAAAAAACCTTCTCTTTAACCATCCCAACTAATCATGGCAGTTTAGCCAGGTGCTCGTGACCGTACGCTCGGCTATCATGATAGTTTTAGACTCTACAGAGTTTGCACCTCTTTACCCACAAGTTTGTGATTTTGTCACCCGTCGGCGACTGCAGAACCTCCATTATACCAGTACACATTCGTCGGTGTATGGTCAAGAGATCACAAAATAGCCCTTACAAAGGGGTTACTAGATGTATGGACTCACTAAGGTTTCACCGGCAGGCTAGAATCTCCAATTCTCCCACCCACGGGCCCCCTCTTGTGCCATGCAGTTCCCAGGGCAGTCCTCACTCGACTCCCATTCCCCGCACCTTCCACAGTCCATAACACTCTAGCAACTTACCTAATTACTCAGCTAAGCCACACCCATACTTGGCCTTGTGGTGGCACTGTTATCCTGGCATGTGCATGCATGAACCGGTCCTTAGATCTACGGCAAGTAAAACCACCATCTCATGCTACCTCATTCACAAACCCAGGCTTGCCTAGATCTCCCTCCGATCCATGTCCATTATTAACATCAGTTTCTCATTATCAATACGAGTGCAGTTAGCTAGACACATCTATCTCGCTTCCCAATTCCATAGACTCAGCGAAGCAAAAAGCAAAAAACCAAACCCGACTCATAAACTTCCCTGGCGACAAGGGTGGTTTAACCAAAACTAGTAAACTCCTATAAAAGGGTTTCCCATCATGTTTGACTCAGTACGCACACCTTTTCGCAAAACAAAACAGTTTTACCCAAACCATAGGATCAATATGGTCAAGGAGCACTTGCCTTGTTCTTGTGGTTTCGGTTGTTCTTGAATCTCAAAACCTGGTTGCTGCAGTTCGTCGTAGACAGCTCCCTGAGCTTGTCCTGCTACCCGACTCATAAACTTCCCTGGCGACAAGGGTGCTTTAACCAAAACTAGTAAACTCCTATAAAAGGGTTTCCCATCATGTTTGACTCATTACGCACACCTTTTCACAAAACAAAACAGTTTTACCCAAAACATAGGATCAATATGGTCAAGGAGCACTTGCCTTGTTCTTGTGGTTTCGGTTGTTCTTGAATCTCAAAACCTGGTTGCTGCAGTTCATCGTAGACAACTCCCTGAGCTTGCCCTGCTACCCGACTCATAAACTTCCCTGGCGACAAGGGTGGTTTAACCAAAACTAGTAAACTCCTATAAAAGGGTTTCCCATCATGTTTGTCACACCCGGTTTTTCCGAAGAAACAACCAAGTGAATATCACATGTATGCCAGGATCATTTTCTCATACATGTGATGACAAATAGTGAAGCATCATTTATTACAAGCCAGGTGTCGAATATAAGTAAGTCTTACATAGTAAATGTCTCGATGGACAATAATAAGTTCATCACAAGTAAATAAACTAGCAACGGAATATTATTCTTTTAGGGCTCCATCACAGGCGTTGCCCGGGGGGTCTTCATGAACCTAAAAACCTTTCTCGGGTCCAAAATCTTTGTCATTATACACCACCTCATTATCTTGACCTGAGCAGCAATATAAACCAACAAATATGCAAGGTTGAGTACCAATGGTACTCAGCAAGTGTGGGAAAATTATATCATGCATGGCTAGAACAAGGAGAGGTTGAACTCATGGTTAAAGCACTACGCAATTAATACCTATCACCTTAGCTTATTAAGCACCTACATTACTACACAGGTGAAATGGTCCCAATCTCCCATCCCATCATCATAACCAAATAACCATAACATCATTTCCAATGTTAAGCTCCCCGCTTAACATCCAAAACCATCATTCCTCTAATCATGAATAAGTCCAGGCCGCTCTTAACCATGAGCACGGCTGTCAAGACAGTTTTGACTCTGCAGAGTTTGTACCACTGTACCCACAAGTAGTGATTTCATCCCCCGTTGCCGGGTGGACTAAAAGAACCTCCATTATGCCAGTGGCTACGTTCCACATTCACACTTCCCAGGTGTGCGGCCAAGAGATCACTACGAAGCCTTTACAAAGGGATTCCCGACGAGTGTGGGCCCACTGAGGTTTCACCCCTAACAGCATACAAGAGGCTCCAACCCCGCTGCAGTGGCCCCCTCTTGAGCCTTGCGGTTCATATGGTAGTCTAGCTGACACCTACTCCCCGCACCATCCAACACACCCATACTACGCCGGGGATACACCTAATTAATTGGCCAAGCTGCCCCATCTCAGCATGTGGTTGGCACTGTAAAGCCGGGTTACATGCTCCATGAACCGGTCCTTAGGATCCAGGAAAGTACTAAACACAAACCCAAGTCTCGTGCACCCAGCACACAACCAAAACATCCAACTTGCCTTGATCCCTACCTCTACATAACTCACAATAGCTCGTTCAAGAGTATGGTATAATAAACTGATGATCTCATATCCCAAATATCCCATTCTAAGCATGGCTAAGCATATGCATGTAAATAAATGACATGACAAAATAAATCCCAACCCAAGCTTCAAGGAAACAAGGTAATGCAATTCTAAGGAAACTTCCTAGCATGGGTTTCATATTTAACTTGACAATGCAAATAATTCTATCTACACATCCTAGCATAGGATCAAAGTGGTCAAGGACACTTGCCTCCTTCTTGCTGCTCTTGAAATGGGTATTCCTGGTCTTGGAATCGAATAACTTGTTCTTGAACAGGTTCTACTTCATACCATCACACATAGCAAAAGAAAAACAACAATCCATAAGACATAATTCACACTTACACTTCATACAACCCACACATTCACATTTATGAAATTCATTCACCATTATATGTGTTGTGGTTACTTTATGTGTGTTAAGTTGTGGCTTGCATGCACTTTTAACCATGTATATATGATTCCTACTTTTGTGTCCATATTTATACTTGCATACAATGTGCCTTCACAATTTCTATCAACCCTAAACTGAATTCTTTGTATTTTAGAAACTCCATTTATCATTTACTAGTTGCTATATTTTCAGATTTATATTCCTATGCATAATTGTGTATTTTATTATTAAATTAGTAATACACATCACCTAAACAGATTAGGTTCTGGTCCTAAATAATTTAAAATCATATTTTGACCATGGCTTATGATGTATACTATTTCATAATTATTTTCCCTATTTTTCTATAACTATTCTTTACTTAAAAATGTGTCCCTATACTAATAAATGTGAATAATAGATGAAACAGATTTATTTCAGCCCAAAAATATATTTTTGTCTCACTCCAAAGTTTTCTAAGTACTGAGAAAGTTTTTAATTAATTTTGACAATTATGTTTGTCCCCCTTTTTAATTTTTAAACACTAGTTACATATTAAATTTTCTAAATTAAATACTAAACAGGGTTAAAAAGTAAACTCACCCCATTACAGGGTCTATAATATTATTTTCATAATTTCCAGGGGTCTAGCTACACTTATCAGAGGTGTTTTTCTTAATTTCTATTAAGTCCAGGGGCTAAAACTGATTTTTAAATGAATTTACATGATTTTCGGGAGTTCCAGGGGCTAGATCTGAAGTTTCCGGGGCTAGCTCTCAATTCCAGAGAACCCCAGGGGGTAGCACGTAAGAACTCCAGTCTTTATAACGCGGGGTCGACGTGGACCGTCCGATTTTAAACTGACGGCTGAGATTATAAGATCGAACCGGTACGCGGGGTTTTAAAGTCTACCGTGCGATTTAAAATAAACGGCGCACAAGCGGCCACGTCGCTCTGATCGAGCGCGGGCGGCGCTGCCGGCGGCGCACGGCGGCGGGAAGCGGCGATCTCGCCGGAAACTTTCGGATCCTCGAGAATTCTGCCTAGAACTGTGATCTTATGGCCTAGATCGGTAGAGGGGAGGTCAGGGATCTCACCTCGGGGGTTTTCTCGAGCTCGGGGGTCCTGGAAAGTGATCGGCGGCGAGGTCCGAGGCAAAACCACGGCGAAGCTCGTCGGCGCTGTGTTTGCACCGTAACTCTCCGAGTTTTCTGCACCTGCAAAGTTCCCCGGAGGCAGTGGATCAAAACCAGCGAGTTAGATCAGAGTTTCCGAGCTTAGATCGGCCAGAATTCACCGGCGAAGTCTCGGTGCTCACCGGAGTGAAAATCGGCGATCGCGTGGGAAAAACTGATCGGATCGGGGGTTTTATAGCCGGGGGAGGGCGGTGGGGCTGTTGTGATCGAGTTGGAGTCCTCTGGGACCGGAATTCGGCTGCGGGGACGGGTTTCCCGATCGGTTGCGATCGCGCGCGCTCGGGGGGAAAAGTCCGGGGTCGCGGGGGCTCGGGTTAGGGATGACAGGTGGGTCCCAACCGTCGGTGAGAGGCAGCGAGGCGCGCGCGGGGCGGGCTGGCGCGGGGAAAGCTGGGCCGGCTGGCGGGTTTCGGCCCACTGGCCAGTTTTTTCCCGTTTTCCTTTTTCTTTTTCCATTTCTTTTCTGTTTTGAGTATAATTTGAATTCCAGTTTGAATTTGAATTTTTGCAAAACATGCAATACGTCCAAAAATTTTTAAATTCTCCTCTGAACATGGTTTAGGGTTTTGAATCAAAATTTGGGGTGTAACAGCTCTACCCCCCTTAAAAGAAATCTCGTCCTCGAGATTGGTGTTTCTAGGAAAACAATTCCGGAAATTGTGCCTTAAGCTCATCTTCCCGTTCCCAGGTAGCTTCCTCTTCTGAGTGATGCTTCCACTGTACCTTGCACATCCGGATTCTCTTGTTTCTGGTGAGGCGTTCCATCGTCTCCAAAATCTTGTATGGTTGCTCGGCATAAGACAAATCTTCAGCTACATCCACTTCATTCATGGGTAACACCTCCTCAGGCGTTCTCAGGCATTTCTTGAGTTGTGACACATGGAATACATCGTGCACGTCCGATAGATGAACCGGTAACTCTAGTTGGTACGCCACTTCACCTTTTCTTTCCAAAACTTGAAAGGGTCCGATGTATCGAGGTGACAACTTCCCTTTCACCTTGAACCGACGAAGTCCTCTGATAGGGGACACCTTGAGATAAACATAGTCTCCCACGTTGAAAACGAGTTCTCTTCTTCGTACATCAGCATAACTCTTCTGGCGTGTTTGTGCTATCCTCAAGTTGTTGCGAATCTCCCTCACCTTCGCCTCGACTTCTTGTAGCACTTCTGGACCAAACACTTTACTTTCTCCTGTTTGGTTCCAAAATAGAGGAGTTCTGCACTTCCTTCCATACAAAGCTTCAAATGGTGACATCTTCATACTAGCTTGATAACTGTTGTTATAGGAAAACTCCGCATACGGTAGGTTCTTGTCCCAACTCCTATTGTTTTTGAGTGCACATGCCCTTAACATATCTTCAAGGATCTGATTGGTTCTCCCCGTCTGCCCGTCAGTTTGGGGATGATAGGCAGAACTAAAGTTCAGATGGGTTCCCATGGTTTCATGCAACTTCTGCCAAAACCTCGAGGTGAACTGTGTCCCTCGGTCCGACACTATCTTCTTTGGCACTCCATGGTAACACACAATCCTTGACATGTACAATTCTGCCAATTTGGATCCGCTGTAGCTTTCTTTCACAGGGATGAAATGAGCTACCTTGGTTAGCCGATCAATAATGACCCATATTGAATCATACCCGGATTGGGTCCTAGGCAATCCCACGACAAAATCCATGCTGATTTCTTCCCACTTCCATTCAGGCACTTTGAGTGGTTGCAATAATCCCGCGGGTCGTTGATGTTCATCTTTCACCAACTGACATGTGTCACATAGGGCAACATGTTCCGCGACATCTCGCTTCATGCCATACCACCAATACCTGCCTTTGAGGTCCTGGTACATCTTCGTACTCCCAGGATGAATGGAATAGTCAGAATCGTGAGCCTCCTTCAAAATTAATTCACGGATCTCCTTTACTTCTGGCACACAGATCCTTTTCCCGTGCCACACCGTTCCCTGTTCATCCTCTCTAAAACCAGGAGCTTTATTTTCCTTAATGAGTTGTCTGATCTCTTGTATCTTCTCATCATTCTTTTGGCCCTCGCGTATGTCTCGCTCAAGTGTGGAGTCCACTTCCATGGCGATGGCTTCACCACTATTTACTAGACATAGATTGAGTCTTATAACCTCGTCCTTCAATTCTGCAGGCATGTCCTTCAAACTCAACTTATTGACCTGCACTTTCCGACTCAAAGCATCGGCCACGACGTTTGCTTTTCCGGGATGATAGTTGATGCCCACATCAAAGTCATTGATTAGCTCTAACCATCTCCTTTGTCTGAGGTTGAGATCTGGTTGTGTGAATATGTACTTCAAACTCTTATGATCCGTATATATCTCTGTCCTCTTCCCCATCAAATAGTGCCGCCAAATTTTCAACGCGTGTACCACTGCGGCTAGTTCTAGGTCATGTGTAGGATAGTTCTTCTCGTGCTTCCGAAGCTGCCGGGATGCATAAGCCACGACATGTCCTTCTTGCATGAGAACACATCCCAACCCATTTCCAGAGGCATCACAGTACACTGTGAAATTCTTCTGCATATCTGGCATAACCAGCACTGGGGCCGTTGTCAATCTCTTCTTTAGCTCCTGAAAGCTCGTATCGCACTGTGGCGTCCAGGTGAATGTGATTCCCTTTTCCAACAGTTTGGTGAGAGGTCTCGAGATCTTGGAGAATCCCTCAATAAACCGTCGATAGTATCCAGCCAATCCCAAAAAGCTTCGAACTTCCCCGACATTTTCAGGGGTTTTCCACTTCTGGATATCCTCGATTTTGGCGGGATCTACGGAGATTCCTCCCTCCGAGATTATATGTCCTAAAAAGGGAACTCTCTTCAGCCAAAACTCACACTTGCTCAACTTGGCATATAGTTGGTGTTCTCTCAGCCTCTGTAACACCAACCTTAGATGTTTCTCATGTTCTTCTTTATCTTTGGAGAAGACGAGAATATCATCTATGAAAACCACCACAAATTTGTCCAGATATTCCATGAATACCTTGTTCATGAGGTACATGAAATATGCCGGGGCATTGGTTAGCCCAAAAGGCATGACAGTGTATTCATACAGTCCGTACCGAGATACGAAAGCTGTCTTGGGAATATCTGATTGCCTTATCTTGAGTTGGTGGTATCCCGAACTGAGATCAATTTTCGAGAACACACAAGCTCCCCTCAACTGATCAAACAAGTCTTCAATGCGGGGTAATGGGTACTTGTTCTTAATGGTTACCTCATTCAAGGCACGGTAATCCACGCATAACCTTTGGGTTCCGTCTTTCTTAGGCACAAATATCACCGGAGCTCCCCATGGTGAGGAACTAGGGCGAATATACCCCTTCTCCGTCAATTCTCTCAAATGATCCTTGAGCTCTTCTAGCTGCTTGGAGTCCATTCGATAAGGTCTCTTGTATATCGGGGCTGTTCCCGGTACTAGCTCAATTGCGAATTCCACATCACGGTCGGGAGGCATACCTGGCAATTCCTCCGGAAAACATCTGGATATTCCCTGATAGTCCTGATTTCCTCAACTTTCACCTCCACTTGATTTAATTTAATGTCCCTCCTAGGCTCGTGTATCGTTATGAACTTTACTCTTGTGCCATTGGGGTGAGTTAGTTCCACCGTTCTGGTCGAACAATGGATGATTCCTTTATGTTTGGTCAACCAATCCATACCCAAAATAATATCTATCCCTTGTGAATCTATCACTATGAGGTTAGCAGTAAATACTACCCCATTAATGTCTAGGCTCACTTTGGGACACACTTGTCTTGTCCTTATTTCTCCACCTGGAGAGTTTATGGCTAGCATATGGTTCATTTGTGTGGTTGCTAGGTCATGCTTCTTAACAAACCCTTGAGCAATGAACGAGTGGGTAGCACCAGAATCAAACAGCAGAGTTGCAAGGTGTAAATTGGCAGGAAACTTACCAACTACCACGTCGGGCGCCTCTTGTGCTTCCTCCATAGTGACGTGGTTCACCCGTCCTCTCACTACATTCTGCTGTTGTGGCGGCGCAGGCTTCTTCTTTGGGCATTTATGGGCGTAGTGCCCCACTTCACCACAGCTGAAACATTGCACCCCAACCTTAGGTGCTTGACCTTTGTTGTCTTGGGGTTGGTTCGGGGGCCCCTGCACTGCTGGTCGAGGTGGATATGCGGGGCGAGGCTGCTGCACAAACTGACGTTGCGGCTGAGCTGGTGCCGCGGGTGGCCTATAGTTTGGGTTGTACCCTCTTGGTGCTGAATAGGGTACCGCAGCACGACTTGTCTGCCCCGTAGGTTGCTGCATCATACGTGGGCGGGTGTTTCTCCCTGAGGCCTGATGTGACCATCCCGCCTTCCTCTTATTCTCATTCTCCAGGGCCTTTAGCTTCCTTTCCACCACAAACGCTCTGTCCACCATCTTTTGAAAACTTTCATACTCATTGGAGGACATGGCACACTGCATCTCTGCGGTAAGTCCTTCCACGAAACAATCTTGTTTCTGCTCATCCGTCTCTATGTCTCGTGGAGCATAACGGGACAGTTGAGTAAATTTAGTGAGGTACTCCCTCACCGTCATGTTTCCCTGCTGCAGTCCCAGAAACTCTTTCCTCTTGTTTTTGAGTTCACCTCTTGGGATGTAGTGGTTGCGGAAGCTACGCTTGAACTCTTCCCAAGTGATGTTCTCAGGGTCATGATGGGCAGCCACGTAGGCGGTCCACCAATCAGCAGCAGGTCCATTCAATTGATGAGAGGCAAACAGCACCCTCTCATACCCTTGGCATTGTATTATGCTCATCTTACTTTCAATGGTCTTCAGCCAATCATCTGCCTCCAGAGGTTCAACAGCACTTGCAAACTTTGGAGGTTGAGTTCCTAGAAACTCACTCAACCTTGGTTGGCGTGGTGCAGCTTGTGGAGGTGGAACTTGATGCAAGTTGGCCACCACTTGAGTCAAGTTCTGGATAAGCTGATTTTGATTCTCCAGCATTTGGTGGAGAGGATCAACTTCTTCCCGGCGACCACCCCTGTCCTGGCCTCCAGAAAGATGAGGGTTGCATGCCTCATCATTGTTGTTGGCGGGGTTGGCAGCACGTCCTTTTCCTCTTCCGGCCATCTGGCAGAATCAACCAATGTCAATTTGAAATCATTTAATATCGTCTTACTACTTTCATTTGTTTGTTCTTTGAAGTGTTGAGGCTTTGTTATATTTTTACGAGGGTTCATATCTCACACCAAATAAATGTACTATTATTTCTTGTGGGTTCACACACCAAAGCAAAACAATCTGAAGGCGAGGCTGTGGACAATTGCTCATGGCTTCCACAACTCACGTCACACACCAAGCATTATCACACCATTAACTACGTAACGACCCGACTACTCGACCTCTTGCTAGCTAGGGGAAAGACCCTACACTACTCGTCCTCTTGAGCTGGTTCCTCGGGATCTTCCTCCTCATTTCGGCTACCTTCTGACTCTGCTTTGGGTGGGGAGGCTGCTGGTGGAGAGGTGCGACGACGCCTGATCGCTCGGCGATCCGGGGAGTCAGGAGTCCATGGATCACTCACGGTGACACACAGTTCATTCCCATCTCCTCTTTCTCTCGCTTTTAAGCAAGCTCGCAGCAGCGCCTCCGTCTCCTTCAGGGTGTCTCGGACATCCTGAAGCTCTTGTTGACACTCCTGCAGTCGAGTGCTGAGCATAGCAGCATCCTCCAAGCACAAGTCCATGTGCTCATGGGAAGTCCCTTGCTGCACCGGTGGGTACTTGTACTCCATGGTACCACTCTCACGTTGGAGAACATACATGTAATCAGTTTTGTCCAAGTGGCGACGATAGATGTGACTCTGGCAGGTGATGGCCTCCCAGGTGACATCTTTCTCCGCATCAACTTGTGTTGCTCGACAAGCTGGAGAGTGGTGAATCTTAAGCAGCTGATTCTCGTGTATAATCCTCATCTCCGAACTCCATTCTTCCCTCTTCTCCCGGATGGTCCTGGTGGAGTTATAGTGGATGATGAGCTTGCCCGTATTGCCGGCGGCTTCGAGCATACGTCGAAGACGGCGCAACAAATCTCCTACTGCCAATCCGTAGGAAAGGTACGTCACTGGACGACTCTCCTCTCTTTCGGCAAGGGCTACTACGGGAACTCTCCCTCCTGTGGACTTACGAGCGGTGCGAATCATGCGAACCATCTAAAACAAAAGAATTTAAAATTAGGTTAGATAAATTCTCAAACAAAAATCCTATTTTGAATGAAAGTTGGGATAAGATGAAGAAAATGACTCCTTTAATAACACTTTTCCACCCACACCTTGGAAAACAGTTTTTAAGAAAATAGGGCCCTTAACTACGTCCATTTCTACCTAGGTCCACGTTCCTACGGGCAACCTTGGCTCTGATACCACCTCTGTCACACCCGGTTTTTCCGAAGAAACAACCAAGTGAATATCACATGTATGCCAGGATCATTTTCTCATACATGTGATGACAAATAGTGAAGCATCATTTATTACAAGCCAGGTGTCGAATATAAGTAAGTCTTACATAGTAAATGTCTCGATGGACAATAATAAGTTCATCACAAGTAAATAAACTAGCAGCGGAATATTATTCTTTTAGGGCTCCATCACAGGCGTTGCCCGGGGGGTCTTCATGAACCTAAAAACCTTCCTCGGGTCCAAAATCTTGGTCATTATACACCACCTCATTATCTTGACCTGAGCAGCAATATAAACCAACAAACATGCAAGGTTGAGTACCAATGGTACTCAGCAAGTGTGGGAAAATTATATCATGCATGGCTAGAACAAGGAGAGGTTGAACTCATGGTTAAAGCACTACGCAATTAATACCTATCACCTTAGCTTATTAAGCACCTACATTACTACACAGGTGAAATGGTCCCAATCTCCCATCCCATCATCATAACCAAATAACCATAACATCATTTCCAATGTTAAGCTCCCCGCTTAACATCCAAAACCATCGTTCCTCTAATCATGAATAAGTCCAGGCCGCTCTTAACCATGAGCACGGCTGTCAAGACAGTTTTGACTCTGCAGAGTTTGTACCACTGTACCCACAAGTAGTGATTTCATCCCCCGTTGCCGGGTGGACTAAAAGAACCTCCATTATGCCAGTGGCTACGTTCCACATTCACACTTCTCAGGTGTGCGGCCAAGAGATCACTACGAAGCCTTTACAAAAGGATTCCCGACGAGCGTGGGCCCACTGAGGTTTCACCCCTAACAGCATACAAGAGGCTCCAACCCCGCTGCAGTGGCCCCCTCTTGAGCCTTGCGGTTCATATGGTAGTCCAGCTGACACCTACTCCCCGCACCATCCAACACACCCATACTACGCCGGGGATACACCTAATTAATTGGCCAAGCTGCCCCATCTCAGCATGTGGTTGGCACTGTAAAGCCGGGTTACATGCTCCATGAACCGGTCCTTAGGATCCAGGCAAGTACTAAACACAAACCCAAGTCTCGTGCACCCAGCACACAACCAAAACATCCAACTTGCCTTGATCCCTACCTCTACATAACTCACAATAGCTCATTCAAGAGTATGGTATAATAAACTGATGATCTCATATCCCAAATATCCCATTCTAAGCATGGCTAAGCATATGCATGTAAATAAATGACATGACAAAATAAATCCCAACCCAAGCTTCAAGGAAACAAGGTAATGCAATTCTAAGGAAACTTCCTAGCATGGGTTTCATATTTAACTTGACAATGCAAATAATTCTATCTACACATCCTAGCATAGGATCAAAGTGGTCAAGGACACTTGCCTCCTTCTTGCTGCTCTTGAAATGGGTATTCCTGGTCTTGGAATCGAATAACTTGTTCTTGAACAGGTTCTACTTCATACCATCACACATAGCAAAAGAAAAACAACAATCCATAAGACATAATTCACACTTACACTTCATACAACCCACACATTCACATTTATGAAATTCATTCACCATTATATGTGTTGTGGTTACTTTATGTGTGTTAAGTTGTGGCTTGCATGCACTTTTAACCATGTATATATGATTCCTACTTTTGTGTCCACATTTATACTTGCATACAATGTGCCTTCACAATTTCTATCAACCCTAAACTGAATTCTTTGTATTTTAGAAACTCCATTTATCATTTACTAGTTGCTATATTTTCAGATTTATATTCCTATGCATAATTGTGTATTTTATTATTAAATTAGTAATACACATCACCTAAACAGATTAGGTTCTGGTCCTAAATAATTTAATAACATATTTTGACCATGGCTTATGATGTATACTATTTCATAATTATTTTCCCTATTTTTCTATAACTATTCTTTACTTAAAAATGTGTCCCTATACTAATAAATGTGAATAATAGATGAAACAGATTTATTTCAGCCCAAAAATATATTTTTGTCTCACTCCAAAGTTTTCTAATTACTGAGAAAGTTTTTAATTAATTTTAACAATTATGTTTGTCCCCCTTTTTAATTTTTAAACACTAGTTACATATTAAATTTTCTAAATTAAATACTAAACAGGGTTAAAAAGTAAACTCACCCCATTACAGGGTCTATAATATTATTTTTATAATTTCCAGGGGTCTAGCTACACTTATCAGAGGTGTTTTTCTTAATTTCTATTAAGTCCAGGGGCTAAAACTGATTTTTAAATGAATTTACATGATTTTCGGGAGTTCCAGGGGCTAGATCTGAAGTTTCCGGGGCTAGCTCTCAATTCCAGAGAACCCCAGGGGGTAGCACGTAAGAACTCCAGTCTTTATAACGCGGGGTCGACGTGGACCGTCCGATTTTAAACCGACGGCTGAGATTATAAGATCGAACCGGTACGCGGGGTTTTAAAGTCTACCGTGCGATTTAAAATAAACGGCGCACAAGCGGCCACGTCGCTCTGATCGAGCGCGGGCGGCGCTGCCGGCGGCGCACGGCGGCGGGAAGCGGCGATCTCGCCGGAAACTTTCGGATCCTCGAGAATTCTGCCTAGAACTGTGATCTTATGGCCTAGATCGGTAGAGGGGAGGTCAGGGATCTCACCTCGGGGGTTTTCTCGAGCTCGGGGGTCCTGGAAAGTGATCGGCGGCGAGGTCCGAGGCAAAACCACGGCGAAGCTCGTCGGCGCTGTGTTTGCACCGTAACTCTCCGAGTTTTCTGCACCTGCAAAGTTCCCCGGAGGCGGTGGATCAAAACCAGCGAGTTAGATCAGAGTTTCCGAGCTTAGATCGGCCAGAATTCACCGGCGAAGTCTCGGTGCTCACCGGAGTGAAAATCGGCGATCGCGTGGGAAAAACTGATCGGATCGGCGGTTTTTATAGCCGGGGGAGGGCGGTGGGGCTGTTGTGATCGAGTTGGAGTCCTCTGGGACCGGAATTCGGCTGCGGGGACGGGTTTCCCGATTGGTTGCGATCGCGCGCGCTCGGGGGGAAAAGTCCGGGGTCGCGGGGGCTCGGGTTAGGGATGACAGGTGGGTCCCACCCGTCGGTGAGAGGCAGCGAGGCGCGCGCGGGGCGGGCTGGCGCGGGGAAAGCTGGGCCGGCTGGCGGGTTTCGGCCCACTGGCCAGTTTTTTCCCGTTTTCCTTTTTCTTTTTCCATTTCTTTTCTGTTTTGAGTATAATTTGAATTCCAGTTTGAATTTGAATTTTTGCAAAACATGCAATACGTCCAAAAATTTTTAAATTCTCCTCTGAACATGGTTTAGGGTTTTGAATCAAAATTTGGGGTGTTACAATGTTTGACTCAGTACGCACACCTTTTCACAAAACAAAAGAGTTTTATCCAAAACATAGGATCAATATGGTCAAGGAGCACTTGCCTTGTTCTTGTGGTTTCGGTTGTTCTTGAATCTCAAAACCTGGTTGCTGCAGTTCATCGTAGACAGTTCCCTGAGCTTGTCCTGCTAGGTAGGATCACGTGCATACAAGATTCATAACAATCAATATCATGCACAAACCTTAAACTAGATGCGATGATACATATGCATGCTATCCTATGATTTGTATTAGATTGGTGTGTTCTTGCATGGCTTGCATGGATAGAGGTGTTCGGATCAAAGGTGGACGTGGCAATGATCTTGTCTTTAGATCAATCTGATCATCAAGTGATCTGTCCATGAGAAGGCTTCTGTTCGAAAGAAATCAAAGAACAGATGCAAAGAAAACAATATCGTAAGGTGGTATTGGGGCCTACCTTATGTTCCTCTCGATCTTCGAGGCCCTCCTCAGGCCGCTGTGCTTTTCTCCGGCGATCTTCCTTGTTGCGCTTCGGTGATGGTTTACTCGGAGAGTTGGGGCTAGGGCTCTAAGTCGTCGGCTCAGGAATTGGAAAGAAGTTTGTGGTTTCGGCTAGAGGTTCTGGGTTCTATTTATAATCGGGAAGAGAAGAGTCCTAATCTGATTGTATCCCGAATAAGAGTCTTATTCAGATCGTCGTTGGATCCTATCATCTTATCTTTAGTTGATTTGGTGCGGTAACGTTGTGGAATTCAGATCGGTTTCCTTTACGTACCGGTATTCTTACGCTTAACAGCCGCTCCAGAACTCGTTACCTTAGCGGCGATGAGCTTCGGAGGCTCCACGTGTCCTTCCGGGGCTTGGTCTCTCCTTTTCCGCAGAGACGAGCTCCGGTTGTGCCCTGTGTCACGAGCGAGACCTCCCCCTCCTTTGGAGGTGAGCTCCGCGCACACCACGTGTTGGCGCCGGTCTTTTCTCTCTTCTTTCTTCAAGGACATGCCCCGAGGTCGACACGTGTCCAGCAGCGACAGACCTCCCGGAGATAAGCTCCGGTGACGACGCGTGTCCAATAGAACAGGACCTCTCGCAGATGGGCTCCGAGATTGACACGTATCCCGCACGACTGGTCCTCTGATTTCCGCGAGGACTAGCTCCGAGGATGACACATGTCTTGCGGAAATGCCTTTGCTTCTTCCGCAGAGGCTAGCTCCGTGGGCAACACGTGTCCCACAGGATCGGACCTCTCTCCTTTGCGGAGAAGAGCCCCGAGCCTGCCACGTAGCCAGCTTGGCGGCGGCCTCTCCTCTCTTCGCAGGGATGAGCTCCGATAATGCCACGTGGCCAGCGGCCACGGTGAGTTGTCTTTGGCGCTTTCTGAGAGCTGGATTCGGCTCTTATTGGCCATCCTTTTGATATTTTTCTTTGTTCCTTCTTTTCTTAAAATGTTTCCTCTTCATAAGGCATGAACATATGCTGACACCCGAGATGAGGGTGTCACAGGCATGTCGTGGCTTATGCGTCCCGGCAGCTCCGGAAACACGAGAAGAACTATCCTACGCATGACCTAGAGCTAGCCGCAGTGGTACACACGTTGAAGATTTGGCGGCATTACTTGATGGGGAAGAGGACAGAGATATATACGGATCATAAGAGCTTAAAGTATATTTTCACACAGCCAGATCTCAACCTCAGACAAAGGAGATGGTTAGAGCTAATCCACGACTTTGATGTGGGCATCAACTATCATCCTGGGAAAGCGAACGTCGTGGCAGATGCTTTAAGCCGGAAGGTGCAGGTCAATAGGTTGAGCTTGAAGGACATGCCTACAGAATTGAAGGAAGAGGTTATAAAACTCAATCTATGTCTGGTGAATAGTGGTGAGGCCATCGCCATGGAAGTGGACTCCACATTAGAGCAAGATATACGCAACGGTCAAAAGACTGATGAGAAGATACAAGAAATCAGAGAACTCATCAAGGATAATAAAGCCCCTGGTTTCAGAGAGGATGAACAAGGTACGGTGTGGCACGGGAAAAGGATATGTGTGCCTGAAGTGAAGGAGATCCGTGAATTGATTTTGAAGGAGGCTCATGATTCCGACTATTCCATTCATCCTGGAAGTACGAAGATGTATCATGACCTCAAGAGCAGATATTGGTGGTATGGAATGTAGCGAGATGTCGCGGAACATGTTGCCCTATGTGACACATGTCAGTTGGTGAAAGCAGAACATCAACGACCCGCGGGATTATTGCAACCACTCAAAGTGCCTGAATGGAAATGGGAAGAAATGGGTATGGATTTCATAGTGGGACTGCCTAGGACCCAATCAGGATATGATTCGATATGGGTCATCATCGACAGGCTAACCAAGGTAGCTCATTTCATCCCTGTGAAAGAAAGCTACAGCAGATCCAAATTGGAAGAATTATACATGTCAAGGATCGTGTGTTTCCATGGAGTGCCAAAGAAGATAGTGTCAGATCGAGGGACACAGTTCACCTCAAGGTTCTGGCAGAAGTTACATGAGACCATGGGAACTCATCCGAATTTTAGTTCTGCCTATCATCCCCAGACTGACGGAAAGAACCAATCAGATCCTTGAGGATATGTTGAGAGTGTGTGCGCTCAAGAACAACAGGAGTTGGGATAAGAACTTACCGTATGCGGAGTTCTCCTATAACAACAGCTATCAGGCTAGTATGAAGATGTCACCATTTGAGGCTTTGTATGGGAGAAAGTGCAGAACTCCCCTATTTTGGAACCAAACGGGGGAAAGTAAAGTGTTTGGGCCCGAAGTACTACAAGAAGCCGAGGCGAAGGTGAGGGAAATCAGCAACAACTTGAGGATAGCACAGACACGACAAAAGAGCTATGCTGATGTACGGAGAAGAGAGCTCGTTTTCAACATCGGGGACTATGTCTACCTCAAGGTGTCCCCTATCCGAGGACTTCGCCGGTTCAAGGTAAAAGGGAAGTTATCACCTCGATACATCGGACCCTTTCAGGTTCTGGAGAGGAAAGGCAAAGTGGCATATCAACTAGAACTACCGGCTCGCCTATCGGATGTGCATGATGTATTCCATGTGTCACAGCTCAAGAAATGTCTGAGGACGTCTGAAGAGATGTTACCCATGAATGAGGTTGACGTAGGAGAGGATCTGTCTTATACCGAGCAACCGGTCAAGATTTTGGAGACAATGGAACACCTCACAAGAAATAAAAGAATCCAGATGTGCAAGGTGCAGTGAAAGCATCACTCAGAAGAGGAAGCCACATGGGAGCGAGAAGATGAGCTTAAGGCACAGTTTCCGGAATTGTTTTCCTAGAACCACCAATCTCAAGGACGAGATTTCTTTTAAGGGGGGTAGAGCTGTAACACCCCAAAACCTGTTAAGGGGGGAATTTAAAAATTTTTGGACGTATTGCATGTGGTGCAGAAATTCAAATTCAATTTGGAGTTCAAATTCAAATCAAAACAGAAAAGAAAAGGAAAAAGAAAAAGAAAAAGAAAAAACCCCCCGGCCAGTGGGCCGAAACCCACCAGCCGGCCCAATGTCCCCGTGCCAGCCCCAAACCCGCGCCCCTCCCTCCCTCTCACTGACACGCAGGGCCCGCGTGTCATCTCCTACCTCCCGCTCGCGCCAACCGATCGGACTCTTCCCCGCGCCCGATCGCAACCAACTCCGGAAAACTGCGTCCCCAGCCCGACTCCCGGTCCCGGACGACTCCAACTCGATCCCAACAGACCGCCGCCCCCCTCGCCTATATAAACATCGACATCGCCCTGTTTTCCCCCACGATCGGCTGTTTTTCCTCCTGGTGAGAACCGAAGCTTCTCCCGCAGTTTTCCTTCGATCCTAGTTTGGATTTCCTGATCTAACGCGCTGATCATGTTCCACCGCCTCCGGGGAATCTCGCAGGTGAAGGAAATCTGGTGTTTTGCGCTCTAGACACAGCTCCGACGAGCACCGCCGCGTTTTCACCTCGGACCTTGCCGCCGACCACCTTCCAGGGCTTCTGAGCTCAAGAAAAACCCCGAGGTGAGATCCCCGACCTCCCCTCTACCGTTCTATGCCATGAAATCCAAGTTTTAGGAAGTATAGATGAAAATCCGAAGATCTCCGGCAAGATCGCCGCCTCCCGCCGCCGCGCGCCGCCGGGCTGCGCGGGCTGGCTCCGGCCAGGGCGACGTGGCCCCTTGTGCGCCGTCTATTTTAAATCGCACGGTAGAATCAAAACCCGCGCGTACCGGTTCAGCGATCTAATCTGAACCGTCTATTTTAAATCGGACGGTCCACATCAGCCCCATGTTATAAAAGCCGGGATTCTTACGCGCTACCCCCTGGGGATCTCGAAAAACACGAGCTAGCCCTGGAAACTTCTGATCTAGCCCCTGGAACTTCAGAAATTCGTGTAAATTCATTTAAAAATCAGTTTTAGCCACTGGACTTAATAAAAATTAGGAAAACCCCTCTGTTATGTGTAGTTAGACCCCTGAAAATTTATGAAATAGCAAATTAGACCCTGCAGTAGGATGGATTTACCTTTTTGACTCTATATGATATTAAATTCAGAAATTTGAGTATGTGATTAGGATTTAAATTTAAAAGGTGAGGCACACACATGTGCAAATTCAAATCTAAACTCTCCTAGCACTTGGAAAACTTTAGAATGAGTTAAAAATAGATTTTAGGCTGAATTGAAATCTGTCTAAATGTTGTTCATATTTATTAGTTCTAGAAACACATTTTTAGGCTAGGAAATAATTCTAAAAACTGATAAAATAAATTTAAATTAGTTCACATCAGAGGAGAAGTTCAAAAATATATTATTTAATATTTTAGATCAGAACCTATTCTGTTTAGATGATATGTCCTACTATTTAATATTAAAACTCACTTTTAGGCATAGAAAATAAATCTGAAAAATATAGAAAAATAGGTATGCATAATTAGAAAATGATAAATGAAGTATCTAAATCCAAAAACTTCAGTTTAGGATTTGGTAAAAGATCTGAAAACCTATTTGGAGTAGGAAATTACCTTTCATGCAAACTTGGTAGCTAAGAAGTGTATTAATTGAATATAAAGAATTTGTTCAAATTGGAAATTCATATATAGTGTGCAAATAGAAATCTAAATACAGAAGTTAGAAATCATATACATAAGTTTAAAAGTGTATGAAGGCCAAAAATCAACACATGTAGAGTAACCACCACACTTAGAAATGAGAATGACTTTCATAGGTATGTATGTGTGGTTTGTATGAAGTGAAAGTGTGAACTATGTCTTATGGATTGTTGTTTTCTTTTGCTATGTGTATTGGCATGAGTAGAACCTGCCCCAGAGCAAGTTCTCCCCTTCCAAGACCAAGACTTTCCATTTCCAGAGCAGCAGGAAGAAGGCAAGTGTCCTTGACCACTTTGATCCTATACTAGGATGTGTAGTTAGAATTAATTTGCATGGTCAATTTGGAATATGATACCTGTCACACCCGGTTCTTCCGAAGAAACAACCAAGTGAATATCACATGTATGCCAGGATCATTTTCTCATACATGTGATGACAATTAGTGAAGCATCATTTATTTCAAGCCAGGTGTCGAATATAAGTAAGTCTTACATAGTAAATGTCTCGATGGACAATAATAAGTTCATCACAAGTAAATAAACTAGCAGCGGAATATTATTCTTGAGGGCTCCATCACAAGCGTTGCCCGGGGGTCTCCGTGAACCTAGAAACCTTCTTCGGGTCCAAAGTCTTGGTCATTATACACCACCTCATTATCTTGACCTGAGCAGCAATATAAACCAACAAATATGCAAGGTTGAGTACCAATGGTACTCAGCAAGTGTGGGAAAATTATGTCATGCATGGCTAGAACAAGGAGAGGTTGAACTCATGGTTAAAGCACTATGCAATTAATACCTATCACCTTAGCTTGTTAAGCACCTACTTTACTACACAGGTGAAATGGTCCCAATCTCCCATCCCATCATCATAATCCAATAACCATAGCATCATTTCCAATGTTAAGCTCCCCGCTTAACTTCCAAAACCATCAACCCTCTAATCATGAATAAGTCCAAGCCGCTCTTGACCGTGAGCATGGCTGTCATGACAGTTTTGACTCTGCAGAGTTTGTACCACTGTACCCACATGTAGTGATTTCATCCCCTGTTGCCGGGTGGACTAAAAGAACCTCCATTATGCCAGTGGCTACGAACCACATTCACACTTCCCAGGTGTGTAGCCAGGAGATCACTATGAAGCCTTTACAAAGGGATTCCCGACGAGCGTGGGCCCACTGAGGTTTCACCCCTAACAGCATACAAGAGGCTCCAACCCCGCTGCAGTGGCCCCCTCTTGAGCCTTGCGGTTCATATGGTAGTCTAGCTGACTCTTATTCCCCGCACCATCCAACACACCCATACTACGCCGGGGATACACCTAATTAATTGGCCAAGCTGCCCCATCTCAGCATGTGGTTGGCACGGTAAAGCCAGGTTACATGCTCCATGAACCGGTCCTTAGGATCCAGGCAAGTACTAAACACAAACCCGAGTCTCGTGCACCCAGCACACAACCAAAACATCCAACTTGCCTTGATCCCTACCTCTACATAACTCACAATATCTCATTCAAGAGTATGGTAAAATAAACTGATGATCTCATATCCCAAATATCCCATTCTAAGCATGGCTAAGCATATGCATAATAATGAATAACATGATAAAGTAAATCCCAATCCCAAGCTACAAGGGAACAAGGTAATGCAATTCTAGGGAAACTTCCTAGCATGGGTTTCATATTTCAATTGACAATGCAAATAATTCTAGCTACACATCCTAGCATAGGATCAAAGTGGTCAAGGACACTTGCCTCCTTCTTGCTGCTCTTGAAATGGGTAGTCCTGATCTTGGAAAGGAATAACTTGCTCTTGAGCAGGTTCTACATCATACCATCACACATAGCAAAAGAAAAACAACAATCTATAAGACATAGTTCACACTTCCACTTCATACAAACCACACATTCATATTTATGAAAGTCATTCACAACTATATGTGTTGTGGTTACTCTATGTGTGTTGATTTGTGGCTTGCATGCACTTTTAATCATGTGTATATGATTCCTACTTTTGTATTCACATTTATGCTTGCATACTTTATATATGAGTTTCCAATTTAAATAATCTTCCTTATATTTGTTTACTACACCTTTTAGTTACCAAGTATGCATGAAAGGTATTTTTCTTCTCCATATGTGTCTTCAAAATTTCTACCAACCCTAAACTGAATTATTTGGATTTTAGAAACTCCATTTATCATTTACTAGTTGCTATATTTTTAGATTTATTTTCCTATGCATAAATGTGTACTTTATATTGAAAATAGTAAGACACATCATCTAAACAAAATAGGTTCTGGTCCTAAATAATTTAATAACATATTTTGACCTTTGCCTCTGATGTAAACTATTTCACAATTATTTTCCCTATTTTCTATAACTATTCTTTACTTAAAAATGTGTCCCTAAATGTGAATAATAAATTAAACAGATTCAATTCAGCCCAAAATATGTTTTTATCTCACTCCAAAGTTTCCTAAACACTGAGAAAGTCTTTAATTAAATTTTGACAATATGTTTGTCCCACTTTTTAATTTTTAAACACTAGCCACATATTCAATTTCCTAGATTAATTACTAAACAGGGCTAAAAAGGTAAACTCATCCCACTACAGGGTCTATAATATTATTTTCAGAATTTCCAGGGATCTAGCTACACTTATCAGAGGTGTTTTTCCTAATTTTTATTAAGTCCAGGGGCTAAAACTGATTTTTAAATGAATTTACATGATTTTCTGGAGTTCCAGGGGCTAGATCTGAAGTTTCCGGGGCTAGCTCTTATTTCCCGAGAACCCCAGGGGGTAGCACGTAAGATTTCCAGTCTTTATAACGCGGGGCTGACGTGGACCGTCCGATTTTAAACCGACGGCCGAGATTATAACATTGAACCGGTACGCGGGGGTTTAAACCCTACCATGCGATTTAAAATAAACGGCGCACAAGCGGTCACGTCGCTCTGATCGAGCGCGGGCGGCGCTGCCGGCGGCGCACGGCGGCGGGAAGCGGCGATCTCGCTGGAAACTTTCGGATCCTCGAGAATTCTGCCTAGAACTGTGATCTTATAGCATAGATCGGTAGAGGGGAGGTCGGGGATCTCACCTCGGGGGTTTTCTTGAGCTCGGAGGTCCTAGAAGGTGATCGGCGGCGAGGTCCGAGGCAAAACCACGGCGAAGCTCGTCGGCGCTGTGTTTACACCGCAAGTCACCGAGTTTTCTGCACCTGCAAGGTTCCCCGGAGGCGGTGGATCAAGACCAGCGAGTTAGATCGGAGTTTCCGAGCTTAGATCGGCCAGAATTCACCGGAGAAGTCTCGGTTCTCACCGGAGTAAAAATCGGCGATCGCGTGGGAAAAACAGAACGGGGCCGGGGTTTTTATAGACGGGGGAAGGCGGCGAGGTGGTTTAGATCATGTCCGTTTCCTCCTCGAGCGAAATTCGGCTGTGATCCGCAGCAGTCCCGATCGTTTTGGATTCGGTGAGAGAGAGTCCGGCGCGGCGCGAGGTGGAAGACGAAGCCCGGGTGGGTCCCGCCTGTCAGCGTGAGAAAACGCGGGCGCGAGGCTGCGGGCTGGCGCAGGGTAAGTTGGGCCGACTGGTGGGTTTCGGCCCACTGGCCGGTTTTTTTCTGTTTTCTCTTTTTCTTTTTCCATTTCTTTTCTGATTTGAGTTTAATTTGAATTCCAGTTTGAATTTGAATTTTTGCAAAACATGCAATACGTCCAAATTTTTTTAAATTCCCCTCTTAACATGATTTAAGGTTTTGAATCAAAATTTTGGGGTGTTACAGCTCTACCCCCCTTAAAAGAAACCTCGTCCTCGAGATTGGTGTTTCTAAGAAAACAATTCCGGAAATTGTGCCTTGAGCTCATCTTCCCGCTCCCAGGTGGCTTCCTCTTCTGAGTGATGCTTCCACTGCACCTTGCACATCCGGATTCTTTTATTTCTGGTGAGGCGTTCCATTGTCTCCAAAATCTTGGATGGTTGCTCGGCATAAGACAAATCCTCAGCTACATCCACTTCATTCATGGGTAACACCTCTTCAGGCGTCCTCAGACATTTCTTGAGTTGTGACACATGGAATACATCGTGCACGTCTGATAGATGAACCGGTAACTCTAGTTGATATGCTACTTCGCCTTTCCTTTCCAAAACTTGAAAGGGTCCGATGTATCGAGGTGACAACTTCCCTTTCACCTTGAACCGACGAAGTCCTCTGATAGGGGACACCTTGAGATAAACATAGTCTCCCACGTTGAAAACGAGCTCTCTTCTTCGTACATCGGCATAGCTCTTTTGGCGTGTCTGTGCTATCCTCAAGTTATTGCGAATTTCCCTCACCTTCGCCTCGGCTTCTTGTAGTACATCTGGACCAAACACCTTACTTTCCCCTGTTTGGTTCCAAAATAGGGGAGTTCTGCACTTCCTCCCGTACAAGGCCTCAAACGGTGACATCTTCATACTAGCTTGATAGCTGTTGTTATAGGAAAACTCCGCATACGGTAAGTTCTTGTCCCAACTCCTATTGTTTTTGAGTGCACATGCCCTTAACATATCTTCAAGGATCTGATTGGTTCTCTCCGTTTGCCCATCAGTTTGGGGATGATAGGCAGAGCTGAAGTTCTGGTGGGTTCCCATGGTTTCATGCAACTTCTGCCAAAACCTCGAGGTGAACTGTGTCCCTCGGTCCGACACTATCTTCTTTGACACTCCATGGTAACACACGATCCTTGACATGTACAATTCTGCCAATTTGGATCCGCTGTAGCTTTCTTTCACGGGGATGAAATGAGCTACCTTGGTTAGCCTATCAATGATGACCCATATTGAATCATACCCGGATTGGGTCCTAGGCAATCCCAAGACAAAATCCATGCTGATTTCTTCCCATTTCCATTCAAGCACTTTGAGTGGTTGCAATAATCCCGCGGGTCGTTGATGTTCTGCTTTCACCAACTGACATGTGTCACATAGGGCAACATGTTCCGCGACATCTCGTTTCATGCCATACCACCAATACCTGCTCTTGAGGTCCTGGTACATCTTCGTACTCCCAGGATGAATGGAATAGTCGGAATCATGAGCCTCCTTCAAAATCAATTCACGGATCTCCTTTACTTCTGGCACACAGATTCTTTTCCCGTGCCACACCGTTCCTTGATCATCCTCTCTAAAACCAGGAGCTTTATTTTCCTTGATGAGCTGTCTGATCTCTTGTATCTTCTCATCATTCTTTTGGCCCTCGCGTATGTCTCGCTCGAGTGTGGAGTCCACTTCCATGGCGATGGCTTCACCACTATTTACTAGACATAGATTGAGCCTTATAACCTCGTCCTTCAATTCTGCAGGCATGTCCTTCAAGCTCAACTTATTGACCTGCACTTTCCGACTCAAAGCATATGCCCCGACATTTGCTTTCCCAGGATGATAGTTGATGCCCACATCAAAGTCATTGATTAGCTCTAACCATCTCCTTTGTCTGAGGTTGAGATCTGGCTGTGTGAATATGTACTTCAAACTCTTATGATCCGTATATATCTCGGTCCTCTTCCCCATCAAATAGTGCCACCAAATTTTCAACGCGTGTACCACTGCGGCTAGTTCTAGGTCATGTGTAGGATAGTTCTTCTCGTGCTTCCGAAGCTGCCGGGATGCATATGCCACGACATGCCCTTCTTGCATGAGAACACATCCCAACCCGTTTCCCGAGGCATCGCAGTACACCGTGAAGTTCTTCTGCATATCTGGCATAACCAACACTGGGGCTGTTGTCAATCTCTTCTTTAGCTCCTGAAAGCTCGTCTCGCACTGTGGCGTCCAGGTGAATGTGATTCCCTTCTCCAACAGTTTGGTGAGAGGTCTCGAGATCTTGGAGAATCCCTCAATAAACCGTCGATAGTATCCAGCCAATCCCAAAAAGCTTCGAACTTCCCCGACATTTTCAGGAGTCTTCCACTTCTGTATATCCTCGATTTTGGCGGGATCTACGGAGATTCCTCCCTCCGAGATTATATGTCCTAAAAAGGGAACTCTCTTCAGCCAAAACTCACACTTGCTCAACTTGGCATATAGTTGGTGTTCTCTCAGCCTCTGCAACACCAACCTTAGATGTTTCTCATGTTCCTCTTCATCTTTGGAGAAGACGAGAATGTCATCTATGAAAACCACCACAAATTTGTCCAGATATTCCATGAATACCTTGTTCATGAGATACATGAAGTATGCCGGGGCATTGGTTAGCCCAAAAGGCATGACAGTGTATTCATACAGTCCGTACCGAGATACGAAAGCTGTCTTTGGGAATATCAGATTGCCTTATCTTGAGTTGGTGGTATCCCGACCTGAGATCAATTTTCGAGAACACACAAGCTCCCCTCAACTGATCAAACAAGTCTTCAATGCGAGGCAATGGGTACTTGTTCTTGATGGTTACCTCATTCAAAGCACGGTAATCCACGCATAACCTTTGGGTTCCATCTTTCTTGGGCACAAATATCACCGGAGCTCCCCATGGTGAGGAACTAGGGCGAATATACCCCTTCTCCGTCAATTCTCTAAAATGATCCTTGAGCTCTTCTAGCTGCTTGGAGTCCATCCGATAAGGTCTCTTGTATATCGGGGCTGTTCCCGGTACTAGCTCAATTGCGAATTCCACTTCACGGTCGGGAGGCATACCTGGCAACTCCTCCGGAAAAACATCTGGATATTCCCTGATAGTCCTGATTTCCTCAACTTTCACCTCCACTTGATTTAATTTAATGTCCCTCCTAGGCTCGTGTATCGTTATGAACTTTACTCTTGTGCCACTAGGGTGAGTTAGTTCCACCGTTCTGGTCGAACAATGGATGATTCCTTTATGTTTCGTCAACCAATCCATTCCCAAAATAATATCTATCCCTTGTGAATCTATCACTATGAGGTTAGCAGTAAATACTACCCCATTAATGTCTAGGTTCACTTTGGGACATACTTGTCTTGTCCTTATTTCTCCACTTGGAGAGTTTACGGCTAGCATATGGTTCATTTGTGTGGTTGCTAGGTCATGCTTCTTAACAAACCCTTGAGCAATGAACGAGTGGGTAGCACCAGAATCAAACAGCAGAGTTGCAAGGTGTAAATTGGCAGGAAACTTACCAACTACCACATCGGGTGCCTCTTGTGCTTCCTCCATAGTGACGTGGTTCACCCGTCCTCTCATTACATTCTGCTGTTGTGGCGGCGCAGGCTTCTTCTTTGGGCATTTATGGGCGTAGTGCCCCACTTCACCACAGCTAAAACATTGCACCCCAATCTTAGATGCCTGGCCTTTGTTGTCTTGGGGTTGGTTTGGGGGTCCTTGCACTGCGGGTCGAGGTGGATATGCGGGGCGAGGTTGCTGCACAAACTGACGTTGCGGCTGTGCTGGTGCTGCGGAAGGCCTGTAGTTTGGGTTGTACCCTCTTGGTGCTGAATAGGGTACCGTAGCACGGCTCGTCTACCCCGTAGGTTGCGGCATCATACGGGGGCGGGTGTTGCTCCCTGAGGTTTGATGTAACCACCCGGCCTTCCTCTTATTCTCATTTTCCAGGGCCTTTAGCTTCCTTTCTACCACAAATGCTCTGTCCACCATCTTTTGGAAGCTTTCATACTCATTTGAGGACATTGCACACTGCATCTCTGCGGTAAGCCGTTCCACAAACAATCTTGTTTCTGCTCATCAGTCTCTATGTCTCGTGGGGCATAACGGGATAGTTGAGTAAATTTAGTGAGGTATTCCCTCACCGTCATGTTTCCCTGCTGCAGTCCCAAAAACTCCTTCCTCTTGTTTTTGAGTTCACCTCTTGGGATGTAATGGTTGCGGAAGCTACGCTTGAACTCTTCCCAAGTGATGTTCTCAGGGTCATGATGGGCGGCCACGTAGGCGGTCCACCAATCAGCAGCAGGTCCATGCAATTGATGAGAGGCAAACAGCACCCTCTCATACACTTGGCATTGTATAATCCTCATCTTACTTTCAATGGTCTTCAGCCAATCATCTGCCTCCAGAGGTTCAGCAGCACTTGCAAACTTGGGAGGTTGAGTTCCTAGAAACTCACTCAACCTTGGTTGGCGTGGTGCAGCTTGTGGAGGTGGAACTTGATGCAAGTTGGCCACCACTTGAGTCAAGTTCTGGATGAGCTGATTTTGATTCTCCAGCATTTGGTGGAGAGGATCAACTTCTTCACAGCGACCACCCCGGTCCTGGCCTCCAGAAAGATGAGGGTTGCATGCCTCATCGTTGTTGTTGGCAGGGTTGGCAGCACGTCCTTTTCCTCTTCCGGCCATCTGGCAGAATCAATCAATGTTAATTTGAAAGCATTTTGTATCATCTTACTACTTTCATTTGTTTGTACTTTGAAGTGTTGAGGCTTTGTTATACTTTTACGAGGGTTCATATCTCACACCAAATAAATGCACTATTATTTCATGTGGGTTCACACACCAAAGCAAAACAATCTGAAGACGAGGCTGTGGACAATTGCTCACGGCTTCCACAACTCACGTCACACACCAAGCATTATCACATCATTAACTACGTAACGACTCGACTACTCGACCTCTTGCTAGCTAAGGGAAAGACTCTACACTACTCGTTCTCTTGAGCTGGCTCCTCGGGATCTTCCTCCTCATTTCGGCTACCTTCTGACTCTGCTTTGGGTGGGGAGGCTGCTGGTGGAGAAGTGCGACGACGCCTGATCGCTCGACGATCCGCGGAGTCAGGAGTCCATGTATCATTCACAGTGACACACAGTTCATTCCCATCTCCTCTTTCTCTCGCCTTTAAGCAGGCTCGCAGCAACGCCTCCATTTCCTTCAGGGTGTCTCGGACATCCTGAAGTTCTTGTTGACACTCCTGCAGTCGAGTGCTGAGCATAGCAGCATCCTCCAAGCACAAGTCCATGTGCTCATGGGAAGTCCCTTGCTGCACTGATGGGTACTTGTACTCCGTGGTACCACTCTCACGTTGGAGGACATACATGTACTCAGTTTTGTCCAAGTGGCGACGATAGATGTGACTCTGGCAGGTGATGGCCTCCCAGGTGACATCTTTCTCCGCATCGACCTGTGTTGCCCGACAAGCTGGAGAGTGGTGAATCTTAAGCAGCTGATTTTCGTGTATAATCCTCATCTCTGAGCTCCATTCTTCCCTCTTCTCACGGATGGTCCTGGTGGAGTTATAGTGGATAATTAGCTTGCCCGTATTGCCGGCGGCTTCGAGCATACGCCGAAGACGGTGCAATAAGCCTCCTACTGCCAATCCGTAGGAAAGGTACGTCACCGGACGGCTCTCCTCTCTTTCGGCAAGGGCTACTACGGGAACTCTCCCTCCTGTGGACTTGCGAGCGGTGCGAATCATGCGAACCATCTAAAACAAAAAGAATTTAAAATTAGGTTAGATAAACTCTCAAACAAAAATCCTATTTTGAATGAAAGTTGGGGTAAGATGAAGAAAATGACTCCTTAAATAACACTTTTCAACCCACACCTTGGAAAATAGTTTTTAAGAAAATAGGGCCCTTAAATACATCCATTTCTACCTAGGTCCACGTTCCTACGGGCAACCTTGGCTCTGATACCACCTCTGTCACACCCGGTTCTTCCGAAGAAACAACCAAGTGAATATCACATGTATGCCAGGATCATTTTCTCATACATGTGATGACAATTAGTAAAGCATCATTTATTTCAAGCCAGGTGTCGAATATAAGTAAGTCTTACATAGTAAATGTCTCGATGGACAATAATAAGTTCATCACAAGTAAATAAACTAGCAGCGGAATATTATTCTTGAGGGCTCCATCACAAGCGTTGCCCGGGGGTCTCCGTGAACCTAGAAACCTTCTTCGGGTCCAAAGTCTTGGTCATTATACACCACCTCATTATCTTGACCTGAGCAGCAATATAAACCAACAAATATGCAAGGTTGAGTACCAATGGTACTCAGCAAGTGTGGGAAAATTATGTCATGCATGGCTAGAACAAGGAGAGGTTGAACTCATGGTTAAAGCACTATGCAATTAATACCTATCACCTTAGCTTGTTAAGCACCTACTTTACTACACAGGTGAAATGGTCCCAATCTCCCATCCCATCATCATAATCCAATAACCATAGCATCATTTCCAATGTTAAGCTCTCCGCTTAACATCCAAAACCATCAACCCTCTAATCATGAATAAGTCCAAGCCGCTCTTGACCGTGAGCACGGCTGTCATGACAGTTTTGACTCTGCAGAGTTTGTACCACTGTACCCACATGTAGTGATTTCATCCCCCGTTGCCGAGTGGACTAAAAGAACCTCCATTATGCCAGTGGCTACGAACCACATTCACACTTCCCAGGTGTGTAGCCAGGAGATCACTACGAAGCCTTTACAAAGGGATTCCCGACGAGCGTGGGCCCACTGAGGTTTCACCCCTAACAGCATACAAGAGGCTCCAACCCCGCTGCAGTGGCCCCCTCTTGAGCCTTGCGGTTCATATGGTAGTCCAGCTGACTCCTATTCCCCGCACCATCCAACACACCCATACTACGCCGGGGATACACCTAATTAATTGGCCAAGCTGCCCCATCTCAGCATGTGGTTGGCACGGTAAAGCCAGGTTACTTGCTCCATGAACCGGTCCTTAGGATCCAGGCAAGTACTAAACACAAACCCAAATCTCGTGCACCCAGCACACAACCAAAACATCCAACTTGCCTTGATCCCTACCTCTACATAACTCACAATATCTCATTCAAGAGTATGGTAAAATAAACTGATGATTTCATATCCCAAATATCCCATTCTAAGCATGGCTAAGCATATGCATAATAATGAATAACATGATAAAGTAAATCCCAATCCCAAGCTACAAGGGAACAAGGTAATGCAATTCTAGGGAAACTTCCTAGTATGGGTTTCATATTTCAATTGACAATGCAAATAATTCTAGCTACACATCCTAGCATAGGATCAAAGTGGTCAAGGACACTTGCCTCCTTCTTGCTGCTCTTGAAATGGGTAGTCCTGATCTTGGAAAGGAATAACTTGCTCTTGAGCAGGTTCTACATCATACCATCACACATAGCAAAAGAAAAACAACAATCTATAAGACATAGTTCACACTTCCACTTCATACAAACCACACATTCATATTTATGAAAGTCATTCACAACTATATGTGTTGTGGTTACTCTATGTGTGTTGATTTGTGGCTTGCATGCACTTTTAATCATGTGTATATGATTCCTACTTTTGTATTCACATTTATGCTTGCATACTTTATATATGAGTTTCCAATTTAAATAATTTTCCTTATATTTATTTACTACACCTTTTAGTTACCAAGTATGCATGAAAGGTATTTTTCTTCTCCATATGTGTCTTCAAAATTTCTACCAACCCTAAACTATATTATTTGGATTTTAGAAACTCCATTTATCATTTACTAGTTGCTATATTTTCAGATTTATTTTCCTATGCATAAATGTGTACTTTATATTAAAAACAGTAAGACACATCATCTAAACAAAATAGGTTCTGGTCCTAAATAATTTAATAACATATTTTGACCTTTGCCTCTGATGTAAACTATTTCACAATTATTTTCCCTATTTTCTATAACTATTCTTTACTTAAAAATGTGTCCCTAAATGTGAATAATAAATTAAACAGATTCAATTCAGCCCAAAATATGTTTTTATCTCACTCCAAAGTTTCCTAAACACTGAGAAAGTCTTTAATTAAATTTTGACAATATGTTTGTCCCACTTTTTATTTTTTAAACACTAGCCACATATTCAATTTCCTAGATTAATTACTAAACAGGGCTAAAAAGGCAAACTCATCCCACTACAGGGTCTATAATATTATTTTCAGAATTTCCAGAGATCTAGCTACACTTATCAGAGGTGTTTTTCCTAATTTTTATTAAGTCCAGGGGCTAAAACTGATTTTTAAATGAATTTACATGATTTTCTGGAGTTCCAGGGGCTAGATCTGAAGTTTCCGGGGCTAGCTCTTATTTCCCGAGAACCCCAGGGGGTAGCACGTAAGATTTCCAGTCTTTATAACGCGGGGCTGACGTGGACCGTCCGATTTTAAACCGACGGCCAAGATTATAACATCGAACCGGTACGCGGGGGTTTAAACCCTACCGTGCGATTTAAAATAAACGGCGCACAAGCGGCCACGTCGCTCTGATCGAGCGCGGGCGGCGCTGCCGGCGGCGCACGGCGGCGGGAAGCGGCGATCTCGCCGGGAACTTTCGGATCCTCGAGAATTCTGCCTAGAACTGTGATCTTATGGCATAGATCGGTAGAGGGGAGGTCGGGGATCTCACCTCGGGGGTTTTCTTGAGCTCGGAGGTCCTGGAAGGTGATCGGCGGCGAGGTCCGAGGCAAAACCACGGCGAAGCTCGTCGGCGCTGTGTTTACACCGCAAGTCACTGAGTTTTCTGCACCTGCAAGGTTCCCCGGAGGCGGTGGATCAAGACCAGCGAGTTAGATCGGAGTTTCCGAGCTTAGATCGGCCAGAATTCACCGGAGAAGTCTCGGTTCTCACCGGAGTAAAAATCGGCGATCGCGTGGGAAAAACAGAACGGGGCCGGGGTTTTTATAGACGGGGGAAGGCGGCGAGGTGGTTTAGATCATGTCCGTTTCCTCCTCGAGCGAAATTCGGCTGTGATCCGCAGCAGTCCCGATCGTTTTGGATTCGGTGAGAGAGAGTCCGGCGCGGCGCGAGGTGGAAGACGAAGCCCGGGTGGGTCCCGCCTGTCAGCGTGAGAAAACGCGGGCGCGCGGCTGCGGGCTGGCGCAGGGTAAGTTGGGCCGGCTGGTGGGTTTCGGCCCACTGGCCGGTTTTTTTCTGTTTTCTCTTTTTCTTTTTCCATTTCTTTTCTGATTTGAGTTTAATTTGAATTCCAGTTTGAATTTGAATTTTTGCAAAACATGCAATACGTCCAAAAATTTTTAAATTCCCCTCTTAACATGATTTAAGGTTTTGAATCAAAATTTTGGGGTGTTACAATACCCATGCTAGGAAGTTTCCCTAGAATGGCATTATCTTGTTTCCTTATAGCTTGGGTTGGGATTTATGTTACTATGTCATTCATTCATGTTACTTATGCTTAGCCATGCTTAGAATGGGATAAGTGGGATATGATATCATCAATTTGTTTACCTTACTCTTGAATGAGATATTATGAGTATGTAGAGGTAGGGATCGAGGCAAGTTGGATGATTTGGTTGGTGCTGGGTGCACGAGACTTGGGTTTGTGTTTAGTACTTGCCTGGATCCTAAGGATCGGTTCATGGGGCATGTAACCTGGCTTTACCGTGCCAACCACATGCTGAGATGGGGCAGCTTGGCCAATTAATTAGGTGTATCCCCGGTGTAGTATGGGTGTGTTGGATGGTGCGGGGAATAGGTGTCAGCTGGACTACCATATGAACTGCAAGGCTCAAGAGGGGGCCACTGCAGCGGGGTTGGAGCCTCTTGTATGCTCTTAGGGGTGAAACCTCAGTGGGCCCATGCTCGTCGGGAATCCCTTTGTAAAGGCTTCGTAGTGATCTCCTGGCTACACACCTGGGAAGTGTGAATGTGGTTCGCGGCCACTGGCATAATGGAGGTTCTTTTAGTCCACCCGGCAACGGGGGATGAAATCACTACATGTGGGTACAGTGGTGCAAACTCTGCAGAGTCAAAACTGTCATGACAGCCGTGCTCACGGTCAAGAGCGGCTTGGACTTATTCATGATTAGAGGATGATGACTTTGGAAGTTGTGGATGTTAAGCGGGGAGCTTAACATTGGAAATGATGTTATGGTTATGTGATTTTGATGATGGGTTGGGAGATGGGGACCATTTCACCTATGTAGTAATGTAGGTGTTTAATAAGCTAAGGTGATAGGTATTAATTGCGTAGTGCTTTAACCATGAGTTCAACCTCTCCTTGCTCTAGCCATGCATGACATAACTTTCCCACACTTGCTGAGTACCAACGGTACTCAAACTTGCATATTTGTTGGTTTAAATTGCTGCTCAGGTCAAGGGGATGATGTGGTGTTCAATGACCAAGACTTCGGACCCGAAGAAGGATTTTAGGTTCATGGAGTCCCCCGGGCAATGCCTGTGACGGAGCCCACAAGATTTATATTCCGCTGCTGTTCTGTTTACATATTATGAACTTATTATCGTCCATCGAGACGCATGCTATGTAAGACTTATTTATATTCGACACCTGGCTTGTAATAAATGATGCTTCACTATTTGTCATCACATGTATGAGAAAATGATCCTGGCATACATGTGATATTCACTCGGTTGTTCTTCGGAGAAACCAGGTGTGACATCTAGACCTGAACACAAAGTTAAATTTCATTGTACCTATTGTGGTAGAGATGGTCATGTCATAGATTTTTGTTATAGACTAGCTAAACAACATAAAAAGGAAAGAATGCAAGCTAGATCTTATAACTCTCATGCAAAATTTGCTGCACATACTAAACCGAATGTCAGGAACATGCAACCTGCTGTTATGAGTCAGAAATATTCAAAGTTTACCTCTGGAGTTTCAGTTTTTGCCTCCGGACCTTCTGTTTTTGCCTCCGGAGCTACTGATTTTCGTGCTACACAAGTGACACCTCATAGGTCAGTAGTTAAGAACAAAAGATCTCAAACTTTGACACATAAACCTGCTGTTTTATCTTAGCTTTCGCATGTTATTCCTCCTGGACATCGTGTGACTCAGTACTGGATTCCTAAATGCCTTTTAACTAACCCCAGTATTGAGTCATCGACGTATTGTGCTTCTATGTAGGTTACACGCTTGAGGAAGGAGAACATTTGGATTGTGGATTCAGGTTGCTCACGCCACATGACCGGTAACAAAGAATGGTTCTCCTCTCTCTCTTTTGTGTCACGTGTAGAGAATGTTACTTTTGCCGATAATTCTTCAACTCCTATAATTGCTAAGGGTTCGGTTAGAATAAATGATCACTACACTTTGAAGGATGTGGCACTTGTAAAAAATTTGAAATACAACTTGCTTTCTGTTTCACAATTGCTAGATAAAAATCTGGAAACTTATTTTCAATAAAAACTGCTGCAAAGTTGTAGGTTCAAATAGTGAGCTTATTTTTAACATGTCTCGGTTTGGAAGAGTTTTTAAAGCTGATTTTTATATGTCTTCCTCTAAGCATAGATGTCTAGTTGCAAATGATTCCAAAGATTTATATTTTTGGCATCGTAGACTTGGTCAATTAGGCTTTGATCATCTCACGCGTGTTAGTGCTCTTGATCGCATACGTGGGCTGCCTAAGCTTAAAGGGGACAAAGAAATTGTGTGCTCTTCTTGTAGACATGCTAAGATGGTTGCAGGTTCACATGCTCCTCTCACAATGACCATGACAACTGAACCGGGTCAACTTTTACACCTTGACACCGTAGGACCTTCACGTGTTCAATCCTTCAGAGGTAAATGGTATGTTCTTGTGATTGTTGATGACTATTCTAGATACTCTTGGGTTTACTTTATGGCATCTAAGAATGAAGCTTTTAGTCACTTTAGAACTTTATTTCTTAGATTATCAATTGATCACCCAGGATCTTTAAGAGCAATTAGAAGTGATAATGGAACCGAATTTAAAAATCAATCGTTTGATCACTTTTGTGCTGAAAATGCAATAGATCATCAATTTTCTTCACCATATGTACCTCAACAAAATGGTGTTGTAGAGAGAAAGAACAGAACCTTAGTTGAGATGGCTAGGACTATGCTTGATGAATATCAAACTCCTAGGAAATTTTGGGCTGATGCAATTGTAACCGCTTGTTATGTCTCAAATCATGTTTTCTTGCGTGCTAAGCTAGGTAAAACACCATATGAGCTCAGATTTGGACATAGGCCTAGTGTCACACACTTTAGGGTCTTTGGTTGCAAATGCTTTGTTAAGAAACATGGTAATCTTGATAAATTTGAAGCTAGATCTGTTGATGGCATGTTTCTTGGTTATCCATCTCATACTAGATGATACCGTGTGCTTTTACTTGATACTAACAAAATTGTGAAGACTTGTGAGGTTTCTTTTGATGAAGCTAGCCCAGGTACTAGTTCAAATATTTCAGGTCCAGATCCATATCCGCAGGGGGAGAGTATTTTCGTTGAAGAAGAGGAAGAAGTGGTGCTGCTGCCCGAAAATTCAGCAGCTAATGACATTGTTCCAGCTCCTGATCTTGATTCACAGCCAGCACCGACGACCACCATTGCTGGTCCAGATCCTCCTCACGTCACAAGCTCATCTATTTGTGATGAACATAAAGAAGAAGAAGCTTTTGAAGTGTCCACTCCCCTCCGAATTCTCAAAAGTCATCCTCCACAACAAATTATTAGAAGCTTGCATGAACGAGTTACAAGATCCAGGTTTTTCGACCCCAATTCTCATGCTCATTCTGCTTTTGTTGCTTCTTTTGGACCCAAAGATATATCACACGCACTCACTAATGAATCTTGGATTATTGCCATGCAAGAAGAGTTAGAAAACATTGAAAGAAATAATGTTTGGAAACTTGTACCTCCACCTCAAGGTCACACTTTAATTGGAACTAAATGGGTGTTTAAAAATAAACAAAGTGAGGATGGGGTTGTGGTTAGGAATAAGGCTAGGTTGGTTGCTCAAGGTTTCACACAAGTTGAAGGTCTAGATTTTGATGAAACTTTTGCTCCTGTTGCTAGACTAGAAGCCATAAGAATTTTGTTAGCTTTTGCTGCATATAAAGGTTTTAGGCTATATCAAATGAATGTTAAAAGTGCTTTTCTTAATGGCTACATAGATGAGGAGGTTTATGTCAAACAACCACCTGGTTTTGAAAATCCAAATTTTCCTAATCATGTTTACAAACTGCCCAAAGCCTTGTACAGTCTCAAACAAGCCCCTAGAGCATGGTATGATAGGTTAAAAACATTCTTACTTGAAAAGGGGTTTACCATGGGCAAGGTTGATAAAACTCTTTTTGTGCTTAAGCATGACAATGACTCATTATTCGTTCAAGTGTATGTGGATGATATAACCTTTGGTTGTGCTTCTCATGATCTTGTGTCCAAGTTTTCAGCTATGATGAGTTCAGAATTTGAGATGAGTATGATGGGAGAACTCACACACTTTTTAGGGCTGCAAATCAAGTAAACCAAGGAGGGTACCTTTGTGCATCAAACAAAGTCTACAAAAGATCTCCTAAGGCGCTTCAACATGGACAAAAGCAAGCCTCTTCGGACACCAATGGGAATAGCAACAACACTTGAACTTAATGAAGATTGTGATCCCGTTGATCAGAAAGAATATAGAAGCATGATCGGATCACTTTTGTATATCACGGCATCAAGACCGGACATACAATTCAGCGTATGTCTTTGTGCACGGTTTCAAGCCTCCCCACGTGCTTCACATCGTCAAGCCGTCAAAAGGATTCTCAGGTACTTATATGGAACTCAAGAATTTGGCATTTTTCTTCCTTCTTCCTCAAACATTACTTTGAAAGCTTTTTCCGATGCTGATTTTGGGGGTTGTAGGATTGATAGGAAAAGTACTTCTGGTGCTTGTCATTTTCTTGGTAATTCACTTGTTGCCTGGTCCTCTAGAAAACAAAGTTCAGTTGCACAATCCACAGCCAAATCTGAATATGTAGCTACTGCTAGTGCTTGCTCACAAATTCTTTGGATTGTTCAAACACTTAAGGACTATGGGGTTGATCTAGATAGTGTTCCACTGTTTTGTGATAACACTAGTGCCATTTGCATTGCTAAAAACCCCGTGCAACATTCGAGAACTAAGCACATTGACATTAGGTATCACTTTCTCCGTGATAATGTCAAAAAAGGGAACATTGTGCTTCACCATGTAGATACCGAACAACAATTGGCTGACATTTTTACAAAACCTTTGGATTTCACTCGTTTTTGTTACATTCATAGTGAAATAGGGGTTATGCATCCTCATGGCTTAAATTGAGGGAGAATTTTGAAACTTGGGAAGTCTATGTGTGAATCTAAAATTAAAATAATATGAGCATAGTATTTCATGCATATATGACTTTATGATTCCTTTTTCATGCTGAAAGTTCTTACTACATTACTCGTGTTATACATTTTATAGTTTTTACCATGTCTAGTAATTGGAATAATTACTTACACTAAATCTGGTCATGATCGAACTTTCTTGCTGTTTTGAACTTGTTGCATGCTCACAAGTGCTTTTAATCATAAAGAATTAATCAAGTAATCAACTCACATGTTGAGTTTTTATGTTCAAATTAAAAAATAAGAAAAGATCAAGAGAATATGCATGCATCGCACTTATTCTTTTGAGATGTCTTATCATTGCACTTAGATATGAACTTGAAAGGAGTTGTGTATGACTAAAACCATGTCCTTAAGCTTCTGACTGTCAAATGACAAAGGCTTGGGTTGGTTGGTTAGAATAAGGCTGATGCTGCATATAATCTCTTGCAAATGTCATAAGATCAAAATTTGTGCTTTAAATGATAAATAAAATGCAGCAACAAGTGTCATGCTTTCAGGTCTTGAAATAGTTAAGTTTGTGAGATCATGACTTGCTTAAATTGAAAATTACACTTGATCTCTAGCATGGCTTACACTACTTTATGTATCTCATTGATGTGATAGTGTAAGTTACTTGATAGTATGATTTGGATGAGCTTTATTTTATATGTATATGTTATAATGTGCTCATAACAAATTAAAAATTTTCTTTTGTACCTTGCTGAATACATTGCCAAAGGGGGAGAAATTGATCACACATTGCACACATTCACAAGTGTTTTGGCACGATTCTTCTCAGGGGGAGAATTTTTGGTATTTTTTATTTTTCTTCTCATTCTATTTCTGATTTACAAAGGTGGAGAAATTGTTTTCAAAACTTTTCATGTGAATAAGCCAATGTTCGGATTTTAAGTGGTGTTGCCAATGCATTCATCAAGAGGGAGATTGTGAGACCTATGTGTGCTGAATACATTGGCTTTGACAATAAAAGTTTTGAATACTACCAAAACACCTTTTTTAACAAGGTCCGACTCTAGGTCCGAGCTCCTGCAAGGTCCGACGATAGGTCCGACTTGTTTTGGGTAGCTCCGACAAGGTCCGACGTAAGGTCCGACTTGCTTTGTCTAGGTCTGACTTATTTTGGCTAGATCCGACTTGTTTTTGCTAGCTCCGGTGCTAGGTCCGACTAGCTTTGGTAAGTTCCGTGCTAGGTCCGACTAAGCTTTAGTAAGCTCCGGCGCTAGGTCCGACTAGCTTTGGTAAGCTCCGGTTAGCTTTGGTAAGGTTCGGAGCTTGATTGCAATGGTTCTGCTTTTAACTTGCAATGTTTCGAACTTGCTTTACTCTTATGGAAAGTTTGCTTAGTATTATTTTACTAAGTTTTTGGTGTATTTTGGTGGTTATGGCTGATATCATTTTTCTATGGTTTACAACATGCTTATGTGAGGTGCTCACGTAAGATGTTGTAGTTTCGGAACTAACGAGAGTCAAGTTGAGGACTTGTGCTCGAAAGTATTGGTTGTTTATTCATGTGCAGGTGTTGCTTTAGTTCAAGATATGGCTGGTGACGGGATCCATTGAACTAGTCTTAGGGAGAAGATGAGGTTCAACAACCAAGTTCGGGAGGAATTGTGGTTGAGTTGATCGGGAGGTTGCGCAGTATGTTTGAATCAAGAACAATGCATATGAAGGTATCTTGGACGTCGTTGGAAAATGTTTGCACGTGTGCAAGGCGTGCATGGACGTGGCTGCATGGTTCCAAGGCGTGATGAAGAGATGTGGACGTAAAGAATTGGTCGGAAAGGTCCAACCGACTAGGTTATGGACTCAGGCTGCGGCTGAGTCGTGTTTGACTCAAATATGGAAAGTTTTGAGTTGGTTATGATAGGATTTCGTGTGGGTCACGAATTTGAGTTGTTTTAGGAATGTTTGGGACGTCACTAAGGTGTTTGGAAGTCTTAAGATTGATTCTATCTGCGTGTAGAAGAGTCTTGAGCAGTATTGGAAAGTTACAGTTTGAATCCAAGTAGGAGTTGGAGTCCTAGTTTGAATTGGGTTGGCCTTAGGGCTGGTTATATAAGCAAGGGAGGCCAAGGCTCATGGGTGCACGACTTTGGGGCTGTTCCCCTTGTGTTTTGATAAATAAAATTCGTATTCTAAAGGAACTTTTGTGCCTTGTTCGTCCGACTTGTTTCAGACAAGTTTTTCTCGTCGAGTTTCTGTTCAGCACTACCTTGCTTCGGTGGCTTTATCATAACTAGAGTTTTACAGATCCAATTGATGTGATTCTTTTTGGGTTGTCTTCACAACTTGATTATATATCATCTGTGAAAATTTCACGGTCATTGAATTTGTGGTTTCTGATCTACACGAGTTTCTTTGCAGTATTCCAGAACTGTTTTTCTCGCGTAGGACAGATTGACCTTTGTTCGATCTTTCGATCGTAACTTGAGTTTCTCTCATCAGATTTTCATGGTTCTTGTTGTGACGTCTTCGTGACTTGATTCTAAACAATCTATACTAGTTTTGTTACAGTTGAACATGTTTAGATTAGTCGCACACATGGTTTCTTTAACAGATCGGTTTTCTGCTGAGGGGTGTTTTGTTGCTTCCGCTGAAAAGTTTTTATCTACCATTCACCCCCCTCTGGTAGCTTTACACATGTACTTCGATCCTACAAGATCTAGGGAATGGTCCCAGGATGTCCAGCTCCCACATAGCGAAGATCCATGAGGGTGGGATCATCTGTAACGTCTGCGCTGGTGTGTGGATCTGCTTAGCATCCGGTAAGCTTATGCACGTCCTTGATGCAGGCAGGGGGCCGTTCAGTTCTATCGCCTTAATCTTCTCTGGGTTAGCTTCGATCCCTCGGTGTGAGACCAAGAAACTGAGCAGCTTCCCGATAGAGACCCCGAAGACACATTTGTCTGGGTTCAACTTCGTGTGTGTGGAATGCAGTGTGTCGAAAACTAGGGCTAGGTTGTTGAGCAGAGATGCTTGCGACTTAACCTTCACTATAATGTCATCGGCATAAACCTCGACCGGGTCCCGAATGAGGTTCCCAAATGTATTGTGCATTGCACACACAGAAGTGGGAAGGGCATTCTTAAGACCGTAAGGCATGGACACATAGCAGTATAGGCCATCTACTGTGATGAAGGCAATATGCTCTTCATCTTCCCTAGACATAGGTATCTGGTGGAAACCTGAATATGTGTCTAGGAAACACAGTAGATCACAACTAGACGTAGAGTCGACTATTTGGTCTATACTGGGGAGAGGGAATGAATCCTTTTGTAAGTGCATCTAGCCATCCCCGTGGGTTTTGGATGATTGATGACGACAAATTAAGAGACTAATGAGCTGAGATGATCATAAGCACATGACATTTCCAAGGCGGGCACCTAAACTCTCAAAAAGGAAAAAGATGAAGAACGGCGTCGAAGACTCAAAGAGTAGAAATTAGGGTTTAACTTGAGTCTTTAGTAGGCCAGTCGTGTAAAAGAAAGAATGTGTGTGTCAAGTGCATTGAGATCATAGAAGAGAGCTCAAAGCATTAGAAGTGTCAAATCCTTAGTGGAGAGAGGTAGAAGAGGTAGAGTTGGGCAGGCCGGACTTGTCCGGGGAAGAGGCCGGACTAGTCCGGAAGTCCTACGGCTTAGTCCGTTTTAGGGCAGACTAAGAGTTCCTGACTGAGATCGGACCTGTCCATTTTGGACAGACCAGCCCGTTTCTCTCTTAGTGAGAGTGTTTTTTGAGCTAAGTTCTGGTAGACCGGACTTATCCGCCTGAGTGGCCGGACTAGTCCGGGCTAGCCAGACTTTTCCATTTTCACACGGACTAAGAGTTCCTATGTGAGTTCGAGCTATTCTGTTCTAAGGCGGACTAGTCAATATGGGTGTGAGATGAGAGCTCCCACTGCTAAGTCTTGGTGGACCGGACTTGTCCGCCTTAGTGGCCAGACTAGTCCGGGTGCTCCACACTTGTCCGTTCTCACCCGGACAAATAGTTCCTGTGTGAGATCGGACTAGTCCGGTGTGATGCGGACTAGTCCGGAATTTTGGTAGGTGGCAACGGTTGGCTTCGCGACTTCTATAAAAGGAGATGCCCCGACGTCATTTAAAAAAGACCTGGAACACTAGCGCTGCCACAGCGATCCAAGAGCCCCCTTAAGCATTCTATTTTGCCTACTCACCCTCTAGAACCAATTATTGAGTGAATTTGGGTGTGTGAGGAGAAGAGAATGAAGAAATTCTTTTTTTTGCTCTCGGAGTGATCTTGTGCACTTGGTGTGAGTCTTTGTGATCTGTGGCTTGTGAGATCCGTGGAGTTTTGTTGACGTGATCAAATGGGAGCCTCAGATTGTGAGCAGCCCCAACACTTTGTAAGTTCACCCTTGATATAGTGAAGAACTAGGTTGGCCTTAGTGGCGACTTGGTAAGGAAAGGGTTGTTAAACCCGGTCCTTTGTGGACTCCTCAACGGGGACGTAGATTCCTGAGTGGAATCGAACCTCGGGCAAAAATCTTCATGTCATTTTGCACTTACATTTCATTGATCATTAGAATTGCTTAGGGTTCATTCAATCATCTCGTTATTAAAATATATTAGGTTACAATCTTGCAATCCACCTCAATACTTTGACATATTTGTTATATTAGATTGCTAGACAGTTTATCTGCTTTTTGTTAAACAAAAATTTGAAGAAAAACCCATAAAAATCAAGCTTAGACTTTTCAGCAGTCTGACCGGACTAGTCCGCCCCTGAGCCAGACTAGTCTGGCCCCTGTGTTCTAATCTCGTTGAATTAAGTCATTTCAGGTATATTAGCCTATTCACCCCCCTCTAGGCAAATTCAATTGGTATTAGAGCGGGTCTCTCCATCAAGAGTCTAACCACTCGGAGAGAAGATGGCCGGAGTGGAGGGATACGAAATTCCGTCAATGTCACAAGGTGACAACACATATGACAAGAAAAAGGACACAGATGTGCTGCAAGACCACTCGAGTGACGATGAAGAAGTTCGCCAGCTCAAGACACGACTTCGCGAGAAGCTAGGTCACTCAAGTAAAGAGAAGAAGAAGCCAAAGGATCAAGAAAGGAGTGGTCAACCGGACTACTCCCAATATCCTTTCAACTATGAACGATTAACTTCCAACAATCACTACTTAGCTATTCCTCTAGGCAAACCTCCTCAATTCGATGGAAATGATTACTCAATGTGGAAGCATAATATGAAGATGCATCAAATATACTTAAACCCTACCTTGTGGTGAATTGTCTTAACAGTTGTCCATCTTCCAAAAAATGAAGAAGATGTTACCCCGGAGCAAGCCATTCTACTTCATCGCAATTCTCAAGCAGTTGGGGTGATCACCTCATCCTTGACTCGAGAAGAGTTCAACCGAGTCGATGGATTTGAGGTGGCTAAAGACATATGGGACACACTCAAGACAGCGCATGAAGGAAACCGAGTCATTAGGGAAGCCAAGATCGAGATGATTGAAGGAGAGCTTGGGAGGTTCATCATCATGGATGGTGAGTCCCTTCAAGACATGTACAACCGTCTCAAGGTCCTCGTCAACAAGATCCGATCTTATGGATGCACCCGGTGGACGGATCATGAGGTGGTAAATAGGATGCCTCGGGCATTCATGCCTCGAAACATTGCTCGTTGCTCCTTGATCCGTGAGAGCCCTGGATATGCTCAAATGACCCCGGAGGAAGTGCTTGGAAGAATCATCAACAACGAGATGATGGAGAAGGAAGCCATGTTCTACAGCGACCTCCAAAGGTTCGCCTCCTCAAAGAAGAAAGATGTTGCTTTCAAAGCAACATCCTCATTACAAGACTTCGAAGCAAGTGATGATGACAGCCTCGACACCGATGAAGAAGAGGCACTCTTCATCAACAAGTTCAAGAGGATAATGAGAAGAAGGAAGGGGAGCAACCATTATGAGAACAAGAACAAGGAAAGGTCCAGGCCCAAGACGAAAAGAGCATGCTACAACTGTGGTGAATATGGACATTTCATTGTGGATTGTCCATATGAAGAGAGTAAGAAGAAGAAAGATGGCAAGTCTCAAGAGAAGAAATTCTTCAAGAAGAAGAAGCCATCAGGACATGCTCATCTTGGGAAGGAATGGGACTCAAATGAAGACCCATCCTCCCAGGATGAAGAGAAAGTGGCCACACTTGCCATTGGAAGGAGCAAGCTCTTCCCAGTAATTGAAGACTTCAAGTCTATATGTCTCATGGCTAAGGAGGGAAGAAGAAAGGTTAAATCTAAATTATCCTCCTCTACCTCTTCACTTGATAGCTTTTATAGTAGTAGTGATAATGAATCCATGCTTAATAATCTAAGTAGGAGCACCTTGAAAAAGATGAGTTGCTGTCGGAAGAAATCTTTGAGAAGGATGAACTCATCAACCGTCAAGAAGACATGCTCATCCTTGAAAAGGAGAGATGTCATGAGCTTGAAGAGCTCCTTGAGGTTGAAAGGGAAAGAAGCAAGGCACTTGAGCGTGAACTCGCTTTGAGCAAGGAAACTTGCTCAAATCTTGAAGACACAACTGTTGTGCTCAAGGATGAAATTGTTAACTTGACAAAAGTCAACAAGATCCTTGATACACAAGTTGAGTCTCTCAAGATCAATGCACCTTCTTCCTCTATGATTTCACCCTCCTCAAGGAAATCTCCCGAAGCAACTCAAACTTGCAAGTGCTCAAACTTAATCCTAAAACTCAAAGATGAACTTAAGTTGGCACAAAACAAGCAGTCACCGAAAGGTGGTATCTTTGACAAGGAAAAAGTGGCATATGCACGAAGTGCATATACCAATGTAAGACCTCCACATGTCAAAGATGGTCTTGGCTATTCTCGGGAGTGGAGGCAACATGCTAAAACTCCCAAGAAGAGAAAAGACTTGATTGTTTTTTTCAAGGAAGGTTCATCCAACAAAGAAAATGTAAAGAACATTGCAAACTCATCTAACGTGCCTAAAAATTAACCTCATCCTTTGTTTCATGATTTTGATGCCTCATATGTTTTATTGATACACAAATTTGGAAAGATCTATGCTAGGTATGTTGGGACACTCCACAAGAGTCCAAACCTTGTGTGTGGGTGCCCAAGTGCCTCTTGACTAACATGAAAGGACCCAACTCCGCTTGGGTACCAAAAGCTAAGGCATAACTCTATTTTATAGGCATACTCCTCTGGTGGATCAAAATGGGTGCTTGACAGTGGATGCACAAACCATATGACCGGAGAGAGAAGGATGTTTGTTAAATATCAGGAAACGAAGATCCAAGTGAAGGAATATATTTTGGGGACAATAGCCAAGGGAAAATCCTTGGCACCGGTAAAATTGCTATCTCTCCCCATCATACTCTTTCAAATGTTTTGCATGTTGACTCCCTTGATTATAACCTTCTATCCATATCCCAACTATGTGATAAAGGTTATAATTGTATTTTCACTAACGAGGGTGTGACTGTCTTGAGAAGAAGCAATGACTCAATCGCCGTTAAGGGCGTGCTCAAGGGAAAGCTTTACCTTGTGGATTTTACCACGGATAAAGCTCAAATTGACGCGTGCTTAATGGCGAAGACTAACATGGGATAGCTTTGGCATAGAAGGCTAGCCCATGTTGGGATGAGGAACTTGCAAAAACTTCTCAAGGGAGAACACATTCGAGGCTTGAAGAATGTTGTTTTTGATAAGGATAGGCCATGTAGTGCTTGTCAAGCTGGAAAGCAAGTTGGAGCTCAACATCCATCCAAAAATGTTATGACGACCACAAGACCCTTGGAGCTACTTCACATAGACCTCTTCGGCCCAATCGCCTACATAAGCATCGGCGGTAAAAAATATGGTCTTGTTGTTGTAGATGATTATTCTCGTTTCACTTGGGTGTTCTTTTTGCATGACAAATGAGAAACTCAAGGTGTGCTCAAGAAATTCTTGAGAAGAGCTCAAAACGAGTTCTACTTAAGAATTAAGAACATAAGAAGCAATAACGGCACCGAGTTTAAGAACACTCAAGTAGAAGAATATTTGGATGAAGAAGGCATCAAGCATGAGTTTTCAGCCCCCTACTCCCCTCAACAAAATGGAGTTGCTGACAGGAGAAATAGAACTCTCATTGAGATGGCAAGAACCATGCTTGATGAATACAAGACGTCGGACTGGTTGTATCTTCATCGACTTTTGAAGAAGACGTCTTATAAACTTCTAACCTGTAACAAACCAAACATCTCTTATTTTCGTGTCTTTCGGAGCAAGCGTTATATTCTCAACAAGAAGCCTAGGACTTCAAAGTTTGCTTCAAAGTCCGATGAAGGTTTCTTGCTTGGTTATGACTCAAACACCTACGCCTATCGTGTTTTCAACAAAACTTCCAGAATTGTTGAAATAGCGAGAGACGTAGTGTTTGATGAGACTAATGGCTCCCAAGTGGAGCAAGTTGATCAAAGTGTGCTAGATAAATAATAAGCTCCACAAGAAGCACTTAAAAGGATGGCACTTGGAGAAATTTTTCCTCAAGAACATCCTCAAGACTCAAATGATCATCCAACAAACAAAAATATGTCTCCCTCCCATGATCAAGCTCAAGATGAGCAAGGCCAACCTCAACAAGATCAAAACGATCAAAGTCAAGATAGAGGATTGGATCAAGGGGGAGACGAAGAAAAGAGTGACAATGAAGATGAAGATCAAAGAGTTCAACCACCTCATCCAAGAGTGCACCAAAGTTTTCAACGGGATCATCCCGTCGACAACATACTAGGAGATATCTCCAAAGGGGTGACCACTCGCTCTCGAATGGCTAACTTTTGTGAACATTACTCTTTTGTTTCCTCTTTGGAGCCCCGCAAGGTAGAAGAAGCACTACAAGATCCGGATTGCGTGGTGGCCATGCAAGAGGAACTCAATAATTTTGAAAGAAATCAATTATGGGAACTTGTGAAGCAACCCAACGCAAATGTTGTGGGAACCAAGTGGGTATTCCGCAACAAGCAAGACGAGTATGGGGTTGTAACAAGAAACAAGGCAAGACTTGTTGCAAAGGGATATGCACAAGTAGAAGGTTTGGATTATGATGAAATTTTTGCTCCCGTAGCTAGGCTTGAATCAATTCGTATGTTGCTTGCTTTTGCAACTCACCACGATTTCAAGCTATACCAAATGGATGTGAAAAGCGCTTTCCTCAACGGTCCAATCAAGGAGGAAGTGTACGTGGAGCAACCACCCGGATTTGAGGACGATAAGTATCCTAACCATGTCTTTAAACTTCGGAAAGCCCTCTATGGCCTCAAACAAGCTCCTAGAGCTTGGAAAGCCCTCTATGGCCTCAAACAAGCTCCTAGAGATTTTCTTATTAAAAATGGTTTTAGGATAGGAAAAGCAGACTATACACTCTTCACTAAGCATTTTAATGATGATTTATTTGTGTGCCAAATATATGTCGATGACATTATATTTGGTTCTACTAACAAAACTTTTTGTGGTGAGTTTTCAAAGATATGACTGAAAGGTTCGAGATGTCAATGATGGGGGAATTGAAGTTCTTCCTAGGATTCCAAGTCAAACAACTCAAGGAAGGAACGATAATAAGTCAAACCAAGTATACTCAAGACATACTTAAGAGGTTCGACATGGACAAAGCCAAACCCATCAAGACTCCCATGGGAACCAACGGACATCTTGACCTTAATAAAGATGGTCCAAGTGTGGGCCAAAAGGTATTTCGTTCCATGATAGGCTCTTTACTTTACCTTTGTGCATCTAGGCCCGACATAATGCTTAGTGTCTGTATGTGTGCACGGTTCCAAGCAGCTCCTAAGGAGTACCACTTGACAGTCGTTAAGTGAATTCTTGGATATTTGGTTCACACTCATAACCTAGGACTTTGGTATCCCAAGGGACCCAAGTTCAATCTCATTGGATACTCCGATGCCGATTATGCCGGTTGTAAGGTATATAGAAAGAGCACGTCAGGGAATTGTCAATTTATTGGTAGATCCTTGGTTTCGTGGTCTTCAAAGAAACAAAACTCCATTGCCCTATCCACAACCGAAGCGGAGTACGTCGTAGCCGGGAGTTGTTGTGCACAACTCCTATGGATGCGACAAACTCTTAGGGACTATGGTTACACCTTGAGCCATATTCCACTCCTATGTGACAATGAGAGTGCCATCAAGATTGCTCACAATCCCATGGAGCATTCTAGAACCAAACATGATATCCGTCACCATTTCCTGAGAGATCACTCTATCAAGGGAGTTTTCGTTATCTCTCATGTTAGGAGTGAGAAGCAATTGGCGGACATCTTCACAAAACCCCTTGATGAGAAACGCTTTCGTGATCTAAGGAGTGAACTGAATATCCTAGATTCTCGAAACGTTGCTTGAAGTGTGCACATCTGGTTGTTGCTTGTTTATAAACTTCGAAAACCGCATGTTTTCAACATACTACCCTAATCTCTCTTACTCTATGAAAACTATGTTCAAAAGGACTCTTTGTCAAATATGGTCATTGTTTGTTTGATGTATGCTTACTGACCATGTTTGCCAAAGTATTTGCAAAAACTTGTCCAAAAGGATCATATTCTTGAGCTAAAATTCAAATTATATGAATTTCGGCTTGTAGCCAGACTAGTCCGTCTGGGAGGCCGGACAAGTCTGGCCAAAAAGAAGTACGACTCTGGTCAGCAAAAGGGACCTGTCCGGACAAGTCCGGCCCTGCCAGACACCTGTCGCCACCGGAGCTCACCCCTGTGGAAGGGATGAGGTCCAGCCCGCGGGACACGTGTTGCCACCGGAGCTCACCCCTGTGGAAGGGATGAGGTCCGGCCCGCGGGACACGTGTCGCCACCAGAGCTCGCCCCTATGGAAGAGATGAGGTCCGGTCCCACGAGACACGTGTAGCCGCCGGATCTCACCCCTGTGGAAGGGATGAGGTCCGGTCCCGCAGGACACGTTTCACCACCGGAGCTTGCCTTTGAGGAGAGGAGAGGTCCGTCCCCCGCCGGAAATGTGACGCCCTCGGAGCTCGCCTATGAGGAGAGGGGAGGTCCGGCCCCGCCGGACACGGTGTGCCCTCGGAGCTCACCTCTGTGGAGAGGGGAGGTCCGGCCCCGGCGAACACGTGGCGCCCTCGGAGCTCGCCTGTGAGGAGAGGGGAGGTCCGGCCCCGCCTGACACGTGGCGCCCTCGGGGCTCGCCTCTGTGGAGAGGGGAGGCCCGGCCCCGCTAGACACGTGGTGCCTTCGGAGCTCACCCTGGCTGTGGCCACGTGGCAAGGTCGGACTTCACAGCGGACAAGTCCAAACCGGATTAGTCCGCCTGGGGAGGTCAGACAAGTCCGGCTCCAGAGAAGTCCGGCTCTGGTCCGCCAACCGGACTTGTCCGGACACTTAACTCGGACTAGTCCGGCCCCTGGGGACTTATCCACCCAGGGGCAGCCAGACTTCTCTCTTCACAGACTAGTCCGCTCACATCCTCTCTCAAGCCGGAAGCGCCCACAAATTGGCGATTTTCGCTTTCCTCCAGCAAAAAGCTTGTCCAATCCACGGATTGGAGACCTAAGGAGTGCGGAAACCCTTCCTCGGGCTTCGTTGCTCAAGTTTCAACTCTAGATTCATCACATTCGAAGATTTCAAGAGGTATTCTTGACCTAACCAAAAATCCTTCCTTTTCTTCACTCTTAGGTCTTTTGATAGAAACCTCTTCATAAATGTTGTTCCTAGTGTCGATGCGATCATAGCCTAGGAGTATTGCAACTTAATTCGAAGTTCTTGCGAAAAATTGTTAGGGTTAGGGTTCTTTCTGTATAACCTGGACTAGTCCGGATTTGGGTGGACAAATCCATTCTCGAGCAGACTAGTCCGGTCCTTTAACGGACAAGTCCAGTTTACACAGAACAAACTCCAACTTTAGCCATTTTTCGTGAATTCTCTTGCAATATTCCACTTCCTTGACCTCCAATATCCTGTCTCTCAGGAAATATGTCAAACTCCGACCAAATCTCCCCCCTTCCAAGTCCCACGGTCGAGGAGGCTCGACAAGCACTTCATCGGCGCATTGTCGAAGAAAGGGCAGCAAAGGAGGCCCAAGCGGCTAAAGAAGCCGTCCATCGAGAGGCAAGAACAAAGAAGAAGCATGAACTCGATGAGGAGGAAAAAATTGCCCAAGCCGTTGAAGAATCCTTGAAGGATCAACGGAGAAAGAAAAGGGCCGAACATGAAGCCCAGAGCTCCCAAGCTGCTAGTGCCTCAGAGCCCAAGAGAAAGAGGCTGGTCACCTTGGGAGATAAAGAGCGGGAAAAGGAGAAGGAAAAAGAATCCGAGGGTAGGGATCCTCGTGATCCAAATAAGAGTAAGGCTCCACTTCCTGAGCAGCCCAAGAACAAAAAGGCAACTGCCAAAGCACCGACAAACAGAGCAGGAGGGATAAAAATCAGAGAGAAAGGGAAACCGAAGCCCATCGGCCCCTTAAAGATGTCTGCCCCTGCTAGAGACCCAAGACTGTAGCCCAACAATCCGGCCTTTGTATTCAAAGGAAAGGGGGCTGAAAAGGTGAGAAGGTTGAGGATGGATAAAGTCTATGACTATGAGAAACATACAGCCGACCCTAGGTTTTGGCGTGACTTTCACTGCAATTACTACCGCTTGGTATACCTAAAAATGAAGACCCCAGTCACTCAAGTTCAATGGGTAGATTGGGACTACATGGCCAAAGGGAGCACAAAGCTTTTGATGCAGTGATTGAAGCCGCAGAGCGCCATGGAATCAAGGAAATCATGAGCTTCAAGTGTGACTTGAACATTGAGGTTATTGTGCAGTTCTACACCACTGTGTACTTCTCCACCTACGGTGACCGGAAAATCACCTGGATGACTCATGGAGAGCAGTACTAAGTCACCTATGAGAGGTTTGCACAGATACTTGGCCTCGAGAAGCACTTGGATCATGAGATTATCATTTCTAGTCTCAAGGCAGTGGATAGGGATCAACTTGACTATATGTATCCTAGTCATGTTCCCTTTGAGGCCGGGCTTGCTAAGAACATCAAGCCGTTCTATAGCATCCTCAACTAGATTCTAAGGAGGACCATTGCCCCCAAGAATGGAGATGCAGGGGTAATTCAAGGAAACTTAAGGCATCTCCTCCTCTTGATAGATGGTGAAGAGAAGTTCAACCTTGTTGAGCATATTTATGATGACATATTCAACATCTCTCACACTCCCAACCGCTCATGTGGTTATGCACCATACATCATGTGCCTAATTGAGAAGGTGTTGGGAATAATCTTTGTCAAGGATGTCACTCATCGACCTCTCCGTCCTCAGCTACCCCCCATTCTGCGAGAACCCTCAAGGAGGAAAAATGCTCAACCTCCGTCCAACTCAGTGGTCCCTTCTAGCTCAGCGGCTCCCCCATCATCTCCTCCTCCGCAGTCCATGAGCGGATTCTTCAAGTGCTTCAACGCACTTTTCGCCTCCTGTCGGCGTGTGGAGGTCCGGACTCGATGCATGGAGAGGCATCACGAGAAGTACCTCAAGGCTGTGTGCGACAAGCTTGAGGTACCCATGTCTCCCCCTGAGGAGAGTGATGGGGAACTCACTCCATATCCAGAGTTCACCACTGATGAGCTCGCCCAGTTCAGGGAAGATGGAAGCTCTTCCAAGGCCGTGCCTCCATCCACCACCGCCGACGAAGAAGAAGAGGATACAGAGGCTACGAAGAGCGATGAAAATGGAGATGAAGAAGAAGACGAAGAAGATGACGAGTACACTTAGGCATATCTTCCTCCCTCCTTTCCTTTTTGGTGCCTTGATGCCAAAGGGGGAGAAATGTGATTTTTATCATCTTCTAGTCTCGTAATAGATCTTTTTGACATGGCTATCTGTGTTTTATGTTTTATGTATCACTATCTTTTGTGTAACACTACGTGTTGGATTTTATGGCTGTTTTATGCTTATTGTCTTATCACATTTTTATTTTTGAGCATAACACGTAGGCACCCCACCATAACATGTGAATGTATGCCAACTCCCCACTTTTACTCTTGCATACATTCAGGGGGAGTTTTGCATACGTACACTTGTTATAAAAATAAAATTTTTACCTCTTATGTTGAAACTTAATGTGTTGTCATCAATCACCAAAAAGGGGGAGATTGTAAGTGCATCCAGGCAACCCCGTGGGTTTTGGATGATTGATGACGATAGATTAAGAGACTAATGAGCTGAGATGATCATAAACACAGGACATTTCCAAGGCGGACACCTAAACTCTCAAAAAGGAAAAAAGATGAAGAATGGCGTCGAAGACTCAAAAAGTAGAAATTAGGGTTTCACTTGAGTCTTTAGTAGGCCAGCCGTGTAAAAGAAGGAGTGTGTGTGTCAAGTGCATTGAGATCATAGAAGAGAGCTCAAAGCGTTAGAAGTGTCAAATCCATAGTGGAGAGAGGTAGAAGAGGTAGAGTTGGGTAGGCCGGACTTGTCCGGGGAAGAGGCCGGACTAGTCCGGAAGTCCTACGGCTTAGTCCGTTTTAGGGCGGACTAAGAGTTCCTAACTGAGATCGGACCTGTCCATTTTGGACAGACCAGTCCGTTTCTCTCTTAGTGAGAGTGTTTTTTGAGCTAAGTTCTGGTAGACTGGACTTATCCGCCTGAGTGGCCGGACTAGTCCGGGCTAGCCAGACTTGTCCGTCATCACACGGACTAAGAGTTGTTGTGTGAGTTCGGGTTAGTCCGTTCTAAGGCGGACTAGTCAATATGGGTGTGAGATGAGAGCTCCCACTGCTAAGTCTTGGTGGACCGAACTTGTCCGCCTTAGTGGCCGGACTAGTCCGAGTGCTCCACACTTGTCCGTTCTCACCCGAACAAATAGTTCCTGTGTGAGATCGGACTAGTCCGGTATGATGCGGACTAGTCCGGACTTTCGGTAGGTGGCAACAGTTGGCTTCAAGACTTTTATAAAAGGAGATGCCCCGACGTCATTTAAAAAAAACCTAGAACCCTAGCGCCGCCACAGCGATCCAAGAGCCCCCTTAAGCCTTCTCCCTTGCCTACTCATCCTCTAGAACAAATCCTTGAGTGGATTTGGGTGTGTGAGGAGAGGAGAAGGAAGAACTTCATGTTTTGTCTCTCGGAGTGATCTTGTGCACTTGGTGTGAGTCTTTGTGATTTGTGGCTTGTGAGATCCGTGGAGTTTTGTGGACGTGACAAGTGAGAGCCTCAGATTGTGAGCAGCCCTAACACTTTGTAAGTTCACCCTTGAGATTGTGAAGAACCGGGTTGGCCTTAGCGGCGACTTGGTGAGGAAAGGGTTGTTAAACCCGGTCCTTTGTGGACTCCTCAACGGGGACGTAGATTCCTGAGTGGAATCGAACCTCGGGCAAAAATCTTTGTGTTATTTTGCAGTTACATTTCATTGATCATTAGAATTGCTTAGGGTTCGTTCGATCATCTCATTCTTAAAATATCTCAGGTTACAATCTTGCAATCTACCTCAATAATTTGACATATTTGTTATATTAGATTGCTAGACAGTTTATCTGCTTTTCGTTAAACAAAAATATGAAGAAAAACCCATAAAGATCAAGATTACACTTTTCAGCAGTCTGACCAACCTAGTCCGCCCCTGAGCCAGACTACTCCGGCCCCTGTGTTCTAATCTCGTTGAATTAAGTCATTTTAGGTATATTAGCCTATTCACCCCCCTCTAGGCAAATTCACCTTTGGACATGCCTTATTGAGGGTGGTGTAGTCGATGCACATACGTAGCTTCCCGCCAGGCTTGGGAACGACAACAGGGTTGGCCAACCATCGTGGATGGTGGACATGTCGGATGAAGTCGACATCGAGCAGCTTCTTAATTTCTTCATGGATGAAGTCTTGCTGCTCGATGGATTGCTTCCGAGGCTTCTGTTGTACCGGCCTGGCGTCGGGGTGGATCTTCAGTTGGTGCTGAATCACCTCCCTGTGGATCCTGGGCATTTCCGACGGTTGCCAGGCAAACACGTCGACATTGGCCCAAAGGAAGGTGACGAGCGCGTCTTCTATTTGCCTCCCAGGCCCCCGGCGATTCGGGTGGTCTGGGGACATCAGGACCGACTTGAACGACCTTGACTGGTACGCCCTCGCCGTCCGAGGGCTGCACGTGGGGTGCAGATGTCACCCCTCGCTGACACATGCTTGGAGGCAGCCGACTAGCTTTAGTGTGACCGGAGGCAGCCTCCTGTGTTGCTGCTAGTGCTTGGAGCTTTTCCAGCGCTGAGACAGCCGCGGTGCGGCCACCGCGAATCTTGAGGATGCCACTCGGGGTTGGCATCATCAAGACCAAGTAGTCGTAGTGGGCTACCATCATGAACCGGTACAGAGCTGGTATTCCGATTATGGAGTTGAAGGGGAGGCTGACCTCCGCAACGTCGAAGACGCCGCTCTCCGTACGATAGTTCTCAGGTGTCCATATTTTCACCGGGAGGGAGATACTACCGCACGGGAGCATGGGGTCCCGACCTACCTCCGAGAATGGTCTCGAGGGGGTAAGCTGGGTCAAAGGGATCTGCAGCTTCTTGAAAGCTACAAGACTGATAATGCTGAGGGCCGCCCCGCCAACGATCAATACGTGGTAGAGCTTCACGTTGGAGATGGTCGGGGCGACGAGGAGAGGAAGCTGCCCGGCGCCTGCCATGTTCTTGGGGCAGTCGGAGGCGTCGAAGCTGATCAACGTCTCCATCCATTTGCGATGTGGCGTCGGCCCCGGGACTGGAGCGACATCTGCCACTGCTCGACGGAGGGTCTTGACGGCTCGCCTAGATGAGACATCGGAAGAATCCGCGTACATCACACAGAGTGCGCCGGATGCTTGGATGCCGGCTTGGGTATATCTATGGGCTCTGGAGCGGGGGCTGGCCTCATCGTCTCCCGCCTGGAGACGACGGCGAGCTGGGCGAGAAGGTTCGCCATGAGAAGTGATGTTCACCATGGTGGCGTGGAGAGCGTGGAAAGCCCCCCTTCCTGGTGCGCCAAATGTCGGAGTGTGAGCTGCGACACTTCTCCCAGCCTGCTTGGAAGCAGCCCACGAGGTTCTTTTTTTTGGAGGGGGCTTGACGCCCTACGCGACCTGGGCTCGAGAGAGCGGATGAACACAAAGATTTACATGGTTCGAGCCGTCGGAGCGTAATACCCTACGCCCACTGGTGTGCTTGTTCTGTTGCTTGAGCGTCAGTGCTTGTGCGTTGTGGGATCTGAATGCGAAAATCGGGAACCTCCAAGAAGGTCACCCTGGTCCTTTTATAGCTCAAGGATGGGGTGGTTACAATGTGGCTCGGAGCCCGACAAGTGGCCCCAGTGCTATGTGAACACTATACACGATCTAGGGCTTCGTCCTCTGAGTAGAGTGGACGACGGAAGAGTTAAGTCCCGCCGTCTAGCGTGCTGAGCGCCCCTGACCGCGTGTCAGGTGATAATGAAGATGCCATCTTGTCGCCGCATCTCCTCGCCATGCTTGGGCGGCTTCGTGCTGTTGGGTGGCACTGTACTGCTGTCATGCCTTGCTGTCCTGTCTTGTCACCGTAATGGCGAACGGGCAAAGGACGGAGGCGTGTGTAGTGCGGATGCTTCTAGGGAAGGTGCGTGCCTTGAATGTGAAGCCTGACAGCGCACTTCCTTCTTGACTTCGTCAACCCACGGTCCCCAACGGATCGTGGGGCACATGGCGGCTTTGGAGCCCTTATTGACGGGTTTGGTGCTAGTGGACATGTGTTGCTCCGGAGCTGTCCTCGGCGGGGAGGTGGCTCGGAGCCTGGGGACACGTTGCAGCTCCGGACCTCACCTCAACGGAGAGGCTCGGGCCGAAGCTCGGGGCACGTGTCAGCACCGGAGCTGTCCTCAGCGGGGAGGCTCGGGCCAGAGCCCGGGACACGTGTTAGCACCGGATCCGTCCTCAGCGGGGAGGCCTCGGCCGGAGCCCAGGACACGTGTCAGCCCTAGTGCTGTCCTCTTTGGGGAGGTGGGTCGGAGCCAAGGGACACGTGGTAGTCCCGGACCTCACCTTGGCGGGGAGGTTCGGACCGAAGCCCACCGCACGTGTCAGCTCCGAAGCTCAAGCGCACGTGTCAGCCCCAGGGCTGGCCATGGGGCCAAGGGCAGGTGGCTTACGCTGGGGCCCGCCTCGGCGGGGAGGCGGGGCCCAGTTGTATTTTACCCACTATGCGTGGGCACCCGGTCTGCAGGATACTCACAACCTCTAATTCTAAAGCATGCAATCTTCTATCCTGACAAATTTCACGTCGAAATTGTCGATCTCAGTGGGCCCATTGAGCAAAAGGCATCGTTTTTCTTTGTAAATTTCCCCATGTTCATAGAAATTTAATTTACATCATTAAATTAAATGCAGCGTTATCCATATGTCAAAACTGTCAGTTAAAATCCTGAGTGTTAGGGGCAGATTGCATACAATGACATCAATTTAGGCTTACCAAATTTCATTTTAAATGTGCAGACATGGAGCGAGCCTGCCTATGTACCATCAACCTGGTGCCTCTTCTTTCTTTTAGATAATCCTGGTGCCTCTTCTACTTCGCAGTAAAAAGATTAATGATGTGATTCATGCTATTGTAAAATGTTATGAATTAGAAGTTTGCAAGTATTAGTATCATAGATGGACCTCACATGTCATGGACACATTGATGGTAAATTGCGGATTGTAAATTTTCTTGGTGGCATATATGAAACTGTCCCAAGATTAATCGGAGTTTGTTTGTCATTTTAGGGAAGGATAAAAGGTAAAGAGATGAAATGGAGATGGGAAACAACGGAGTTGTATTGGCCGGGCCCAAGGTCAGTCTAAGCATTGCGCCAGTTCGAGAAACAAAAACAGGCCGTTCTAAGATGGTACCTGGACATTCTTATGGGCCTACTTTAGAAAAGGGCCACTGTTTCTAGAAAGAAAACCGCTAGAACTGTATTTGCCCAAATTTCGACTGTTTATCCACAATCGAGCTAGATAGCACACATATGTGCAGAATTAATGTAGTGTAAACGTTCTTATGTTCGATCCAATCTGTGACAAGTAATCATGATAGGAGAAAGTATTCTACGATGTCTAGCCGGAGAACGTCTTCTTATCTAAATAGAAAACTGCTACACGTAACAAAGATATAATTCACACGTCATTCATGGCTTCTTTTTTGCAGGGATGGGGTTTTATAAAACAATATATGATCTTAAAACCTGGAAAACAAACCAAATGCACGATTTTATAAGATAGAATGACCACAAAAGCATGGGGTTTTACGAAGTTATTCTAAAAAAGATGCAACAAAGGAGAAAAAAGAATAGAGTTTGGAATGAATGCGATTTCATGGCAGTCGTGATTCGACTTGCTGGCCGCCTAAATCTCAGGCTCACGGTCAGTTGTGATAACCGCGCCATGCAATGTGATGTCTCGATATATGCTGCGTGTATCTGTTATAGCCTCAGTAGGTTTGGGTTTGCACAAACAAATGAATGTGGCATTATACGTGTTAGATGAAAGTGGCAATTTCATGAGAAAATCCGAAAAGTCGCGCTTGAAACAACGATAAATATCGACACAGAATTCGGTCGAGAAAATCGCACGTATCGATCTATTTTTCGAGGAATCGCTGAAGTTATTGTCACAGGCGTGAGAAGTCGTTGTAGGCGTTGGTGGCGACGTTGGACAGCAACACCCGATCTCGGCGGTAGGCGATCACCCATGATGAAGATTACGAGCAGTCGCGTGAAGCGCTTCCTAAAAACCTTATTCACCCTATCCCGGTGCAGGATTACACGAACGAGAGGTTTCGGAGACTTGCTCTCCCGATCATCGGTGCACGCCGGGGTTCGGGATGGAGTAGGCTATGATGGCGGTGCAAGGAAGAGAACATGAATAGATGGGATCGTGGGATGCTTTTTCCTGCCGTGCACGTCCGCTATTTATAGAGAAGCCTAATTCAATTTTTTTGCAGCAAAATAAAAACTGGGCATGACTCGAGGCTCAAATTCATAAGAACACGCGCGCGTGTGTGGTGCGGGGGCAGGGCAGGGCGAGCCAGGAGGAGGAGGAGGAGCGCGCATGGCCCACTCTCCTCACTTACTCAAGGAGTGGAATAACAACCTCCCTGGATTCCACCCCTTCAACTTCCCATGTGGGACTAAACAATTAGCACCACTCTCTCTTGCACTAATGGGTCTTTGAGATTTATTTGGAATTATTCCAGAATTATGGTTAATGGGCATAGCCCAAATTCCAACAATCCCACACCAGATCTCAAAGTCATTAGGAGAGACATCACTCTCGTTTCTTGTTTGGTATACTAGTGTTTCAGTAAAGACTGTTAAGTTGAACTTCTGTCTAGATTCTTAACTTAAATCAGTTCACAACTTAAACAATGGATTGTGCCTTGAGTTGCAAGTTTTGTGTGAATCTGTTTTCACCCAAAGACCATTACTAGTACTTGACTACCAGTAGTCTACCCCGTGGGTAGAGCATATGAATCATACTCCGTGGTCTCTTTATGAGTTTTCTAGAGATCACCCTAATCTCACAGACTGCGACGTTAGACAGTCAGAGCTCATATAGGTGCGTTTCTTTCAACATTGCCCCATAGGGCAACATCTTTGCTACACATAGCAAACAGAAACATATTAAGGCATATCACCAACCTGCCTTACAGTTTCAGAGTATAAGTGTACATCTTCATATAGAGAGGGCCTTAGTAAATTACTCTCCTAGGTGAACCACTAGCTTGTTTTCCCATGTTCAAGTTCACGATATCTCCGATCACATAGGTTGGGTTTCCACTATGGTGTCACATTCATGGGTCTCAGTCCCATCTCCCTCGATGCACTTTCTATCACATTACGTGAGTTTTTATCTGTTTGTATGTATGAAATAGTTATGACTTCGGAGTTTCTCATTTTTCTGACAGATTTTATTCGCCTCTTAACATGTCTTGATGATTTTGCATTATCCTTAGTACTGGTCACTTTAGCAATCACAGTTTGATTGTCACAGTTCATAAGGATTGCCGGCAATGGTTTCTCAAGCACATGTAAATCCATCAAGAGCTCTCGTAGCCATTCTGCCTCCGTAGTTGCTGTCTCTAAAGCGGTGAGTTCTGCTTACATGGTTGATCTTGTCAATATGCTATGTTTGCAAGATCTCCATGATATAGCACCACCAGCTAGAGTGAACACATATCCACTCTAAAATACACTCATCAATATCAGAGATCTAGTTCGAATCACTATAACACTCAGGCATGGCCGAATGCCCAGTATAGTGAAATCCATAACTCATTGTACCTCTTAAGTAGCGCATAACCCTTTCAAGTGCATGCCAATGATCTGTATCTGGGTTTGACATGAACCTGCTCAGTTTGCTCACAACAAATGAGATACCAGGACAGGCTGCGCTTGATAAGTACATGAGTGAACCAATCATCTGAGAATATTTAAGTTGATCTCTTGGCTCTTGCTTATTCTTTCTGAGTATCACACTGGGATCACTACTAGAAAATTAGTCTATTGCCACACATCGCATTGCAACAATGTAAATCTCGTTGTGATAGTTATATGTTATTGCCACCATCTTCATAAATGGTTGTGATACCATTACAATATTACCACCAATATCGTCCAGTGTGATGATCTTGAATTTCATTGCAAGTGATAGAAGTTATGACCACTATTTATAAAATCATTGCAATATGTTTGTCAATATTGCTACAAATTTTAAATCATTGCGAGATGTGAGTCTTATTGCCATAAAAAAAATGGTTACAATTTAGTTAAATGTATTAAAACAAATATTTTCTGTTGCCATAGTCATGTTGTTTGTTGCAAAATATTACTCTATATTGCAACAAAGGTTTAAATTCATTCATTAAAAAGGTTGTATTGCCACAAAAAGAAATTAGTTGGCATATAGGAATATATTTTGTTGTAATTTAGCATTATATTGCAACGAATATTCACTATTTTCATGATCTTGTTTGTATATTAGTATAATTAGTTTGTCCTATAACAAAACATATCCTTGCTCTGGTGGTAGATTAGTTTACTGCCACTATTGAGACCTAGGTTCGAATCTTGTTTAAGGCACTTTTTTAAGGACCAGACAAATAACACAGACTGTCGGTACCCTCAATATGGGGTACCCCCGCGGACAGGGGAAATCGTCTAAGGACTTTGCCCCCTCCGCAGGGGCAAGCTCCGAAAGCCCTACGTGTCCTGCGGGGCCGGACCTCCCTCTCCTCAGAGGAGGGCTCCGGGCCCGCCTCGTGGCCGGCAGAGCCGGACCTCCCTTCTCCGCAGGGAGGGCTCCGAAGGCTCCACGTGTCCAGCGGGGCCGGACCTCCCTCTCCTCAGAGGAGAGCTCCGGGCCCGCCACGTGGCCAGCAGAGCCGGACCTCCCCCCTCCGCGGGGAGAGCTCCGAAGGCTCCACGTGTCCAGCGGGGCCGGACCTCCCTCTCCTCAGAGCAGAGCTCTAGGCCCGCCACGTGGCCAGCAGAGCCGGACCTCCCCCCTCCGCGGGGAGAGCTCCGAAGGCTCCACGTGTCTAGCGGGGCCGGACCTCCCTCTCCTCAGAGGAGAGCTCCGGGCCTGCCACGTGGCCAGCAGAACAGCACTACCTTCCCCAGCGCGGTAGGCAGCAAGAGTAAAGACGCACCATACCTTGTCCGTACAAGGTATTCAAGACCCGCGCCTTCCCAAGACGCGGAGACGCGGAGCACGCCGCTGTCAGGTGCCGTTGTGCCCAGTCACATCGCAGTGAAGACTGGCACGACGCGTCAGAGACTGTACACCAATAAACACAGCGACAAGACATCCCCTGCCATCATCAACCACTACGCCTAGCTTGCGGCGTGGGCAGGGCGGCAAGACGAAGACTTAGAAGCCCTCGCCAGAGACAGCTACCGGCGTAACTACAGGATACGGTAGATGGCAGGCAATCTCCCCGGGACCACCTGTCGGGTCCCGGGCCCACCTTGTAAGCCGCCCTAGCCTTGGACTATAAAAGGCTCGGGTACGCAACGTTACAAGGGGTTCAGCTCTCTGCACACTCACACTCGGGGTTCGAACTCCAGTAGACATTCTAGCACTCAACTCATCCTCAAGCAATACAACGAGCACCTCTGCTCACCGTGGACGTAGGGTTTTACGCTCCGGCGGCCTGAACCACGTAAAAAACCCCTGTGTTCATCCTTTTCCTTCGTCCAACTACGCTTAAGCTCTCCGCGGGGGACTAGCCCCTCCGAAAAAGAACCTCCGTGGGCTGCCCAGTGCAGGCCCGAGGGAAGTGTCGACAGCTACACTTTGACATTTGGCGTGCCAGGTAGGGGGCTTCTCCCTCGCGCGACGAGCTTACGCCGACGAAGATGACAAAGCATCCGTCCGTGACAAGCTCTCCTCGCCCCCGTTCCCGGTGAACGGTGACCAGTGGGGACTACGTCTCGACACACTCGGGACGGAGTGTGTCGGGGCAAGCTGGAAGCCAGCAGCCGACTCCAGCAACGCGGACTCCAGCAAGCCCAAGATTGGCTGCAGCGCTGAGTGTCTCCCATGGGAGCGCACTAGCTGCAGCACGAGCGCTTCTGCGCAATCCACCTGCTGGGGATGCGCCTCAAGCAGCGACCCAGCAGTGGATTCGCGATGTAGACCGTCTCGTCGTCGCCGCCGCCAACCCTCAGCTTCGGCGGGGACGACGCCCCAGTCAACCGGATGTGTCGCTGTCGCACACGCCAGCGGTTGACGGGCATACAGCAGACTCCCGCTCCACCAGGCTCCCATCGGCAGACCTGAGGTCGGAGCTGGAACGACGTCACCTGGGCGAAGATGCCCGCGTGTCCATCGAGCGACGGTGAGAAAGGCGTCGCAACCAAGAGGCCGGCGACAGCATGTCGACCGCCTCGACCCAGCCTGAGCCGCAGACGTTCGCTACACGATCTCTGCCCCAGGCATACGCCACGCAGCATATGCCTCAGCCATATGCCCTGTAAATGGCGCCTCCGGTTTATGGTGCACCTTTGCCCATGCCGGGGTACACGGTGCCAACAGCGGACCAAGCGCTCGCGGCACCGACACCTGCAGCAACAGGAGCAGAGTGTGCAGCCCTGGTGCCACACCTTCGCTTTCGTAATGTGGCCGCGCAAGTTCCAGCCACACCTGCCAGAGAAGTACGACGGCAGCGTCAACCCGGCGGAGTTCCTCCAGATCTACTCCACCACCATCCTTGCTGCAGGAGGGGATGAGGCCGTCATGGCCAACCACTTCCCCGTCGCCTTGACCAGCCCAGCACGGTCTTGGCCCATGAATCTCCCCCAGGGTTACATAACCTCCCCGGGAGAGCTCTGCTGGCAGTTTACTGCGAACTTCGGCAGCTCCTACACCTGGCCTGGCACGGAGCTCGACCTCCACGCCATCCAACAACAACCTGGAGAGTCGCTGCGCTCCTTCATCTAGCGGTTCTCCCAGGTGCGGAACACCATCCTCCATATCTAGAATGCTTCTGTGGTGGTGGCGTTCCGATAGGGTGTAAGGGACAAGAAGATGCTCGAGAAGCTCGCGACCAGAGAAGTGCGTGACGTCGCGGAGGTCTTCAGCCTGGCGGACAAGTGCGCCAGGGAAGCAGAAGGGCGCAACTGGCACTCACAGCCAGCCTCCGAAGCCGGAGGACAGCCCAGACCAAGCGCTGCTCTCCATGGGAGCGGCAAGATCATGCTGCCGACGAAGCTCCCGTTGCTGCAGCTGCAGCACCCACCGGAGCTCGGGGCCCACGCCCCGACAAGAGGCCGCGACAGTCACCAGCCCCAGACGGTGACCACGGCGAGCCGTGCCCCGTGCACAACACCAGCAGCCACACTGCTGCTGAGTGCCGGGAAATCCAGAAGCTTGCGGAGCGCTCCCGCAAGGGGAAGCAACTGCGTGCGGACGCCCCTCCCTTCCATTAGAGGGAGGGCAAGCAGAAGGTCAACGCCCGGGACAACGTCGACCACCAGATGGAGTTCTAGGAGCCCCAACACGCCGTAAAGGTGGTGCACGACCACGAGGGCTCCAGCTCCAGCAACAACGAGCGCCGGAAGGCGCTCTACGTCATCTATGGCGGGTCCTCTGACCCCTCGTCTCAGAGTGCAGTCAAGACTCTGCGCCGAGCAGTGGCGTCGGTGGCTCCTGTCCCAAGTGCAGCACCGCACCTCAAGTGGATGGGGACCCCCATCAGCTTCGACGCCACCGACTGCCCCAAGAACATGGCTGGGGCCGGGCAGCTACCGCTCTTGGTAGCTCCCACCATCGCCAACGTGAAGATGTACCATGTTCTGGTAGATGGCGGGGCCGGCCTGAACCTCATCAGCTGCGCAGCTTTCCAGAAGATGCAAATCCCAATGGCCAAGCTCACCCGCTCGAGCCCGTTCTCAGGGGTAGGGCCGGGACAAGTCGTCCCCTACGGCAACATCAGCCTTCCAGTCACCTTCGGGGTACCGGACAGCTACCGGACAGAATACATTCTATTCGATGTGGCGGAGATTGACCTCCCCTTCAACGCCATCATTGGCAGGCCAGCCCTGTACCGGTTCATGGCAGTAGCCCACTACGGCTACCTTGTATTGAATATGCCTACACCAACAGGCGTCCTCAAGATCCGTGGAGATCGCATTGCTGCAGTGTCAGCCTTGGAGAAGCTCCAAGCACTTGCAGCAGCCCGAGCACCAGCCCCTGGCGGTGCAGAACGGGCCAGCTCCACCCGAGTGCACGCCACCGTGCCTCAACCTCAGCACCCCGTGTGCAACCCCTCGACGAGGGCGATGTTCCCCTGAAGGTCGTCCAAGTCGGCGCCGATGCTGCCCAGACCACCCGGATAGCAGGGGACCTGGACACCAAATAGGAAGGCGCGCTCATCACCTTCCTCCGGCACAACGTCGACGTGTTTGCATGGCAACCGTCGCAGATGCCGGGGATCCCTAGGGAGGTGATCGAGCACCATCTGAAGGTCTTCCCCGATGCCCGGCCAATCCAACAGAAGCCCCGCAAGAAGTCCATCGAGCGACAGAACTTCATCCGTGAAGAAATCAAGAAGCTGCTGGACGCTGGCTTCATACGGGAAGTCCACCACCCCCGGTGGTTGGCGAACCCCATCGTCGTCCCAAAGACCGGCGGGAAGCTCCGGATGTGCATCGACTACACCAGTCTCAATAAGGCATGTCCCAAAGATCCATTCCCTCTCCCTAGAATATATCAAATAGTAGACTCTACATCAGGCTGTGATTTGTTGTGCTTCCTAGACGCCTACTCAGGCTTTCACCAAATCGCTATGTCTAGAGAAGATGAAGAACACACTTCTTTTATCACAGTAGACGGCCTGTATTGTTATGTCTCTATGCCTTATGGTCTAAAGAATGCTCTTCCCACCTTTGTGCGTGCTATGCACAAAACCTTTGGAGAGCTAATAAGAGACTTAGTTGAGGTGTATGTCGATGACATCGTTGTCAAAGTTAGGCAGAGCTCATCCTTGTTAGATAACCTAGCTCTAGTCTTTGACAAACTGCACTCCACATGCACTAAGCTGAACCCAGATAAATGTGTGTTCGGCGTATCCTCTGGGAATCTCTTAGGGTTCCTGGTCTCACACCGAGGGATCGAAGTCAACCCAGAGAAGATCAAGGCCATCGACCTGATGCGCCCCCCGCCCGTGTCAAGGATGTCCAGAAACTCACAGGATGCTTAGTTGCACTGAGTCGGTTTATACCGAGGCTAGCAGAGCGGGCAATTCCCTTCTTTAAGCTCCTGCGCAAATCCGGTCCTTTTTCTTAGACCGTCGAAGCAGAAGAAGCATTCCAGGAGTTGAAGCAGCTCCTGACGATCCTACCCATCATGGTATCCCCCGAGTCCGGAGAGCACTTGCTGCTCTACATCGCGGCGACAACAGAGGTGGTGAGCATGGTCCTCGTCGCAGAGCGGTCGGACCCCTCATCGCCGCAACCTGCTCTGGTAGCAGAAACCAAGCACCAGGAGACCGCGGAGGCTTAAGACGACCTCCCGGAGCTCCAGGGTGACCTCCCGGAGGTCCAGCGGGACCTCTCGGAGCTCCAAGATAACCTCCCGGAGGTCCAAAGGGACCTCACAGGAGAGCAAGACGACCTTCCGAAGGTCTAGGACGGCCACCCGGAAGTCCAACGGGACCTCCCGGAGGTCCAAGACGGCCTAGAAGCCCCCGGGTCCTAGCTCCCGGAGGCTCCCCCGGACCCGTCTACCTCCTTTCCGCCTGAGCCAATGGAGGAAGACATCTCAGGCCCAGGGGGAGGGTCCGGACCATCCAGAGGCCTGTCTACTACATCAGCGATATCCTCCATGACACCAAGACAAGGTACCTGGAGGTCCACAAGCTGCTGTATGCAGTACTCGTGGCGTCCAGGAAACTCCGCCACTACTTCCAGGCCCACCGGATCTCGGTGGTCACCTCCTACCCGCTGAAGGCCATTCTTCACAGCCCCAACGTGACCGTCAACGTCGCTAAGTGGGCGGCGGAGTTGGCGGAATTCAAGCTGGACTTCCTACCTCGACACGCGGTCAAGAGCCAAGCACTGGAAGACTTCGTGATCGAGTGGACGCCATCGCCAACCAACCCAGGGGGCCACGAAGACAGTGAACCAAAGCCCCGAGCTTCGGTCTTCACCGGGCCTCAATGGACGCTCTTCTTCGACGGTTCCTCGTGAAAGCAGGGGGCCGGTGCCAGCGTACTGCTTCTCATGCCATCAGGGGAGCAGTTTGGGTACATGGTGCGTCTCAATTTCAAGGCAACCAACAACATAGTAGAGTATGAAGCCCTCATATTTGGCCTAAAGACAGCACTATCTCTGGGCGCTCGCCAGTTGTTGGCACAGGGCGACTCCCAGCTAGTCATCAAGCAAGTCAAGGGTGAATGCTCCTGCAATGACCCGCAACTAGCTGCCTATCTGCTCCATGTGCAGATGCTTGAGAAAGACTTCCTCGCCTTGGAGCTGCACCATGTACCGCGTGCCGACAATGCTGCGGCCGACAACCTCTCAATGAAGGCCTCCACCGGTGCCCTGGTGCCCGAAGGAGTCTTCGAGAGGACGTTGCTGCGGCCCACAGCCCGTCCTGCCGAGCCGGGTGAAGGGGGTGGGACCAGCACCTCGAAGCTGGCAATCCCGGTGGCCCTGCTACTATGGACGCCACCAAGGATCGTAAGCGTCACTGGGGACTCTGTGCTACCCAACGCTCAAGATCCAGAAGCTCAAGTCAAACCCGATGCATCGATCACGGAGTTCCAGGACTACTTGAAAGACAATATCCTCCCTGATGAACGTGTATCCGCTGAACGGATCGTGCGCATGGCTAAAAGGTACGCGCTGGTAGAAGGGGATCTCAACCGGCGTGGCGCCAACCATGTCCTATTGCGGTGCATAACCCAGGGGGAAGGCTGCGACTTGCTCGCTGAGATCCATGGAGGCGAATGTGGGACTCACTCTTCCTCACGCACGCTCGTCGGTAAAGCCTTCCGGCATGGCTTCTACTAGCCGACAGCACTCTGGGATGCAGTCAAGCTGGTCAAAAGAGCTGCAAGGCATGCCAGTTTCATGCCAAGCAGATCCACACACCGGCTCAGGTGGTACAGATGATCCCGCCCTTGTGGCCGTTCGTGGTATGGGGGTTGGACATCCAGGGGCCATTCCCCAAAGCCGTCGTGGGATTCTGGTACCTCTACGTCGCCATCGAAAAGTTCACCAAGTGGCCGGAAGCTACACTCATCATCACCATCATCAAGCAATCCGCAGTCAAGTTCATCAAGTCGATTGTCTGCAGGTTCGGGGTCTCGAACAGAATCATCACTGACAACGGGACCCAGTTCACCAGCGCAGCGTTCCAAGACTACTGCGGAGACCTCGGTATCCAGGTGTGCTATGCCTCCGTTGCTCACCCAAAGAGCAATGGGCAAGTCGAGAGGGCCAACGTCGAGATTCTTCGAGGCCTCAAGACTCGCACCTATGTCGGCTTGAAGAAACATGGTGCCAAGTGGGTGGACGAGCTTCCGAGCACACTGTGGGCTAACCTGACATCCCAAAGCCGGGCCGCCCGGGAGACTCCCTTCTTCATGGTGTACGGGGCCGAAGCTGTGCTTCCCCCAGAAATCACCATGGGGTCTCTCCGTGTCCGAGCTTACAACGAAGCCACGAAAGACAACCTCCGGCGTGAAGACATCGACCTCGTCGATGAGGCTCGATTACACGCAACGCTCCGCAACGCACGGTACCGGCAGGCACTCCGGCGCTACCACTAAAGGACCGTGCGTGTTCAGGAGCTCCAAGAAGGTGACCTGGTGCTGCGGCGCATACTTTCTCGTGAAGGGACCGACAAACTCTCCCCCAGCTAGGAAGGTCCCTTCCAAGTCACGAAAGTTTGCCGCCCTGGGTGCATACGCCTTTCCACCGAGGATGGGGATCCGCTCCCGAACCCTTGGAACATAGAACACCTCCGTAAGTTCTATCCCTAGAGCAGTAGTAGGACAGTTCTTTTTCTTTCTGTAATAAATCCCATAGAGTCCAGGAACAGCACTCGGAGCAGCTAAGTCCCAGGGGACGGTCCAGGACTACGTTTCAGCTTGGCCTTGTTCCGACCCTAAGCGCGTAGATTCTTGCTTCCCTTCTTAATGGGGCGGGTCGTTGTCTCCATGTTTAGCATGCCTTCCTCCTATGGATACTTATATAGAAAGAAGCCTGTCCTGCCACGCTCTTACCCTTGTGCTCATTTAAATTACGCATTAATTTTTATGATCGCACTTTCCATGTATTCTCACCGTACACTTAGTTCTCCTTTCCCACTCTCATTCCTAGTCGACATTTGCTATCCTACCGAAGACAGTCGCGCTTGAGGTACCTGCCGATGGCCAGGGGGTCTCTCGGGCCTCCCCTAGTCAGGTGTTGCGATGCCAGTTGGTCACCTCCAGGAAAAGCCTGCGCTGTGCATGGGGGGTCCGGGGTGCGTAGCCTGCTTTGCCTAGTTCTGACCCAAAGCGTGCGCGCCCTGCCCTTCGGAGATCCAGGGGAGTACAGCCTGCTTTGCCTTGTTCCGTATCAAAAGCCTGTGCACTCTGCCTCCCCAGCATTACGGTCCAGTCCTAGGGGCCGGACGGTTGTACCCTGACCTCGGAGGGAGCCGGACCCCCGGCGCCGGGCGCACTGAATTGCCCAAGCCCCGTATACCGGACCAGGACCATAAACCAAATAAGACTATGAGATAGGGAAGGGAGAGCCCCCAAGGAGAATTACGGTTCCCTTACTTGCGTGCAGGACCTCCTAGCCTTAGCTCCCCCGCAGGAGTATGGTAGGTGTGCCCAATCCATTGGCCACACCTACCAGGAGGCCACTACGGGGACCGCGCGAAGAGAGACCGGAGCTCCTGACTACTCCAACGCAAGTCTGGAGGACCCAGACCTCACCCCCTTCGTAGGGGCGGGTTCCGAAGGCCCCACGTGTCTTGTGGGGCCGCCCCCCCTCCTTCGAGGATAGCTCCGGGCCTGCCACGTGGCCGGCAGAGCCTGACCTCGCCCCCTCCGCAGGGGCGGGCTCCGAAGGCTCCACGTGTCCCACGGGGCCGGACCACCCTCAACTCAGAGGAGCTCCGGGCTCGCCATGTGGCCAGCAGATCCGGACCTCCCCCGTCCTCACGGGGCGAGCTCCGAAGACCCCTCGGGCCCTTATCACAACAAGGACCCGAGGAAGGTGTCTGTACATGGCTTCAAGATCGGTGAAGACCTCCTGAAGTCCTTGCGGAGCTAAGGAATTGGGCGGGCTAAGCCATGAAGAAGAAAAAAGAACACAGAAACAAAAAACAACATGAGTCTATGCATTCATCAAAGCTCCATGAGCTGAACTACAGACTCAACAAAAACAAAAAAGAAAAGATACAAGGCCTTCCGGCCGCGGGGGCGACTGCCTAGGAGTCCCCGGACTCCCGCCGGAACCTGGAGGCTACGAGGACGGACGCGTCCCTGACTTTGACCCTGGCAGCTTCCTCCCGCTCGACGACGGGGCCCAGTCTTACTGGCTCTAGAGAGAGGGAGGGATCCCGGCTCCGGAAGCATGCCAGCACGTGCGTGGCGACCTCCATCGCCAGGCCCCATCCCTCTGACTCAAGCTCATCGGCGATCACGGCTTCGAGCCTGTCCAGCTTGGTGCCGATGGACTCGAGTGCCGGGATCGTGTGACACCCTCATCTCGGGTGTCAGCATATGTTCATGTTTTATGAAGAAGAAAAACATTTTAAGAAAAGAGGGAACAGAAACAAGTATCAAAAGGATAGCCAGTAAAGCTCTCTGAGAGCGCCGAAGGCAACTTCCACGACCAGCAGACCACGTGGCGTGTTCGGAGCTCATCTCCGAGAGATTGGGAGAGGTCCGACACTAGACTGGCTACGTGGCAGACTCGGGGTCACCTCCGCATTTGGGAAGAAGTCCGACCCTGTGGGACACGTGCTGCCCGCGGAGCTAGCCTCTGTGGAAGAAGCAAAGGCATTTTTCATAGGACACGTGTCAATCTCGAAGCTCATCTCAGAGGAAGTGCGAATCTATTGAACACGTGTCGCCACCGGAGCTTATCTCCGGGAGGTCCGTCGCTGCTAGACACGTATCGACCTCAGGGCATGTCCCTGAGGGAAGGAGAGGGGGGAGACCGACACCAACACGTGGCGTGCGCGGAGCTCACCTTTGAAGAAGAGGGGGGTCTCGATCGATTGACACGCGGCACAACCGGAGCTCGTCTCTGCGGATGAGGAGATACCAGGCCCGGAGGACACGTGGAGCCTCCGGAGCTCATCACCACGAAGGTAACGAGCCTGGAGCGGTTTTTACGCGTGGAGATACCGGTACGCAACGGAAACCGAGCTAAACTACACGATGTTGCCAAAGATAAGACGTCAGGATCTAATAAAGATCTGAGTAAGACTCTTATTCGGGATCCAATCAGATTAGGACTCTTCTCTTCCCGATTATAAATAGAACCCAAAACCTCTGGCCGAAACCACGAACTTCTCTTTCAAATCCTGAGCCGACGACTTAGAGCCCTAGCCTTAACTCGCCGAGCAAAACATCGCTGAAGCACAACAAGGGAGATCATCGGAGGAGAACCAAGCGGTCTGAGGAGGAACCCGAAGACAAGAAGAGCGTGAGGTAGGACTTCAATACCACCTTACGACATCATTTTGTTCATCTCTTTGCATCTGTTCTTCGATTCCTTTCGAACAGAAGCCTTTTCGTGGGCAGAACACTCGATGATCAGTTTGATCTAAAGACAAGATCATCACGTTCATCTTTGATCCGAACACCTCTGACCATGCAAGCCATGCAAGAACAACAGATCAATCTAATAAAACTAATCGTAGGATAGCATGCATGTGCATCATCACATCTAGTTTAGGGTTTGTGCATGATGTTGATTGCTGTGAATTTTGTATGCACGTGAATCCTACATAGAAGGACAAACTTAGGAAGCTGTCTACGATGAGCTGCAGCAACAAGGTTTTGAGAATCAAGAACAACCGGAACCGCAAGTACAAGGCAAGTGCTCCTTGACCATGTTGATCCTATGTTTTGGGTAAAACTTTGTTTTTGTGAAAAAGTGTGTGTGCTGAGTCAAACATGATGGGAAACCCTTTTATAGGAGTTTACTAGTTTTGATTAAACCACCCTTGTCGCCTGGGAAGTTTATGAGTTGGGTATGGTTTTTGCTTTATGCTTCGCTGAGTCTCTGGGATCGGGAAGCGAGATAGATGTGTCTAGCTAACTGCACTTGTACTGATAATAAGTAACTGATGAGGTTAATGAACATGGATCGGAGGGAGATCTAGGCAAGCCTGGGTTTGTGAATGAGGTAGCATGAGATGGTGGTTTTACTTGCCGTAGATCTAAGGACCGGTTCATGCATGCACATGCCAGGATAACAGTGCCACCACAAGGCCAAGTATGGGTGCGGCTTAGCTGAGTAATTAGGTAAGTTGCTAGGGTGTTATGGACTGTGGAAGGCGCGGGGAATGGGAGTCGAGTGAGGACTGCCCTGGGAACTGCATGGCACAAGAGGGGGCCCGTGGGTGGGAGAATTGGAGATTCTAGCCTGCCGGTGAAACCTTAGTGAGTCCATACATCTAGTAACCCCTTTGTAAAGGCTATTTTGTGATCTCTTGACCATACAACGATGGCTGTGTACTAGTAAAATGGAGGTTCTGCAGTCGCCGACGGGTGACGAAATCACAAACTTGTGGGTAAAGAGGTACAAACTCTGCAGAGTTATTAAAACTATCATGATAGCCGAGCTTACGGTCACGAGCACCTGGCTAAACTGCCATGATTAGATGGGATGGTTATTGGGAAGGTTCTTGGTTATGGTTATGGGTTTGATTATGGTCTGGTTTGGAATTGTTAAGTCTGGATGATGAAAGGGTTGCATGACTGGTGGGTCATGATATGAGATTGGTCTCGGTGCGAGACAAGGTTGTTTCATGAGGTGAGATGGTAGCGAATACGAGGAGGTATTCGTGAGTATGGGTAAAGGATTTGGTTAATGTGAGGATGGAACACGGGAAGTGATGAAGGTATGTTGGAAATTTCATACATGCTGGGACTACATTCATCTAAAGTTAAGTTGCTGTTTTATCACGGTTTTATAAATTTGCTTTTCTGCAAATAAGCCTTTTATACCTACCTTGTTTATGAGCTGCATATCATGTGTTATTCCCGCACTTGCTGAGTACATCATTGTGCTCAAACTTGCATTATTATTTCTTCATCAACAGAAAGAGAAGGCTACTATGAAGATCAAGTAGAGCATTATGGCGTGTGATCTGTTCTCAACCTTGCCTGTGGAGGGAGTAGAGATGAAGCCACTTCTGCTTAGTTTTGCTTCCGCATTAGTTTTTTTTGCTTCCGCATTTAAATAAAGATTTCCGCTGCGTAGAAATAAAGACTTCCGCTGTGAGCATGAGTCCAAGACTCATGAGGTGTTGTAATAAGCTCTGTTATTCGTGGTAATATATAATCTGAATTCAGTTTGTGGAACGTATGTGTATGTGTGATGAACATCCTGGGCACACATATGCATTAGTTCTCGGTTCCGTGATTTTCCACAGAATTGAGGGCGTCACAGATCGCCTCGGCCACCTCCTGCACCGGAGTCCCCGTCCTCACGGGGCTGAAGCCGAGGGGTAACAGGGCGGACCCCGCCTGGCCGATGAAGTTCCAGACTGCCCGGGCCTCGACGGACCACGAAGCCTGGAGCTTCTCCACCTCTTGGTGGGCTGCCAGCAGGGCGTCTAGTCCCTCCTCGGAGAATCTCTTCTCCTTGGCTGCCAGAGAGCCCTCCCGAAGCTGGAGATCTCAGGTGAGCTGCTCCAACTCCGATGCCCAGAAGTCAGCCGCCAACTCACGATCTAGCACCGCCTGGCGCTCCCGGGAGACCTGCTCCTCCCTCTCGGCTAGAGCTGCCTCCCGAAGCTCCAGCTCTCCGGCCCGGGCATTCAAGCCACCCTCACCGGCCTCCAGCTTCTCGGTGACCTTCTTCTCCTCGGTCGCCACGACGCGCTCCCGATCCGCAACGGCACATTCACGACACGCCAGCTGCAGCCGCAGCTCCTCCAGAGCATCGGAGTGTGCCTGGGCCCTGGCATGAGCCTCGCGGGTCTCCTGGTGGAGCCGCTGGATCTCGGAGTCTAGGCGGTCGACGGCCCTCTTCTGAAGGTCAAGGAACGCCTCCATGGCATCGAGCCTCGACCGCCTCAAGTCGAGCTCCGCCCTAACCTCCTGAGTCCGCTGCCTCAGGAGGTGACCCCAGCTGAGGAGGCGGTTCCTCTCCCTGGCCATCACCTCCCGCTCTCGCTCCAGGGCGGCCTGGACCTGCCGGATGCTCGCCTGGGCAAGCTCCAAGGCGTCCGACAGGGGCAGCGGGGCGGCATAGGCCGAAGCCGCACCCCCGACCCCCTCCATCACGTCGCCGTCCGGTGGAGGAGATGCCGACATCTCGGCGACCGGGATGAGGCGCCGATATGGGGAAGCTGAAGGGCCTGCAGCTGCTCCTGCAGCTGCTCCTCCCGCCTCGGCACCGGAGGGTCGGACGCCGCCAGCCGGCTCTGCCGAGCCCTCGACAACTGCCGGCTTCCAAGCTGGTGAAGGGGGATGAACGGGTGCTGCTGCCGCCATGGCAGGGGTTGCCGGCGCAGAAGAAGCCTGCACCGACTTGGGGGCCGGCGAAGCCGCCGCAGCTTACGGATGCTGCGGAGCGGATCTCCCGTCAACCAGAGATGGCTGGGGAACAGAGTTGTTCCCGGCATCTGATGAGTCCCTGCAAGCATGGGAAGTTCTCGGGTTAAGGAAAGAAGAAAAGAACGCAAGTTCTGGAACCCGGTAAGAGCAACACTTACCGAGGGACGCGAACGCTCCAACGGGAATGGAACCCCGGCTTCCGAGCCGGAGCAGATCCGCCGGAGCCTGCCGTCGCCGCCAGCGCCTGCCACGCAGGCACCCGGACCGGCGGAACAGGGGGTGCTCCCGGAGCCCCCCCTAGGAGGCGGAGCAGTAGGGCCCCGCCCGGCGGCGCCTCTAGCGCTGCTCACCGATCCAGCTCCTGAGGCCCGGGGCACCTATGCCCCGGATGAGTCCCAGCTCTGCTCCTTCCGGCGCCACCGCCTGCCGAGCCTGCAGCCGGGATGCTCGCTGACCGGGGCGCCTGAGCCCTCGGCTCGCCTCCGGGAATCGCAGCACCGGTGTCCCCCCTCGGAGCTCCTCGGCCTAAGGAGGGAGGGCGGGACACCCGGGGCCCCTCGGACCACCGCTGTTCAAGAGGAGTCCCGTCGGAATGGAAGGCCCGAGGCCTCTTGGGATCGTCGCCCGACGAACTGACACCTCTAGAAAAAGGACGCGAAGGTACCCCGGTCTCCTGGCTTGGCACGAACGACGCTGTCGGAGGGGACCGGGCACGTTTCTTATCTGGCAAACCGGAGGCCGGCTCCCCGCCCCTCCCCCTGTCAGCGGTCCGAGCTCCGTCGGACTTTGGAGGCAGGTTGGAAGCCATGGCCGACGGAGGCACAAGAACTTGGGGGCTGAGAAGGCTTGAGCGCTCAGAGGACTCTGGAGGGCTCAGACGTGGGGAAGTGCGAAGGGAAGCCCGCAATGCAGATGAGATCCCCTTTTAAACTTCCCATACGCAATTCAAAGCAATTCGAAACTTTTCGAATACGCTGCTTGGGACAACCGCTTCAACTCCAAGCCCTGGGGTCCATGACAAGCGAGCCCAGGTCGCTATACAGAAGTGGTGGACCGGGTAGTCAGCCCCCCAGGCAGAGAAACCGGCGGTTCCTGACAAGTCGTTGCGACGTGCGCTGCGACGTGCAGTAGTGGCAGCCTTGGGAACCGCCGCAGTAAAAGCAACCATCAAGCAAGGCTCACGGCCCCACGATCCCATGACTGTTCGTGCTCCAGCAACGGTCAAAGCGGGTCTTCGATAAGGTGCACAAAGTAGAAGAGACAGGGGCCCCACCTCGGGCTCGTTATCTCCCCCGAGATGGGCCCGGGGGCCACTGTCAGTACCCTCAATATGGGGTACCCCCGCGGACAGGGGAAATCGCCTAAGGACTTTGCCCCCTCCGCAAGGGCAAGCTCTGAAAGCCCTACGTGTCCTGCGGGGCCAGACCTCCCTCTCCTCAGAGGAGGGCTCCGGGCCCGCCACGTGGCCGGCAGAGCCAGACCTCCCTTCTCCGCAGGGAGGGCTCCGAAGGCTCCACGTGTCCAGCGGGGCCGGACCTCCCTTTCCTCAGAGGAGAGCTCCGGGCCCGCCACGTGGCCAGTAGAGCCGGACCTCCCCCCACGGCGGAGAGAGCTCCGAAGGCTCCACGTGTCCAGCGGGGTCGGACCTCCCTATCCTCAAAGGAGAGCTCCGGCCCGCCACGGGGCCAGTAGAGCCGGACCTCCCCCCTCCGCGGGGAGAGCTCCGAAAACTCCACGTGTCCAGCGGGGCCGGACCTCCCTCTCCTCAGAGGAGAGCTCCGGGACCGCCACGTGGCCAGCAGAACAGCACTACCTGCCCCCGCGCGGTAGGCAGCAAGAGTAAAGACGCATCATACCTTGTTCGTACAAGGAATTCAAGACCCGCGCCTTCTCAAGACGCGGAGACGCGGAGAACACCGCTGTCAGGTGCCGTTGTACCCAGTCATATCGCAGTGAAGACTGGCACGCCGCGTCAGAGGCTGTACACCAATAAACACAACGACAAGACATCCCCTACCGCCCCTGCCGTCATCAACCACTACGCCTAGCTTGCAGCATGGACAGGGCGGCAAGACGAAGACTCAGAAGCCCTCGCCAGAGACAGCTACCGACATAACTGCAGGATACGGTAGATGGCATGCAATTTCCCCGGGACCACCTGTCGGGTCTCGGGCCCACCTTGTAAGCCGCCCGAGCCTTGAACTATAAAAGGCTCGGGTAGGCAACGTTACAAGGGGTTCGGCTCTCTGCACACTCACACTCGGGATTCAAACTCCAGTAGACATTCTGGCACTCAACTCATCCGCAAGCAATACAACGAGCACCTCTGCTCGCCGTGGACGTAGGGTTTTACGCTCCGGTGGCCTGAACCTCGTAAAAAACCCTTGTGTTCATCCTTCCCCTTCGTCCAACTATGCTTAAGCTCTCCGCGGGGGACTAGCCCCTCCGAAAAAGAACCTCCACGGGCTGCCCAGTGCAGGCCTGGGGGAAGTGTCGACAGCTACACTTCGACACAGACTATTGCCACGGATTTGATGGATGCATCTACTATGGATTGCAATGTCTTATTTCGTTGCAATAACAATTGGTATTGCAACAAAATAAAGTTTTATTGCCCAATCCTTTTGCCACGCGACTACTTGCAACGGCTGCCAACAAAAGTCATGTTGTTGCAATTGGATGGTGAATCCACAAATATGGCCATATTGCAATGATATGTCATTGTTCCAATAAGCTGATTTTTTAGTAGTTTGGAGAAATCTTGCCATACATAAAGCCGAACAGACTCAAGATTTTCTCCACATTGTGAGATTGCGTTAAAGTAATTCCACTCCCATCCTTATTCAGATTGATGTTGAGAATACCATAGCTTCTCCCATATCTTTCATATCGAAACACTTTAATAGAAAAGACTTGACCTCAGAAACTATATTAATGCTCGTAACAAAAATGAGTATATCATCCACATATAAGCATAATATAACGCTATCACCCCCTCCATGGCGATAGTACACGCATCGATCAGTCTCATTAATGACAAAGTGATGTGTACAGGGGTCCCGATCTTCTGAAAGGTTCTGATAACTCTCGATTTGGTGGAGACTTGACACAAATCGATCCGGCTTCCAAGCAACACGTTCTGAACCCTGCAATTGCAGCACCACGTCTCCTCATGTTATCAACCGATATTGCGCGGTTGACCTCGCCAAGAAGGCTAATCCTTACCTGCAAATCAAAGAACACAAGAAAGAACAAGAAAGAACGCAACCAAATTGCTGAAAGATATGAAGCACTCAAAGTTGGGGTCTCACAAACCGATGAACAACGAAATTGTTCTTGACAGAATAATCTAAGAAAAATCCCTCCTGTTTGTGACGGCATCTAGGGGGTATAAATGAGGTGGAGGACGAGTAGGGGGTGCTGGGGTCATGACCTAACCCTAAGACACGTATATAATGGACTTGGACTCGATACAAGGCCCAATGGCCCAAATATGTGATGCAACACCCTAACAGACTCTAAACCTGATATTGTTTCAAACATTCCCTTTGACTCCAAGGAATTTTGATGTGGGGACAGTTCCATTGGAAAGTTTATCCTCTCAGCTTTCCGTGCATATGTAGAACGTTAAAAACGGAGTCTGTATGCCTCCTGGGCATCCATTTTAAGGTGGACTGCTTCTGGGCCCCGAGTTGGACTCGAGTTTGAGTTGGGCTCCGTCTCTAGCTCTTGTTGGTGTATTTTCTGGTCCTCCACGCCTCCAAATCCATCTCCATGTCTTCTCCATGGTTCCTAATCATAATTAATCCATTAGGTAGCAACATACTCTCAAAATTCACATATAAAGAATTGTTTCAGGAACGAGCTCACCTTTAAATTGAATTGTCGTGCTCGAGCTTTAGTAATTGGAACTTGCATGTCTACCATGGTAGTGGTGTTTATATCCGTAGGAGTGATGTCCACATCACAAAGCCCGCAGACGTTAAAGTGCTATCGAAATTTTCATGCCATTACTTTTCATGTCCTTTGATACTAGCCTCGTCTTATACTTTTCAATAGTACCAACAGGTCTAAACTTCTTTTTGAACACCCACTTACAACCTACTGGTGTGCACCCATAAGGCAGTTCAGTTAACTCTCAAGTTTCATTAGAAAGAATCGAGTTCATTTCACTATGTATTGCTTCTTTCCAGTCATTTACATTAGGTGATGCATATGCCTTTGTAATGGACTTTGGAGTATCATCCACAAGGTACACAATAAAATCATCACCAAATGATTTTGCAATCCTTGATCTCTTACTCAACTGAGTTGTTTCATTGTGTTCTTCCTCCAGGACGTTCTCAAATGGTGTTTCATAAAACTCGCTAGTTGTGATGGGTTCTAGACAAATTTCAGAAGAAATGGTAACAGTGTTATGCATAACTTTCATAGGAAATATATTCTCAAAAAATGTTGCATCATGAGATTCCATAATAGTATCAACATGCATATCTGGAACCTCAGATTTAACTGCTAAAAATTTATATGCAATGCTCCGGAGAGCATAGCCTAGAAAGACGCAATCCACAATCTTTGGTCCAAGCTTGCGTTTCCTGATGATTGGAATATTGACGTTTGCCAAACATCCCCAAATACGCAAGTATGACATTGATGATTGTCTCCCAACCCACTCCTCATAAGGAGTTTTCTCTTTATTCTATTTTGGAACGCGGTTTAGAACATGACTTGTTGTCAATAGAGCCTCCCCCACCATGCCTTAGATAAACTGGAAGTGTCTAACATGGCATTTACCAAGTCACATGATTGCGGTTTTTCCTCTTGGCTACCCCGTTTGATTGGGGTGAATAGGGAGGCATCCTCTCATGTATAATACGTTTTCCTCACAGAATTCATCAAATATCTTAGGAAAATACTCACCACCACAATTTGACCTAAGACGTTTGATCTTTCTCTCTAATTAATTTTCTACTCCATCTTTATAGATTTTAAAGTAGTCTAAATCTTCATCTTTAGTTTGCAACAAGTAAACATAGCAAAATCTAGTAGTGTCATCTATCAAAGTCATGAAGTACTTCTTTCCACCTTTTTTCAACATACCATTCATCTCGCATAGATCAGAATGTATGAGTTCTAGTGGTGTCAAGTTTCTCTCTTCATCTGCCATGTGAGGCTTTCGAGACTGCTTTGATTGCACACAACTATGGCACTTAGAACCTTTGGCAATGGTGAATTCCGAAATTAATTTGAGACTAGATATCCAATTCATTAAAACCAAAATTGACGTGACATAAACGAGAATGCCAAATGTTTGCATCATCATTAATAGTGCCACAAATATGGTTTACTAACTTATTACTAAACTCTGAAAGGGAAAAGTGGAACAAGCCTTCGCATTCATAGCCTTTATCATAAATTGTCCAAGCTTTGACACAACTATTGGATTCTAAAACTACTTTAAACTCATCTCTACATAGAAGGGATCCGCTAACAATATTCTTGTTCATAGTAGGGACATGTTGCACATTACTCAGCTGGACAATCTTTCCCGAAGTGAACTTAGATTGACCGTGCCAACACCACAAACAGAAGCATGTGACCCATTCCCCATTAGGACGTAGGAATCGCGGACGAACTGCTTAGAAGTAAACATATAGATGTTAGGCCATACATGAACATTAACACCCGTGTCAAACCACTAATTTGGTGTTTGAGAAACAGAAAGGACAATAAATGAATTACCATACCCATCCATATTGCAAGACGTCGCAATGTTGACATTGTTTTTCACTCTGCGGTCTGCCCTATCAGGATTGTCCTTGGAAAAGTGCCCGTACTCACCACAGGTATAACAATCCTTATTGGCTTTGTTTGACTTCTTCTTCTTCTTGAAAGCAGTAGTTTTATTTGGCTTGAATTGAGACTTGTTGTTCCCTGTTCTTGACATTGGGTTTTTGCACCATATTGGCATTGGCGCTCGATTCACTCTCTGCAGCTCTCTTAGTAGCGTCCTTAGCCCAAGCCTTCTCCTCAACATCAAGATATGCTATCAGGTTTTCAACTAATATTTCCTGTCTCCTGTGTTTAACGGCTGTGGCGAAGTTCCTCCATAAAGGAGGCAACTTTGCAATAATACAACTAGCCACAAATTTGTCAGGTAATGGACACTTGAGGAGATTGAGCTCTCTCACAAGGCATTGTATCTCATGAGCTTGTTTAACTACAGGACGGTCTTTAACCATCCTGTAGTCATGGAAATTCTCCATGATATACAACTCACCACCTGCATCTGCTGCATCGTACTTAGCATTAAGTGCTTCCCAGAGCTCTTTCCCATCTGTGACTGTTAGGTAAACATCACATAGTTTATTATCAGGAACACTTAAGATACATCCTCACAGGGCATAATTGGCTTCCTCGAAGTTCGTCTGTTCTTCAACAGACAAAGGATCTTGAGGCCTGCCCTCAGTTACCCAGAAGGTCTTAAGTGATTGAAGTATGAGCGTGCCTTGACTTGCCACCTCTTGAAGTGCACACCAGAGAATTTCTCTGGCCTCAGTGCATCGACTAAAGTCATCATGTTCAACTCAGGAAATTTCCTAAATAAGTTTTTTTATTATTAGATGAAAGCGGCAATTTCATGAGAAAATACAGAAAAGTTACGCTCGAAACAACAATGATAAAAATTTACACAGGATTTGGTCGAGAAAATCGCATGTACCGATCTATTTTTTGAGGAACCGGTGAAGCTATTGTCGTAGGCGTGAGAAGTCGTCGTAGGCGTTGATGGCAGCGTTGGGCAACAGTGCCTGATCTCGAGGGTAGGCGACCCGTGATGAAGAACGCGAGCTATCGCGTGAAGCGCTTCCCAAAAACCTCATTCGCCCTATCACGGTGCAGGATTACATGGGTGAGAGGATCCGGAGACCTGCTCTCTCGATCGTTGATGCACGCCGGCGTTCGGGATGGATTAGGCTACGATGGCGGCGTAAGGAAGAGAACATGAATACATGAGATCGTGGGATGCTTTTTCCTGGCGCGCACGTCCGCTATTTATAGAGTCCTCGAGAGACGGTTTGGTTTTGATCCGGATCCCTGAGATGCGGTTCAGTTTTGATCCAAATCCCCGAGATGCGGTTCGGTTCTGACCCAGATCTCCGAGATGCGGTTCGGTTCTGATTCGGATCCCCGAGATGCGGTTTGGTTGTTGTAGACACGTCCGTCTCCAACTTAGACTCGGCCCAACTCGAAAGCCCGAAATTTGAAGGCCTAAAAACCCGGAAGCCCAATTCAATTTCCCGTAGCAAAAATAAAAACTGGGCCCATCAAACCCACTATCACCAGTCCAACACCCTACATTTATCCTAACCCCTCAGCTGATTCTTTCTTTCCCCTTCCCCATCTCCTCTCGCGAGTGCAGCCACTTCTTTCTTTCCCCTTCCCCATCTCCTCCTGCAAGCGCCGCCGTCGCCACATCACGCCCAACTTAGACCGTAGAAAGGATCGCCAGGACCTCCTACATCTTCTCGACCTCAGCCAAGGACGTTTCCTCGCACGGTTGCTGAACCTCGACGAGTTCTTCATCCCGGTGGCCGTGTTCTTCCGCTCCCACGCCGACTCGTTGCCCCGACGATCTTGTCCATCTCCCGAGCAACCACTTGACCTCAGAGGTGCCATTTTCTACTTATTTTTTTTCTATCTTTTGTAGGTTTGCCATTTTTGATGGAGTTGTCGACTCAAGGGCGGCGCGGCCTTTGAGAGGCACTCCATCCACGGAGGCTTTGTCTGTTGGGCCGTAGAGTGGTCGTCTCTCGCAGAGGGACTTGGAGTTCCGTGCCATGGAGGATAGGCTTGCACGGATCCAGGAGGAGCTCGACGGGACGAGGGCCGTCCAGGAGTACCAGACCAACCTCATGGCCCAGATGTAGGCAGCGGTGAAGGTAAGTAATTTAAATTACTGTAGTTTAAATTTTTTGCATTTCAATAATATATGTGTTCTAGTATGTTACAATGACAGGCCTTACCTCGACAGAGTGGCCAGGAGCTCACGTTTCCTGCGTGGCCGTAGCCGCCTCGTCACAGCCGCCCCCAGCACAGGTACCCTCGACACTGTGTTACTCTTTAATACAGGAAGGGAGATAAAGAGATAGAGAGAGAGGGGGAGAGATCGTGAAAGAGAGAGTGAGAGGGATGGGGAGAGGGAGAGAGAGCGAGAGAGAGATAGGGAAAAAGAGAGAAAGAGAGAGTGAAAGAGGGGAGAGAGAGGGGGAGAGATAGTGAAATAGAGAGACAGGGAGAGAGTGAAAGACAAAGAGAATGAGGGAGAGAGAGAAGGGGGAGGGGGATGAGGAGAGGGACAACGAGAGCGAGAGCGAGAGCGAGAGAGAGAGAGTGAAAGAGGAGTATAAAGAGTGAAAGAGAGAGAGAGAGAATGAGGGAGAGACAGGGAGATAAAAGGGAGAAGGGGATGGGGAGAGGGACAATGAGAGCGAGCGAGAGAGGGGGGATGGTAAGAGGTAGAGAGAGGGAAATATAGGAATAGTAAGGGAGAGAGACATGTATAACTTTTATTTACTTTACAGGGTTCGCCGACGGAGGCACAGACTCCATCTCGCAGCTACCGACATGCGGGGGGGGGGGGGCGCGAAGACGATGTTCATGGCTCCGGAGGTAGTCGTGGTCGTCGTAAGTTGCGTAACTTACGATCGTGGCCGTCGTAAGTTACATAAATTACGACCAAACCCTGACAACCGTCGTAAATAGGCGTAAACCATCGCAATTAAGCTAATTATGATGGTTTACACCTTACTTACGATGACTTTGACCGTCGTAAGTATATCGTATTGCTGTAGTGCATGTGAGAATAAACATATAATACCACTCTCTCTTGCGCTAATGGGCCTTTGAGATTTATTTAGAATTATTCCAGAATTATTGTTAATGGGTCTAGCCTAAATTCCAACAAATACGTAGCCAAAGGGTGTGACAACCGTGAACTCGTCAAGCATCAAGTTATCAATGTCACACGATCTCTCTGTTGGCTTCATTTTCATTTCATTCTGTCAACTTGCACAAACCATCCTACCCGCTCTTTCAGAAATTCAAGTGTGAAATATACACCTGAAAGTTCAATAAGGTGGATAAGACTTTTGACCAGCTATCTCTTTTTCAAAGAGTCTTTGAAGAATTTTCTTGAGGATGAAAATGATATGCCATTATGGCTGTAGTGCCAACAGTGGTACCATAAAAGACGATACGTAGAGGGTGTTCCAAACATGTCGCTTCTATTGTATGGCACTTGCACAGTGACATGGTTTAGATCCTAATAAAATATAGCTGGATCCCATTTGCACTTCCCTTGCTTCTAGAACATGATCAGTAGAGCTGACACAGAAGTTGACTGGTGACTGACGTCGACGAAAATAATCATAGAGGAGCCGAATGACATCAAAACTTCGCAGCATAGAAACTGCATCAGAAGCTCCATGCACTGCTCCCGGTCCATGGGGGCAGATCGAGCGGTGCTGTGGCAGAGGGAATCAAGAGCGCAATGCAAGTGCGGCTGCGCGCGTAGCTTACAATAGAAAAGGTTACCAAGATGAAGATGTGCCATCGTGGCTCTTCCATCGATTGCCATGGATCATGGAACTGTAAACCCCTGCCAGCAGCTGCTGCTGGTGGATCGCCATTATCCAGAGCACCACAATAACAGCAGCATACAGAGGCAGCAATGTTTTCGGCTAAGGCCCATCATCAGAGAGAATCGCATGAATTTTACAAGAAACAGTTTAATTAAAAACGGCTAGTACTAAATAGGTAGGGCCGACTTCTCAAGAGGAACAACCTCGACAGGCGGCGCCTGCCATTTCACACCAAACAAATTGAGCAGTTTCTGTTGGACCTAATCCAGAGCGTGATACATGCATGCAGCAGAAGAATCGGAGGACTGCATCGCGTGAGCTCATGCAGGAGCGCGCGTCATGCGCGGGCGTTGTGGACGGGCAACATGCGTAGGTATCCAGCTGAGCGCGTCAAAAAATAAATGTGTGGAACTGGCACTGGCCGTTCCGGTTTTAGTGGATCAGTATTAACAGAATTATTGTTTTAGCTTTGTTGTTTAAAGCATCGTTGTAATCGTTCGATCAATAATAATCAGGAGGAGCCATGTTTGGACCCTGAACAACTCCTTCTTGCGACGTGACCTCTCCACCTACATACTCTCATTCTTCCAATATCTGGCATCAGAGCCGGTGCTCGTGTAGCCCGTGTTCTTGAGATTCAACACCATGTTTTCTGATGGAGAGAGCGGTGGAGTGCCGTATCAGTTGCCGCAGTTGACGGCGACAAATTATTTGTCATGGGCGATCAGAGTTCAGGCGGTGTTGGAGGCTGAAGAGATATGGGAGGCGGTGGAACCGGCGTTCGATGGCGGCGTCGATCCTCGGAAGGATAAGAAGGCCCGTGCGCGACTCCTTCAGGCCCTCCCAGAAAGGCTGATTCTCCAAGTGGCCAAGTACAAGACATCGAGGGAGGTATGGAGCTGTCCCCAGTCACAGTTTGTGGGTGCAGATCGTGTCAAGGATGCAAGGCTTCAGACCCTGAAGCGCGAGTTTGACACTATGTACATGAAGGAGGGGGAATCCCTCGACCAACTGGCCAGGAGGATCTCGGTGATGGCCACACGCTACACCAACCTTGGTGGATCACTTGAGAATGCAGCACAAGTGAAGAAGCTACTTGATTCAGTCCTGGATCGGTTCATACACTGCATTGTCGGGATGGAACAATTTTGTGATCTTGGCACAATCACGTTTGAAGAGGCGTTGGGACGCCTGAAGGCGTTCGACGAACGCATCAGTCGGGCAACCGGAGAAAACAGGAGTGATGGGCAGTTGCTCCTCACTCGTGCTGAGTGGAAGGCCCAGCATAAGAAGGAGGTGAAGGATGGTGCGTACAAGAACAGGTTGCCAGACAATGGCGGTCGTGGCCAGGGCAGTTGTGGTCGCGGTAGAGGGCGAGGCCAAGGAGGGCGTGGCCAAGGTGTGCAAGGGGAAGTGCCGACCAAGAATGGAAGCACCAGTTCACGTAGCAGGACACGTGACAAAAGCCACATTCAGTGCTTTAACTGTGACAAGTTCGGGCACTACGCGAGCGAATGCCATGCACCTAAAAGGGAAGAAGTGAACCTAGCGAAGGAAGAACATGAGCCGGCGCTGATGCTCGCAGTAGCAGAGGTAAACACTATCTCCTCATCAGAAGTTCAAAAGAGTAATGCGTTCTTGAGTGAAGAAGCAATGTGCTCGGAACTGTTATTGGCCAAGGAAGGAGGTTCCACAGTAGATGACTGGTACCTGGACAATGGAGCAAGCAGCCACATGACGGGTGATAAGTCCAAGTTTTAAGAACTTGATGAAGGGGTCACTGGCATTATACGGTTTGGAGATAGTTCAACCGTTGGAATTAAAGGAAAGGGTTCTATACTGTTTGCCTGCAGGAATGGGGACTAGTGGCTACTGGAGGAGGTGTATTTCATTCCAAGGCTCCGAAGCAACCTTGTGAGCCTTGGGCAATTGACTGAGCTTGGTCACAAGATTGTGATGGAAGGTAATCATCTTGAAGTATATGAAGAGCATCCATATCGTTTGCTCATGAAGGTGGAACGGTCACGAAACCGTCTCTATCGTGTTAAACTTCAGCTAGCCGAGCCGGCGTGCTTACTGACAAAGCTAGAAGACCCAGCATGGTTGTGGCACGCCCGGATGGGGCATGTTAATTTCCAGAGCCTCAAGATGATTGTAGAAAAGGAGATGGTAGGGGAGTACCATTGATCAAGCACCCGAATCAGTTATGTGAAGGCTGTCTGGTGGCGAAACAGACAAGAAGGCCGTTTCCTCTCGTAGCGCAGTATAGGGCCAAGGAACCTCTGCAGCTTCTGCACATTGACTTGTGCGGCCCGATCACACCTACAACAAATGCCGGTAACAAGTACTTTATGCTGATCGTCGACGATTACTCACGCTGGATGTGGGTTTACCTAACCAAGACCAAGGACCAGGCAAGCACAGAGTTTGGAAAGTTCAGAACACTGGTGGAAAATGCAAAAGATCGACGTGTCAAGACTGTTAGGATAGATCGAGGTGGGGAGTTTCTGTCAGCAAAATTCACAAGTTTGTGTGAAGCAGCTGGGATTGAAAGACACTATACTGCCCCATATACACCAGAGCAAAATGGTGTGGTTTAAAGACGCAACAGGACTGTTATGTCCATGGCACGCTCACTACTCAAATGCATGAGCATGCCAGGAAAGTTTTGGGGGGAGGCAGTGAGGCACTCGGTTTACTTGTTAAACAGACTGCCAACCAAAGCAATGGGTGATCAAACTCCATTTGAAGCTTGGAATAAGAGTAAGCCTCATCTTGGTCACATTCGGGTGTTTGGATGTGTAGCCCATGTCAAGATTGCAACACCACATCTCAAGAAACTGGATGATCGCAGCAAAAGGATGGTGTACCTCGGAGTAGAGGAAGGGTGTAAATCACATCGCTTGTTTGACCCCTTGCGTGGCAGATTAGTTGTCAGCAGGGATGTTGTCTTTGAAGAAGCCACCAGATGGACTTGGGGTGCAGAGGAAGGCACAATGGACTTTACTGTCGAAGATGAGATAGTCAGTGAATCCACTGGTTTGCCAGCTCCAATGAGAGGTGAACCAAGGGATGATGAAGGGCAGAACATGGTACCAGAAACACAAGGAAGTGTTGTGGCATCTCCATCCACTCCAGCAGTAGGCAGTGTGGGAGAGCAGCAACTCACACCTGCCTCTGCATCCTCTCTGTTAAGAGAAGTTGGTCCAGCAGTGACACCTCAAAATGAGAATGTTCAGAATGAAGATGGTTTTCAGGTTCATCTTCACATAATCAGGAAAATTTGTCAAGTGCAAACTCAGTGCCCATATCAGAAGGATGGAGCACAGGTGATGGCCCAATACTGTACAAACCATTGGCTGAGGTTTTTGAGAGAGCTCCAGTTATAGAACTGAATTATGATGAAGATGGGGCATTTCTAGCAGAAGCGGGGGTGCCAGTACTCTTCAGTGAAGCTTCAGGCCATCAAGCATGGGTTGACGCCATGAGAAAAGAGATTGAGTCCATTGAGAAGAATGGGACTTGGAAACTGTCTGAGTTGCCTGCTGGCCATAGACCCATCAGTGTTAAATGGGTTTATAAACTGAAGAAGGACTCATCAGGGAAGGTAATCAAACACAAAGCTAGACTTGTGGCTAAAGGTTATGTTCAAAAACAGGGAGTGGATTATGAAGAAGTTTTTGCCCCGGTTACTAGACTTGATACAGTTCGGGTACTCTTAGCACTGTCAGCAGACAGGGGATGGCAGGTTCATCACCTTGATGTGAAATCAGCATTCCTTCAAGGAGAACTCGAGGAAGAAGTCTATGTCTCACAACCAGAAGGGTTTGTAGTGAAAGGAAAGGAAGACTTGATGCTGAAATTGAACAAGGCGTTATATGGGCTGCGACAGGCTCCAAGAGCCTGGAATCTGAAACTAGACAACAGTCTTAAAGGGCTCGGCTTCATAAGATGCACACAGGATCATGCTGTCTACAAAAGAGGAAAAAAAAGATGGAGTCATACTTGATGTTTATGTTGATGACTTGATCGTAACAGGGGGTAATCCTGAAGCTATCAAACATTTCAAGTGTCAAATGATGACTGAATTTGACATGAGTGACCTTGGGTTATTAAGCTTCTATTTGGGAATTGAAGTTGATCAGTTGAACCAGGGCATATGCATCAAACAGAGTGCTTATGCAAAGAAAATTCTGACACAACTTGGAATGAGTGAGTGCAGACCAGTAAAAATTCCCATGGAGCTGAAGCTGAAGCTGACAAAGGATGCTAACGGGGAGGTTGTGGATCCTACTGAATATTGCAAGACCATAGGATGTTTGAGGTACCTTCTACACACATGTCCAGATCTATCATTTGCAGTTGGTGTTGTGAGCAGGCTCTCATAGAGACTGACCATAATGCATCAGAAGGCCATGAAGCATATACTGAGGTATCTGAAATGAACTGTCCATCATGGACTTGTGTATCCCAAGGGACATGGAGAGCAGGAGGTCATTGGCTATTCTGACAGTGACTTGGCTGGTGATCAAGAAGATAGCAAGAGCACAGGAGGTATGGCCTTCTTCATTAACAAAAGTTTGATTTCTTGGACCTCCCAGAAACAAAGAACAGTGGCGCTTTCCTCCTGTGAAGCTGAATTCGTAGCAGCAGCCACGGAAGCATGTGAAGCGCTGTGGTTGAGAAGTCTGATAAGTGAGCTGACAGAGAAAGAGCCGGAGATAGTGAAGCTGTTTGTTGATAACAAATCAGCTATTGCTTTGATCAAGAATACAGTCCTCCATGGGCGCAGCAAACACATTCATACAAGGTATTACTTCATACGTGATTGTGTCCGGGAGGGGAAACTTGTTGTCGAGTATGTTTGCACTGAAGAACAACGGACAAATGTGTTGACAAAGGCCCTGCCAGCTGGTAAAATGGCAACCATGAAGCATCTGTTGGGTATTCGGAATTTAGAATCACACTTGGATTATGGGGAGTATGTTGGACCTAATCCAGAGCGTGCATGCATGCAGCAGAAGAATCGAAGGACTGCATCGTGTGAGCTTATGCAGGAGCGCACGTCGTGCGCGGGCGTCGTGGATGGGCAACGTGCGTGGGTATCCAGCTGAGCGCGTCGAAAAAAAAACCTGTGGAACTGGCACTGGCTATTCCGGTTTTAGTGGATCAGTATTAACAGAATTATCGTTTTAGCTTTGTTGTTTAAAGCACCGTTGTAATCGTTCGATCAATAATAATCAGGAGGAGCCAAGTTTGGACCCTGAACGACTCCTTGCGTGGTGACCTCTCCACCTACATACTCTCATTCTTCCAATAGTTTCCTGACACATGGAAAGACCTTTCGATGCTTGGAACGAAAGTGGAAGAACGCAACAAAGCCTTCATCTCCAAGCAGGAGTGCATGCCGCCTTTTGCATTAGCGTGGCATCACCGTTGTTGGAGAATGAATGATTAGGCGACATCGGCGTTGCTACGTCAAGACTGTACGCAAGTGCCCTGCTATTGTTTGTCTTAATTGGTATCAGCATTTAGGTTTGCATTGCATCTATTTCTGGGCGCCATCTCTCCATGGCGTGATGGCTGCCTACTGTGCGTTGGACCTACATGAGATAGCGTAGCAAAACGGCCAGGTACAACGAACTGCTGATGCTGTCTAATTAGACTTATTAGCTATTTAAACAATCCGCTACTGATTATACATTGTTGACAGATGTCAATCACTTATCAGCTGCGTTATAAGCTATCGTGTATGCATATGTTTGAACCATGCATATCATAACAAACTGGAAACACTCATGTAAAGATTACATGTCGATCCCCTACGAATATTTGTCTTAAAGAACGAAAAAATGCAATATATGATTTGAGAAATTCGAGCATGATTTTCTTAGGCTTGCTAGCTTGTTATCAAGCTAATCTTCTGGCTGTTATATATATGCACTTTGATTGAAATGAGATCTTTTTGATTTATTAGGATGCAAGGAATATCTTATAGAACAGAAACTTGCGAAAACATGCTTATATTATGATATAAAATATGGCATGTAACCTTCAAAATATGTAAAAATTCTCATTTTGTACGATGAATGGTTTCAGTAGCAGGTCAACATACTATCATTGGGCACACTGTCGTATAACTGCTTAATTACTTTCTCCAATAGATGGTTGCAATATAGGGTCCTAGTTCAAAGGCTATGTAGCTGGACAGCACCAGAATGTAGTTCAAGCCACTATGTATATAATAATAAAACTTGATCCAATCTCGTACACTGATATCATATGATAATGGTGTTGAAAGCGAAGTATTATCTGACTAGACTGTAAGTATCCATGACAGTTGCATCGAACTCAAGAAGTCTTTTGACCCTCTAGAGAGATTCTCCTGCTGTTTCAGCACATATCCTGGAGGAAAACAAAATATATTTGCATGGTTTAAAAATGGTTAATTATATGGCAAATAATATAATATGCCACCAAATATAAGCTCCATTAATTAGCACAGAGCAAAAGGGGGTGATTGTTTTGTCTCAGGTTGATTTTGCTACTTAATTTGAGTGTGACACCTCACAATGGGATTACGTTAATTCCTTGTGGCCCAATCGCGTCAAGGTATTGATTTAATGAATTGTTCTTTTCTTTTTTATTTTATCACACTATTTTCCTAGAATTAACTACACTATTGCCCTAAATTAACTTACCAAATCATAGTCTTTTTCATTCACATTATAATTGTATACTCAACTCTTTAGAAACATCTTAAACAGCCCGGTGAGACAATACACATGGCACGGCATTGTTAACTAGAACTCCCCCATTTTTTATTATTTGATGTTGGTTAATTTAAAATAAACTAACCAACGTCAAATAAAAAGAAACAGAGTGAATACTAACACTACTTTAGATACAAAGTCAGAGGGAGTACGAAAACACTACTTTAGTTCTAAAGTATAGAACAAAGAGAAGTGCAGGGCAGACCCACGAAATTATCCCAACTTGACTTGGGAGGTAGATCACAAACTCACGCTAGAAGCTGTGGCAAAGTAAATAATATGCTAATAAATCACTGAAGTAGATTCACAACACCATCTAATTGTGTGATTATGTACTACTTTATCAAAAAATCGCTGCCATGCAGTCCACGTCAACTCTGTGTAGACAATTCAAAATCTTTTGAACGACAACTCTGTGTAGACAATTCAAAATTTTTATAGGGGGGTTGCTTTTCTTTTTTCTCCACCTGCATTAGTAGCTTTTGCTGTCCCTGAACATGATTGAAAGGAATCGTTCCGCTTGTGCATAGTGGGGACAGTCGCGCTTCGACGATGAAGCCAGAAAGAAATTCAAAATGCTTGGTAAAAAAGGGGTCAAAATGTTTCTGGGAGTGGCGGTATGTCACTGTTATCCTTTATAGGCTTCTATAAATACCGGGGTAGTAGATCAATGAGCTAGGGGTGGAGATGTACCACTAACCAGATCTCTAGAACTTTTTCTAGAAATATACCTAGGGCAAAAATTGATGTGTGATATACTCATGGGTCAATGTACTTTCGATGCAGCCCTTTTTTGGGGTCATTGCATTGACACTATCCCGTGAAATACGCATCTCCACGATAACAAATATTTATCAATTAAAAGGTATATATGCCATCAGAACAACTCTGAAATGTAAAGAAGAGCGCAACTAACCATGTCATCTTAGAAAAGAAAAGGTATCAAACTCCATTTCAGAAAGGTAGTTCTGATCCTGTGTGAACATTATTTGATATGTTCATAAGATCTAAAACCAATGTGAAATCTTTTATACTTTACTAGAAAGGGGCAGAAGGTCGGACTATGACGTGAAAATTAATTGTGGGTCGATGTTGAAAATTGCAGTGGCTATCCTGTACATACGGCGAGAAACAGGTGAAGTCGAAGAACAGGGTGTTGAGTTCTGAATGAGACTCCGTTGATTCTCTGATGACTTTTCTCAACACCTAAAGCGATTACATGGTACGCTTAGATAAAGGAAACTAACGTGTAATCGTGCGTACTCACAATCCACAAAAACTGGAAAGAAAACCGGGCCACCCCCGTACATTATTAACCCACTCAGCACACGACGCGGTCTGAGTTGTTGACACACTCTTTTAGCTAACTGAAAACTACCAAGTCCCAGTCAGGATTAATGCCAACATACTCCCCCTTAATCCTGATCCGTTCCAAGATCATGAACTCCCAAGAGATGATGCATGACTGCTAGCTTTCCCATTGGCAGCGCCTTGGTGAGAACATCTGCTCTCTGTTCCTCAGTCCTGACGAAAACTCCATTGATATATGACCCTCCTGCAAACAGTCACGAATAAAATGATACCTTGTGCGTATGTGCTTGCAACGGACATGGAATACAGCATTCTTCATCAGTGCTATTGCTGACTTGTTATCAACAAACAGCTTCACTTTCCTTGGTTCATCTTCACTTAGCTCACCAAGCAGTTCTTTCAACCACAATGCCTGACATGCTGCACTAGTTGCAGCCATGAACTCAGCTTCACAAGATGATAGAGCAACAGTTCTCTGTTTTCATGAGTTCCATGAGATCAGGCTTTTGTTTAGATAAAACACCATTCCTCCGGTGCTTTTACTTTCATCAGGATCTCCAGCGAGATCACTATCAGAATACCCAGTGATCAGTTGTTCACCTTGCTGTCTTGGATATATCAGGCCGAAGTTCAGAGTTCCCTTCAAATATCTCAATATATGTCTTACTGCCTTGTGATGCAGCTTAGTTGGTCTTTCCACGAATCTGCTCAATACACCTACTGCATATGAGAGATCTGGTCGAGTGTGAAGTAGATATCTCAAACACCCTATTGCTTGTCGATATTCAGTGGGATCAACAGACTCACCATCAGGATGCTTATGCAAATGAAGTTTTGGTTCCATTGGAACCTTGACTGAATTACAGTCTTTCATCCCTAACTGTTCCAACACCTTCTTTGCATAAGTTGACTGCTTGATAGTAATTCCTCCTCCTGTTGATTTACTTCAATTCCCAAATAATAAGTGAGCAGGCCTAGATCACTCATTTCAAACTCGGCCATCATATGATGCTTGAATTCTTTTACCACTTCTGAACTTGCACCTGTCACAATTAAACTATCAACATATATACCAAGTAGAATAGCAGTTTCACTATTAGAGGGATAATTGTAGGCTGTATTAGATGATGAAAATCAAGAGGTACATGGTCTATTATATAGAGGGATTAGGTGAGGGGAAAGTCTAAACTAACCCTAACCCTAATCCCTCACTAATGACTAAACTGCCCCTGTGTTACCCATGTAATTACATAGTCTGACACCCCCCCCCCCCCACAATCACAACATCTAGCCACTGCAGATGTTCAGACTGGACCGAAACTCGGAGAATAGCGACGATGGGAGACCCTTCGTAAAGATGTCGGCGAACTGCGTCGTTGTCGGGACATGGTGTACCTGAACCCCACCACGTGCAACCCGCTCACGAACAAAATGGAGGTCGATCTCTACATGCTTCGTGCGCTGATGCTGGACCGGGTTGGTGGAGAGGTACACGGCGCTCACGTTGTCGCAGCAGATCAGGGTGCTCCTGGTGACGGGAGTGTGGAGCTCCTGAATCAGCTGCTGAAGCCAAGAAGCCTCAGCCACGCCGTTAGCCATGGCGCGATACTCCGCCTCAGCACTCGAACGCGACACCACGGGCTGTCGCTTCGAGGACCAGGAGACGAGGTTACTGCCCAGGAAGACGGCGTACCCAGAGATAGGCCGGCGAGTGTCCGGGCAGCCTGCCCAGTCAGCGTCGGTGTACACGACCAGCTCGGAGGCCGCGTCACGTCGAAGGAGGAGGCCTTAGTTGAGGACGTAGGTACCGAAGAATCCGCTTCACAGCGGTGAGGTGCGGCTCCCTCGGGTCATGCATGTGGAGGCACACCTGCCTGAAGCGCATAGGAGATATCCGGCCTGGTGAAGGTGAGGTACTGAAGAGCACCTGCAAGACTCCTGTAAGCAGTGGAGTCAGTGACGGGTGTCCCGTCGGTAGCGGAGAGCTTCGCCTGAGTATCCACTGGAGTGGAGCACGTCTTGCACTCAGCCAAGCCCGCTCACTGGAAGATATCCAGGCAGTACTGTCAATGGTGAAGGAACAAGCCACCTGATCGGTCCTCGACCGCAATACCCAGGAAGTGGTGGAGGTGTCCTATATCCTTCATAGCGAAGTCCTGCTGTAAAGCAGAAATAGTGCGCTGAAGAAGAGCCGGACTGGACACTGTCAGTTCAATGTCATCAACGTACAATAGGAGGTAAGCAGTGTCACTGCCACGTCGATAGACAAACAACGAAGTGTCCAACTTAGTTTCGACGAACCCCTGTGAGACCAAGAAGGAGGCGAACCGGCTATACCAGGCTCTCGGTGCCTGCTTCAGACCGTACAGGGATTTGTTCAGCTTACAGACCATGTCTGAGTGAGCTGAATCAACAAATCCTATCGGCTGACTGCAGTACACCGTCTCGGTCAGTGTACCATGGAGGAAGGCATTCTAGACGTCCAACTAGTGGACAGGCCAAGAACGCGAGAGAGCCAGCGACAGAACGGTACGAACCGTCGCTGACTTCACCACCGGGCTGAAAGTCTCATCGTAGTCTCATCGAAGTACCCACCGAGCCTTGTACCTCTCTAAGGTACCGTCCGCCTTCTTCTTATGTGTGAACACCCACTTGCCCGTGACAACATTGCCACGATCGGGGCGGGGAACCAGGTCCCAGGTCCGGTTGGCAAGCAGGGCCTCATACTCTTCCTCCATAGCACGGCGCCAGTGAGGGTCAGCGAGGGCGCTACGCACGGAAGTTGGTATTGGTGAGATCAAAGAAGAGTCGGTCGGTGGATATGTCGTCGACGAGAAGGCAGCTCCAACGAACCGCTCAACCGGCTGGAGACTCCCGGACGCACGTCGAGTCACCATCGGGTGGACATGACCAGGATCCCTGTGAAGAAGAGAAGGGTTGTACACCGGGCGCTCAGGTACAACAACCTTCTCTCGTCGTGGGTAGATGAGAGTGGGTCTCGAGGCCGTGCGTGGCGTGACGACTGGTGTGGAGGGCCCCGGTGCCGCACGTGGCGCAGCTGGAGCTGGGGCCCCATCCCGTGCTCATCGCTGGTAGACAAGCGCGGGGTCGGCGAAGCGAGAAGTTGTCGTCGGAGCTGCGCCTGGTGCGACTGGTGGCATCGGAGACGTCAGGATCGCTGCCGGTGACGTCAGGGAAGCCGAGGCCGCGCGTGGCGCAGCTGGTGATGTAGGGGTCACCCGAGGTGCAGCAAGCGACGCCGGAGACGTCGATGCCACGCGTGGCGCAGCTGGTGATGTAGGGATCACCCGAGGCGCAGCATGCGACGCCGGAGACGTTGATGCCGTGCGTGGCACAGCAGGAGACACCGGGGGCACCTAAGGCGTAGCGTGTGTCGAACCTGCAGAAGAAAAAGGCCAAGGCAGCTAGGGAGCAGCCTCGGGGTCAGTGGGAAAAAGGGAATCCAGCTCTGTGGTGGAACCGGAAGAGGTGGTAGAGAAGGGAAAGGAGGACTCGTCAAAGACGACGTGCCGAGAGATCAAAAGGCGGTGAGCAGTGAGATCTAAGCACCGGTACCCCTTATGTTCAAGGGAATACCCGAGAAAAACACACCATGTCAAGCGGGGCGCAAGCTTATGCGGGGCAGTGGCGGAAAGGTTAGGGTAGCAAGCGCACCCGAAAACTCGAATGTGATCGTAAAGAGGATCGGTGCATATAAAGCAAAGTAGGGGGTGGAGGCACGAATCGCCTTGGTAGGAAGGCGATTAATCAGAAGTGTGGCAGTATGGAGAGCCTCCACCCAGTATCGGGCTGGAACAGATGCCTGGAACATTAGGGATCGCATGACATCATTGGGTGCGAATCATGCGCTCTGCCTTGCCGTTTTGAGGAGAGGTATACAGACAAGACATGCGTATCTATACCCCATGTGCGGAGAGAAAGTTATGAAACGCAGAGTTATTGAACTCGCGTCCGTTATCACACTGAACAGCTCAGATGGTGCGACCAAACTGAGTGGAAATCCAAACAAAGAAGTGAGAAAGAGTAAGAAAGTCTCAGACTTCAATCGTCATGGAAAAGTCCACGAAAAGTGAGAAAAATCATCAATGATCACCAAGTAATAATTAAAGCCCGATACACTGGTGATGGGTGATGTCCACAAATCACAATGTATAAGATCAAAACCGTGCTTAACATGAGTCACAGAAGTGGGAAAAGGAAGCCGGACATGGCGACCAAGCTGACAAGCATGACATAAGGAGTCATGTGTGCCCCTAGAACACGAGATAACAAAACTACTGGACAACTTCGACATAGCATCTGCACCAGGGTGGCCAAGCCGGCATGCCAAATGGTGGATGAAGCTGTCGTAGTTAAAGCAAAAGGCGGTGATGCAGCGGAAGTAGGAAGTCGAAGTGTGCACAGGGGCCCCGAGCTATCACATCGAAAAAGAGGTCACCGGGTAGAAAGATCCTTTACAAACAAACCAAATGGATCAAACTCAATGGAAACATTGTTGTCAGTGGTAAAACGACGGAGAGAAAGCAAGTCTTAAATGATATCCGGAGTGACAAGAATGTTTTTAAGCTAGAAAGAACCTGGGAGACCGGAATTACCTACTGAGGTGACCGAAAGAACATACCCATTCCCAACAATGATAGATGAAGGAAAAAAGGGATTGGGGGGGTGGGTGGAAGAGAGTGTACCAGCATTTGGAGTGGTATACCATATGACGCTCCGGAGTCAACTATCCAGTCGGCACCTGGTGGAGTAAGGTGCATGGTGCTGAAGGAAGAGGCCAACGACATGGGGGGGGGGGGGGGGCGACAGCACCTCCCAGAACAGAATCAACGGCCGGCCGAGGGAGGTAGGCAGCAGCCGATCCAGCAGCGGACGCCCCCCCCGGAGAAGCACCTCCCAGGGCGGCAGCGGAGGCCCCCTCATGCACCCTAGCTGCTGCGGTGGCGTCCCATGGTGCGGCGGCGGCGGCGGTCCAGGGAGCGGCGGCCCAGGGTCCGGCGGCGGCTGCGCGCTAGGCGGCGCCATCGTGGGGGGATGCAGGGGCGGTGGCACTAGCGGTGGCGGCCCAAGAGGCGGCTGAGGCTGCGGGCCAGGCGGCGGCGGCCCGAGGGGTGGAGGAGGCGGCGGCCCAAGAGGCGGCGGCGGTGGCGGGCCAGGGGCCTACGGCGGCTGCGGACCAGGCGGCGCCGTCGTGGGGGGCTGCAGGGGCAGCGACCCAAGGGGCAGCTGCGGCTGCGGGCCAGGTGGCGGGCCTGGGGCCGGCGGAGGCTGCGGGCCAGGAGGCGCCTTCGTGGGGGCTGCAGGGGCGGCAGCGGCGGCTGCGGGCCAAGCGGCACCGTCGTGGGGGGTGCAGAGGCGGCGGCGGGCCAGGCGGCGGCGGCGGCTCGAGGGGTGGTGGCGGCGGCAGCCCAAGGGCGGCGACGGCGGCAGGCGAGTGCAGCACCGCTGACTGCGGCCCTGTGGCGGCATCCCGAAGTCAGGCGGGACAACAGGGAGGCGGGGTTGGGCGCCGGCGGCATGGCTGTGCGGCGGAGCACCGAGATTCGCAGAGGCAAAATCGGGAGCAGCGGAGGCGCCAGCGGCTGCAGCGGCGCTGGGCCAGAGAGGAGAGGGCGTCTGTGAAGAAGCGGCGGGTAGCATGCCAGCGTGGGCAGCGGCGGCTGTGAAGGAGTCATTAGGGTTAGGATCCAAATTAGGCTGATACCATATTAGAGGGATAATTGTAGGCTGTATTAGATGATGAAAATCAAGAGGTACAGGGTCCATTAAATAGAGGGATTAGGTGAGAGGAAAAGTCTAAACTACCCCTAACCCTAATCCCTCACTAATGACTAAATTGCCCCTATGTTACCCATGTAATTACAGAGTCTAACATTCACCTCTTCCCCTTTTGTACACTGCTTGCTCCTTCTTGCATCTGACAAAGCCAAAAAATTTTGGACTTCTGTCCAGCTTCATATTCCAAGCTCTTGGAACCTGTCTTAAACCATACAAGGCCTTTTTCAGTCTCAGCACCATATCTTCTCTTTTCTTTTCTTTAAACCCCTCTGGCTGAACAACATACACTTCCTCCTCTATTTCTCCATGAAGGGATGCTGACCTAACATCAAGGTGATGGACTTCCCAGCCTAAATTTGCAGCCAATGCCAGCATTAATCTGACAGTGTCCAGTCTCGCAACTGGCGCAAAGGCTTCTTCAAAATCAACACCCTGTTTTTGAACATAACCTCTTGCAACCAGTCTTGCTTTATGTTTGTTTATGGCTCCTGAAGAATCCCTCTTCACTTTAAATACCCATTTTATATCAATCGCCTTTTGACCCACTGGTAGCTCTGTCAGTGTCCATGTATCATTTTTCTTGATAGCCTCCATCTCGGCTTCCATCGCCTTCCTCCAAATTGAATGGCTGACTACATCCTGATAGTTTGAAGGCTCCTCTGTTTCTGCCAACAAAGCCTCCTCACCTGAATCTTCTTCGTTGAATCTTCATAATTCAGCTCCACCACTGGTGCTCTCTGCATCACATCAGCAACTGGCTTGTACCGAATGGGCCCATCTACAGTACTCCAATTACCTGCTGAAGATGCTTCATGGTCTGATAGTGCAGGAGGTGCCTGTCCTCCCACAGACACACTCAAGTCTTGAGCTACACTTGCTGCACTTGCTATTATGTGATCAGAAAAAAGTGCTGGCTTGCATGATCACTTACAACCGGTGTTACAGGAGACGCAGCTCCACTGCCTGGAGTGGCTGGTGGATTTACTTGATCTCCATTTTGTGCCTCAAATTCTGCTTGCACACCAGGTGGCACTGCATAGCCACTCTGAATATCTTCTTCTATTATGAACTCACTGAATTCTTCTTCTCCCTGCCACTCCTATTTCATACCTTCCTCAAACACCACATCACGGCTTACTGCCAGTTTTCCACGGCTTGGATCAAACAAGCGATGAGCCTTGCTTCCTTCTTCCACACCAAGATACACCATCTTCTGACTTCTGTCATCAAGCTTCTTCAGATGAGGTGTTGTAATTTTGACGTGTGCAAGGCACCCAAACACTCTCAGATGTGGTTTCCTCCCGGTCCAGGCTTCATGGGGTGTTCGATCTCCCATCGACTTTGTCGGCAACCAGTTCAATAAGTACACGGCCTGTTGCACTGCTTCTCCCAAAGCCTTGCAGGCACACGCATACTCTTCAGGAGTGACCGTGCCATCCCCATTACAGTCCTGTTCCTTCTTTCAACTACGCCGTTTTGTTGGGGCGTGTAGGGAGCAGTATAATGCCTCTGTATCCCTGCTTGTTCACAGATACTTGTGAACCTTCCTGACCAGAATTCTCCCCCCCCCCCCCCCCCCGTCGTTCTTAGCACTTTGATCTTTTGGCCAGTGAAGGTCTCTGCTTGAGCCTTGAATTTTTCAAAAACTGTGCAAGCTTGATCTTTTGTTTTGATGAAATAAACCCACATCCATCTTGAGTAGTCATCAACATGAAGTATGTGTTTCCTGCAACAGTGGCTGGTGTGATTGGCCCACACAAATCTGCATGAAGCAACCCGAGAGGTTCTTCAGCTCTAAAATGTGTTTCTGTTGGGAATGGCCTCCTGGTTTGCTTTGCCACTAAACATGCGTGACAAACCTGCTCTGGATGTTCAATTACTGGAACACCAGCTGCCATTCCCCTTTCTGTAAGTTTCTTCACTGCTTGAAAATTAGCGTGGCCCAATCGGGCATGCCAAAGCCAGGCCAGATCTTCTATCTTGTCAGCAGGCAAACCGGCTCTGCTTGTTGCAGTCTAATGCGGTACAGGCGATTCTGAGATCGTGTCACCTTCATCAGTAGACGCTTTGGATCTTTCTCATATACTTCAATCTCATCATTGTCCATCACAATTCTGTAACCACTCTCAGTGAGCTGTCCCAGACTTATCAGATTACTTCTGAGGTAAGGTATAAAATATACTCCATCTAATACCCATTGATCTTAAATTCTTGCATGAGAAAAGAATTGACCCTTTTCCCTTTATTTCAATGGTTGAGCTATCTCCGAATCTTATGACACCGGAGACATCTTCATCAAGATCCCGAAACTTGGATTTATCCCCCGTCATATGGCTGCTCGCACCGCTATCCAAGTACCACATATCCCCTGCACCTTGTCCTTTCTCTATCAAATGAAGTTCAGGCTTCAGTTTACCTTCAGTGGACTGAATATTTGTCTTGCACTCTTCAAGTGTTGACAGTACCAACTCCTCAGCAGCTGCAAACATTAAGGCTGGTTCTGTATCTTCCTTTGCCAGATTATCTTCCTCCTTCTTTGGTGATTTGCACTCGCTTGCATAATGGTCATATTTTTCGCAGTTGAAACACTGAATATGTCTCTTGTCCCGCGCTTTCCCACGCAGATTTGAACCAGCACTTTTGGTCAGCGCTTCACCACGTCCACCTTGTCAACGGCCTCTGCCGCGTCCACGTCCGCCTCTGCCTCGACCGCCTCCATCTTGATTCCTGCCCTTCGATGAGCCTTCCCTTAGCTCCTTCTTGTGCCTCGCTTCCCACTCAGCACGGGTGAGAAGCAGTTGCCCGTCGCAGTTTCCGCCCCCGGATACTCGACTGATACGCTCATCGTAGGCCTTCAATCTTCCCAATGCCTCTTCAAAGGTGATCGTGCCAAGATCACAGAATTGCTCCATGCCTGCAACACAATGCACAAATTGATCCGTCAAGATATTGAGCAACTTTTTCACCTGAGAGACATTGTCGAGAGAACCACCCAGATTTGTATAGCGGATAGACATCGCCGAGATCCTCCCGGCGATTTGATCAAGGGTTTCCCCATCTTTCATACGTAACGCATCGAAATCACTTTTCAATGTCTGCAAACGCGCCTCCTTGACATGCTCCACACCCACAAACTGGGACTTGAGGCAGTCCCATACTTGTTTCGCCGTCGAATACTTGGCCACCTGCAAGATCAGATGTTCCGGGATAGCCTGAAGGAGTCGTGCTCGCGCCTTCTTGTCCCTCCTCGGATCGACTCCCATTCCGCCCATGGGCTCGATCGCATCCTAGAGATCTTCGGCCTCTAGTACTGCCTGCACCCGGATTGCCCAGGTGAGGTAGTTTGTGGCAGATAGCTGTGGCAGCTGATACGGCGCACTGCCGCCGATCTCCCGCTCATGCGACATCATGGTGGAGGCAAGAGTGTCAGAGTTAATCAACCTGGCTCTGGTACCAGATGTTGAAAATTGCAGTGGCTATCCTGTATGTACGGCCAGAAACAGGTGAAGTCAAAGAACAGAGTGTTGAGCTCTGAATGAGACTCGGTTGGTTCTCTGATGACTTTTCTCAACACCTAAAGCGATTACATGGTCTGCTTAGATAAAGGAAACTAACGTTGAGGAGGATTCAGACAGTTAAATTCAATTGTCATGTGTATTTTCATTTTAGATACCGACTTTTATTCCTGAAAAAAACCTCTTGCAGAAATGCAGGGAAAGACTGCGTACAAAAGACCAAGTGGGTCGGACCCTTCCCCGGACCCTGTGCAAGCAGGAGCTACATGCACCAGGCTGCCCTTTTCTTTTATACCGACTTTCATTCAATTTTAAGATGCTCGTTTTGGACGAAGCTAAAAAGAATATGACGTGGACATGAAGTATCACCAACCATTATCTCCATTTTTTTCATAAATACGACTACGAATACGCTTTAGCGAAAATTGATGTGTTCAATATGCAAACAAGACCATGTAGCTATACATTTTCAAGCAGGCTCTGTTCTTGTGTAAGCCCCTTTGTCTTGTAAGAATTTTTCTATAAAGAAATTCTATTAATATTCATGCCAGTTACATCAAGATGATACATCTTCCACAAATGAAAAAAACTCTGACTTCTACATCTTTTGATACACAAAGTCTAGATTTAAAAGGAAACAAAGTCTCTAGATATCCTAGTACACTACAGGAAAATATCAAATTAACGACGGCCAAAATTATTACGACAATACCGTCATTAACAAAAATATTCATGACGGTGTATATTGGTCATCGTGAATAATGCCCTTATTCACGACAGTTGACCTAGACCGTCATGAACAATGTCCTTATTCACGATGGTGAACGCTGACCGTCGTGAATACTTAGCTTATTCATGACGGAGCCAACCACCGTCGTAAATACCACCTTATTTACGACGGCGCGATACTGGCCATCGTAAATAAGGGATATATACCCGCCCGTGCCCGTGCCGACCCCGAGCAGTTGCGCCGCCACCCTCGCGCGTGCCGCCATCACCGTCCAACCGAGCCGCCGCTGCCTCCCAAGTGCACCGCCGCCACCGCCAAGCGCGCCGCCGCCCCGCCACCGCTGCCGCCCCCGGCCTACCCGCGCGCCGCCGTCGACGCGCGCTGCCACCGCCCCGTTCTCTCCCGGCCAGCGCGCCGCCGCGCCGGCCTCCCCTGGCCCGCGCCGAGCCGCCCCCGCGCACCCTTGGCCCCCCGCGTCGCCGCCGTCATCATCCGCGCCGCCCCCGGCTTCCCCGCGCCACGCCACCTCCAAAAACGAGTAAGTTAGAAATTTAGTTTGTGAATTATTAGGTTACCTTTAAATTATTTAGTCTAGGTTTAAATTATATAGTTATTTAATTAGTTTAGTTATTTAGTCTAATTAGTTATTTAGTTTAGTTTGTAATTAATTTAATTTTAATAGTTTAGTTTAGTTTGTAATTAGGTTAGTTTAATAAGTTTAGTTTAGTTAGTAATTAGTTTAAATTAATTAGTTTATTTTCATTTGTAATTTTGTTTATTATTTTATTTTAGTTTAATTTAGGTAATTAATTTGTCAATTAATCACTTAATTAGTGTGTAGTTAGTTTGTTTTTAGTTTTTAATTAGTTTGTAATTGATTAATTAGTTTTTAATTGATCGATTAGTTTAATAAGTTAATTAGTTTTAATTATTTAATTGTTTATTTAGTTTTGAATTGTTCAATTAGTTCTGCATTAGTTAATTATTGATTGTGAGTGTTTAATGATTATACGTATATTAACGGACTTTGGGCCGACCCGGCACGGCACGACCCGACACGGCCCGACCCGGCATGACACGGCACGACGACGAGACTGATAGGCCATTTGAACTTTCAACTCTGACCAACTTACCCCCTCTTTCTCGTTCTTTCCTCTCACGTAAATGACTGAAAAATAAAAATGAGTAACATAACCTATAGAAATTAATTCCCCGTTTCGAATCTGCACGTCTCACTGGCGATAGGCATGTGTGGCGCAGGTTCAGAATTATCCGTTTTTGGACAGCCTGATAGTGACCGAGGACGTGCTTTTGACGAGTTAGGTACGAGGTCTGGATCTGGACGTGATTTCGACAGCATAACCCTAATGTTCTCTTCTGCACCATTTTTGGGCGTGCAGTTGGAGAACAACGGGGTTATGCTGTCAAAATTTCGTTCGGATTCAGACTCCGTGTCTCGTCATAAGCACGTTACCTCGGTCATTATTGGGTGGGTTTAGGACCTATCTGCCTAGCTGCAGGGGCCGTGACAAGACATAAAGATGTACTAATAATAATTTATCCGCTTCGAAGGTATAACCTCAGACATCGCCAAAGACCGGACTTGGATGTATTCTGGTTGGAAAAAGAATGGTCATCATTCAGAGGAGTGGTTCACCAAGACAGATGTTTTTATACAACGAGCTTTTTCATTGTCCAACAGCAGTTGGGTGCAGTGCCCATGTACCAAATGCGAGAATGCGGAATTTTTCGAAAAGGTGACGTTGACGTTTCACTTGTGTCGAAATGGTTTCATGCAAAAGTATGAGATATGGTACTTTCACGGCGAGACATGTTCTGAAGCTGTAGAAGATGAAGTGGAGGATGATAGCACGGGAGTCGATAGGATGGACGAGATGCTTGAAGGCATAGATCCTGAGTTGAAGGAGGATGGTACTACAACGGAGGTTGAAATGTTTTTTAAGCTTCTCAATGCTTTCGAAGAGCCACTGCATGAACACACATAAGTGACTCTTCTTAATTTCATACCAAACTTATGGCAATAAAGTCTAAGTATTTCTTCTCCAACAATTGTTATAACGATCTCACCAAATTGATCAGCGATATCCTTCCTCAACCGCATTAAGTACCGAAAGATATGTACCAGTCTAAGAAATTGATTTCTGGTCTTGGTATGAAATATTAGAAGATTGATGTTTGCCCAGCCAACTGCATGCTTTTTTGGAAAGAGCACGCCAACGAGAAGAAGTGCTTACAATGTGGCAAATCGAGATTTGTCCAGGTTGATAATGACGAAGGAGAGCGTGTACAGACTGAAGTCGCACATAAGAAGCTTCGTTACTTTCCTGTCACACCTCAGTTGAAGCGCTTGTTTCTCTCGAAAAGAACTGCCAGACATATGAGATGGCACAAAGAAGGTGTACGTGAGAACCTCAGAGTCATGGTGCACCCGTCCGACGGTGAGGCATGGAAGGCGTTGGACTGCTTCGATCCAGATTTCGCCAACGATGCAAGAAATATTAGCATCTGGTTAGCGACAGATGACTTCTCACCGTTCAGTACAAATGCCACACCATACTCATGTTGGCCCGTGTTCGCTATTCCGTACAACTTACCACCATCTCTCTGTATGAAGTATGAATTCATGTTCCTTTGCCTCATCGTTCCTGAACCAGATCATCCTGGTTCACGATTCAACGTGATGTTGAAGCCGTTGATTAAAGAGTTGAAATTGTTATGGACATTAATCAAAGCGTATGATTGTTAAAAAACAGAAATTCATCTTTCGAGCTGCATACTTGTGGTCTGTTCATGATTTTCCAACATACGACATGTTTTCCCGCTGGAGTACTCATGGTCGTTTGACATGCCCGATATGTGCTACGGACACGGAATATTTTTGTCTTAGTCATGGTGGCAAATATGTTACTTCAATTATCATTGATGTTGGCTACCTCCGAATCACGTGTTCAGACAACAGAGGAATGCCTTCAGAAAGAACACTGTTGCCACAAAAGGACCACCAAAATGTTTGAACGGGTTAGAGATATGTGCCATGTTGGACAAGCTAGTGTCAGATTGAAATCGTCCTCGATATTTTGTTGGTTAGGAAGATTTACAGACTCATAAAATGCGAAAATGAAAACGAAAAACAATCATGACAGAAGATTGGGGGTCCGGATTGAGGAGTAGAGTTTATGGTCGTGATACTGAAGAATTTTAAAATAGATTTTAAGTAATGTTTCTTTTATCTCTTCTTTCGTGTCTTATATATTTTACTTTACATTCATTACCAATTTTTCTTTTCAATAGGATGTCGTTGAGCAATGATAGAGGGAAGGGAAAGGCGAGGAGTGTAGCTAGAGTTTCCTGCGCAGGGCAGCTGACGTCTTTCAGGGCAATATGTCTAGCGGGCTTTCTGCTAGACGGGTTGCTTTGATGAGTCAGCTACAGGAGCTGAGAGGCGTAGCAGTTGTCTTACAGTGGTTAGACGAGATAAATATCATTTCATGAATCTTATAATATCAATAATTACTTCTTTCATCTACATTACTATTCTTTTAAATTATCAGGAGGACTCAGAGACGAGAGGTCCTCTGCAGCCAGCACAGGCTGACCACCCTTTAGGGTCCGGTAGCTAGCCTATGGACCCGCTTTCGGACTCTTCCGGTGACCACTCCTCTGAGTCACCTGACGTCGAGCCACCTCAGAGGCGTCGGACAAGGAGGAGTCACTATGTGGCTCCTCCTTTGGCTCCTACAAACCCAGATGACCGGGTAGTTATTCGTCCAGTTGGCGATATGTAAGTAAATCTCTAACTCTTCAATTTATATTATTTTAGTGTTATAGATGTATTGATTTATCAAACTCTATCAGGTCTTGATACGAAGACTCGTTCACGGGTCAAGGATGAAACAAGCAGGTGAACGGTATCCTTGGGCAGCTTATCCGTTTGCACCCAGGTGTAGTGAACGGTGTCCCCGCCACGTCGTGGGACGATTACGCCACCGCCCAGCACGTTGCTCACGGCAACCACCGGGAGGCTGTGTGGTCCGACTTCATGGCAAGCATGAAATATATATTTCTGTAATACAAGTCTATAATATGGTTAGTACCAATGATGTATAAATATGTTTTTCCAAGCACGGTACCGTTTAGAGTACGAGGGCGAGGTGGACTATGCTAGAGCCATGTTCCATAAGAACGCCAGGAAGCTCGTTACGCAGTCGCTATCGAACGCAAGAATTTAAGCGACGAGAGCGTACATGAAGCTGCATCCGGAAGAGGGTGAGCTGGGGGCATTCAGGAACGTGGCTCCCAGGTACTTGACGGCAGAGCAGTACACAGAGGTAAATTATAAAATATTTATTTTAAAATATGGAAGAAGCACAAGAGGTAAAATGTCTATAACCTAATAATAAATGTATGCAGATCGGTGTATCCTGGTTAGATGGCCGCCCGGAGGACTACCGTGCCTTGTGTGCTCTGTGGGCGAGTCAGGGGTTCCAGGAAGTTTCTAGGACCCGCCGACAGAGCAGAGGGACGTATGGGAAGCAAACGTTTGGTGCGGATGGGTACTACGTCTGGCTAAATACATGGTAAGTGTGATTACTATTGTTTTCAAATATGTTTAAATTATTCATTGTATTAACACATATATATAGGAGCGCGAGAGCGGTCAGGAGCCGACTGTGATTTAGGTCTGGAAGAGGGGTCATAGGGGAAGTGACCCGTCACAGCTTGACCAGCTGTGTTCTCAGACGGCGTCAGAAGCGCTGGTGAGTTGTTTTGTAATTTTATTGAGTTTTCGTAAACAGTTTTGATGATATTATCTTTTTGTGTTTGTAGGCAAGGTATGGCCAGAAGGCGGAGCGGCTTCACGGTGAAGGCTTCGATTGGCAGAGCGCGTCAATCATCCTAGAAGCCGCGTATGCAACCGGAGGCGGGAAACCTCACGGACGGTGAGTTCTCTAATTTTTTTTAATGTCAATGAATTTGAGATACGAAAATTTAATAATCTTTCTTCTTTTGTAGGTTCTCCATCTTTGATGGAGTTGTCGACTCGAGGGAGGCACAACCTTCCTCGAGTTGCTCTTCATCGCGACAGACAGGATCGAGGCAGGCTAGCTCCCTGGAGCTCTAGAGTATCCGAGAGGAGCTCTGTAGGACACAGGAGGAGCTCTGTCTAGAAAGGGAGCGTCAAGCCCCGGATAAGAGGCCTCGGGACGAGTATCAAGCCTCGTTCATGCTACAGATGCAAGCAGCAATACAGGTATGTACTGGTCATTTTACGTAACATTTCTAACATATCAATGATGATTATGTGATAATGTTTTGTGTTCACAGGCTATGGTGGCAGGGAAGCCGGCTGTCTTCCTACAGTGGCAACCCCCACAGGAGCCACAAGCCCCGTTTACCAGAGCAGAGGTACAAATTTATTCAAACTTCCACAACATAGCCATATTTGATAAATTTAACCAAATTTCTTAAAATATCACCAAACATAGTAAAACATAGACAAACCTAGTTTAACTTGATCAATTAAAGGTTATAGTAAACTAACTTAGGCAAACATGCATTTTTAGACTCATAACTTGTCTAACTACACTTATACATAACAGTGCTCCACGACGGAGGCTCACATGCCATTGCCGTAGCTACTGGGAGGATGAAGACTCGAGGACGACTTCCCTGGTTCTGGAGGTAGCGGACGTGGTAGTGTGTAGTGTGGTGTGTGTGTCTAGTGTTCATGAATTACTGCTATGTTTATAATGTTTTGACTGCCCTTGTGAGCTGGCCATCGAGCCAGGGCAAGCATCGAAGCTAGGGCAGAATTTTCTCATTTTTTTAAAAAATACCAACCTTATTTACGACAGTTTTCTAGCCACAACCGTCGTAATAAGCTAAAATTATTTACGATGGCATGCCCCGTCGTCAATAGCATCATGCTTATTCATGACGGCCCCGTTTCCAGCTGTCGTTAATTGTTTATATTCCTATAGTGATAGTAATCAATCTGAAGACTAGATCATCACCCATGTGCCTTGGAAAATATATTCTTGAGCACATAATCGAAATGCCTACATGTAGCTAATACTATATCCTAAAATGTAGGCTTCTCCAAAGCAGCCTAGGTGCGGAGCCAATGTTTAACCATATAAATAACCTGCAAGGAAAAAGACATATTTCTTGGTTCAACATAACATTGTTTCTATAGTTACAAATTGCCCAACAAATGGCAACAACACCCAACAAAATAAGTGGTTTTATTTCTTTCCTAATTCTACATAGACAAGTATCAAAAATATTTGATACACTACTAGGTGGAGTAAGATTTGTGGTCACCTGAACAACATGCCATGCCATCCGTGCAAAATGAAAATTAAAAATAAATTCTTGATTGTTTCATTTTTATTACAGAAGCAACAACTAAGACACCCTTGCCATTTTCTTTTCGCCAAAATATTTTTGGTAAGTGTCGGTACCCTCAAGACCGGGTACCCCGCGTGTATGATCAAAAGAAGGCGTACGCCAGCACGTATGCAGAAGATAGAGACCCAGCATGCAGGCTGGGCCCAACCGCCTGCCAGGGGGCACTCATGAGAATGGATGTGCCCTAGGCCTCAAGTCCGACCACCTACTAAGGAGGGCTCCGGGACTGCCACGTGTCTTCAGGCTCTGAGCCTCGCTACCGGTCGAGAATGGCTCCGGAGCCGCCACATGTCCAATGGCGTCGAGCCCGACCTCCCGCCAGGGAGGGCTCCGGCGCTGCCATGTGTCCGGAGCCTCCGAGTCACACCTCCCGCCCGACCCCCAGCATGGGAGGGCTTCGGTACCACCACGTGGGCAACGGCCCCAGGCGTGCCTTCCCGCCAAGGGGGGCTCCGGAGGAGCCACGTGTCCTACGGCTCCGGGCCCAACCTCCAGCATGGGAGGGCTCCGGTGCTGCCATGTTTCCAACGACTCTGGGCCCCTCGCTACTCCGCAAGATAGCTCTGGTGGGGACACATGCCTCGGGGGCCGGCCACCCGGACACCACACGGACGGGCAGATAGCCAAGGAGTATAGGGGATGGTGCACTGTCAGTGCGTGCATTCAAGGCTCACGCCTTCCCCAGAAGCATGGTGTACCGCGCACGCCCCCGTCCTTCGTCTGTTCGCCATTACGGTGAAAGACAGGGCGGCGAGGCGTGATGGCGGAACAGCGCCGCCCAGCGCTGCTGAGCCGCTCAGCGAAGCTACGGGACGCGGCGACAAGACGGATACTTCATCATCACCTGCTACCTGGTTAGAGGCGACAGGCGGCGCGCCTTAACTCCTCCGACAGCGATAGTACATATAGCTGTAAATACCCTAGCTCATGTATAGGGTGTAGATAGCCGCGGGGCCACCTGTCGGGCCCCGGGCCACATTGTAACTGCCCCGGCCTTGGGATATAAAAGGACCGGGGTAGCCGCTGGGCAAAGGCTTCGCAACCCAGCCATCTCACTCTCTCACACGCGCAAGCAATACAACAAGCACTCCCGTGGACGTAGGGTATTACACTACGGCGGCCCGAACCACGTAAATCCTCGTGTTCATCCTCACCATCGCGCTCCGACCTTCTAGATCCACTAGCCCCTCCGAAAAAAGAATCTCCGTGGCTGCTTCCGAGTAGACCAGGGGAAGTGTCGCAGTGAACACTTCGGCAGTAAGAATAACATATCTTATTAAAAATCAAAGGAAGATCTTTATTTTTAGAGGGGCTTTGAGTCTCAAGTCTTATTTAAATTTGGGACATATGAATGAATTAAAGCTAAATAATGAGATTTCGTTGAGAATTGTCCATTAGGTACTAAATTCAACTAAAATTTATCTTGTTCATGGGACAACACTACATCAGCAAGGCATGTAAGCAATACATTTCATGCTACTAATTTTTGACCTGCAAGATCTTTGCATCATGAAAAATTATAACATGGAGTGGTGAAATATCCGCCCCCATTGTCTGTTTACGATGAGCTACATGATATAAACAGGGGTATTGCTCCCTCAAAGTATTTGTACCCAACCATTTATCTTTTCAAAACCGAATCTGAGTGCCATCCTTAGTTTTGAAGGTTCTAAACCGAAGGAAATTGACACGACCCCATTGGTCCTGTCGAGCCAGGATCACGCTGAGGGGTGCTGCGTTGCACAACACCGTATAACACACGTCAAAGGTACAAAGCGGAAGCAGAACTTTTATTACATAAACAAGTTTATGAACATGTTTACATCAAAATAAGTTTAGTCCACACTCGCGGGCGTAGACTAAGCATCAAGTGCACGTTCAGCCCTTGAACGTGTCCTTGCTAGCACACACGCACACTAACTCTGCGGCGTGCACGACTCCCACTCGACGGGGTTCCCCTCCTGGGGTTCCGTCTCCTCTTCGGGAGTCCCTTCCTCATAGAGCCCTGCAAAAGCTTCAAACACAAGCAGTGAGCACGAAGGCTCAGCAAGTCTGACCCGTCTCACCTAAACATGGAACTTCTACATGAGGGTACTGGGTTACATGAGGTAAAAATCATTTGCAAGGACTCGCCTAATTAGTAGAACCTTACTTTCAAGTTTTAGCAGCAGGTTGTGGAGAACCTTACGCGAAGGTACATGAGAGAGCCGCAATCAAACAAGAAACGCATTTCTCTCATGTACTTTGCCCAAAGTTGGAAAGAACTTTAGTTAGCTCTAAGCTACAGCATATCATTAACAATCAATGCCCATCTTTCAATCAGCAACATTTTAACATGTAACTAGCCTGTTCATTCTACGTCACGGTACAGTGAACAAGTGGTACTCACTGACCGCGAGGGACGGCGATTATAATCGATTTACACCTGCAGGGTTACCCGAACAACCCGTCACGTACACCCGTACTCGATGTTGCCTACAACAACCATCACGGACGCCGTACGCGACTACCTTTCACCCGTTAGCCAACTATTGAACCGGTCCCATCGTCCCGAGCAAGAGGTCTCTGCACGCGCATCTCTGTGCCGCCAGCCGATTTACACCTCGAGCTCTCAACCTACCCTCTGAACGACGGGCAATGCCTCAATACCCAGCTACCCGAGTTACATCAGTTTCCCGGTTCCCATATAGCCGGTAGGTCTTTGGTACTGTTCTAGCTTGTTCAACAGGCCCGCACACGGCTCGGTCCTCAATCGACACAAGCGGAGCTACAGCACACAGGCCCCAAAGTCCTGCTGCCCTTACTCTCCGCTCGGTCTCATTTTCTTGCCATGTGTATCATGTGCTATCTCTACCCGAGCAATGTGCCTCTAGCCTATTCTCGCGAGTAGTTCCAACTACTCGACTTGTACCGAATCCTACTCTATCCTAGCCATGCAGTGGCTAACGAGGTTTTCAATCCTAAACCCAACCCATGGTTTTCTTGGCTGTGGAGTTGGGTTTCCAATCAAGACTCTAATGCCAACAACAATATTCAAAGATGTGCTCAAAACAACAAACATTTGTAAAAAGGTTAATGCAAACCGGGGCTTGCCTTGCTGCTCTTGGTCGTAGGCTAGCTGTTCCTCCGGAGTAACGAAGTCTAGGACTTCGGGTTCCTCCTCGACCTTAGCGACTACATGATAGAAACAATACATGTATTAATTTAATGCATTTGTATTAAGTTTGAAGTTGTGAAGTCTAGAACCTTTGCTAGATAGACCTAATGACTGTGAAACCTTTACTGTGGCTTGGTTACAACCTAAACAGAGACTTGGTCAAGTTTTAGTTGCAGCAAAGCTCATTTGAGCCCTCCACAAATAATTATGTCCTTGACCTTAATTGGAACTCTTAGGGTGTTCTAGGAATTTTCATGAGACAAACTATGAATTTCTGAAAACTAGTTTTTCAGAGGGTTCTAATGGAGTTGGTCTCACTTAATTTGGAAGTCTCTAACTAAAGATATGAGCTAAACAATTTCAGAGAAAATTCTGAAAATGTTTCTGAATATTTTCTATTTTCTCTGGAACAGTTTCACTAATCACACCATTAGGTGGATTAAATGAGCTCAAATGGATCTGAAATTTTTATGGTAGTTCAAGGATATTTTGGTGAACACCTCAGAAAAATTTCAGGATTTTCCTCCAAAGGATTCTCCAGTTAAAATTCCTAACAGTTTAAACTTTAAGGAATTAATTCTGGAGAATTAAGGAATTTCCTGAAGTGAAATTTGATTTTCTGGAAAATACTCAGAGATCTGAATCCAGCAAAATTTGGTTCACTCAATTTGGAGCTTTCTAGCCAAAGTTATAAGGATTTGAAGTTTGAAGGAAATCTGAAAATCGGGGAAAAGTTTAAACTCGCGCGTGGGCCCAAGGGACACGCGTCGCACGCCTAGGCGATGGCACACCGCGGCCCACAAGGATTTTGCGCGCCAGCACACCCGATCCCGGCCGCAGCCGGATCCCGATTCAAAATATCGGCCGCTGACAGCTGGGGTCCACCCCCTTCTTCAACCTCGCGACACCCGCGCCCCGCCGCCGAGGGACCTCGCCGGAGGGCTCGCTGCCGGCTGCTGTACAGCTCCAAACTTCTTGATTCTGGCCGCCCCTGCCTACTTTTACTTGGGGAACAGGATCCGAGGGTCAGCTGCTCATGACAACGGCCGGAGCATGGTCGGCGACGAGCCGCCATATCGGAATGACTTCGGCCATGTCGGCTGACTCTCCTAGTACCTCAGCTACTTGGGAAATCGGTCGGGGAGCATCAGTGGACATCAGAGAAGGTCGACATGAGCTTGAGGCAGCTCGGGGAAGGCCCGAAATAGGTCCTCACCGTGCGCCCGATACCCCCCGTTCGTTCCGCCATTAGTAGACCTTAAATTACGCCGGGCACAGAGGTTCTCCGGCCCAGAGTTGTGAAGGCAACTTGTGCGTTACCGTGTCTAGCTCGTGTGGGAGTGGCCTGAGGCCCTCTAATCCTTTCTAGAGCACGAATTAAACAGAATCGTACCCGAAGGTCGTTCTGCACACAGAAAGGGGAAAAGTGGAAATTCGCCGCCGGTGAGCAACCACTCGAGCTGTGGCTCGGGGATGAGCAGCACCGGTCACCCGCGCGTCCAAGGGTGCCTTGGCTCGGGCGTGACAACGCCCAGGTTGGGCTGTCCACGAGAGCCCGAGGTGCGGCGGTTCCAAGTTCCGAGTTTGATCTTTCGGCACAGCCGATATCAATCGGTTTCAACCGAATTCTAGCAATGGGGAGGATGGAGGAAGGTCTCTAGTACCTTGCTGGGACTCTGGAGTGGAAGGAGGGAGCTGCGATCGGCGTCCTCCGATCAAGTCCGAACTGCGGAAACTTTCGGCCGGTGCTGGGTTCTTGCGGGAAAACACGTCGGTACCTCGGCCGAGGAGAGGGGCAGGCGCCTTAAGAAGGCTCTGCACCGCCTCATGCCCGCGCGTGGGCAAGCAGCTGGTGGCGCGGTGGCTGGCCTCGGTGGCGATCACCGCTGCGGCTCGGCGACCCGAGTGAAAAGTCTCAGTCGGTTTGTGTTGAAGTAGAGGCTGACATGTGGGTCCCACCCTTCCTTTTAACCTCTGAAATTTACTTCTAATCACTGTTGTAAACAGTGAACCCCATACTACCCTTGGCAATTCAAATTATTCCCCCATGAGCCATTTGAATTGATCAAAGTTCAAATGAGGTTTGGTTTGAATGAATTTCAGCACAAGTTCAGTTTGAAATTCAAATAAAGTTTGAATTTCTCCCCCTTAGCTCATGTCAAGATCAACTCCAAATGGAGTGAAAATTGGTGTGTGAGCTCACAAAAATGTGCTGAGTAAGAATATGCCTTCCACTTTCAAATTCATGGTATAAAAACAGTTTGAATTTGAATATGTTTTCAAACTGCCCCCTTCCTATCAATACCCAAGATGACCTCAAAAAGGTTTTGAATTTGGGTGAAACTTGGCATGGACATCCTTAGCAAAGTGTAGGAGTTTTCCTATGTCCAGCCCATCTATATCACATGTGGGAAATACCACTTTTGCAATGTGTAAGTTTGTTCCCTAATGAGCATGTTGATAATTGTTACTTGCTCTTCATTTGTGTTCATCATTCTTCCTCAAATGAGGTGTGTGGTGTGGGGATGAACACTACAAATGGGTGTCAAAAACTGAGGCCCTTACATTCCTCCCCCCTTAAAAGAATCTCGTCCCGAGATTATAAGGTGAAAATGAGAGAGAGGGCGGTGGAAAATTACCGGATATGCGACGTGAGAAAGTCGGGGTAGTTAGTACGAAGGAATTCTTCACTCTCCCATGTCGCTTCGTCCACGGAGTGATTACTCCATAGAACCTTGTAGAACCACAACGTACGGTTGCGTGTGGTTTGGGCCTTTTCATCAATAATCTGCACCGGTTCCTCCCGAAAGGTGAGATCCGGTTGCAGTTCTTCAATGTCTTCCAGCTGAACGGTAGTTGATAGCTTGAGACACTTCCTCAGCTGGGAAATGTGAAAGACGTCGTGCACATCGGAAAGTGCTTCTGGTAATTTCAGCCGATATGCTACCGATCCACATCTTTCGGTAATCTGGAATGGACCGATGAATCGGGGTGCTAACTTTCCCCTCACCCCAAATCTGTTTACGCCCTTCATTGGAGACACCCGTAGATATACGTGATCCCCAACTTCGAATTGTAATGGGCGCCTTCTCCGGTCCGCATACTGTTTCTGACGGGATTGAGCGGCTTTTAGGTTCGCTTGAATTAGTCGAACCTTTTCTTCCGCGTTGTTGACAAGGTCAATCCCGAAGGTAACCCTTTCGCCAGACTCACACCAGTTCAATGGTGTGCGGCATTTTCTCCCGTATAGCGCCTCGTAGGGCGCCATCTTGATGCTGGCTTGGTACCCATTGTTGTACGAGAACTCGGCTAACGGCAAGTGATCATCCCAATTCTTGCCGTGGTCGATAGCGCAAGCTCGTAGCATGTCTTCTAGAATCTGATTTACCCGCTCGGTTTGTCCATCCGTCTGCGGGTGGTAGGCTGAACTACGGATCAGCTTCGTCCCCAAGGCAGCGTGTAGCTGCTCCCAAAAACGGGACACAAATAAAGTGCCCCGGTCCGATATGATGGTACGGGGTACGCCGTATAAGCATAGGATCCGTGAGATGTACAGTTCAGCGTACTTCTTGGCGTTGTAGTTGGTGTTGACCGGGATGAAATGGGCAACTTTGGTGAGTCGATCGACGATCACCCACACAGAATCATGTTTCTGTAAGGTGGTGGGTAACCCGACGACGAAATCCATGCTCACGTCCTCCCACTTCCAGGCAGGAATGCCCAGTGGTTGCAGCAGTCCCGGTTTCCGCATGTGGTCTGCCTTCACCCTTCGACATGTATCACACTCGGACACGTATTTTGCAGTCTCTCGCTTCATCCGTGTCCACCAAAACCTTCTTCTGAGTTCTTGATACATTTTGTTGCTGCCGGGGTGAATAGAAAACTTTGATAAGTGAGCCTCATCAAAGATTTTCTTCCGTAACTCCGGGTTTCGGGGTACGACGATCCGGTCCTTGAACCATAGGACGCCGTCTCCGTCCTTCCGGAAACATTTCAACTCCCCACTGTCTACGCGTCTCCGCAGATGTGACATGCCCTTGTCATTCTTCTGGGCTGCCGCTATCTCTTCACGGATGGTGGGAATCAAAGCTTGGTTGTAGAGAGCTCCGTGTGGAATCACATGTAGTGGTGGTTCGCTCTCTTCCAACGGTGTGATGGTCAGATTATTGACGTGTGACTTGCGGCTCAGCGCATCTGCCACAACGTTTGCCTTGCCCGGATGATAATGGATCTCTATCTCGTAATCCTTTATCAGTTCTAACCATCTTCGTTGTCTCATGTTCAGCTCCTTCTGAGTGAATATGTACTTGAGGCTTTTGTGGTCGGTATATAAATGTACGAGGTTACCGAGTAGGTAGTGCCTCCACATCTTCAGTGCAAGTACCACGGCAGCGAGCTCCAAGTCGTGAGTTGGATAATTTTGTTCATGATTCCTAAGCTGCCGTGATCCATACGCGACCACTCTTCGGTCTTGCATCAGCACACATCCGAGCCCAATGCCGGATGCATCGCAGTACACATCGAACGGTTTTGTTGTGTCTGGCTGCGCCAAAACCGGTGCTGATGTCAGGTGCTTGACTAAAGCCTTGAATGCTGCTTCACATGCGGGACTCCAAACATATTTGGTAGCCTTCTTCAGCAGCTCTGTCATTGGCTTGGCAATCTTCGAGAAGTTCGGAATGAACCTCCGATAATATCCCGCGAGTCCGAGGAAACTCTGTACCTCGTGAACAGTTCTCGGGGATTTCCAATTCAGCACTTGCGTGATCTTTTCTCGGGTCCACAGCGATACCTTCCGCTGAGATGATATGCCCGAGGAAAGGCACTTGCGATATCCAAAACTCGCATTTGCTGAATTTTGCGTATAACTTGTGATCCCGCAGCCGTTGCAAGACTATACGCAGATGTTTCTTGTGATCTTCCTCCGACTTGGAGTATACCAGGATGTCGTCGATGAAGACCACGACAAACTTGTCCAGCTCCGGCATGAACACCGAGTTCATTAAGTACATGAAGTGAGCTGGAGCATTGGTGAGGCCGAAGGACATGACCAGGTACTCATAAAGTCCGTACCTTGTCGAGAAAGCTGTCTTTGGAATGTCCTCCGCCCTTATCTTAATCTGATGGTACCCGGATCTTAAATCCATCTTGGAAAAGATCTTTGCTTCGACCAACTGATCAAACAACATGTCGATCCGTGGCAACGGGTACTTGTTTTTGATGGTTACGGCATTTAATGGACGGTAGTCCACGCAAAGCCGCAACGTTTCATCCTTCTTTTTGACAAATAATGCCGAACAGCCCCATGGCGAGGAGCTCGGCCTAATAAAACCCTTCTCCAGAAGGTCCGTGAGCTGAGTCTTCAGTTCAGCCAACTCCTTGGGCGCCATCTTGTACGGCCTTCGGGACATTGGCATGGTTCCCGGTGCGAGTTCAATTTTGAACTCCACCTCTCTATCGGGTGGCATCCCCGGCAAATCATCCGAGAATACATCAGGGAACTCTTGGACCACTGGAATGTCTTCCAATCTGATGGTTGTGGCTTTATAGACACTTGGAAGTTTTATTTCTGGACGGTCCAGAAATAATGAGTGGGAACCGTGCACTTCTGAGGTTAGGTGCACGACTCGAAGGACGGTGTCTAAAACAGCGCCGTGGCGGGTTAACCACGACATCCCTAGGATGACATCGACCTTCTGTCCCTCTAAGATAATGAGAGACGTGGGGTACACTCTACCCGCTAAGCATAATGGTGCTTTGGAGACCATTACGCTTGCTGAAATCTTCCCACCCGGTGAACAAATTAAATATGGACTATCGGTGGGTAGTATTGGCAAACTGTGTTTAGTAATGAAAGCTTGGCTAATAAAATTATGCGTGGCGCCTGAATCAAATAGTACTATAGCGGGATGCTGGTGGAGTTGGAACATACCCGCAAGGATTGGCTCGCCCTCCGGCACGTCCTCAATGGCAAGCTGGTGGACAGTGCCGGGCCTAGGGTTTGCCCGCCGCGCATTAGTAGGGTTCCGGGGTTGATTCCTCTCCGGAAACTGTGGTGCCACTCCGCCGCCTTGTCTCTCCGGGCAACTGCTCGCGAAGTGTCCTGGACGACCACACTTGTAACATGTGGCCGCTGCTGGTGGAGTACTTGGTGGACGAAAGCCCGGCATGCGTTGCGGAGGTGCAAACGCACGCGGCATCGCCCGCTGCTGCTGTTGTTGTTGCGGTGGTACTGGCAGTGCCGGCCGGAATGCCGGTGAAGAGTACGGTCGACTGCGGAACGGCATCGACCGCTGTGGTGGTTGCCAGCGTGGACCTGATGGTGGGCGATTCACCATCCGAAACTTCTGAGAAGGACCGCCTCCTTCTCCGCTGCTCTGCGGCGCGCTTCGCTTTCGTTCTGCCGCCGCCAACTCCTTGCCGGAGTCCTCCTGAACAATCGCAGCATCAATGATGTCGTTGAGGCTGCCGCGATTGAACATCGCCAACTTGTCCTTCAGGAGCGGGTTAAGCCCCTGGTAAAAATGGTCCCGCCGCTTCTCGTCCGTATCTGCGTGATACGACGCGTAGAGCGCGAGATCGTTGAACGCTCTGGAGTATTCCAGCGCGTTCCGGCTCCTTTGTTGCAGGTGTAGGAACTCCTGCGTCTTCCTCTTTATCAGACCTGGCGGTATATGATAGGCCCTGAAGGCCGTCCGGAACTCCGCCCAGGTCATCACTCGGTCGGTGGGTTGTGAAGCACAAAAGTTGGCCCACCACGCGCTCGCGGATCCCTGGAGCTGCTGGACCGCGAACTGAGTCTTGCGCTGCTCGCTAATTTGGAGCAGCCCGAACTTCATTTCTATGGCGCGGAGCCAGTTGTCCGCGTCAAGTGGTTCATCCGCCCTTGAGAATACAGGGGGATGAGTCGCCAGGAATTCGGAGTAGGAGCTCTGTTGGCGCTCCTCACGATCTTGACGTCTCTCTGGGCGAGACGTATTGGCGATGAGAGTCTGCAGCAACTCTGTGTGCTGCTGATGCGAGCCCGCCATTGCCGCGACAATGTCGGCCAATGTAACCGTTGGCAGTGGCGGTGGCGGTGTCTGCTGTTGCTGCTGCTGCTGCTGTTGTCCCGAGGAGTCCTCGGGAGGTGGTTGGGAGGTCTCTCCCCCTTGGCTAGTACCTCCAACATCAGGGTTGGCACGAGTACGCGTCATTCTGAAATTCAACACAGCAGCCATTAGCAGATGTCTTACTCAAAATTCCATAAACAGCAGTAGGTATTGAAGCGACGCATGATTAACTTGCACAACATTCACATATATTGATAAAGCATAAACTTTATACAAGATACATTATTCTCGGATCTCCGAGAAGCCGTGCTCATGTCGTCACTACCTATACATACGCTACTGTCTACACGACATGTCACTGATTACAAAAGTTGGGTTACGCTACCCTAGCTGCCCTACTTGGCAACCGTAACCCCCTACTTGGAGTAGAACTCGACCTCCTGTGGGTCGTCCTCCTCCGGTACCTCTGCTGGTGGCTCGGGGTCTACCACCTCTTCTCCCATTCCGGGTTCTCCCATGGCTGGAAGACCCAAGACTACTGGTACGCCCAATACCGGGGGCACGAGGTCCTGTAAGGCATGCACCTCGTCCATAGCTTGGTTGTAGTCCTCTTCCCAGCCTTGGCCTTCCTCGATAGCGTCGTCCCGCTCCTGAGCAAGGTCCTCATTCTGCTGGGTCAGGGTCTGCACCAGCTCTTGCAACGCCGTGATGTCAACACGGCTCTTCTTCTTTGCCTTCTTCAGACGACGCAACTGACTGTGTTGTTCATTCAGTCGCTTGATCGTCGGAAGGAGCACATTGCGGAGTGCGCTGTGAGCACTCTCAAAATGATCTACATGGCTTGTGCTCTCCTTGAGCTTGGTGGCGAGATGTTCCGTATGAACAGCTTGGCTGTCCATCACAGCGTTTCCCGCCCTCATTTGGAGGCTGAGATTTGCCTCCGTGGGGTTGTACCTTGGGCAACTCGGGTCTGTTGCCTCCAGGTACCTCTCTTCCCACACATGCCGAGCTCGTCCCTCCACCGGAACGAGTGCGTATGGAGTACCCTCCATAGCCTGCACATGTAGCTGGCAGAAACGTGACATAGTGTCACGGGCTGCCACTTGCCACATCCCTTCCGGTTGTCTCCCTCTCACCGTGACGGTGAATGGCACCCAATCGGGTGGCGTAGGTCCTGCGGAAACCTCGACATGGATCGTCCACGTCTTGTTCCCCTCTTCGCCTTCTTCCTTGGCGAAGTATTGCGGCATCTGGTTGTACCCGAAATATTGGAGCATTTGCCACAATGCTTCCGGGTAGCCGCTACGGTCAGAGCAGTGGGAAACTACCCACCCGTTCTCCAACAGTTTATCTGCTGCCATCTGTAAAAATATATTCGAGAAATGTCAAATATTTGTTTGAACAGTAAACCATTGAGTTATAACATAAGATATGTCATTGAACCCATAACACTTGGAAACATAGTTCAAATTTTTAAACAAATTTGACTGCTGATCTGCTGTTACCATGACAGCCCTGACCAGTTTCCATATCAATCTGATTTAGGCCAGGTTAAAAGCAAAACCAGTCCTGGAGCTCAACATCAAAGTTAAAGTTAACTTCAATAGCTTTCCAGAAAGTATTTGGTTGACCTAAGATCTGTCCTGGTCCAAAAGTTATGAGATGTGAAAGTTAACAGAATTTCTGGAATCAATTGGACAGCACCCCCCTTGCTTTAGGTACTGAATTGATCCAAGAATCCCAGTTAAATCTGTTCCCAATCTGACAAAACTTTCTGTTACAAAGTCGTAACCCATCTCATAAGCTTTCCAGAAGTACCTCATTTCCTATTTTTGGATTTTTAAGCAGAAAGTTATGCTTAATTTACAGAGAGTTTACAGAGAGTCTTTGCTCTGTCCTGTTTTCCGGACAGTTTCAACTCTACTGCATTTTTCGAGTGGTTAAGGGATGAAACATGTGGCGGACCGGAATCCGCTCATCCAGGATCGCAGAGGGTGGTGCCGCGCGATGCGACACCCGACAGCACACGTCATAAGAACACAATATATTACATGGGAAAAACAGCTGAAACTGTACAAACAAGTACAAACTTCAGTTACAATTGTTGTTCTATTACACAGCGGAAGACTACACTATACAACTCACGCCCGCCTATTTAGCAAAAGTCGGTTGCCCAGCCCTAGGGCAACCCACACTAGCTGCACGTCTCAGCTCAGCGCGGCGTGTACGGCTCCCACTCAGCCGTGGTCCCCGACGGAGGGTAACCCTCGCCGGTGGACTCGTACTCCGAGTCCGTGGGTGGCTCCTCACCTGAAAAACACTTAAGCAGCAACTGTGAGCACGAAGGCTCAGCAAGGCTTAACCGACTCACCTAAGCATGAAACTCTACATGAGGTGTACAATGGACATAGGATAGTAACATTTCAGCAAAACGACACGCCTACAAGTTCATCCTTAGTTCATCTTTTAGCAACAAGTTAACAGTTCATGAAATCTGAAATTTAGTAAGCAGTATTTGGTGGCACACATGTAGCAATACAATTATATCAATCAGCATCATTGAATCAACATATTTCATCCATTAGTCTACGTTATGACGCAGTGAACAAGCAGTACTCGTCAACGGCGAGGGATGGCGAATCGACTCGATATACACCTGCAGGGAAAACCCAAAGAGCACGTCACGTACGCCCACCCGTGGAGCTGCACAGCACGCTCACTCGATGTCGTACGGGACAACCTTTCACCCAACAGCCCAAACGTCGAACCGGTCGCACCGAAACGAGCAGGAGGTTCCCCACACGGAGCATCTCTCTATGCCCGTTGGCAGATTTCCACCTTGCTGCCCTCAACCTACACCTATAAATCGGTGTGCTATGCCTCGACGCCCGGAGGTTTAGGCTACATCGGTTTATCGGGGCCCATATATCCGATATGCCTTCGGTACGTTCAATACTTGTTCAGCAGGGCCGCACACGGATCGGTCCTCAATCGACACGGGCAGGGCTGCGCACACAAGACTCTCTCTTGCTGCGCCCTAGCCCCTGCCTAGTCTCATTTTCATTACTAAAGTGATCTCACATCACTCAACCGAACCCGTGTGTCCCAAGCCTATCTCGCGAGTAGATTCCAACTACTCGACTTGTACCGAAGTCCTATGACTCATTAAGCATAGCCTGTCTACTCGAGGTCCTTAACACTACCCTCACTCGTTTAGGAACCTTTGGTTATGCAAGTGGGGTTTCATTCATCCTATACCTAATGCACATACATACTTCATATGACACATGTAAACAAAGTAAAACTTTTTAAAAAAAAAGTTAATGCAAACCGGGGCTTGCCTTGTTGCTGCTGGTCAGGAGTTAGTTCCTCGTCCGGAAGAAGGAAGTCCAGCACTTCCGGAGTCTCTTCTTCAACGGCTACACGTTAATGAAATACTATACGTTAATTTAGATGCAAATGTGAGTTTTAGAGTAAAACTTCTACTATTGGTTCTAATAACCAGCCTCTAACACCTGGAACTTTGTTTAAGAATTTAAATATGAACTGGTGTTGGTGGTTTGGCTTGAACTTAATCACATGGCTAAATGCTAAGTGGTTTTCCCCCCTTTTCCATATTAATCCCTTAAGTGATTAAACAGGACAGGGGTGATCTAGAGCTCCAATAGAGCTGAGAATTTTTGTGTGAGTTCCTTGTCACAAGAAAACTCTCTGGACCAAACATTAGCACTTTTCATGGAGTGGTTTGCTCAGAATAATTCTCTTGGCAAATCAGCAAGGAAGAATTAATTCTGAGGTAATACCCCTGTTCATACCCAACTTAGTGAACTATAATTTCAATTATAGCTCCTAGAGTTTCCATGAATTTTCCTAGCATTTTTGGAGTCAAGGTTTGCCCAGAATGGAATTTCCAAGTTTTGGAAATTCTCTGAAAATGTTTCTGTATTCAAATGAACACAGCACCTTTCAATTTGGATTGCTCTGACCAAATCAACTCCAAATGGTCTAAAACTTTTACAGGGGTTTACTAATGTCCTAAAGAACATCCTGGCAAAATTTGGGGATTTTTGGATGAACCAAACTCCCTCTAAAATTCTTTTTCTGAAAAGCTTTAAAGAATTTTCCAGAATTAATTATTGGGTTTCATACAAATTGGGTTGTATATCTGGACAGAGCTAGGCAAGATGAATCCAACCCAATTTGAATCACTAAATTTGGAGCTTCCTAGCAAAAGTTATGGATTTCTAAAGTTTGAGTGGAAACTGGAATTGTTTTACTATTGGAAAATAACCTGGGCCCACTCTTTAAATCGCAGCCAGTGAGAAGCGAGAACACACAGGGTTACTGGGTTTTCCTGTGCACAGCCACACGGAATCCTGGCCATATTCGATCCCGTTTTAAACTCGCCCTCACTGACTGGTGGGCCTGCCCCACCCTTCTTCTTCCCCCGAGCCCTCCTTCCCGCGCGCGCGCTAACCTCGCCGGAGCGAGGCGGCGCCTCACCGGCTGAGTGTCTCCGGCCGTCTCCCGGCCTGAGGCTCGCCGCCTGGGGGTTTATGGGGTCGGGAAACATGTTTGTTGGCTCGGTTTAGGCGCTAGAGGATCGGAACGGTGTCGGCAGCGTGCGACGGCCTCGGGGAACGATCGGCATCGTCGCCCGGTGGTCCTAGCCTGCCAACGACTCAGCCCATCCGTTCTAGAGCACCAGTGGGTGCTAGGGAAACTCGGCAAGTAAAGGCCAGCGCATGGCAACACCTCCAGAGGGGTTCTCACCGTGCGCCCGACTCCTGCCGCGCATTTGAGCGTGGAACGACATGCAATAACCCGCACTGTGTTAGTTTTCTAGCTAGGGTTGCGAAGAGAAATTGACCGCTAGCCAGTCTAGGTCCTGTGTGCACGATTTGGTGGCCTAAGAACGAAGATTAAGGATGAATTCGATGGATTCTTACCCGGAGGTCTGAGTGGATGTGCCGGGAGAAAAACGTCGAATTGACGCTCGATGGTCCACCGTCGGGGCTGCGGCTTGGCTAGTAGCAGCGTGACTATCCGGCGCGTCTCTGAGTGGCCTAGCTCGGCCCGGAAAGCCTCGGGTTCGAGCTGCCCACGGTGAGCCCGTGCCGGCTGTTCTTCTCGGTCACCGCCGATAGTCCCCGGGCTAGGTTCTGGGCAGCTAAACTCGATTGTCTTCGGCCGGAGGAGGTAGAGGGCGAGTAGTTGGTGTGGTTTTTGGGCTAGGGGAGGCGCTGCTCGCGGTGAATTTCCGGTTTCTCGATCGAATGAAAACGGCGGCGAGCGTAGCGCTCTCTGTTCATGCGTAAAGGACCCGAGCCTCGGTGGTTTCGTGCTGTGGGCGACCGACCGCCTAGGGGTTGATCGATCCGGGAGCAGCTCGCCAGCTCGGGCAGGAGACCAGGAGGTGGCAGCGCGAGGGGGTCCGGCACCGGCGTTCCTGTGTGCTGTCTCAGCCGAGAGAGGAAAAGATCAGAGGGATACTTCTCTGTTAAGTCTACTGACAGGTGGGACCTCCTCTCCCCCTAATTCTTTTTCCAATTTTTTTTCCAATTCTGTTATGCCAAATATTCTCAGCTACTCACAATTTAATGTGAGACTTAGTCACCAAGTCTTAGTTTAAATTTGAATTCTCAAATTTGAACTGTGTTTGGCTAAATTTGCTGCATGTTTAAACTGAAATTCAAATTCAGTTTTGAATTCTTGCAAATTTAGCTCCTGACAAGATGAGCTCCAATGGAGATGAAAATTGGTGGTTTTACTCAGAAAAATGTGCTGAGTATAGATATGGAGCTAACTTTTGAATTTGGGTGATGAAAGTTGCTGCAATTTGAATTTACATTCAAATTGGCCTCTTTTTGAAATAACCCAAAAGTGCCTCAAAAATTGTTGAATTTGCATGAGCTTTGGACTGAACCTTCCCAAGACTTTTTAAATTCTAGGGGTGAGCTCAACCTCTCATGCTCATGTGTAGAAACCCTACATTGTGAAAGTGAAGGCTTTCCCCTCTAATCATTCTTTTGATGGAGGCCACTTGCTCTTCACAATATTTCACAATCTACCCACAACAAAACTGTTGTGTTGTGAGGTGCATAAAAAATTTTGCAAGTCCCTTTTCTTGGGCTTTTACATCCCTCCCCCCTTAAAAGAATCTCGTCCCGAGATTATAAAAGAAGAGATAGCGATGTAATAGGGACTTACCCGCGTTGAGAAGCCATGAACTCCGGGTAATTTGAGCGAAGGAACTCCTCGCTCTCCCACGTCGCTTCCTCGGCGGTGTGGTTGCTCCAGAGTATTTTGTAGAACCACAACGTTCTGCTGCGTGTGGTTCTGGCTTTCTCATCAAGAATTCCCACTGGATATTCATCATATGTTAAATCCGGTTTCAGCTCGCCGATGTCTTCGGTAGGAACAGCAGCTGTATGCTTCAAGCATTTTCGCAGTTGCGAAACATGGAAAATATCATGGACACCAGCCAGAGATGCCGGTAGCTCCAATCGATACGCTGCTGGTCCACACTTCTCGGTGATAGCGTAGGGTCCAATGAAACGGGGAGTGAGCTTCCCCTTCACACCGAATCGGTGCACGCCCTTCATTGGAGACACGCGGAGGTACACGTGTTCCCCAACGTCAAAGTGCAACGGCCTACGCCTCTTATCAGCGTAGCTCTTCTGTCGGGATTGAGCGGCCTTCAAATTGGCTTGAATTGTCCGAACGCGCTCTTCGGCGTCGTTCACCACATCAACTCCGAATGTGACCCTTTCACCGGACTCGCACCAATTTAATGGGGTGCGGCATTTACGACCGTAGAGAGCTTCGTAAGGTGCCATCTTGATACTCGCCTGATAACCGTTGTTGTACGAGAATTCCGCCAATGGTAGGTGATCATCCCAGTTCCTACCATGGTGGATGGCACATGCTCTCAACATGTCTTCCAGGACTTGATTCACCCTTTCTGTCTGACCATCGGTCTGAGGGTGATAGGCGGCGCTCCTGATCAACTTAGTACCCAATGCAGCGTGTAGCTGCTCCCAAAAGCGAGATACAAATAATGCACCTCGATCTGAGACAATGGTCTTGGGTACCCCGTATAGGCATAGAATCTTCGCTATGTATAGCTCCGCATATTTGCCGGCATTGTAACGTGTATTCACCGGAATGAAGTGAGCCGTCTTGGTTAACCGATCAACGATTACCCATATGGAATCATGCTTGTTGGCTGTTAGGGGTAATCCCACAATGAAATCCATGCTCACATCTTCCCATTTCCATGCCGGGATCTTCAGGGGTTGCAGCAGCCCTGATTTCTTCATATGATCAGCTTTCACTCGTCTACACGTATCGCACTCGGATACGTACTTAGCTACCTCCCGCTTCATCCGCGTCCACCAAAATTTCTTTTTCAAATCTTGGTACATTTTGTTGCTGCCCGGATGAATGGAGTATTTGGACAAGTGAGCTTCATCGAGGATCTTTTTCCTCAACTCCATATCTCGGGGTACGACTATGCGGTCATTGAACCACAGCGTCCCCTCATCATCTTTCCGGAAACATTTAATTTCTCCATTGTCTATCCGTCTCCGGAGATGTGCCATGCCTTTATCCGTTTTCTGAGCTGCAATGATGTCCTCCCTAATAGTAGGGATGAGGGCAAGGTTGTACAGCGATCCATAAGGAACCAAGTATAAACTTGGCTCTTCCTCCTCCACCGGTGTAATGGTGAGGTGATGGACATGCGATTTCCGACTCAGCGCGTCGGCAACCACATTCGCCTTGCCGGGGTGGTAATGGATCTCAATCTCATAATCTTTTATCAGTTCTAACCACCTCCTCTGCCTCATGTTCAGCTCCTTCTGGGTGAAAATGTATTTCAAGCTCTTGTGGTCGGTGTAGAGATGCACCAAGTTCCCCAGGAGATAGTGCCTCCACATTTTCAGCGCCAACACCACGGCAGCAAGTTCAAGATCGTGAGTCGGGTAGTGCTGCTCATGGTTCCGAAGTTGGCGTGAGCCATAAGCGACCACACGTCCTTCCTGCATCAACACGCAGCCCAGCCCAATACCGGACGCGTCACAATACACGTCGAAGGGCTTTGTTGTATCCGGCTGAGCTAACACCGGGCTGTGGTGAGATGCTTCACCAATGTTCGGAACGCTCCTTCACACGCCGTGTTCCAAACATATTTTGTCCCTTTCTTCAGCAACTCTGTCATCGGCTTAGCGAGCTTGGAGAAACTTGGAATGAATCTCCGGTAGTATCCCGCTAACCCGAGGAAGCTTCTGACTTCATGAACTGAAGTGGGAGCTTTCCATTTCAACACTTGCTCGATTTTACTTGGGTCAACCGCAATGCCTTCAGCTGAGATGATATGTCCCAAGAATGGCACTTGGCTGATCCAAAATTCGCATTTGCTGAACTTGGCGTAGAGCTTGTGGTCTCGCAATCGTTGAAGAACGATCCGTAAGTGTTCGGCATGCTCGGCTTCTGTCTTGGAGTAAACCAAGATATCGTCGATGAACACTACCACGAACTTATCCAGCTCCGGCATGAACACCGAGTTCATGAGATACATGAAATGGGCTGGAGCATTTGTGAGACCAAAGGACATGACGAGATATTCGTATAAGCCGTATCTCGTCGAGAACGCCGTCTTCGGGATATCCTCCGCCCGGATCTTGATCTGGTGATATCCAGAGCGAAGGTCCATCTTTGAGAATACACTTGCCCCACCAGTTGATCAAACAAGATGTCAATACGGGGCAGTGGGTACTTATTCTTGATGGTGACGGCGTTGAGCGGCCGGTAATCCACACACAGCCTCAGGGTCTCATCCTTTTTCTTCACGAATAGCGCCGAGCATCCCCAAGGCGAGGAACTCGGCCTAATGAAACCCTTGCTCAACAGATCATTGAGCTGTTCTTTCAGTTCAGCCAGCTCATTCGGAGCCATCTTGTATGGTCTCCGTGATATGGGCGTAGTCCCGGGTGCAAGTTCAATCTTGAACTCGACATCCCGCTCAGGTGGCATGCCCGGAAGATCGTCCGGGAACACGTCGGGATACTCCCGGACTACGGGGATGTCTTCTAACTTAAGAACTTCAGCATTATTAATTGCTAAAACTTCCCGGACTGGTGTGTCTAACACCATGGAATGCGGACGGTGAAATGGAGAATTTAAGTGAACCGTCCGTGTCCGAGTCTCTAGGACAGCGCCATGGTATTGCAGCCATGACATCCCTAAGATTGCATCAATCTTTTGTCCCATAAGGATTATCAAGGTGGTGGGATATAGCTTCCCACCTAAGCACAGAGGTGCCTTTGGAATCATCATATTAGCTGAAATCTTCCCTCCCGGTGAGCATATCATATAAGTGCAGTCGGTTGGGAAGACTTGCAATTGATGTTTAGCCACATAGGATGCACTTATAAAGCTGTGGGTTGCACCAGAATCAAATAATATGACGATGTCTTGATAGTTGAGGGTAAACGTACCCGCCAGCACGTTGTCTCCCTCTGGGGCGTCCTCATTGTCGAGGTTGCGGACGCCTCCAGTCCGCTGACCAACCTTCTTCACTGGAGGTCGGCCTCGAGCACCGCCCTGGAACTGGGCTTGCCCGCTGCTCTGCTGCCCCTGGGGACAGTCCTTCGCAAAGTGGCCCGCCTGGCCACACGTGAAGCAGGTGAAACGGGGCGGTCCCACGCTGATCGGTGGACGGAAACCTGGGGCGCGTTGTGGCGGTGGAAACGCCCGGGGTACCGTCTGCTGCTGCTGCTGTCTTGGTGGTGGCATCGGCGGACGGAACGGAGGTGCCTGAAAGGGACGTCCCCCGAACCGTTGCGGTCGCGCCGGTGGTTGCCACTGCTGCCCGGATGGTGTCCGATACACCATACGGTACTTCTGGGGAGCGCCACTCCCACCGCTGCTAGGTGGAGCGCTGCGCTTCCTCTGCTCAGCTGCTAACTCCCGCTGAGCGTCCTCTTGCATGATGGCGGCATTGACTAGGTCGTTGAATGTGCCGCGGTTCCATTGTACGAGGTGGGTCTTCATTTCGGGGTGTAACCCCCGATAGAAGTGCTCCCTCTTCTTCTCCTCCGTGGAGATGTAGTCTGACGCATACTGCGCCAGATGGTTGAAGGCACGGGAGTAGCGTGGGCACTCCTCCCGCCCTGCTTCAGTTCCAAAAATTCTTGGAACTTTCTCTTCATTATTCCGGGAGGGATGTGATAGGCGCGGAACGCCTCCCGGAACTCTTGCCATTCCACGGTATGGCCAGCCGGACGTGAGGCGACATAATTCGCCCACCACGCACCAGCGGCACCGTGGAGCTGCTGTGCTGCGAACAGCGTCTTCTGCCGCTCCGTACACTGGAGCAGCCCGAACTTGGACTCGATAGTCCGCAGCCAGTTGTCCGCCTCCAGTGGTTCTTCAGCTTCGGTGAACACTGGAGGGTGCGTACTCATGAAATCCGAGTACAACACTTCGCGGGGCTCACGAGGCCCTCGCTCTTGACGTCCTCCCGCCTGGGACGTATTCTGCACGATCGTGCGGAGCAGGTCGGTCTGCTCCTCATGACCTCCCACCAATGCCGCTATCACATCCGCTAGAGTAAGCGGAGGCGGCGGTGGTGGCTGCTGCTGCGGGGTGCTGTCGTAGGCCGGTGGCTGGGAGTCATCGCCTCCCCTTTGGCTAGAGCCACCAACCTCGTGCGTGGTCCTAGTGCGAACCATCTGCAACCATACGACAATAACATCAGTCCCGCAAGAGAGTGCATGCATTCCAAATGGAATAGGCGTCAAACATAATGACAATAAAAACATGCGATACATCTCGTAAGTAGATAATGTAATAACTTTGCACAAGTTACACCATTACCAGACCAAACACAAGCTAGTTTAATCCACTTGATGAACCTCCACTTTGGAAGCTCAACATAACTAGGTTTGGCCACCACGAGGCATTACTATCGCGTTGTCATCACATATACCACCCTTAGGGTATAACACCCTCTCCAATGAGTTCAACTGTCATTCTTCCGTCAGAATGACCAGTTTCTACCTATTCCAAGTTTTGATCCGGTTATGGGCATTTTCATGACTCAAGTTGAATACCAAAGTTAAAGTTAACTTTAGTATCTTTCCAACGAGTATGCATTTTCCCCCAGATCAGCTTTGATTAAAAAGTTATGTTAATTCAAAGTTAGCAGAATTTCTGGAAGGATTTTAACAGCACCTCCCTTGGAAGTGGCCGTTTCCAACCCTGATTCCCACTAAATTCTGTGCTGAAATTTCAGGAACTTTGAATTGCAAAGGTGTCGCACATCTTCTACTCTGTCTAAGGATGTATTATATGACAATTTTAGATTTTTCAACTGGGGGTTATGTTTGAAAAACAGATCAGTTCAGAGGATGTTTTACTCTGCCCTGGTTCTGGACAGTTTACATTCCTCTGGGATTTCAGCCATCTCAAGGCGAGTTTCAGCTCTGGAAGTCTACAACAAAGTTGTAGAGTACTTGAATACCTTTCCAGAACTATATAGCACACCTCCCTGGGCTAAAAGACCTGTGAGTTATGCCCTGTTGAGGATCAGCAAACGTGCTGCCCAAAACAGAGCACTCTGTTTTTCAGTCTTTTTGGAACTACACTCATCACTATCCCATTCTTATACCCAACCAGGGTCCTAAATGTTGAACCTATAGATTTTAATTCTTTGTTATCATTATTCTCATGCATATGCCTACCATATCTCGGTACTACGTTCCTCACAAAAGAAAATCCTACCCGGATCATACCGGCATATACGTCTCAAATGTGGCACTAAGCGGTCTCTCGCACACGTTTTCTACACGGATACATACGTGGTTAGTACCTGCAGAAAACCACACAATAATGGTGCACTCAATGGTTATTCATTTCAGGCAGTTCCATATTTGAAAGTAAATACAAACGCCCGTATCATTGTCATAGGGCCGTCCTTGAGCTAAGTCACGTCTCAAGGCACGTGATCGTGTTTCAACACCACACGACGGGGAACCCGAGTATGTCATGAACGGGTCGTCACGGTTGGGAATGTTATCAACCCAACAGATACCACCTACTGCCCTACAGGGCACGCCGATGGCAAGCGCTGCGTATGTCCTCCTGGGCTATTTCCAGACGAACACACTCTCGCGTTACTGACCACGCGATGGGGTCTCCGCTTACTTGCCTAATGCACGCTAGGGATCAGCGTTTCATATGAACTCAGGGACATGAAGAGTCCAAGAGGTTCATATTAACGTCTCACACCAAGCTGTGAGATCAATCCCTGAACCACGTTCCTCGTCAGGGAGAGCTAACCGAAATTGAACCGCTTTCGGTGGCGTTCCTTACCATACTTACCAGAGCGTAGGTGCGTCGTTACATAATTGAAATTCAGAATTATAACACATAAGTTAGTCTTTGCCACTTTAAGTAACTATGCTAATATAGTCCTTACTTGGGCAACTACCGAATCCTCACCGTATACCTAAGTTTTTCCCATAATGCAGTCCTTTAGTACTGTGCTATCCCCACTGCAGCTCTGATACCAGGCTGTGGCGGACCGGAATCCGCTCATCCAGGATCGCAGAGGGTGGTGCCGCGCGATGCGACACCCGACAGCACACGTCATAAGAACACAATATATTACATGGGAAAAACAGCTGAAACTGTACAAACAAGTACAAACTTCAGTTACAATTATTGTTCTATTACACAGCGGAAGACTACACTATACAACTCACGCCCGCCTATTTAGCAAAAGTCGGTTGCCCAGTCCTAGGGCAACCCACACTAGCTGCACGTCTCAGCTCAGCGCGGCGTGTACGGCTCCCACTCAGCCGTGGTCCCCGACGGAGGGTAACCCTCGCCGGTGGACTCGTACTCCGAGTCCGTGGGTGGCTCCTCACCTGAAAAACACTTAAGCAGCAACCGTGAGCACGAAGGCTCAGCAAGGCTTAACCGACTCACCTAAGCATGAAACTCTACATGAGGTGTACAATGGACATAGGATAGTAACATTTCAGCAAAACGACACACCTACAAGTTCATCCTTAGTTCATCTTTTAGCAACAAGTTAACAGTTCATGAAATCTGAAATTTAGTAAGCAGTATTTGGTGGCACACATGTAGCAATACAATTATATCAATCAGCATCATTGAATCAACATATTTCATCCATTAGTCTACGTTACGACGCAGTGAACAAGCAGTACTCGTCACCGCGAGGGACGGCGAATCGACTCGATATACACCTGCAGGGAAAACCCAAAGAGCACGTCACGTACGCCCACCCGTGGAGCTGCACAGCACGCTCACTCGATGTCGTACGGGACAACCTTTCACCCAACAGCCCAAACGTCGAACCGGTCGCACCGAAACGAGCAGGAGGTTCCCCACACGGAGCATCTCTCTATGCCCGTTGGCAGATTTCCACCTTGCTGCCCTCAACCTACACCTATAAATCGGTGTGCTATGCCTCGACGCCCGGAGGTTTAGGCTACATCGGTTTATCGGGGCCCATATATCCGATATGCCTTCGGTACGTTCAATACTTGTTCAGCAGGGCCGCACACGGATCGGTCCTCAATCGACACGGGCAGGGCTGCGCACACAAGACTCTCTCTTGCTGCGCCCTAGCCCCTGCCTAGTCTCATTTTCATTACTAAAGTGATCTCACATCACTCAACCGAACCCGTGTGTCCCAAGCCTATCTCGCGAGTAGATTCCAACTACTCGACTTGTACCGAAGTCCTATGACTCATTAAGCATAGCCTGTCTACTCGAGGTCCTTAACACTACCCTCACTCGTTTAGGAACCTTTGGTTATGCAAGTGGGGTTTCATTCATCCTATACCTAATGCACATACATACTTCATATGACACATGTAAACAAAGTAAAACTTTTTAAAAAAAAAAGTTAATGCAAACCGGGGCTTGCCTTGTTGCTGCTGGTCAGGAGTTAGTTCCTCGTCCGGAAGAAGGAAGTCCAGCACTTCCGGAGTCTCTTCTTCAACGGCTACACGTTAATGAAATACTATACGTTAATTTAGATGCAAATGTGAGTTTTAGAGTAAAACTTCTACTATTGGTTCTAATAACCAGCCTCTAACACCTGGAACTTTGTTTAAGAATTTAAATATGAACTGGTGTTGGTGGTTTGGCTTGAACTTAATCACATGGCTAAATGCTAAGTGGTTTTCCCCCCTTTTCCATATTAATCCCTTAAGTGATTAAACAGGACAGGGGTGATCTAGAGCTCCAATAGAGCTGAGAATTTTTGTGTGAGTTCCTTGTCACAAGAAAACTCTCTGGACCAAACATTAGCACTTTTCATGGAGTGGTTTGCTCAGAATAATTCTCTTGGCAAATCAGCAAGGAAGAATTAATTCTGAGGTAATACCCCTGTTCATACCCAACTTAGTGAACTATAATTTAAATTATAGCTCCTAGAGTTTGCATGAATTTTCCTAGAATTTTTGGAGTCAAGGTTTGCCCAGAATGGAATTTCCAAGTTTTGGAAATTCTCTGAAAATGTTTCTGTATTCAAATGAACACAGCACCTTTCAATTTGGATTGCTCTGACCAAATCAACTCCAAATGGTCTGAAACTTTTACAGGGGTTTACTAATGTCCTAAAGAACATCCTGGCAAAATTTGGGGATTTTTGGATGAACCAAACTCCCTCTAAAATTCTTTTTCTGAAAAGCTTTAAAGAATTTTCCAGAATTAATTATTGGGTTTCATACAAATTGGGTTGTATATCTGGACAGAGCTAGGCAAGATGAATCCAACCCAATTTGAATCACTAAATTTGGAGCTTCCTAGCAAAAGTTATGGATTTCTAAAGTTTGAGTGGAAACTGGAATTGTTTTACTATTGGAAAATAACCTGGGCCCACTCTTTAAATCGCAGCCAGTGAGAAGCGAGAACACACAGGGTTACTGGGTTTTCCTGTGCACAGCCACACGGAATCCTGGCCATATTCGATCCCGTTTTAAACTCGCCCTCACTGACTGGTGGGCCTGCCCCACCCTTCTTCTTCCCCCGAGCCCTCCTTCCCGCGCGCGCGCTAACCTCGCCGGAGCGAGGCGGCGCCTCACCGGCTGAGTGTCTCCGGCCGTCTCCCGGCCTGAGGCTCGCCGCCTGGGGGTTTATGGGGTCGGGAAACATGTTTGTTGGCTCGGTTTAGGCGCTAGAGGATCGGAACGGTGTCGGCAGCGTGCGACGGCCTCGGGGAACGATCGGCATCGTCGCCCGGTGGTCCTAGCCTGCCAACGACTCAGCCCATCCGTTCTAGAGCACCAGTGGGTGCTAGGGAAACTCGGCAAGTAAAGGCCAGCGCATGGCAACACCTCCAGAGGGGTTCTCACCGTGCGCCCGACTCCTGCCGCGCATTTGAGCGTGGAACGACATGCAATAACCCGCACTGTGTTAGTTTTCTAGCTAGGGTTGCGAAGAGAAATTGACCGCTAGCCAGTCTAGGTCCTGTGTGCACGATTTGGTGGCCTAAGAACGAAGATTAAGGATGAATTCGATGGATTCTTACCCGGAGGTCTGAGTGGATGTGCCGGGAGAAAAACGTCGAATTGACGCTCGATGGTCCACCGTCGGGGCTGCGGCTTGGCTAGTAGCAGCGTGACTATCCGGCGCGTCTCTGAGTGGCCTAGCTCGGCCCGGAAAGCCTCGGGTTCGAGCTGCCCACGGTGAGCCCGTGCCGGCTGTTCTTCTCGGTCACCACCGATAGTCCCCGGGCTAGGTTCTGGGCAGCTAAACTCGATTGTCTTCGGCCGGAGGAGGTAGAGGGCGAGTAGTTGGTGTGGTTTTTGGGCTAGGGGAGGCGCTGCTCGCGGTGAATTTCCGGTTTCTCGATCGAATGAAAACGGCGGCGAGCGTAGCGCTCTCTGTTCATGCGTAAAGGACCCGAGCCTCGGTGGTTTCGTGCTGTGGGTGACCGACCGCCTAGGGGTTGATCGATCCGGGAGCAGCTCGCCAGCTCGGGCAGGAGACCAGGAGGTGGCAGCGCGAGGGGGTCCGGCGCCGGCGTTCCTGTGTGCTGTCTCGGCCGAGAGAGGAAAAGATCAGAGGGATACTTCTCTGTTAAGTCTACTGACAGGTGGGACCTCCTCTCCCCCTAATTCTTTTTCCAATTTTTTTTCCAATTCTGTTATGCCAAATACTTCTCAGCTACTCACAATTTAATGTGAGACTTAGTCACTAAGTCTTAGTTTAAATTTGAATTCTCAAATTTGAACTGTGTTTGGCTAAATTTGCTGCATGTTTAAACTGAAATTCAAATTCAGTTTTGAATTCTTGCAAATTTAGCTCCTGACAAGATGAGCTCCAATGGAGATGAAAATTGGTGGTTTTACTCAGAAAAATGTGCTGAGTATAGATATGGAGCTAACTTTTGAATTTGGGTGATGAAAGTTGCTGCAATTTGAATTTACATTCAAATTGGCCTCTTTTTGAAATAACCCAAAAGTGCCTCAAAAATTGTTGAATTTGCATGAGCTTTGGACTGAACCTTCCCAAGACTTTTTAAATTCTAGGGGTGAGCTCAACCTCTCATGCTCATGTGTAGAAACCCTACATTGTGAAAGTGAAGGCTTTCCCCTCTAATCATTCTTTTGATGGAGGCCACTTGCTCTTCACAATATTTCACAATCTACCCACAACAAAACTGTTGTGTTGTGAGGTGCATAAAAAATTTTGCAAGTCCCTTTTCTTGGGCTTTTACAAAACACCTCTGGAACTCAACAGAAAAGTTGTAAAGCTCCTCCAAAGCTTTCCAGAAATGTATCATACGACCCCAACCTCGAAAGAACTTAACCTCTAACCTCTGATTAACTCCAGCCTTGATTCAGCTGAAAACAGAGTGTTCTGTCCTTAACATCCTATAAGTTGAAGGCTTGTTAACTTTGAATATCCTGTTCAAGGGAAGGAGTTACATCAAGTTTTACTACTTTGGATCAAAACCTTCAAGTTTTTAAATGAAGTTGTTCATTTAGTTGGGTGTGACGTCGATGCGTCACCAGATTATGTCGGTACTACGTCCTCACAAAGGAAAAACCTATACCGGACTTAGCCGGCTTCGTTATTTCAGTGGCACTAAACGGCACTCGCACACGGATGCTATACGTCTACCGTTTCGTGGTCAGGCTACCTGCAAAAACTCAAACAATCATCAGACTCGGCTGCACACCGAGCCCGGAATCCATACAGTTGGTACACCCGGCCGTCATCACTCGCCCGGATGTTCTCAAGCCAAACACGCCTTGAGTTACGTGTTCACGTTTCAGACCACGTGACGGGGTCTCCCATGTTGCACCACGCACGCCAGGGACAGACGTTACTCGAATACCCCAAACGACATGAAGAGTCGTAGAGGATACTAAAGCGGATCGGGTTACCTGCCACCCGTGGGGCTCCACCCTTCAGCTTGTGCGCACTGGTGGACAGCGCTTACGTGCACCCCCCCAAGACATGAACGTCCCGAGATGCACGATTTTCCGACATAACAATTAGGTTACTAAGCCACTTTCTATATACTAATAACATCCTTATACGGGCTACTAACTCGTTCCTCACTGGATTTTTGAAAAAGAAGACCTTTGTACTGTGTTAAACCTCAAGCGGGCTCTGATACCAACGCTGACACGACCCCATTGGTCCTGTCGAGCCAGGATCACGCTGAGGGGTGCTGCGTTGCACAGCACCGTATAACACACGTCAAAGGTACAAAGCGGAAGCAGAACTTTTATTACATAAACAAGTTTATGAACATGTTTACATCAAAATAAGTTTAGTCCACACTCGCGGGCGTAGACTAAGCATCAAGTGCACGTTCAGCCCTTGAACGTGTCCTTGCTAGCACACACGCACACTAACTCTGCGGCGTGCACGACTCCCACTCGACGGGGTTCCCCTCCTGGGGTTCCGTCTCCTCTTCGGGAGTCCCTTCCTCATAGAACCCTGCAAAAGCTTCAAACACAAGCAGTGAGCACGAAGGCTCAGCAAGTCTGACCCGTCTCACCTAAACATGGAACTTCTACATGAGGGTACTGGGTTACATGAGGTAAAAATCATTTGCAAGGACTCGCCTAATTAGTAGAATCTTACTTTCAAGTTTTAGCAGCAGGTTGTGGAGAACCTTACGCGAAGGTACATGAGAGAGCCGCAATCAAACAAGAAACGCATTTCTCTCATGTACTTTGCCCAAAGTTGGAAAGAACTTTAGTTAGCTCTAAGCTACAGCATATCATTAACAATCAATGCCCATCTTTCAATCAGCAACATTTTAACATGTAACTAGCCTGTTCATTCTACGTCACGGTACAGTGAACAAGTGGTACTCACTGACCGCGAGGGACGGCGATTATAATCGATTTACACCTGCAGGGTTACCCGAACAACCCGTCACGTACACCCGTACTCGATGTTGCCTACAACAACCATCACGGACGTCGTACGCGACTACCTTTCACCCGTTAGCCAACTATTGAACCGGTCCCATCGTCCCGAGCAAGAGGTCTCTGCGCGCGCATCTCTGTGCCGCCAGCCGATTTACACCTCGAGCTCTCAACCTACCCTCTGAACGACGGGCAATGCCTCAATACCCAGCTACCCGAGTTACATCAGTTTCCCGGTTCCCATATAGCCGGTAGGTCTTCGGTACTGTTCTAGCTTGTTCAACAGGCCCGCACACGGCTCGATCCTCAATCGACACAAGCGGAGCTACAGCACACAGGCCCCAAAGTCCTGCTGCCCTTACTCTCCGCTCGGTCTCATTTTCTTGCCATGTGTATCATGTGCTATCTCTACCCGAGCAATGTGCCTCTAGCCTATTCTCGCGAGTAGTTCCAACTACTCGACTTGTACCGAATCCTACTCTATCCTAGCCATGCAGTGGCTAACGAGGTTTTCAATCCTAAACCCAACCCATGGTTTTCTTGGCTGTGGAGTTGGGTTTCCAATCAAGACTCTAATGCCAACAACAATATTCAAAGATGTGCTCAAAACAACAAACATTTGTAAAAAGGTTAATGCAAACCAGGGCTTGCCTTGCTGCTCTTGGTCGTAGGCTAGCTGTTCCTCCGGAGTAACGAAGTCTAGGACTTCGGGTTCCTCCTCGACCTTAGCGACTACATGATAGAAACAATACATGTATTAATTTAATGCATTTGTATTAAGTTTGAAGTTGTGAAGTCTATAACCTTTGCTAGATAGACCTAATGACTGTGAAACTTTTACTGTGGCTTGGTTACAACCTAAACAGAGACTTGGTCAAGTTTTAGTTGCAGCAAAGCTCATTTGAGCCCTCCACAAATAATTATGTCCTTGACCTTAATTGGAACTCTTAGGGTGTTCTAGGAATTTTCATGAGACAAACTATGACTTTCTGAAAACTAGTTTTTCAGAGGGTTGTAATGGAGTTGGTCTCACTTAATTTGGAAGTCTCTAACTAAAGATATAAGCTAAACAATTTCAGAGAAAATTCTGAAAATGTTTCTGAATATTTTCTATTTTCTCTGGAACAGTTTCACTAATCACACCATTAGGTGGATTAAATGAGCTCAAATAGATCTGAAATTTTTATGGTAGTTCAAGGATATTTTGGTGAACACCTCAGCAAAATTTCAGGATTTTCCTCCAAAGGATTCTCCAGTTAAAATTCCTAACAGTTTAAACTTTAAGGAATTAATTCTGGAGAATTAAGGAATTTCCTGAAGTGAAACTTGATTTTCTGGAAATTACTCAGAGAGCTGAATCCAGCAAAATTTGGTTCACTCAATTTGGAGCTTTCTAGCCAAAGTTATAAGGATTTGAAGTTTGAAGGAAATCTGAAAATCGGGGAAAAGTTTAAACTCGCGCGTGGGCCCAGGGGACACGCGTCGCACGCCTAGGCGATGGCACACCGCGGCCCACAAGGATTTTGCGCGCCAGCACACCCGATCCCGGCCGCAGCCGGATCCCGATTCAAAATATCGGCCACTGACAGCTGGGGTCCTCCCCCTTCTTCAACCTCGCGACACCCGCGCCCCGCCGCCGAGGGACCTCGCCGGAGGGCTCGCCGCCGGCTGCTGTACAGCTCCAAACTTCTTGATTCTGGCCGCCCCTGCCTACTTTTACTTGGGGAACAGGATCCGAGGGTCAGCTGCTCATGACAACGGCCGGAGCATGGTCGGCGACGAGCCGCCATATCGGAATGACTTCGGCCATGTCGGCTGACTCTCCTAGTACCTCAGCTACTTGGGAAATCGGTCGGGGAGCATCAGTGGACCTCAGAGAAGGTCGACATGAGCTCGAGGCAGCTCGGGGAAGGCCCGAAATAGGTCCTCACCGTGCGCCCGATACCCCCCGTTCGTTCTGCCATTAGTAGACCTTAAATTACGCCGGGCACAGAGGTTCTCCGGCCCAGAGTTGTGAAGGCAACTTGTGCGTTACCGTGTCTAGCTCGTGTGGGAGTGGCCTGAGACCCTCTAATCCTTTCTAGAGCACGAATTAAACAGAATCGTACCCGAAGGTCGTTCTGCACACAGAAAGGGGAAAAGTGGAAATTCGCCGCCGGTGAGCAACCACTCGAGCTGTGGCTCGGGGATGAGCAGCACCGGTCACCCGCGCGTCCAAGGGTGCCTTGGCTCGGGCGTTACAACGCCCAGGTTGGGCTGTCCACGAGAGCCCGAGGTGCGGCGGTTCCAAGTTCCGAGTTTGATCTTTCGGCACAGCCGATATCAATCGGTTTCAACCGAATTCTAGCAATGGGGAGGATGGAGGAAGGTCTCTAGTACCTTGCTGGGACTCTGGAGTGGAAGGAGGGAGCTGCGATCGGCGTCCTCCGATCAAGTCCGAACTGCGGAAACTTTCGGCCGGTGCTGGGTTCTTGCGGGAAAACACGTCGGTACCTCGGCCGAGGGGGGCAGGCGTCTTAAGAAGGCTCTGCACCGCCTCATGCCCGCGCGTGGGCAGGCAGCTGGTGGCGCGGTGGCTGGCCTCGGTGGCGATCACCGCTGCGGCTCGGCGACCCGAGTGAAAAGTCTCAGTCGGTTTGTGTTGAAGTAGAGGCTGACATGTGGGTCCCACCCTTCCTTTTAACCTCTGAAATTTACTTCTAATCACTGTTGTAAACAGTGAACCCCATACTACCCTTGGCAATTCAAATTATTCCCCCATGAGCCATTTGAATTGATCAAAGTTCAAATGAGGTTTGGTTTGAATGAATTTCAGCACAAGTTCAGTTTGAAATTCAAATAAAGTTTGAATTTCTCCCCCTTAGCTCATGTCAAGATCAACTCCAAATGGAGTGAAAATTGGTGTGTGAGCTCACAAAAATGTGCTGAGTAAGAATATGCCTTCCACTTTCAAATTCATGGTATAAAAACAGTTTGAATTTGAATATGTTTTCAAACTGCCCCCTTCCTATCAATACCCAAGATGACCTCAAAAAGGTTTTGAATTTGGGTGAAACTTGGCATGGACATCCTTAGCAAAGTGTAGGAGTTTTCCTATGTCCAGCCCATCTATATCACATGTGGGAAATACCACTTTTGCAATGTGTAAGTTTGTTCCCTAATGAGCATGTTGATAATTGTTACTTTCTCTTCATTTGTGTTCATCATTCTTCCTCAAATGAGGTGTGTGGTGTGGGGATGAACACTACAAATGGGTGTCAAAAACTGAGGCCCTTACAGAAATCCTATTTCACCTTCATCAGCCAAGCACAAAAGTGCGAATCCTCAATTTCTCAATAGGATTTGAGAGTTTTTTTCTGAACACAAATATTTATTTTGCAACAACTGCACCCATGTGCCTTCAGGTTAGAGGTTTATAAAGCCATTTACTGAGTAACACTCTATTTTCAACATCTAAATTTATAAAGACTTCCTTGATCTCTCGGCTGGCATATTATATTTCATTTGACTAGCCAATATTTCCGCTTCTTCTCTTGTGGACAGAAAAAGCGTGATCTGAAATAATCTAGTTTCTTTAACACTCCTATTAGAAAAAGGAAAAAAGGCAACATATACATAGGGAGACTGCTTAACATAGTGTTAATCAATGTCAGCCTACCTCCTGTCCATAGTTGTGTTCCTGTCCAACTGCTTAATCTTTTTTTTTTTTCAAATTCTCTTCCACCTATTTCCAATTAGCGTTACTCAACTTCTTATAGTGAATCAGGATGCTTAGATATCTTAGACGTATGACACATGCTTTAGATTCAAAGAGCTTTGTGTACCTACCTCTTCAAAACAGAACAACTTGCTTTTATGAAAGTTTAATTTTGAACATGATACTTGCTCAAATGCTCGTAGCAACAACTTTATGTTTTGATCTTTGTCTAGATCATCGTTGTCGGAGTGTGTGAGCTGCGACACTCCTCCCGGCCTGCTACGGAAGCAGCCCATGAGGTTCTTTGATTGGAGGGGGCTTGGCGCCCTCACGTGATCGGGCTCGAGGGAGCGGATGAACACCGAGAATTATGTGGTTCGGGCCACCAGAGCATAATACCCTACGTCCATGGGAGTACTTGTTGTATTGTTTGCTTGTATGTGCGTGAGAGGGTGCAGGGTTGCAAATGCGGAATCCTTTGCCGGGTGGTCACCCCGGTCCTTTTATACTCCAAGGCTAGGGTGGTTACAATGTTGCTTGGGGTCCGACAGGTGGCCTGAAGCTATGTGAACCCTATACAAGATCTAGGGTTTTGTACCCTGAGTAGAGTAGCCGGAGGGGGAGTTAAGTCCCGCCGCCTAGCGTGCTAAGCGTCTCTGTCTGTGTGTCAGGTGATGAAGAAGACGCCGTCTTGTCGCCGCGTCTTCTCGCCCTGCTTGGGTGGCTTCGTGCCGTTGGGCGGTACTGTACCACTGTCACGCCTTGCCATCCTGTCTTATCACTGTAATGGTGAACAGGCAGAGGACGGAGGCGTGCGTAGTGCGCCATGCTTCTGTGGAAGGCGCGAGCCTTGAATGTGCAGCCTGACAGCGCACTTCCACCTTGACTTCGTCGACCCACGGCCCACGAAGGATTGTGGGGCACGTGGTGGCTTCGGAACTCTTATCGACGGATTTGGAGCCAGGAGACATGTGGCAACTCCGGACCTCACCTCAGCGGGGAGGCTCGGATCGGAGCCCAGGGCACATGTCAGCCCTGGAGCTGTCCTCAGTAGGGAGGAGGCTCTGAGCCAGGAGACACGTGGCAGCTCCGAACATCACCTCAGCGGGGAGGCTCGGACCGGAGCCCAGGGCACGTGTGAGCTTTAGAGCTGTCCTCAGCCGGGAGGAGGCTCTGAGTCAGGAGACACGTGGCAGCTCCGGACCTCACCTCAGCGGGGAGGCTCGGACCGGAGCCTAGGGCGCGTGTCAGCTCCAGAGCTGTCCTCAGCAGGGAGGAGGCTCTGAGCTAGGAGACACGTGGCAGCTCCGGACCTCACCTCAGCGGAGAGGCTCGGACCGGAGCTCAGGGCACGTTTCAGCTCCGAAGCTGTCCTCAGCAGAGAGGAGGCTCTGAACCAGGATACACGTGGCAGCTCCGGACCTCACCTTAGCGGGGAGGCTTGGTCCGGAGCCCAGGGCACGCGTTGGCTCAGGAACTCAAGCGCACGTTGCAGCCCCAGGGCTGACCTCGGGGCCAAGGACACGTGGCTACACCGGGGCCTGCCTCAGCAGGGAGGCAGGGCCCAGGCTGTCTTTTACCCTCTACGCGGGGTACCCGGTCTGCAGGGTACCGACAATCGTATTGTAGTTACATGATATCTCCAAGGAGTCTAAACCTGTGTCAATATCTTTATTTTTCTTGGAAAACAGAAACCATAAGCCTTGCTAGTATGCAATTTGAGGAAAACACACCTGTGTACTCATTTCACAAAACGATTTTTGGATTCTATACTGAACCTGTAAATCCTCTCTTGATGAGTCAGTGTTTGGGGGAATTATCATTTAAATTTAGGAATTAATAGCAAACACATGATCACTTAAAGGGATAAAGCTTAAAAAATGGAATTCAATCCACTTTACTCTACTAATATTGTATTTTGTAACTGGAAAAGAGTAGCAGCAATGTATAATTTCAAATTTTTATTGTTTTATTTTTTATTGATTGTATGATATTGTTTACATGACTAAGAATAATGCGTGAAACACTTCTGTAGTGTGCATCCTTACATAGTGTGGTGAACCTCACACATTTAGTGATGGATTAAGATTGTACAGAAGTTTCATTTTCAAAAAGTTTGCTTGCAGAACTGATCCCCATGATATTCATATAGAGGCCACTTATGTAAATGAAAGTTGTAAACTAGGGAATGTGCAGATTCGCAGGCAGCAGGTGAAACCTTTTTATACATTACCTAACACACCTATTGTTTAATATCAAAATGTGCCCTATTTCGACAGGAGGAACTAAACTATTTCTTTACTTACCACAGGAGGAGATTTTCCGTGCATTGACTTTTCTATATTGACCGAATCAACCTTGATGGTAGCCTTATGTTTTGGAGCTAGCTAGAATGCAATGAAGAGAGATTAAGGCCTCTCACTACAACACAAACAATCATCTGTACCGGTTCATAACTGACATTTGTACCGGTTCCAGGCAAAAAATACATATACGTAGAATCCTAATGCATTACTCTCCAAGCCACTTCTTTGTCCTAATCTACAAATACTATCAAGATGTCTGATTCAGTATGACCGACTGATACAAACAAGCAGATTTCAAGAGAAAGTTTGCACCTATCCAAATTTGACTTCGTTGATGTAACAATGAAAACTGAATCTTCCTTCAAGACCTGTTGGAAAAAGGATGTAAGTATAGGCTTTTGAAAGGTCATGCATGCAGAAGATGGAACTACTATCAGAGTTTACTTGAACATACCAGCTCAGTAATGGTTTCAAAAGATCTAGGTCAGTGGTTAGCAAACCAGTCGATTTCTTCAGCTTAAGGAAGACAACACGTGATGGTACATGGCTGGAAATTTCAAGCCCAGGAGTGTCCAACAGTTCTACAGATTGAACATAAGGGTATCACAAAGGAAGTTGTGGATTATACACCATTTCAGTGTCACAAAGAAACTTGCTAAAAAGGCTTTAGAAGAACACTCACCGAAACTCCATAATGCTTAGCAAGGCCACATTCAGACTTGCCAATCACACCGAAAGAATGACTCTCCTATAGAATAAGACGAAACCTATATTTCTCCTTAAACTTGACAATCTCATCCAAGGGGTCTATTTGCCCAATGGTCTGCATTGCCTAGAATAAACACTCGCTTATCAATTTAATACTGTCATAAAAGGCACCACATCTAGTATAAGGACTCTACAACAATCTAGCGTCTAATCTTTTCAGTACGCTTGTTTCCACGAGTAAGTTTCTCTAGAGTGCTCGGGAGTGAAGCCTTGTCATTGTGCACTCCTTGGGATGTAAGAAGGGGAGGAGAAAAAATCACTAGATTATTGGCGGAAGAAGAACAAATACACCAAAAAAGAGAGGGTGGAGAGGACAATGGTAAGGATACGTCATTTTTCCTTGAACCTGTTTTCACTGTCCCCAGGAGGGAGTGGTAGTGTAGCTGGTTGCTCGCTGACGAGTACCATGGTGCTGAGGAACAAATATAGGGAACGAGAGAAGAGAGAATGAGAACATGCTAGTACTGGAAAAGGGAAAACAAGACGTTGTTTGGTGTTAGGAAAGAAAAAGACATTTGTATATGCTGCCAGACATATATATACTTGTTCACAACTGAAACTGGTAAGATAATGAGTATCTATACTGGTTCACAACTCGAACCAGTAATAAAGTCTGAGTAGGTGTTAGTACCGGTTCCAGCTAGAAACCAGTACTGATAACTGCTTTTCTTAATCGGTTTTTTATATCTCAATGATTGATGCGACAACGTAGGTTAAGAATGAGTATTGATAATCTTTCTGAAGCGGTTCTAGTTCAACCGGTTCTAATGGGGTGGTACGAATGACTGATTTTGATGTAGTGTTTGTCGAAGCGTCTGCGGTCGACACTTCCCCCGGACCTGCTCTGGGCAGCCCACGGAGGTTCTTTTTCGGAGGGGCTAGTCCTCTCGCGAGGGTCTCGCCGGAGTGGGCGAAGGAAGGAGATGAAGGTGGATTGACACCAGGGTTTTTACGTGGTTCGGGCCGGCTGAGCGTAACACCCTACGTCCACGGTGAGCAGAGTTGCTCTGTGTATTGCTTGAAGCTTAGAACCGGAGTTCTAAGCTTGGGGGTGAACTGAGTATGGAGTCAGGGTCGAAATGAGCTGAACCTTTTGCAACGTTGCCTACCCGAGCCTTTTATAGTCCAAGGCTCGGGCGGCTTACAAAGTGGGCCCCGAGACCCGACAGGTGGCCCGGGGGTGATTTCCTGCCATCTACCGTATCTCGCAGTGAATGCCGGTAGCTGTCTCTGGTGGTAGCTTCTGGGTCTTCGTCCTGCCGGAGCCCTGCCCGTGCCGCAAGCTAGGCATAGCGGTTGATGATGGCCGGGTCGGCAGGGCATGTCTTGTTGCTGTGTTTATTGGTGTACAGCCTCTGACGCGGCGCACCTGTCTTCACTGTGATGTGAGTGGGCGCAACGCCCCCTGACAGAGGCGTGCTCCGCGTCTCCGCGTCTTAGAAAGGCACGGGTCTTGAATGCCTTGTACGGACAAGGCATGGCACATTACTCCTGCTGCCTACCGCGCTGGGCGGGCAGCGCTGCTCTGCTGGCCACGTGGCGGGCCCGGAGCTCACCTCTGAGGAGAGGGGAGGTCCGGCCCCGCTGGACATGTGGAGCCTTCGGAGCTCAACCCCGCGGAGGGGGGAGGTCCGGCTCTGCTGGCCACGTGGCGGGCCCGGAGCTCACCTCTGAGGAGAGGGGAGGTCCAGCCTCGCTGGACACGTGGAGCCTTCGGAGCTCACCCTCACGGAGGGGAGATGTTTGGCTCTGCTTGCCACGTGGCAGGCCCGGAGCTCACCTCTGAGGAGAGGGAGATCTGGCCTCGCTGGACACGTGGCGCCTTCGGAGCTCACCCCCGCGGAGGGGGGAGGTCCGGCTCTGCTGACCCCGTGGCGGGCCCAGAGCTCTCCTATGAGGAGAGGGGGAGCTCCGGCCCCGCTGGACATGTGGCGCCATCGGAGCTCACCCCTGCAGGGGGGGGGGGTGAGGTCATTAGGCGGTTTTGTCCTGTGCGCGGGGGTACCCGGTATTGAGGGTACCGACAGTGGCCCCCGGGCCCATCTTGGGGGAGATAACGAGCCCGAGGTGGGGCCTTCACCTTTTCTATCCCGCGCACTTTCTTCAAACCTCTTTGAACCGTCGCTTGGGCAATGGAAGGTCATGGGGACTTGACTCTTGCTTTGAAAGTTGCTTTTATTGCGCCGGTTCCCAAGGCTGCCATTACTGCATGTTGCTGCGCCGTGCCAGGAACCGCCGGGTTGCCCGCTTGAGTGGCTGACTTCCTGGCCCACCGCTTCTGCAGGACGGCTTGGGCCAACTTGTCATCGTCGCTGGGGCTTGGACCTGGGGTGTCAGCCCCGAGCGGCGCATACGAAGCGTTTCGAATCGCCTCTAGGAAGTTAAAAGGGGATTCCTTCTGCATCGCAGGCTTCCCTTCACACATCTCCCTACACTTGAGCCTTTCGGATTCTTCCGTGCGCCCAAGCCTTCTCTGCCTTCCAAGTTCTTGCCCCTTCATCTTTGATGGCTTCCAGCCTGCCTCCACCATGCATCGCCCGGACGAAAGACCTTGGGTCGGTGCACAAGCTGCTGGGATGGCACTCGGAAGAGCAGAGGCGTTGTCTTCGGCGGGGATCTCTCCCCCTGCATCTGGAGAGAGGGGAGACCGTCCTATTCACCGCCTACATCTTGGCGGGGTTTGTCCCACCGATTTCTTCCTTCTTCGTGACTCTTCTGGAGACTTACAGTCTCCAGCTTCACCACCTCTCCCTGAACTCCTTCGCTCTGGCCGCCGTCTTCGTGCACTTCTGCGAGATGTTCGTGGGGGTGCGTGCTTCTGTGACGCTCTTCCATCACTTTTTCTTGCTGCGGACGACCGGGCGCGGCTCGAGGAATCAACTGGGTGCCTACTACTTCCAGCACCGCTGCAAGGATCCGAAGGTCTCCAGGTACCTTCTGCCCTTCAGCGCCTTGAGGTGGGAAGGCTGGAGGGATGACTGGGTGATCGTGAAGACCAATGAGCACGATAGCTTCCAGTTGCCGACTGATGCTCCATCCACCAGGCGCCGCTTCTGGGAGGAGAGCCCGGAGCTGGAGCCGAAGTACGCGCCAGTTCTCGAGCGGACCCAGTTCCTGGCGGAGCAGGGGCTGACATCCCTGATGGTGCTGGCGGACTTCTTGTTGCGTCGCCTTGCGCCGCTGCAGGAGCGCAATCGCCCGGCGTGGTACTACACCGGCATACACGACTGCACCAGGCTGGAGACGGGTTCTGGCTCTGACCCATCCAACGAACTGCTGAGGGAGATGCTGATGAGGGTAAGCAGCGACTTCCTTGATGACTGCTCCCTCACAGTTCCTGATTCCTGCCTCCCCCTCTTCTTGGAGCCGTTGTGGAGATCGAAGCTGCTGCGGGAGCTGCCGACCCTGGACGATATTGGCCTTGTCGTCTGTCAGGTTGGTGATGCTTCTCGAGGGATCTCGATCACCGAGGTCGACCGCTCCGGAGAGCGGCGCGAGGGGTTGGCTGATGCCCAACCCGCGCCGAGGAGCGACAGAGCACGGACCGTCGATGCCCAACCCGCGCCGAGGAGCGACAGAGCTCGGACTGTTGACAAGGGGAAGGGCAAGGAGCCAGCCTCCAGTTCGCCGAAGAGGAAGCGCTCCCGGTCTCCACTGAGGGTGTCGTTCGCGCCGAGTCAAGGGACCGGAGTGCCCCCACGCTCTTCATTAGGGGGCGTAGGCTCGTCGGGCGGTGACCCAAAGAGGCCTCGGGTCCTTCGCGCTGACGGGACTCCTCTTGGACAGCGGCGGTCAGAGGAGCCCCGATCATCCCACACTCCTTCCAGAGGTGGAGCTCCGAGGCGGAACGCCGATGCTGCGGTGCCCGGGGCTGATCCAGGGGCTCAGGCGCCCAGGTCATCGAGTGTCCCTGCAGCAGGCTCTGCAAGAGGCGGTGCGGGAGGGAGTGCAGCTGGGACTCATCTGGGGGCGCAGGCGCCCCAGGCTTCAGGTGCTCCATGGGCTGGTACGACGAGCGGCGCCAGAGGTCCTGTCGGCGGGAGCTCTGCTGCTCCATCTCCCAGGGGGGCTCCGGGAGCGCCCCCTGCTCCGCCAGTCCAGGTGCCTTCGGCGCAGGCCCCGGCAGCGATGGCAGGCTCTGGCGGCCCTGCCCCAGCACGGAAGCAAGGGCTTCATGACTGCTGGAGTGTTCACTTTCCTCGGTAAGTTCGCATCTACCGGGTCTTAGTACTTGCGTACTTCTTTTCTTGTCCTGAGAGCTCCCTGTGCTTGCAGGTATTCGTCGGCTGCCGCGGACGCGTCTTTTCCCCGGCCACCTCTGGTTGGCAGGGGCCCAGTGCCACAGCGTCAGGACGCTGCGGCAGCTTCACCGGCCCCCGTGCGGGCCCAGATGTCTCCTCCTTTTGGCCCGGTGGAACCGGCTTCTGTGATGGCGGCGGCGCCCGCTCCTCCTCCTTCGCCAGCTCGGGAGCTGGATGCTGATAAAGACTTGGCGGAGCCGGCTGGCGGCGACCAGCCCTCGGGTGCTGATGTAGGAGGAGCCGATGGAGGTTCTCAGGTGGGCGACGAGCAGGGGCGCATCGAGACTGGCCCTGCCTCAGCGCCGTCTTCTCCTGATCGGCGCATTGTCGCGGTTTCCATGGAGGCTGCTGTGCCGGCGTCTCCTCCGTTGGACGACAACGTCATGGAGGAGGTCTACGGCGCTGCTTTGGCCTCGCCGCACCGGTGTCCCTGTCAGACGCACTGGAGCTTGCCCAGTCGTGTGTCCGGCAGGTCCAGGCTGCGCTTGAGCGCGAGCGGGAGGCCTTGGCGGATGAGAGAGACTGCCTCCGCGGCTGGGGGTGACTCTTGAAGCTGCGGACCTGGGAGGTCGAGGAGGAGCTCGACACTAGGATGGTGAGGCTCGACGCTGAGGAGGCGTTCCTTGATGTGCAGAGGAAGGCCATCGACCGCCTAGACACCGAGACCAGGAGGATTATGCAGGAGGCTCGTGAGGCCTATGACAGTGTCCAGGCCCGTTCCAACACCAACGAGGAGATGCGGCTGCAGCTGGTGCGCTGCGAGTGCGCCGTTGCGGAGCGGGAGCGCGCGGTGGCGGCCAAGGAGAAGGAGGTCGTCGAGCAGCTGGAGGCAGGCGAAGGCGACCTGAAGGCCAGGGCCGGAGAGCTGGAACTCCGGGTGGCTTCCTTGGCCAGAAGGGAGGAGCAGGTCGCCTGGGACCACCAGGCGGTGCTGGACCGGGAGCTTGCTGCTGACTTCCGGGCGTCGGAGTTAGAGAGGCTCGCCCGGGACTTCGCAGTGAAGGAGAGGAGGTTCGTCGAGGAAGGTCCTGGCGCCCTGCTGGTGGCTCGCCAGGAGGTGGAGCAGCTCCGAGCTTCACGGACCGTCGAGGCCCGAGCAGTCTGGGACTTTGTCGGCCAGGCAGAGTCTGCTCTGGTGCCTCTCGGCTTCTGCCCCGTGAGAATGGGGGCTCCGGCACAAGAGGTGGTCCAGGCGATCCCAGCGCTCGAGTCCATTGGCGCCAAGCTGGAGAGGTTGGAAGCCGTGTCGCCGACGAGCTCGAGGTTGAGGGGAGGGGCTTGGCGAAGGAGGTCGCCACGCATGTGCTGACGTGCTTCCGGAGTTGGGACTCCTCCATCTCTCTGGAGCCGGTGGTGCAGGGCCCCGTCGCCGAGCAGGAGGAGGTCACCAGGGCCAGGATCGGAGACATCCCCGCCCTCGTTGCGTCTAGGTTCCAGCGGGAGGCCAGGGACTCCTAGGCGCTCGCCCTTATAGCTAGAGGGCCTTGTATTTTTTTTGTTTTTTGTCTATAATCCAGCTCGTGGAGCTTTTGAATGAACAGACTTGTTATCTTGCGTGCCTGTGCTTTTCTTCTTCTTTTCTTGGCCTGTCCTGCCCGAGTCCTTAGCTTCGTAAGGTCCCCGGGAGGTCTCCACCGATCTCGAAGCTTGCACAGACACCTTCCTCGGGCCCTTGTTGACATAAGGACCCAAGGGGTCTTCGGAGCTCATCCCTGCAGAGGGGGCGAGGTCCGACCCTTCTGTCCATGTGGCAGGCTCGGAGCTCTCCTCTGAGGAGAGGGAGAGCTCCGGCCCTACTGGACACGTGGCGCCTTCGGAGCTCGCCCCCGCGGGGCGGGAGGGGGGGCGAGGTCCGGCTCTTCTGGCCATGTGGCAGGTCCGGAGCTCTCCTCTGAGGAGAGGGGGAGCTACGGCCCTGCTGGACATGTGGCGCCTTCGGAGCTCACCCCCGCGGAGAGGGGAGGTCCGGCTCTGCTGGCCACATGGCGGGCCCGGAGCTCTCCTCTAAGGAGAGGGGAAGCTCCGGCCCCGCTGGACACGTGGCGCCTTCGGAACTCGCCCCCGTGGGGGGGGAGGGGGGGCAAGGTCCTGCTCTTCTGGTCTTGTGTTGGAGTCGGGAGCTCCAGTCTTGAGAAGCCCTAGGACTTCAGTACCGCCGGGTGCTCCGGTCTTCCCTTGTGCAGTCCCCGTAGTGGCCCCCTGGTAGGTGTGGCCAATGCTTTGGGCACACCTACCACATTCCTGTTGGGGAGCTAAGGCCAGGGCCCCCCTGTCCACCCGGAGCACACCGGTGTTGGAACCCCGGCTCCGGAGGTCCGGGAGATCTCTCAGGAGGTCCTGCACACAAGTAGGGGAACGGTAATTCTGCTCGGGGGCTCTCCCTTCCCTGTCTCTTAGTCTTATTTGGCTTACAGTCCTCGACCGGTATACGTGGCTTGGGAAATTCAGTGCGCCCGGCACCGGAGGTCCGGCTCCCTCCGAGGTCAGGGTGCAACCGTCCGGCCCCTAGTACTAGACCGTAGCGCTGGGGAGGCAGAGTGCACACGCTTTGGGTACGGAACTAGGCAAAGCAGGCTGCACACCCTTGACCTCCCGAGAGGCAGAGTGCGTACGCTTTGGGTACGGAACCAGGCAAAGCAGGCTACGCACCCTGGACCTCCCATGACTGGCGTAGGTTTTTCCTGGAGGTGACCAACTGGCGTCACAGTACCTGACTGGGGGAGGTCCGAAAGGCCCCCTGGCCCTCAGAAGGTACCTCAAGCACGACCGCCTTCGGTTAGGATAGCAAATGCTGACTAGGGATGGGAGTGGGAAAAGAGAGCCAAGTGTACGATGGGCATACACTGTTTGTGAACATGAGGAGGTGATCATAAAAATTAATTGCATAATTTAAATGAACACATGAGAGAGCGTAGTAGGACAGGATTCTTTCCATATATAAACATCCATAGGAGGAAGGCAGGCTGTACATGGAGGCAACGACCACCCCATTATGAAGGGGGCAGGGCCTACGTGTTTAGGGTACGGAACCAGGCCAAGCTGGACGTAGTCCTGGACCGCCCCCTGGGGCTTATTTGCTCCGAGCGCTGTTCCTAGGCTCTATGGGATCTATTACAGAAAGAAGAGAAAACCTGTCCTACTACTGCTCTAGGGATAGAACTTACGGAGATGTTCTATGTTCCAAGGGTTTGGGAGCAGGTTCCCGTCCTCGGTGGAAAGGCGCACGCACCCGGGGCAAACTTTCGTGACTCGGAAGGGACCTTCCCAGCTAGGGGAGAGTTTGTTGGTCCCGAGAAAGTATGCGCCACAGCACCAGGTCACCTTCTTTGAGCTCCCGGACACGCACGGTCCTCTGGTGGTAGTGCCAGAGCGCCTGCCGGTACCATGCGTTGCGGAGCGTAGCTTGCCATCTTGCCTCGTCGATGATGTTGATGTCCTCACGCCAGAGCTGGTCCTGCGTGGCTTCGTCATAAGCCCGTACACGGGGGGACCCCATGGTGACTTCTGGGGGAAGCACGACTTCGGCCCCATAGACCATGAAGAAGGATGTCTCCCCTGTGGCTCGGCTCTGGGATGTCCGGCTAACCCACAGTGCACTCGGAAGCTCATCGACCCACTTGGCACCATGTTTCTTCAAGCTGGCATAGGTGCAAGTCTTGAGGCCCCGAAGGATCTCGGCGTTGGTCCTCTCGACTTGCCCATTGCTCTTTGGATGAGTGACAGAGGCATAGCACACATGGATGACAAGGTCTTCATAGTACTATTGGAACGCTGCGCTAGTCAACTGGGTCCCGTTGTCGGTGATGATCCTGTTCGGGACCCCAAACCTGCAGACGATCGACTTGATGAACTTGACTGCGGATTGCTTGTTGATGATGATGACTGGTGCAGCTTTAGGCCACTTGGTGACCTTGTTGATGGCGATGTAGAGGTACAGGAATCCCCCGACGGCTTTGGGAATGGCCCCAGGATGTCCAACCCCCATACCGCGAACGGCCACGAGGGTGGGATCATCTACAGCGTCTGCGCCGGTGTGTGGATCTGCTTGGCGTGGAACTGGCACGCCTTGCATCTCTTGACTATCTTGACGGCATCTAGGAGAGCTGTCGGCCAGTAAAAGCCATGCCGGAAGGCTTTACCGACTAGCGTCCGTGAGGAAGCGTGATTCCCGCACTCGCCTCCGTGGATCTCTGCGAGCAGGTCGCAGCCTTCCTCCTGGGTTATGCACCACAATAGGATGCCGTTGGCGCCACGTCGGTAGAGATCCCCTTCTACCAGCGTGTATCTCTTAGCCATCCGCACAATCCGTCCAGCGGATGCATGTTCATCAGGAAGGATGTTGTCTTTCAAGTAGTCCCGGATCTCCGTGATCCATGCATCAGGACTGACTTGAGCTTCTGGATCTTGAGCGCTGGGTAGCACGGAGTCCCTAGTGGCGCTTATGATCCTTGGTGGGCACCATGGTTGCAGGGCCGCCGGGACCGCCAGCTTCAAGGTAATGGTCTCGCCCCCTTCGCCCAACTCGGCAAGCCAGGCTGTGGGCCGCGGCAACGTCCTCTCGAAGGCTCCTTCGGGTACTGGGGCTCTGGTGGAGTCCTTCATTGAAAGGCCGTCGTCCACGGCGTTGTTGGCGCGCGGTACATGGCACAGGTCCAAGGCATCGAAGTCCTTCTCCAGCATCTGGACGTGGAGGAGGTAGGCAGCAAGTTGCAGGTCGTTGCAAGAGCATTCTCCCTTGACTTGCTTGATGATCAGCTAGGAGTCGCCGTTGACCAGCAACTGGAGGACGCCGAGGGACAGCGCCGTCTTTAGGCCGAAGATGAGAGCTTCATACTCAGCCATGTTGTTGGTTGCCTTGAAATTGAGACGCACCATGTACTTGAACTGCTCCCCCGATGGCATGAGGAGCAGCACGCCGGCTCTAGCCCCCTGCTTTCGTGAGGAGCCGTCGAAGTAGAGCGTCCAGTGGGGCTCGGTGAAGACCGGTGCTCGGGGCTCCGGTTCGCCGCCTTCGGCGCCCCCTGGGTCGGTTGGTGATGGCGTCCACTCGGCCATGAAGTCAGCCAGTGCTTGGCTCTTGACCATGTGACGTGGTAGGAAGTCCAGCTCGAACTCCACCAGCTCTGCTGCCCACTTGGCAACGTTGCCAGTCGCGTTGGGGCTGTGGAGGATGGTCTTCAGTGGATAGGAGGTGACCACCGAGATCCGGTGGGCTTGGAAGTAGTGCCGGAGCTTCCTGGACGCCATGAGCACTGCATACAACAGCTTATGGACCTCCAGGTACCTTGTCTTGGCGTCGTGGAAGACTTCACTGATGTAGTAGACGGGCCTCTAGATGGTCCGAATCCTCCCTGGGGGCCTGGGGTGTCTTCCTCCATTGGCTCAGGCCGACAGGAGGTAGATAGGTCCGGGGCAGCCCCCGGGGGCTGGGACCCGGAGACTTCTTGGCCGTCTTGGACCTCCGGGAGGTCCCCTTGGACCTCCGAGAGGTTGTATTGAACCTTCGGGAGGTCATATTCAACCACCGGGAGGTCCCCTTGGACCTCCGGGAGGTTGTCTTAGACCTCTGAGAGGTCCCCTTGGACCTCTGGGAGGTTGTCTTGGACTTCCGGGAGGTCCCCATGGACCTCCGGGATCTCCTGGCTGTCGAGGCCCCCATAGGGCCCGGGCAGCCTTGTCGCTTGACTTCAGCTGTTGGAGCTGGTTGCAGTGATGAGGGGTTCGGCCGCTCTACGACGAGTACCATGCTCACCACTTCTGTCGTCGCCGCGATGTAGAGCAGTAGGTGCTCACCGGGCTCAGGGGCTACCACAACAGGTAGCATCGTCAGGAGCTGCTTCAACTCCTAGAATGCTTCTTCTGCTTCTTTGGTCCAAGGAAATGGACCGGCTTTGTGCAGGATCTTGAAGAAGGGAAGAGCCTGCTCAGCTAGCCTTGGTATGAACCGACTGAGCACAGCTAGACATCCTGTGAGCTTCTGGACATCCTTGATGCGGGCTGGGGGCCGCATCAGCTCGATGGCCTTGATATTCTCTGGGTTGGCCTCGATCCCTCGGTGTGAGACCAGGAATCTGAGGAGCTTTCCAGAGGATACACCGAACACACACTTGTCCGAGTTTAGCTTTGTGCGCGTGGTGCGCAGCTTGTCAAAGACTAGAGCTAGGTTATCTAACAAGGATGAGCTCTGTTTGACTTTGACAACGATGTCATTGACATACACCTCAACTAAGTCTCGGATTAGCTCTCCAAATGTTTTATGCATTGTGCATACAAAGATAGGGAGAGCATTTTTTAGACCATAAGGCATGGAGACATAACAATGCAGGCCGTCAGTTATAACAGCAGTATGTTCTTCATCTTCTCTAGACATTGGTATTTGGTGGAAGCCTGAGTAGGCGTCTAGGAAGCATAACATATCACAGCCTGATGTAGAGTCTACTATTTGATCTATTCTAGGGAGAGGGAATGGATCTTTGGGGCATGCCTTATTGAGACTGGTGTAGTTGATGCACATCCGGAGCTCCCCGCTGGCCTTCGGGACGACAACAGGGTTCGCCAACCACCGGGGATGGTGGACTACCCGTATGAAGCCAGCATCGAGCAACTTCTTGATTTCTCCACGGATGAAGTTCTTCCGCTCGATGGACTGCTTCCGGGGCTTCTGCTGGATCGGCCGAGCGTCGGGGAAGATCTTCAGATGGTGCTCGATCACCTCCCTAGGGATCCCGGGCATCTGTGACGGTTGCCATGCAAACACGTCGACGTTGTCCCGGAGGAAGGTGATGAGCGCGTGTGACGCCCTCATTTCTGTAGAACACAGAACCGAGAACTGATACATATGTGTGCCCAGGATGTTCATCACACATATACATACTGTCGAAGTGTGCAATCGACACTTCCCCCGGGCCTGCACTGGGCAGCCCGCGGAGGTTCTTTTTTCGGAGGGGCTAGTTCCTAGCGGAGAGCTTGCGCGTATGGACGAGTTGGAGAGAGCTTGACAAAGGAAGTTTTACGTGGTTCAGGCCGCCGGAGCGTAAAACCCTACGTCCACGGCGAGCTATGGAGCTCGCTGTATTGCTTGCTGCTCAGGGCCGAGGGCCTGAGCTTGGGGGTGAGTTACAGCTTGAGAGTGTATGGCTAGCGTATGAGTTGCCGAATGCGAACCTTTGCTATCGACGCCTACCCGAGCCTTTTATAGTCCAAGGCTCAGGCGGCTTACAAGGGAAGCCAGGACCCGACAGGTGGTCCCGGGAGGATTGTTTATTATCTACCGTATCTGTAGTTATGTCGGTGGTTGCCTCCGGTCGAAGGCTTCTGAGTCTTCCTTTTGCCGCCCTGCCCATGCCGTGCGCCAGTCGTAGTGGTTGATGGCGGCGCAGGCGGCATGGGATGTCTTGTCGCGGCGTTTATTACCTGTCAGGTTCTGACACCGCGCGCCAGTCTGTGATGCGACTGGATGCAACGGCACCTGACAGGCGTGTGCTCCGCGTTTCCGCGTCTTGGGAAGACGCGGGCCTTGAATACCTTGTACGGGCAAGGTGAGGGGCGCCTTTACGGCCGCTGCCTACCGCCCGGGGGCAGGCAGCACCGTTCTTCCAGCCACGTGGCGGGTCCGGAGCTCTTCTCTGAGGAGAGGGAGGTCCGGCCCCGCTGGACGCGCGGCGTCTCCGGACCTTCTCCCGCGGAGGGGGAGGTCCGGCTTCTGCATGCCACGTGGCGGGCCCGGAGCTCTTCTCTGAGGAGAGGGGGGTCCGGCCTTGCTGGACGCGTGGCGTCTTCGGACCTCTCTCCCGCGGAGGGGGAGGTCCGGCTTCTGTATGCCACGTGGCGGGCCCGGAGCTCTCCTCTGAGGAGAGGGAGGTCCGGCCCCGCCAGACGCGTGGCGCCTTTGGAGCTCTCCCTGCGGAGAAGGGCGAGCACCTTAGGCATTTCACCCTGTGCGCGGGGGTACCCCATATCTCAGGTACCGGCAGTGGCCCCCGGGCCCATCTCGGGGGAGATAGCGAGCCCGAGGTGGGACCTTCGTCTCTTCCGATCCGCGCACTTTCTCTAAGTCCCGACTCGACCGCTGCTGGAGCACGAACGGCCGCGGGGTCATGAGAGCGTGCGCCCACTTGATGATTGCTTTTACTGCGGTGGTTCCCAAGGCTGCCACTTCTGCACGTTGCGGCGCTTTCTTCGGGAACCGCCGATGGGCCTTGCCGGCTCATCTTCTTAGGAGACTGACTCCATGACCCCACCGCTTTAGCTAAGTGGCTTGGGCCCACCCGTCATCGGCACTCGGTCTAGGAACCGAGGCGGTTGCGGGTGCGGGGTATTCGAAGAGTTCCGAATCGCTTGGAACTGCACCGGGAAGCTTTTTAGAGGGGGTCTCACCCACGTTGTAGCTTCCCTTTGCACTTCTCTGCGTTTCTTCTTGGACTCTTGCGCTTTTGCTCTTTTGCCTTTGAGCTCTCCCTTGCCATGGCTTCCAACCCGCTGCCAGAGAAGAAACGCGCTCGATCTCCTCCAGCAACGGCGTCGGCGCCAAGTCGGGATTCTGGGGTGCCCGACCCTCCCTCCGGTGGCGACTCGAAGAGGCCCCGGGCTGAGGTGCTGGGGGAAGCCTCTGAGGCGTCCCCTGTTCCGCCAGTCCAAGCGACTGCGGAGCGGTCGTCGGGGACGGTAGCGGGCTCTGGAAACCCTACCCCGGCTCGGAAGTCGGGGTTTAGAGCCTGCTGGATTGTCCGTGCTTCCCGGCCTTCCCCTTCTTGCGGGGAATCTGTGCCGATGCGCTCGGAGCCTGGGGCAACTGTTGCGGCCCCCAGGCCAGCGCGGACTTCTCCTGTTCCGGTGTGCCCGGACTCTGTGGCGGCGTCGCCTCTCCCTGCCGAGACAGCCACCGCGGCCCCCGAGCCAGCACAGGTTGATCCTGTACTAGGCGGCCTGGCTTCTTCTCCAGCACCGTCTTCCCCGGCTCGTCCCGCTCCCCAGGTCAAGGAGCCTGAAGCTGAAGAGAGCCCGGCTGGCCCGGCTGCCAGGGCCGCTGGGCCAGTTTCTCCTGATCGGCGTCTCGTCTCGGCGGCTGGCGCGTCGGCTCTTCCCGAGGACGAGGTAATGGAGGAGGTCGGGGGGACTGCCCCAGCTTCTGTTGCTCCATTGCCTCTGGCGGACGCCCTTGCGCTCGCCGAGTCAAGCGTCTGGCAGGTCTTGGCTGCACTAGGGCGCGAGCGGGAGGAGTATACGGTTGAACGGGACCGCCTCCTCACCTGGGGGAACCTGTTGCGGGAGAGGACCGCGAAGGTTAAGAGCGAGCTCGACTCCAGGCGGGAGTTGCTCGACTTCCGGGAAACGCTCGTCGACCGGATGAAGCGGGCTGTTGACCGCATGGACACCCAGTCGCGGCGGATCAACAGGGAGGCCCTGGAGGCTCACGCCCGGGCTGAAGAGAGCCTCTCAGCTGCTGTGGAAATACGGCAGCGGTTGGAGCGCCGCGAACTCGCCGTTGAGGAGCGGGAGCGCTCCGTGGCAGCTGAGGCAGAGAGGGTCGCCGCGCGGCTGGCTGCGGGCGAGGATGACCTCCGAGCTCGGATGGAGGAACTGGAGGTTCTGAAGGCAGACCTCGACTTGAGAGATGAACAGATCTCCTATGATCGCCGGGCGGTCTTGGACCGCGTGTTGACTGCCGGCTTCAGGGCTGCTGAGTTGGAGCGGCTAGCCGAGACCCTCCGCCTTATGGAGAGTTCCCTGGCGGCCCAGGAGAAGGAATTCTCCGAGAGGAACCTGGAGGCTCTGCGGGCGGCCCGCCGCGAGGTGGAGGAACTCTCAGCCCTACGGTCCTCCGAGGCCCTTGCGGTCTCAAGCTTCGTGGATCGGGCGGGGTCCGCCCTGATCCCTCTTGGTTTCAGTCCGGTGAGGGCCGCAACTCCCGCATTGCAGGTGGCAGAGGTGATCCCTGCATTGGAGTCGATCGGCGCCAAGCTGGACAGACTCGACTCGGTGGTCGCCAGCGAGCTTGAAGCCGAGGGCCGCGGCTTAGATTTAGAGGTTGCCTCGCATGTGCTGGCATGCTTCAAGAGCCACGACCCCTCTTTCTCACTGGAGCCAGCAAGAGAGGGCCCTGCCGCGGAGCGGGAGGAAGCTGCCAGGGCTGAAGTCGTGGATGTGGCCGCCCTTGTAGCAGCAAGGTTCCGGCGAGAGCCGGGTGGTCTTTAGGACTTGCTTTTCTTTTTTATCGAGTCTGTAGTCCAGCTCAAGGAGCCTTGCTTAAATTGACTCTTCTTGGATACTTGTGTCTGTGATGCTTTTCTCTCCTTCTTGGCTTTGCCTGGCTGAGTCCTTAGCTCCGCAAGGTACTCAGAGGTCATTTCCAATCTCGGAGCTTCGCTCAGACACACCCCCCGGGTCCTAACTGTGTTAGGGGCCCCCGGAGGTCTCCGAACCTCGCCCTACGGGGGGGCTCCAAATCTGCCAGCCACGTGGTGGGTCCGGAGCTCCTCCTTAAGAGACGGGAGCTCCGGTCATGTTGGACACGTAGGGCTTTCGGAGCCCTCCCGCTGAGGGGGGAGGTCCGGTTCCTGCCCGCCACGTGGCGAGCCCGGAACCCTCAAGGAGGGAGTTCCGGGCCTGCTGGACACGCGGGGCCCCGGGCCCTGCCCCTCTGGGGGGGCAGGTCCCGGTCCTTCCAGTCCCAGGCCAGTGTAGCTGGTAGCTCCTTTCCCCCGCTTCACGCAGTCCCTGTTGCCGTAACCTAAAGGTCCTGCACACAGGTAGAGGAAACGTAATTCTCCTCGGGGGGTCCTCCCCTCCTGTCTCCTAGTCTTATCCGTCTTATGGTCCTGGCCCGCTATACGGGGCTTGGGCAATTCTGTGCGCGAGGCATCGGAGCTCCGGCTCCCTCCGAGGTCCGGTTACGGTCGTCCGATCCCTAGTACCGGGCCATGCGCTGGGGAAGCAGAGTGTACGCGCTTTGGGTTCATGACCAGGCAAAGCGGACGTACTCCCCTGGACCTCCGGGGAGCAGGATGCGCATGCTTTGGGCTCTGGGCCGGCTAAGCTGGATACGCACCCTGGACCCCCCATGCACAACGCTGGCCTTTCCTGGAGGTGACCAACTGACACCGCAACACCTGACTGGGGGAGGCCCGAAAGACTCACTTGGCCATCGGCAGGTGCCTCAAGCGCAGCTGCCTTCAGGAGGATAGCAAATGTTGACTATGGGTGAGCGCAGAAGAGGGGGAGCTAGACGTATGATGAACATACAGAGATAGTGCGATCATAAAAATTAATGCATAATTTAAATGAGCGCATGAGAAGGAGCTAAGTAGAACAGGTCTCTGTATTCGCGCCCATAGGTGGAATTCTGGCTGTTCGTGGGGGCAATGTTCCGCCTCGTCTACAAGGGAAGCAAGACTCTACGCGCTTAGGGTCGGAACCAGGCTAAACTGGACGTAGTCCTGTACCGTCCCTTGAGACTTAGCTACCCCAAGCTCTGTTCCTAAGTTCTATGGGGTCTATTACAGAAGTGAATAACCCTGTTCTACCGATGCTCAGTAAGTAGGACTTACAGTGTTGCTCCATGGCCAGAATCCTTGGGAATGGATCCCACTCTCGGTTGAAAGGCATGTGTACCTGGGGCGGCAGCTTTCATGATTCGAAGGGACCTTCCCTGCTGGGGGAGAGCTTATGGGTCCTTCTTGGAATATAGCGTGCCGCTTCACCAGGCTGCCTTGTTGCGGGCCCCCGTCGCGTCTGGTTCTTTGGCGGTAGTGCTTAGAGCATTAGCCGAGACCGTGCGTTGTGGGGTGTTCCCTGCAAGCCGAGTCTTGTCGAAGTTGTTGTCTTCACGCTGGATCAGGTCCTGCGTGGCTTCTCTCCGGGGCCCCCGGGGAGTTCTCCCCTTCTGGCTAAGGCCTTCAAGGGGTAGGTAGACCCGGGCTCACCTTGGATGACCTAAGGCGTCTCCCCCTTCTGGCAAGGCCTTCAAGGGGTTGACGGACCCTAGGCGGCCCCCGAGAGGTATGTTCGAGGCACGGTGGCGTGCCACATCTGGCTAACGCCTTGGCCCGTCACCGTCAGAACTGGAGTCCTCACTGTCATGCACTGTCTTTATGACACGCTGAGGCTCCTGGTACCCCACTTGGTGGGCAGCGGTGACTGGGGCATCGGCCTTCTGTTTGCCATCCCTCTGAGGGTAGGGTGGTGCTTCAGCCCTCTGCTGTCTTCCATTACGGAAGCGCTCTGCGAGCCTCTGGATCTCCCAGCACTCGGCAGCTGTATGGTTGCAGGCGCCATGCACGGGGCATAGCCCGCCCTGGCCACTGTCTGGGGCCGGTGATTGCCGCTGCCTCTTGTCGGGGCGCGGCCCCCGAGCTCCGCTGGTTGTCGCAGCTGCGGCGACGGGGGCCGTGAATGGTGTCTTCATCTTTCCACTCCCCCGGTTCTTGGTCTTCTTGCCACCCCCATAGGCAGCAGCACCGGACCCGGGCTGCCCTCCTGACTCGGAGGTCGGCAGTGCGTGCCAGTTCCGCCCTTCTGCTGCTCTGGCGCACTTATCCGCCAGGCTAAAGAGCTCCGAGACGTCGCGGACCTCTCTGGTCGCGAGTTTCTCGAGCATTTTCTCGTCCTGGACACCCTGTCGGAACGCCACCACCACAGAGGCGCTTTGGATATGTGGGATGGTGTTGCGCACCTGAGAGAACCGCTGGATGAAAGAGCGCAGCGACTCCCCAGGTTGTTGCTTGACGGCGTGGAGATCAAGCTTCGTGCCGGGACGGGTGTAGGAGCTGCCGAAGTTGGCGACGAACTGCCGGCAGAGCTCACCCCAGGAGGTTATGGACCCCTGAGGTAGATTCATGAGCCAAGACCGGGCTGGGCCGGTCAAGGCGACGGGGAAGTAGTTGGCCATGACAGCCTCGTCCCCTCCTGCGGCAAGTACGGCGGTGGAGTAGATCTGGAGGAACTCCGCTGGGTTGACGCTTCCGTCGTACTTCTCGGGCAAGTGTGGGCGAAACTTGCGCGGCCACCTTGCGAAGCGAAGGTGGGGCGCAAGGGCCGCACATCCTGCACCTGCTGCTGCAGGTACTGGTGCTGCGAGCAGGTGGTTCACACCTGGCACCACGTATCCCGGCATGGGCAAGGCTGCACCATAGGCCGGGGCCGCTACTTGCGGCGCATATGGTTGTGGCATATGCTGCGCAGCATATGCCTGTGGCGAGGCTCGCATGGCGAAGACCTGCCCTTCTAGTTGTGTCGAGGCCGACGACATGCTGTCGCCTGCCTCCTGGTTGCGACGCCTTTCTCGGCGTCGCTCGAGGTACACCCGGGCGTCCTGCCCCAAGTGACACCGTTCCAGTTCCCTTCGCAGGTCCGTCGACAGGAGCCTGGAGGAGCTGGAATCCGCCGTTAGCCCGTCAACCGTGGGTGTGCGCGTCAGCGACACAGCCGGTTGCCCTGGGCGTCGTCCTCGTCGAAACCGAGGGTTCGCGGCGGCGACGACGAGGCGGTCCACCTCGCGGACCCATTGTTGGGTCGCTGAATGGGGCGCATCCCCCGCAGGCGGGTTGCGCAGCAGCGCTCTTGCTGCAGCTAGCGCACCTCCATGGTGTACGCTTAGCGCTGCAGAAGACCTCACGCTGGTCGGGGCCTGCATAGCCGGAGTCGGCGTTGCCGGAGTCGGCTGCTGGCTGCCCGCTCGTGCCGACACACTCTGTCCTGAGTGTGTTGACATGTACTCCCCAGTGGTCACGGTTCGCCGTGAACACGGAGGGGGAGAGTTTGCCGTTGAAGGAAGCTTGGTCATCTTCGTCGGCGGAAACTCGTCGCGCTAGGGGAAAAGCCCCCTACCTGGCGCGCCAAATGTCGAAGTGTGCGATCGACACTTCCCCCGGGCCTGCACTGGGCAGCCCGCGGAGGTTCTTTTTTCGGAGGGGCTAGTTCCTAGCGGAGAGCTTGCGCGTATGGACGAGTTGGAGAGAGCTTGACACAGGAAGTTTTACGTGGTTCAGGCCGCCGGAGCGTAAAACCCTACGTCCACGGCGAGCTATGGAGCTCACAGTATTGCTTGCTGCTCAGGGCCGAGGGTCTGAGCTTGGGGGTGAGTTACAGCTTGAGAGTGTATGGCTAGCGTATGAGTTGCCGAATGCGAACCCTTGCTATCGACGCCTACCCGAGCCTTTTATAGTCCAAGGCTCGGGCGGCTTACAAGGGAAGCCGGGACCCGACAGGTGGTCCCGGGAGGATTGTTTATTATCTACCGTATCTGTAGTTATGCCGGTGGTTGCCTCCGGTCGAAGGCTTCTGAGTCTTCCTTTTGCCGCCCTGCCCATGCCGTGCGCCAGTCGTAGTGGTTGATGGCGGCGCAGGCGGCATGGGATGTCTTGTAGCGGCGTTTATTACCTGTCAGGTTCTGACACCGCGCGCCAGTCTGTGATGCGACTGGACGCAACGGCACCTGACAGGCGCGTGCTCCGCGTTTCCGCGTCTTGGGAAGACGCGGGCCTTGAATACCTTGTACGGGCAAGGTGAGGGGCGCCTTTACGCCCGCTGCCTACCGCCCGGGGGCAGGTAGCACCGTTCTTCCAGCCACGTGGCGGGTCCGGAGCTCTTCTCTGAGGATAGGGAGGTCCGGCCCCGCTGGACGCGCGGCGTCTCCGGACCTCTCTCCCGCGGAGGGGGAGGTCCGGCTTCTGCATGCCACGTGGCGGGCCCGGAGCTCTTCTCTGAGGAGAGGGGGGTCCGGCCTCGCTGGACGCGTGGCGTCTTCGGACCTCTCTCCCGCGGAGGGGGAGGTCCGGCTTCTGTATGCCACGTGGCGGGCCTGGAGCTCTCCTCTGAGGAGAGGGAGGTCCGGCCCCACCAGACGCGTGGCGCCTTCGGAGCTCTCCCTTCGGAGAAGGGCGAGCACCTTAGGCATTTCACCCTGTGCGCGGGGGTACCCCATATCTCAGGTACCGACACATACGTTCCACAAACTGAATTCAGAATATATATTACCACGAATAACAGGGTTTATTACAATGTCTTATGAGTCTTGGACTCATTCTAGCAGCGGAAAACTTAATCTAGCAGCGGAAGTCTTTATTCTAGCAGCGGAAGTCTTCTAACTATTGCGGAAGCAACTAAGCAGCAGCAGCAGCAGCTGCTCCATCTCTACTCCACAGACAAGGTTGAGGACAGATTACACGCCTAATGCTCCACGTGGTCTTCATAGTACTCCTCTCTTGTTGCTGATGATGAAGTAATAATGCAAGTTTGAGTACATGATGTACTCAGCAAGTGCGGGAAAATATGATATGTAGCTCAATGCAAGGAAGGTATAAAAAGGCTCATTGCAGAAAGCAAAGTTTATTTCTCAAAACACGATGAAAACAGCAACTCAGCTTTTAAGTGAATGTACTCCCAACATTAACATACCTCCATTATGATTCATCCTTTTCCATGTCTCAACCAAACATCAACTTTGCTCATGAATACCATCTCGTATTCACTACCATCTCATGAATACCATCTCGTATTCACTACCATTCATCTCATAATCAATTCCGTCTCATTCCGAGAACCAAATCTCATTGCCATGACTCAACAGTCATGCAACCAATCTCATTACCCGGACTCAACAGTCCCAAAAACCAAATCCAAAGACCAACCATCACCAACCAATAATCATCCCAAAAACCATCCCAACTAATCATGTGAGTTGTCCAGGCGCTCGTGACCGTAAGCTCGGCTATCATGATAGTTTTAGACTCTGCAGAGTTTGCACCACTTTACCCACAAGTTTGTGATTTCGTCACCCATCGGCGACTGCAGAACCTCCATTATACCAGTACACAACCGTCGGTGTATGGCCAAGAGATCACAAAATAGCATTTACAAAGGGGCTACTAGATGTATGGACTCACTAAAGTTTCACCGGCAGGCTAGAATCTCCAATTCTCCGACCCACGGGCCCCCTCTTGTGCCATGCAGTTCCCAGGGCTGTCCTCACTCGACTCCCATTCCCCGCGCCTTCCACGGTCCATAACAATCTAGTAACTTACCTAATTACTCAGCTAAGCCGCAGCCATACTTGGCATTATGGTGGCACTGTTATCCTGGCATGGCTGGCATGAACCGGTCCTTAGATCTACGACAAGTAAACCACCATCTCATTCTACCTCATCCACAAACCAAGGCTTGCCTAGATCTCCCTCCGATTCATGTTCATTAATATCAAGTTCTCATTATCATTGCGAGTGCAGTTAGCTAGACACATCTATCTCCCTTCCCGTATCTCATGGACTCAGCGAAGCATAAAAACAAAAACCATACCCGACTCATTTAACTTTCCCGGTGACAAGGGTGGTTTGACAAAACTAGTAAACTCCTATGAAAGGGTTTCCCATCATGTTGACTCAGCACACACACCTTTTCACAAACAAAACAGTTTTCCAAAAACATGGGATCAATATGGTCAAGGAGCACTTGCTTTGTTCTTGCAGTTCCTGTTGCTCAAATTCTTGTTGTTGTAGTCCGTCGTAGGTAGCTCCCTGAGCTTGTCCTTCTATACGCGATCACGCACATACAAGATTCATAGCAATCAATTATCATGCACAAACTCTACCTTAAGATGCAACAATGCATATGCATGTTAATCCTATGATGCAGTTTAGTTTCTACGTGTTCTTGCATGTCTTGCATGGGTTTACGATGAACAGAGGTGTAAAGATCAATTGTGGACGTGGCGTTGATCTTGACTTTAGATCAGGATCAACCCGATCAACACGTGATCTGTCCACGAAAAAGCTTCTGCTCGAAAGGGATTGAAGAACAGATGCAAAGAAAACGCGATGATGTCGTAAGGTGGTATTGGAGACTGTCGGTACCCTCAATAAGGGTACCCCCTCGCACAGGGGAAACTGCCTAAGGGCCTCGTCCTTCTCTGCAGGGAGAGCTCCGAAGGCGCCATGTGTCCAGCGGGGTAGATTTGTGACACCCTCATTTCTGGTTTCAGCATATATTCATGTTTCATGAAGAGAAAACATTTTAAAAGAAGTAGGAACAGAGAAAAATTATCAAAAAGATAGCCAATGAGAGCCGAATCCAGTTCACTGAGAGCACCGAAGACAACTTACCGTGGCCCACTGACCACATGGTGTGTTCGGAGCTCATTCCTGCGAAGTAGGAAGAGGTCCGCCGCTAAACTGGCTATGAGGCAGGCTCGGGGCTCATCTCCGCAAAGGGGGAGAGGTCCGACCTGTGGGACACGTGTTGCCCGGAGCTAGCCTCTGCGGAAGAAGCAAAGGCATTTCCGCAGGACACATGTCACCTTCGGAGCTAGTCAACGCGGGAATCAGAGGACCAGTCGCGCGGGATACGTGTCGATCTCGGAGCTCACCTCCGAGAGGTCCGGTTCCATCAGACACGTGTCGCCACCGGAGCTTATCTCCGGGAGGTCCGTCGCTGTTGGACACGTGTTAACCTCGGAGCTCGTCTCTGAGAAGAAAGGAAAGCCTGGCGCTACTTGACACGTGGCATTCACGGAGCTCACCTCCGAAGAGAGGGAGGTCCGGAATGGATACGTGGCACACCCGGAGCTACCTCCAGAGAGAGAGGAAAGGTCCGGCACTGACACGTGGCGTGTGCGGAAACACCTCCGAAAGAGAGGAGGTCCCGACTGCCAGGATACGTGGCGCACGCGGAGCTCACCTCCGAAAGAGAAGGGAGGTCTCGCTCGCTTGACACGCGGCACAACCGGAGCTCGTCTCTGTGGAAAGGGAGAGACCAGGCCCAGTGGACACGTGGAGCTTCCAGAGCTCATCACCGAGGAGGTAACAAGTTCAGGAGTGGTTTTTGGATACTATACGCGTATAAATATCAGTACAGAGGAGAAACCGACCTAGATTCCACAATGTTACCGCACCAAATCAACTAAGGATAAGATGTTAAGATTCAACGACGATCTGAATAGGACTCTTATTCGGGATACAATCAGATTAGGACTCTTCTCTTCCCGATTATAAATAGAACCCAGAAACTCTGGCCAAAACCACGAACTTCTTTTCCAACTCCTGACTCGATGACTTAGAGCCCTAGCCCCAACTCGCCGAGTAAGCCATCGCCGGAGTTCAGTCGAGGAAGATCGCCGGAAGAGAGCCCCAACGATCCGTCGGGTCAGAGAAGGACCCCGAGACCGAGAAGAACGTAAGGTAGGTCTCCAATACCACCTTACGACATCATTGTGTTCTCTTCGCATCTGTTCTTCGATTCCTTTCGGGCAGAAGATTTCTCGTGGACAGATCACTTGTTGATCGGGTTGATCTAAAGACAAGGTCATCGCCACGTCCACATCTGATCCAAACACCTCTGTTCATCATAAAATCATGCAAGAACCCGTACAAACCGACCTAATAAAACTAAACTGCATTACAGGATAGCATGCATACGCATCATCGCATCTAGTTTAAAGTTTGTTCATGGTATTGATTGTTATGAATCTTGTATGTGCGTGATTGCGTATAGAAGGACAAGCTCAGGGAGCTATCTACGACAAGCTGCAACAACAAGGTTTCGAGATCCAAGAGCAACCGGAACGGCAAGAACAAGGCAAGTGCTCCTTGACCATATTGATCCTATCTTTTTGGGAAAAACTGTTTTGTGTTTGCGAGAAGGTGTGTGTGCTGAGTAAAATATGATGGGAAACCCTTTTATAGGAGTTTACTAGATTTGGTTAAACCACCCTTATCGCCAGGGATGTTTATGAGTCGGGTATGGTTTTTAATTTTATGCATCGCTGAGTCCATGGGATTGGGAAGGGAGATAGATGTGTCTAGCTAACTGCTCTCGCAATGACAATAAGAAACCAATGTTGTTAATGGACATGGATCGGAGGGAGATCTAGGAAAGACTGGGTTTGTGAATGAGGTAGCATGAGATGGTGGTTTACTTGCCATAGATCTAAGGACCGGTTCATGCATGCACATGCCAGGATAACGGTGCCACCACAAGGCCAAGTATGGGTGCGGCTTAGCTGAGTAATTAGGTAAGTTGCTAGATTGTTATGGACTGTGAAAGGCGCGGGGAATGGGAGTCGACTGAGGACTGCCCTGGGAACTGCATGGCACAAGAGGGGGCCTGTGGGTGGGAGAATTGGAGATTCTATCCTACCGGTAAAACCTTAGTGAGTCCATAGATCTAGTAACCCCTTTGTAAAGGCTCTTTTGTGATCTCTTGTCCATACACCGACGGTTGTGTACTGGTATAATAGAGGTTCTGCAGTCACCGACGGGTGATGAAATCACAAATTTGTGGGTAAAGAGGTGCAAGCTCTGCAGAGTTCTTAAAACTATCATGATAGCCGAGCTTACGGTCACGAGCGCCTGGCCAACTGCCATGATTAGTTGGGATGGTTACTGGTTATGTTTTGGATGGTTTTGGTTTTTGGTTTGGATTTTTGGGACTGTTGAGTCCGGGTGATAAGATGGGTTGCATGACTGTTGAGTCATCGCAACAAGGTTGGTCTCGGTGGGAGACGGAGTTTGTTTATGAGATCAAATGGTAGCGAATACGAGATGGTATTCGTGAGATGGTAGCGAATACGAGGAGGTATTCGTGAGCAAGAATGAGGTTGATTGATGTCTGGATGGGACATGAAAGGTAATGAACATAATGGAGGTATGATTGGTATTCTAATATATGTTGGGATTACAATCACCTAAAAATGAGTTGCTGTTTTATCATGGTTTGATAAATAACTTTGCTTTCTGCAATGAGCCTTTTTTTATACCTACCTTGTTATGAGCTGCATATCATATTTTCCTGCACTTGCTGAGTACATCGTTGTACTCAAACTTGCATTATTATTTCATCATCATGAACAGGAGAAGATTTCTATGAGGACCAAGTGGAGCATTAGGCGTGTGATCTGTTCTGAACCTTGCCTGTGGGGATGGAGTAGAGATGGAGCCATTGCTGCCTAAGAATTGCTTCCGCATTAGTTAAATCGCTTCCGCATTAGTTAGAAGACTTCCGCTGCATAGAGATAAGACTTCCGCTGTGAGCATGAGTCCAAGACTCATGAGATGTTGTAATAAACTCTGTTATTCGTGGTAATATATAATCTGAATTCAGTTTGTGGAACATATGTGTATGTGTGATGAACATCCTGGGCACACATATGCATTAGTTCTCGGTTCTGTGGTTTTCAACAGAATTGAGGGCGTCACAGATTGGTATCAGAGCCACAGTTGACAGTGGTTACACGCCTAAATAGGAAACACAGATTGGTATCAAAAGCCACGAATAAGGGTAGATTACACACCTAGATACAATCACAGATTGGTAGCTAAGCCACGCTGACCATAGGATGCAAGCCTAGGATGCATAGATTGGCCTTGAAACTACCTTGACATAGAAAACCATCCTTGAATAGGAGTTGTGTGACCTCTTGTAATGAATGTTTGTGATTGTGTGCTTTGTGTGAGACGTGGGACGTCTCGAAACGTTGTCCATATCCACACATAAGTAAGAAGAGGTGTGAGATGCTTTGACACTTGTTCACATCCTCATATGGGCTAATATATATATAGTCCAACTCACCTTGATGCATATAGTTAAGGGAATCTACCTAACCTTCTAACATTCTATTCTATTTCGATCTCTCTCACAGATGGCGAGAGGAAACGCCGGCCGAAGGAACGTGCGTGACAACCAAGAGGATGGTCACGAGGAAGTTCCTGTTAACCCCGGAGCTGGTGAAAACCACCTGGAACAGTTGATGGCCATGCAGAACCAACTTATGCAAACCATGATTCAAACTTTGGGTCAGTTGCAGGCCAACAACAACAACCCCGTTCCGGCACAACCGCCACCACCACCACCGGCTCATAACAGGTTGGGAGAGTTCATGAGGACTTGACCACCCACCTTTGCTCAAGCTAACGACCCCATTGAGGCCGACGACTAGTTGAAATCCATGGAGAAGAAGCTTGCCATAGTACAATGCAATGACTGAGAGAAGGTTCTCTTTGCGTCGCACAAACTTACGGGATCCGCCGCTGACTGGTGGGATGCCCTAAGCAATGCTCATGTCGACCCGGAGACGATCACTTGGACTGAGTTCAAGGAAAGTTTCCGCTCTCATTACATCCCTGCTGGTGTAATGATGCTCAAGAGACAGGAGTTCGAAGGTCTCCGCCAAGGACAGAGAAGTGTGAATGAGTACCTCAACAAGTTCACACAACTGTCCTGGTATGCCCCCGAAGATGTCAACTCAGACCAGAGGAAGCAATACCTGTTCATGAGAGGGTTCAACAATGAGATCCAGGTTCAGCTCCTCAACAATGACTACGCAAGCTTTCAGAAGCTGGTTGAGAAGGCTATATTGGTTGAAAACAAGATCCGAGAGATCGAGCGAGAATACAAGAGGAAGATGCCATACCAGCCTCAAGGGAGCAACGTACGACCTCGGTACATGCCCCCAGCTGCACCGTAGTATGGATCGACCACTCCTGCATACCACCCTAGTCAGCCACCACCGCAATGACCCGTTGCACCAGCACCTCGTGTGCCCACGCCTCCTGTGCCCTGACCTAACATGGGCACTCCTGTTCAAAACCCCCGCCCCAACGTACCTGTTGCCGTGGGCAACAGGGCATGCTTTGCATGCGGGGAAATAGGACACTTCGCAAACCAGTGTCCGAGGAGAGGCCCTGGACAGCAAGGCAACGTGCCCAAACAGAACCCGCGACCGAATGGAGGGGACAATCAAGGGAACCGTGGACAGCAGAACTATGCTCGCGGCAACGTGAACCATGTCTCTGCTGAGGAAGCCCAACAGGCTGAGGACGTCGTAATTGGTATGTTCCTTGCCAACTCCAACCCAGCCACCGTCTTATTTGATTCTGGAGCATCACATTCCTTCATATCATCCAAGTTTGTTGCCAAGCATAACCTACCCATATCCCACTTAAAATGTGCTATGTTAGTTAATTCTCCCGGTGGAGAGATGAGGACTAATATAGTATGTCCGAAAGTAAGCATTAAAATAAGGGGGGTAGACTTCCTTGCCAACCTTATTGTCTTGAATTCCCAAGGGATTGACATTATACTCGGGATGGATTGGTTAAGCAAGCACAACGGGGTAATCCAATGTGCTGAAAGAAGTGTGCAGTTGACAAATGAGCACGGCATCCGTGTCGAGTTTGAGTCAGCCCAACAAACCACTGAAGAGGCAAATTTGAACCACGTTGAAGAAGCAACATTGGACAGCATTCCATTGGTTCAAGAATTCTCGGACGTGTTTCTAGAGGAGCTTCCAGTATGCCCCCTGATCGGGACATTGAATTTTCCATTGATTTGGTACCTGGAACTGCACCCATAGCCAATAGACCCTATAGGATGCCTGTCAATGAACTAGTGGAACTCAAGAAACAAATTCAAGAGCAGCTGGAAAAGGGTTTCATACGTCCAAGCTCGTCGCCATGGGGAGCCCCTGTGGTCTTCGTAGACAAGAAGGATGGAACCCAAAGGATGTGCGTGGACTATAGGTCTCTCAACGAGGTAACAATCAAGAACAAATACCCTCTGCCCCGTATAGAGGACCTATTCGGCCAAATGAAAGGAGCCCGAGTGTTCTCCAAGATTGATCTTCGGTCGGGATATTTCCAGCTGAAGATTAAGCCCTCCGACATACCCAAGACTGTCTTTCGAACACGGTATGGTTCATATGAATATACCGTCATGTCTTTTGGATTAACAAATGCACCCGCATACTTCATGTACCTCAAGAACAAGGTTTTCATGGAGTACTTGGATAAGTTCGTCGTGGTTTTCATCGATGACATTATGGTGTATTCAAAAAGTGAGGAGGAGCATGAAGAACATTTGAAATTGACCTTGCAGAAATTGCGTGAGCATCAATTATATGCCAAGCTTAACAAGTGTCAATTTTGGCTAAAGGAAATATCGTTCCTAGGCCACATTATCTCCGAAGAAGGGGTATCGGTTGACCCCGGTAAAGTGAGAGATGTTCTGAAGTGGGACCAACCGCAAAACGTGAGGGATATTCGGAGTTTTCTTAGGATGGATGGATACTACCGACGCTTCATTAAGGACTTCTCTAAGACAGCAAAGCCTATGACAGAGTTGCTAACGAAGGGGAAAGCCTTTCGATGGACACCAGCATGCCAAGAAAGTTTTGAGGAACTCAAGAAAAGGCTAACCACAGCGCCGGTTTTGGTATTGCCGGACATAAGCAAGAGCTTTGACATATATTGTGACGCATCCAGGCAGGAGCTCGAATGTGTGCTCATGCAAGAAGGACAAGTGGTAGCCTATGCCTCGCGACAATTAAAGAAGCACAAGCTTAATTATCCTACCCATGACTTGGAGCTAGCAGCAGTAGTGCATGCATTGAAGATTTGGAGACATTATATCATTGGTCATCGATGTGAGATCTATACGGATCATAAAAGCCTCAAGTACATATTTACCCAAATGGACTTGAATTTGAGGCAACGTCGATGGTTGGAACTCATCAAGGATTACGATGTTGGAATCAACTACCACCCCGGGAAGGCCAATGTAGTAGCTGATGCATTGAGGCGGAAGGGAGCATGCCACCAACTCTCGGTTCGGGAGCTACCACCCGAACTACGTAAGGAGTTCGAACGGTTACACCTCGGATTCTTGAACAACATGGGAATGATGGAGATCCACTCTTAATTGGAGCAAGAGATAAGAGATGGCCAAGCAACGGATGAGGAGATCAAGGAAAGGATCCGACAAGGAATAGAGAAGGATTTCAATGAAGATGAGAAGGGTACGCTTTGGCTAAGAAAAAGGATTTGTGTGCCTAACGTGAAGCACCTCCGTGACATGATATTGAAGGAGGCACACGATTCACCCTATTCCATACATCCCGGAAGTACCAAAATGTACAAGGACTTGAAGACTTGTTATTGGTGGGATGGTACCAAAGGGATATAGCCAAATATGCTGCCCTATGCGACACATGCCAACGGGTGAAGGCCGAACATCAAAGACCCGCAGGATTGTTGCAACCTTTGAAGGTACCAGAGTGGAAGTGGGAGGACATCAGTATGGATTTCATCGTCGGATTGCCACGTACTCAGTCGGGTTACGACTCTATCTGGGTAATCATGGACCGATTGACGAAAACCGCCCATTTTCTCCCTGTAAGGGCCAATTACAATGTTGCACAATTAGCTGAGTTGTACATGGAGCAGATCGTGTGCCGTCATGGAGTCCCGAGGAGGATAGTCTCAGATCGAGGTTCTCAGTTTACCTCTAGATTCTGGAGGAAGCTGCAGAAAGCTATGGGTACACGACTAGATTTTGCTCCGCCTATCGCCCACAAACCGATGGGCAAACCGAAAGGACAAACCAAATTCTGGAGGACATGTTGAGGGCTTGCGCCTTGAAACGTGGGCGTAGTTGGGATAGAAGTTTACCGTACGCCGAATTCTCCTATAACAACAGCTATCAAGCTAGCTTGAAGATGTCACCTTTTGAAGCATTATATGATAGACGGTGTAGAACGCCGCTGTTTTGGAACGAAACCGGAGAGAACCAGGTATTTGGACCCGAAATGCTACAAGAAGCTGAAAAACAAGTCCAAACATTACGGGAGAACTTAAAGGCTGCTCAGTCACGACAGAAAGGTATGCGGACAATAGGCGAAGGAAGTTGACCTTCGAAGTAGGAGACTTCGTATACCTTAAGGTATCGCCTATCCGTGGCCAACGACGTTTCAACGTCAAAGGCAAGCTAGCACCTCGCTACATCGGACCATTTAAGATTTTGTACAAGCGAGAAGAAGTAGCCTATCAACTAGAGCTCCCAACATATCTCTCTGACGTACATGACGTATTTCATGTATCCCAGCTCAAGAAGTGCTTGAGAGTACCGGAGGAGCGAGTACCAATAGAAGAGCTTGAACTTCAAGAAGACCTGACTTACGCGAAACACCCTGTCCGAATTTTGGACGTAAAGGAAAGGGTCACTAGGAACAAAGTGATCCGATGGTGCAAGGTACAATGGAGCCATCACACCGAAGCTGAAGCCACATTGGAGCGTGAAGAAGACATCAAGGCAGAATTTCCTTATCTGTTCTCTACTAACAAATCTCGAGGGCGAGATTCAATTTAAGGGGGGTAGATTTGTGACACCCTCATTTCTGGTTTAGCATATATTCATGTTTCATGACGAGAAAACATTTTAAAAGAAGTAGGAAAAGAGAAAAATTATCAAAAAGATAGCCAATGAGAGCCGAATCCAGTTCACCGAGAGCGTCGAAGATAACTTACCGCGGCCCGCTGACCACATGGCATGTTCGGAGCTCATTCCTGCGAAGTGGGAAGAGGTCCGCCGCTAAACTGGCTACGAGGCAGGCTCGGGGCTCATCTCCGCAAAGGGGGAGAGGTCCGACCCTGTGGGACACGTGTTGCCCGGAGCAAGCCTCTGCGGAAGAAGCAAAGGCATTTCCGCAGGACACATGTCACGTTCGGAGCTAGTCAACGCGGGAATCAGAGGACCAGTCGTGCGGGATACGTGTCGATCTCGGAGCTCACCTCCGAGAGGTCCGGTTCCATCGGACACGTGTCGCCACCGGAGCTTATCTCCGGGAGGTCCGTCGCTGTTCGACACGTGTTAACCTCGGAGCTCGTCTCTGAGAAGAAAGGAGAGTCTGGCGCTACTTGACACGTGGCATTCACGGAGCTCACCTCCGAAGAGAGGGAGGTCCAGAATGGATACGTGGCACACCCGGAGCTACCTCCAGAGAGAGAGGAAAGGTCCAGCACTGACACGTGGCGTGTGTGGAGACACTTCCAAACGAGAGGAGGTCCCGACCGCCAGGATACGTGGCGCACGCGGAGCTCACCTCCGAAAGAGAAGGGAGGTCTCGCTCGCTTGACACGCGGCACAACCGGAGCTCGTCTCTGTGGAAAGGGAGAGACCAGGCCTAGTGTACACGTGGAGCTTCCGGAGCTCATCACCGAGGAGGTAACGAGTTCTGGAGCGGTTTTTGGATTCTGTACGCGTAGAAATATCGGTACAGAGGAGAAACCGACCTGGATTCCACAATGTTACCGCACCAAATCAACTAAGGATAAGATGTTAAGATTCAACGACGATCTGAATAGGACTCTTATTCGGGATACAATCAGATTAGGACTCTTCTCTTCCCGATTATAAATAGAACCCAGAACCTCTGGTCAAAACCACGAACTTCTTTTCCAACTCCTGAGCCGACGACTTAGAGCCCTAGCCCCAACTCACCGAGTAAGCCATCGCCGGAGTTCAGTCGAGGAAGATCGCCGGAAGAGAGCCCCAACGATCTGTCGGGTCAGAGAAGGACCCCGAGACCGAGAAGAACGTAAGGTAGGTCTCCAATACCACCTTACGACATCATTGTGTTCTCTTCGCATCTGTTCTTCGATTCCTTTCGGACAGAAGCTTTCTCGTGGACAGATCACTTGTTGATCGGGTTGATCTAAAGACAAGGTCATCGCCACGTCCACATCTGATCCAAACACCTCTGTTCATCATAAAACCATGCAAGAACTCGTACAAACCGACCTAATAAAATTAAACTGCATTATAGGATAGCATGCATACGCATCATCGCATCTAGTTTAAAGTTTGTTCATGGTATTGATTGTTATGAATCTTGTATGTGCGTGATTGCGTATAGAAGGACAAGCTCACGGAGCTGTCTACGACGAGCTGCAACAACAAGGTTTTGTGATCTCTTGTCCATACACCGACGGTTATGTACTGGTATAATGGAGGTTCTGCAGTCACCGACGGGTGACGAAATCACAAATTTGTGGGTAAAGAGGTGCAAACTCTGCAGAGTTCTTAAAACTATCATCATAGCCGATCTTACGGTCACGAGCGCCTGGCCAACTGCCATGATTAATTGGGATGGTTACTGGTTATGTTTTGGATGGTTTTGGTTTTTGGTTTGGATTTTCGGGACTGTTGAGTCCGGGTGATAAGATGGGTTGCATGACTGTTGAGTCATGGTAACAAGGTTGGTCTCGCTGGGAGACGGAGTTTGTTTATGAGATGAAATGGTAGCGAATACGAGATGGTATTCGTGAGATGGTAGCGAATACGAGGAGGTATTCGTGAGCAAGAATGAGGTTGATTGATGTCTGGATGGGACATGAAAGGTAATGAACATAATGGAGGTATGATTGGTATTCTAATATATGTTGGGACTACAATCACCTAAAAATGAGTTGCTGTTTTATCATGGTTTGATAAATAACTTTGCTTTCTGCAATGAGCCTTTTTTTATACCTACCTTGTTATGAGATACATATCATATTTTCCTGCACTTGCTGAGTACATCGTTGTACTCAAACTTGCATATTATTTCATCATCAGCAACAGGAGAAGATTTCTATGAGGACCAAGTGGAGCATTAGGCGTGTGATCTGTTCTCAACCTTGCCTGTGGGGATGGAATAGAGATGACACCATTGCTGCCTAAGAATTGCTTCCGCATTAGTTAAATCGCTTCCGCATTAGTTAGAAAACTTCCGCTGCATAGAAATAAGACTTCCGCTGTGAGCATGAGTCCAAGACTCATGAGATGTTGTAATAAACTCTGTTATTCGTGGTAATATATAATCTGAATTCAGTTTGTGGAACATATGTGTATGTGTGATGAACATTCTGGGCACACATATGCATTAGTTCTCGGTTCCGTGGTTTTCCACAGAATTGAGGGCGTCACACCGGACCTCCCCCCTCCGTGGGGAGAGCTCCGAAGGCTCCACGTGTCCAGCGGGGCCGGACCTCCCTCTCCTCAGAGGAGAGCTCTGGGCCCGCCACGTGGACAGCAGAGCCGGACCTCCCCCCTCCGCGGGGAGAGCTCCGAAGGCTCCACGTGCCCCGCGGGGCCGGACCTCCCTCTCCTCAGAGGACAGCTCCGGGCCCGCCACATGGACAGCAGAGCCGGACCTCCCCCCTCCGCAGGGAGAGCTCCAAAGGCTCCACGTGTCCCGTGGGGCCGGACCTCTCTCTCCTCAGAGGAGAGCTCCGGACCCGCCACGTGGCCAGCAGAGCAGTGCTGCCTGCCCCCGCGCGGTAGGCAGCAGGAGTAAAGGTGCGCCATACCTTGCCCATACAAGGTATTCAAGACCCGCGCCTTCCCAAGGCGCGGAGACGCGGTGCATGCCTCTGCCAGGTGTCGTTGCGCCCAGTCACATCGCGGACTGGCGCGCCGCGTCAGAGCCTGCCCACCAATAAACACAACGACAAGACATCCCCTGCCGCCCCTGCCAACCACTACGACTAGCTTGCAGCATGGGCAGGGCGGCAGAATAAAGACTCGGAAGCCCTTGCCAGAGACAACTACCGGCGTAACTGCAGATATGGTAGATGGCAGGCAATCTCCCCGGGACCACCTGTCGGGTCCCGGGCCCACCTTGTAAGCCGCCAGAGCCTTGGACTATAAAAGGCTCGGGTAGGCAACGTTGGCAAGGGTTCGACTCTTTGCACACATACGCTCCAGCATCCGAGCACTTAGATCATCCTCAAGCTCAGGACTCTGGTTCTGAGCAACAAGAAATACAACGAGCAACCCAGCTCACCGTGGACGTAGGGTATTACGCTCTGGCGGCCTGAACCACGTAAAAATCCTTGTGTCAATCTTCTCCCTCCATCGTCCCTAATGCGTGAGATCTTCGTGAGTGACTAGCCCCTCCGAAAAAGAACCTCCGCGGGCTGCCCAGAGCAGGCCCGGGGGAAGTGTCGGCTACACACTTTGACATTTGGCGCACCAGGAAGGGGTCTTTTCCCTTGCGTGACGAGCTTCCGCCGACGAAGATGACGAAGCTTCCTTCAGCGGCAAGCTCTCCCCGCCCACGTTCACGACGAACGGTGACCAGCGGGGACTACGTCTCGACACACTCAGGACGGAGTGTATCGGCGCAAGCTGGGAGCCAGCAGCCGACTCTGGCAGCGCCGACTCCAGCAGCACAGGCTCCAGCGAGCGTGAGATCCACTGCAGCGCTGAGTGTCTCCCACGGGGGCGCACTAGCTGCAGCACGAGTGCTACTGCGCAATCCACCTGCTGGGGACGCGCCTCAGTCAGCGACCCAGCAGTGGATTCACGATGTAGACCGTCTCGTCGTCGCCGCCGCCAACCCTCGACTTCGGCGGGGACGACGTCCCAGTCAACCGGCTGTGTCGCTGACGCGCACACCAACGGTTGACGGGCAGACGGCAGATTCCCGCTCCACCAGGCTCCCATCAGCGGACCTGAGGTCGGAGCTGGAACAATGCCACTTGGGCAAAGATGCCCGAGTACTCATCGAGCGACGGCGAGAAAGGCGTCGCAACCAAGAGGCCGGTGACAGCTTGTCGACCGCCTCGACCCAGCCTGAGCCACAGACGTTCGCCACGCGATCTCTTCCCCAGGCATACGCCACGCAGCATATGCCCCAGCCATATGCCCTGCAAATGTTGCCTCCGGTCTATGGCGCAGCTTTGCCCATACCGGGATATACAGTGCCGGCAGCAAACCAAGCGTTCGCAGCACCAACACCTGCAGCAACCGGAGCAGGATGTGCGGCCCTGCCGCCACACCTTTGCTTCGCAAAGTGGCCACGCAAGTTTCGGCCGCACCTGCCCGAGAAGTACGATGGCAGCGTCAACCCGGCGGAGTTCCTCCAGATCTACTCCACCGCCATCCTTGCTGCAGGAGGGGACGAGGCCGTCATGGCCAACTACTTCCCCGTCGCCTTGACTGGCCCAGCCCGGTCTTGGCTCATGAATCTCCCCCAGGGTTCCATAACCTCCTGTGGGGAGCTCTGCCGGCAGTTCACTGCTAACTTCGGTAGCTCCTACACCCGGCCTGGCACGGAACTCGACCTCCACGCCATCCAGCAACAACCTGGAGAGACGCTGCGCTCCTTCATCCAGCGGTTCTCCCAGGTACGGAACACCATCCCACATATCTAAAATGCTTCTGTGGTGGTGGCGTTCCGGCAGGGTGTACGGGACAAGAAGATGCTTGAGAAGCTCGCGACCAGAGAGGTTTGCGACGTCTCAGAGCTCTTCAGCCTGGCGGACAAGTGCGCCAGGGCAGCAGAAGGACGGAACTGGTACTCACTGCCAGCCTCCGAGTCAGGAGGACAGCCCGGATCTGGCGCTGCTTCCCATGGAAGCGGCAAGAAGATCAAGAACCGGGGCGGTGGCAAGATGAAACCACCGACTGTAGCTCCCGTTGCTGCAGCAGCAGCACCCAGCGGAGCTCGGGGGCCACGCCCCGACAAAAAGCAGCGGCGGTCACCAGCTCCAGATGGTGACCAAGGCGAGCCATGCCCCGTGCACGACACCAGCAGCCATACTGCTGCTGAGTGCCGGGAGATTCAGAAGCTCGCGGAGCGCTTCCGCAAGGGGAAGCAACCGCGTGCTGACGCCCCTCCCTTCCGTCAAAGGGAGGGCAAGCAGAAGGTCGACACCCAAGACAACGTCGACCACCAAATGGTGTTCCAGGAGCCTCAGCATGCCGTGAAGGTGGTGCGCAACCATGAGTACTCCAGCCCAAGCGATGACGAGCGCCGGAAGACACTCTACATCATCTACGGCGGGTCCGCTGACCCCTCGTCCCGAAGCGCGGTTAAGACTCTGCGCCGAGCGGTAGCGTTGGTGGCTCCTCTCCCAAGTGTCGCGCCGCAGCTCAAGTGGATGGGAACCCCCATCAGCTTCGATGCCACCGACTGCCCCAGGAACATGGCTGGGGCCGGCCAACTACCGCTCTTGGTAGCACCCACCATCGCCAACGTGAGGATGTACCACGTTCTGGTAGATGGGGGGGCTGGGCTGAACCTCATCAGCCGCGCAGCTTTCCAGAAGCTGCAGATCCTGATGGACAAGCTCACCCCATCGAGCCCGTTCTCAGGGGTAGGGCCGTAACAAGTTGTTCCCTACGGCAGCATCAGCCTTCCGGTGACCTTTGGGGCACCGGACAGCTATCGAACAGAGTACATTCTGTTCGACGTAGCGGAGATCGACCTCCCCTTCAACGCCATAATCGGCAGGCCAGCCCTATACCGATTCATGGCAGTAGCCCACTATGGCTACCTTGTCTTGAAGATGCCTACACCAACAGATGTCCTCAAGATTCGTGGAGACCGCACTGCTGCAGTGTCAGCTTTGGAGAAGCTCCAAGCACTTGTAACAGCCTGAGCACCAGCCCCTGGTAGTGCAGAACCGGGCCAGCTCCACCCGAGTGCGCGCCACCGTGCCTCTACCTCGGCACCCCGCGTGCAACCCCTCGACGAGGGCGACGTGTTTGCATGGCAGCCGTCGCAGATGCCGGGGATCCCTAGGGAGGTGATCAAGCACCATCTGAAGATCTTCCCCAACGCCCGGTCAGTCCAACAGAAGCCTCGCAAGCAGTCCATCGAGCGGCAGAACTTCATCCGAGAAGAAATCAAGAAGCTGCTGGACGCTGGCTTCATACGGGAAGTCCACCACCCCCGGTGGTTGGCGAACCCCGTTGTCGTCCCGAAGGTCGGCGGGAAGCTCCAGATGTGCATCGACTACGCCAGTCTCAATAAGGCATGTCCCAAAGATCCATTCCCCCTGCTTAGAATAGATTAAATAGTAGACTCGACATCAGGCTGTGATATGCTATGCTTCCTAGACGCCAATTCGGGTTTTCATCAGATCCCTATGTCTAGAGAAGATGAAGAGCACACTTCCTTCATCACAGTAGACGGCCTGTATTGTTATGTCTCTATGCCTTATGGCTTAAAAGATGCTCTCCCCACCTTTGTACGTGCAATGCACAAAACCTTTGGAGAGCTAATAAGAGACTTAGTCGAGGTGTATGTCGATGACATCGTTGTCAAGGTCAGGCAGAGTTCATCCCTGTTAGATAACCTAGCCCTAGTCTTTGACAAACTGCGCTCCACGCGCACTAAGCTGAACCCCGACAAGTGTGTGTTTGGTGTATCCTCTGGAAAGCTCCTAGGATTCCTGGTTTCACACCGAGGAATTGAGGCCAACCCAGAGAAGATCAAGGCCATCGACATGATGCGGGCCCCCGCCCACATCAAAGATGTCCAGAAACTCACGGGATGCCTAGCCGCGCTGAGTCGGTTCATACCGAGGCTAGCAGAGCGGGCGCTCCCCTTTTTTAAGCTCCTGCGCAAATCCGGCCCATTTGCTTGGACCGACGAAGCAGAAGAAGCTTTCTAGGAGTTGAAGCAGCTCCTGACGACCCTACCCATCATGGTAGCCCCCGAGCCCGAAGAGCATTTGCTGCTATACATCGCAGCAACAACTGAGGTGGTGAGCATGGTCCTCGTCGCAGAGCGGCCGGACCCCTCGTCACTGCAACGTGCCCCGGTAGCAGAAGACAAGCACCAGGAGACCCCGGAGGTCCAAGACAACCCCCCGGAGGTCCAATGGGACCTCCCGGAGCTCCAAGACAACCTCCCGGAATTCCAACAGGACCTTCCGGAGCTCTAGGATAACCCCCCAGGAGGTGAAGACGTCTCCCGAGGGCCCAGGAGGACCACCTGGAAAACCAGCCAGATCTCCCGGAGGTCCGAGACGGGCTACGAGCCTTCAAGTCCCAGCTCCCGGAGACTCCCCTGGACTCATCTACCTCCTGCCGGCCTGAGCCAATGGATGAGGACATCTCAGGCCCAGGGGGGAGGGTCCGGACCATCCAGAGGCCTGTCTACTACGTTAGCGAAGTCCTCCACAACACCAAGACAAGGTACCTAGAGGTCCACAAGCTGCTTCATGCGGTGCTCGTGGCATCCAGAAAGCTCCGCCACTACTTTCAAGCCCACCGGATCTCGGTGGTCACCTCCTACCCGCTGAAGGCAATCCTTCACAGCCCCAACGCGACCGGCAATGTCGCCAAGTGGGCAGCTGAATTGGTGGAATTTGAGATGGACTTCCTTCCTCGCCATGCAGTCAAGAGCCAAGCACTGGCTGACTTCGTGGCCGAGTGGATGCCAACGAAGACTAACCCAGGGGGCCACGAAGACAGTGAACCAAAGCCCCGAGCTCTGGTCTTCACCGGGCCTCACTGGACGCTCTTCTTCGACAGCTCCTCGCGAAAGCAGGGGGCCGGTGCTGGCGTACTGCTTCTCATGCCATCGGGGGAGCAGTTTGGGTACATGGTGCGTCTCAATTTCAAGGCAACCAACAACATGGCAGAGTATGAAGCGCTCATCTTTGTCCTAAAGACAGCTCTGTCTCTGGGCGCTCGCCAGTTGTTGGTACAGGGCGACTCCCAGCTAGTTATCAAGCAAGTTAAGGGTGAATGCTCCTACAACGACCCACAGCTAGCTGCTTATCTGCTCCACGTGCAGATGTTGGAGAAAGACTTCCTCGCCTTGGACCTGCGCCATGTACCGCGTGCTGGCAATGCTGCGGCCGACGACCTCTCAACGAAGGCTTCCACCAGAGCCCCTGTGCCCGATGGAGTCTTCGAGAGGATGTTGCTGCGGCCCACAGACCGGCCTGCCGAGCCGGGTGAAGGGGGCTGGACCAGCACCCCGAAGCTGGCGGTCCCGGCGGCCCTGCAGCCATGGACGCCGCCAAGGATCGTAAGCGTCACTGGGGACTCCGTGCAACCCAGCGCTCAAGATCCAGAAGCTCAAGTCAGACCCGATGCATGTATCACGGAGATCCGGGACTACTTGAAAGACAACATCCTCCCTGATGAACGTGTATCCGCTGAACGGATCGTGCGTGTGGCTAAAAGGTACGCACGGGTAGAAGGGGATCTCTACCGGCGTGGCGCCAACCACGTCCTATTGCGGTGCATAACCCAGGGGGAAGGCTGCGACTTGCTCGCTGAGATCCATGGAGGCGAATGTGGGAGTCACTCTTCCTCACGCACACTCGTCGGTAAAGCTTTCCGGCATGGCTTCTACTAGCCGATGGCACTCCAGGATGCCGTCAAGCTGGTCGAGAGCTGCAAGGCGTGCCAGTTCCACGCCAAGCAGATCCACACACCGGCTCAGGCGGTTCATATGATCCCACCCTCGTGGCTGTTCACCGTATGGGGGTTGGACATCCTAGGACCATTCCCCAAAGCCGTCGGGGGATTCCGGTACCTCTACGTCGCCATCGATAAGTTCACCAAGTGGCCGGAAGCTACACCTGTCGTCACCATCAACAAGCAATCCGCAGTAAAGTTCATCAAGTCGATCGTCTGCCGGTTCGGGGTCCCGAACAGAATCATCACCGACAACGGGACCCAGTTCACCAGCACAGCGTTCCAAGACTACTGCGAAGACCTCGACATCTAGGTGTGCTATGCCTCCGTTGCTCACCCAAAGAGCAATGGGCATGTTGAGAGGGCCAACGCCGAGATTCTTCGGGGCCTCAAGACTTGCACCTATGCCGGCTTGAAGAAGCATGGTGCCAAGTGGGTGGACGAGCTTCCGAGCACACTGTGCGCTAACCGGACATCCCAAAGCCGGGCCACCGGAGAGACACCCTTCTTCATGGTATACGGGGCCGAAGTTGTGCTTCCCCCAGAGATCACCATGGGGTCTCTCCGTGTCTGAGCTTATGACGAAGCCGCGCAGGACAACCTCCGGCGTGAAGACATCGACCTCGTCGACGAGGCTCGATTACACGCAGCGCTCCGCAACGCACGGTACCGGCAAATGCTCCGGCGCTACCACCAAAGGTCCATGCGTGTCCGGGAGCTGCAAGAAGGCGACCTGGTGCTACATCGCATACTTTCTCGCGAAGGGACCGACAAACTCTCCCCCAGCTGGGAAGGTCCCTTCCGAGTCACGAAAGTCTGCCGCCCCGGGTGCGTATGCCTTTCCACCGAGGATGGGGATCCGCTCCCGAACCCTTGGAACATGGAACACCTCCGTAAGTTCTATCCCTAGAGCAATAGTAGGACAGTACCTTTTCTTTCTGTAATAGATCCCATAGAGTCCAGGAACAACGCTCGGAGCAGCTAAGCCTCAGGGGACGGTCCAGGACTACGTTCAGCTTGGCCTGGTTCCGACCCTAAGCGCGTAGAGTCTTGCTTTCCTTCTTAATGGGGCGGGTCGTTGCCTCCATGTTTAGCCTACCTTCCTCCTATGGATATTTATATGGAAAGAAACCTGTCTTGCTTTGCTCTTGCCCCCGTGCTCATTTAATTACGCATTAACTTTTATGACCGCACTTTCTGTGTATGATCACCATACACCCAGCTCTCTCTTCCCATTCTCATCCCTAGTCGGCATTTACTATCCTACCAAAGACGGTCGCGCTTGAGGTACCTGCCAATGGCCAGGGGGCCTCTCGGGCCTCCCCCAGTCAGGTGTTGCGATGCCAGTTGGCCCAGTACTAAGGGCCGGGCGGTCGTACCCTGACCTCGGAGGGAGCCGGACCACCAGCGTCGGGCGCACTGAATTGCCCAAGCACCGTATACCGGATCAGGATCGTAAGCCAAATAAGACTATGAGATAGGGAAGAGAGAGCCCCAAGGAGAATTACAGTTCCCTTACTTGTGTGCAGGACCTCCCAGCCTTAGCTCCCCTGCAGGAGTATGGTAGGTTGCCCAATCCATTGGCCACACCGACTAGGGGGCCACTACGGGGACCGCGCAAGGAAGGACCAGAGCTCCAACACAAGATCACAGGATCCGGACCTCGCCCCCTCCGTAGGGGCGGGCTCCGAAGGCCCCACGTGTCCGGCGGAGCCGGGGCTCCCCTCTCCTCAGAGGACAGCTCTGGGCCCGCCACGTGGCCGGCTGAGCCGGACCTCCCCCCCTCCGCGGGGAGAGCTCCGAAGGCTCCACGTGTCCAGCGGGGCTGGACCTCCCTCTCCTCAGAGGAGAGCTCCGGGCCCGCCACGTGGCCGGCAGATCTGGACCTCCCCGTTCTCACGGGGCGAGCTCCGGAGACCCCTTGGGCCCTTAACACAAAGACCCAAGGAAGGTGTTTGTGCAAGACTTCAAGATTGGTGAAGATCTCCGAGGTCCTTGCGGAGCTAAGGACTCGGCCAGGCCAAGCCAAGAAGAAGATAAGCATAAACGCAAAAAACAAAAAGAGCATGTTCATTCATTCAAAGCTCCATGAGCTGGATTACAGACTCAACAAAAGCAAAAAAGAAGAGATACAGGGCCAGGAGGCCACAGGGGCGACTGCCTAAGAGTCCCCGGATTCCCGCTGGAACCTAGAGGCCACGAGGGCGGCCATGTCCCTGACCTTGGCCCTGGTGGCTTCCTCCCGCTCGATGACGGGGCCTAGTCTCACCGGCTCTAGAGAGAAGGAAGGGTCTTGACTCCGGAAGCACGCCAGCACGTGCGTGGCGACCTCCTTCGCCAGGCCTCGCCCCTCTGCCTCAAGCTCGTCGGCGATCACCGCTTCGAGGCTGCCCAGCTTGGCTCCGATGGACTAAAGCGCCGGGATTGCTTCGGACACCTCCTGCACTGGAGCCTCCGTCCGCACCGGGCTGAAACCGAGGGGAACCAGGGCAGACCCCGCCTCAGCAACAAAGCTCCAGACCGCTCGGGCCTCAACAGACCGTGAAGCCTGGAGCTTCTCCACCTCTTGGTGGGTCGCCTGCTCGCGATACAGCGCCACCTGGCGCTCCCGGGAGGTTTGCTCCTCCCTCGCGGCAACAGACGACTCGCGGAGCCCCAGTTCCTCGGCTCGAGCCCTCAGCTTGCCCTCGCTGGCCTCCAGCCGTGCGGCGACCTTCTTCTCCTCGGCCGCCATGGCACGCTCCCAAACCGCGACGGCGCACTTGCGGCGAGCTACCTGCAGCCGCAGCTCCTCCACGGCAGTGGAACGCGCTTCAGCCCTTGCGCGAGCTTCGCGGGCCTCCTGACAAAGCCGCCGGGTCTCCGAGCCCAGGCAGTCGACGGCCCTCTTCTGAGCATCCAGCAGCGCCTCCATGGCATCAAGCCTCGACAGCCTCGAGTCGAGCCCTGCCTTAGCCTCCTGGGTCCGCTGCTTCAGGAGATGCTCCCAGCTAAGGAGGTGCTCCCTCTCTCTCCAGCCAGCACCTCCCGCTCCCGCTCAAAGGCAGCCTGGACCTGCCGGACGCCAGCCTGGGCAAGCCCCAAGGCATCTGCTAGGGGCAGCGGGGTGGCGAAAGCAGGAGCCGTGCCCCTAACCTCCCCCGTAGGAGCTACGACGGGTGGAGGTACCGGTCCCTCGGCAACTGAGGTGAGGCACCGATTTGGGGAAGCCAGGGGGCCAGCAGCTGCACCCACAGCTGCCTTTCCAGCCTCGGCACCGGACTTCTGAGTTGGCGAAGGAGGATGAGCGGGTGCTGCCGCTGCCACCACGGGGGATGGTCCCGCCGGCACAGAAGAAGCCCCCGCCGACTTGGGGGCCGTCGGAGCCTCCGCAGCTCCCGGACGCTCCGGAGCAGAACCTCCGCTGGCCGGAAATGGCCGGGGAACAGATTCGCCCCCGGCAGCCGGTGAGTCCCTGCCGACACAAGAAGCTCTCAGGTTAAGAAAGGAGGGAGGAACGCCACTTCTAAAAACCGGAAAGAGCAACACCTACCGGGGAACGTGAACGCTCCAACGGGCCTGGAGCCCCGGCCTCCGAGCCGGGGCAGAACCGCCAGAACCTGCCGCCGGCGCCTGTGCCTGCGCCGCGGGCACCCAGAACGGCGGAGTAGGAGGCAGAGCAGTAGGGCCCCCGGTAGTGGCGCCCCTAGCGCTGCTCGCCGATCCAACCCCTGAGGCCCGGGGCACCTGCGCCCCCGGATGAGTCCCAGCGCCGCCCCTTCCGACGCCGCCGCTGGCCGAGCCTGCAGCTGGGACACCCTCTGGCTGTGGCACCTGAGCCCTTGGCTCACCCCCGGGCATCGCCCCACCGGCGTCCCTCCTTGAAGCTCCTCCGGCTGAAGAAGGGAAGCGGGACGCCTGGGGCTCCTCGGACCGCCGATGTCCGAGAAGAGACCCGCCGGAGCTGGAGACCCGAGGTCTCTTTGGGTCGCCACCCGACGAACCAGCGCCTCCGGGAGATGGGCGCAGGGGTACCCCGTCCCCCTGGCTCGGCGCAAACGACGCCCTCGGAGGAGACCGGGCACGTTTCTTCTCTGACTGCCCGGGGGCCGGCTCCTTTCCCTTCCCCTTGTCGACGGTCTAAGCTCCGTCGACCCTCGGTGCGGGTTGGGCAGCTTTAGACGCCTCGCGCTCCGCCCCGGAGCACTCGATCCCGGGAATCGAGATCCCCCGGAGGGCATCCCCAACCTGACGAACGGCAATCCCGATGTCGTTAAGGTTCGACATCTTCTGCAGCAACTCTGCCCTCCTCTGCGGCTCCAAGAAGAGGGGAGTGCCAGAGGCTGGGAACGTGAGGTCGCTGCCGGTGACGAGGTCGCTGCTCACCTTGGCCACCATCTCGTACAGCACCTAATCAGATGGGTCGGAGCCAAGACCCCTCTCCAGCCTGGTGCAGTCAAGCTTGTCGGTGTAGTACCACACCGGGCGGTTGCGTTGCTGCAAGAGCGCAATACGGCGCGACAGGAAATCTATCAGCACCATCAGGGACGTCAGCCCCTCGTTGGCCAGGAGCCGGATCCGCTCCAAGACCGGCGCGTACTCCGGCTCCAGCTCCGGGATCTCCTCCCAGAAACGATGCTCGGTGGTCGGGCCGGCAGTTGGCAGCTGCAGGCGATCATGCTCGTCGGTCTGCACGATCACCCAGTTCTCCCTCCAGTTTCCCCACCTCGACGCGCCGAAAGGAAGAAGGTACCCAGAGGCCTTCGGATCCTTGCAGCGATGCTGGAAGTAGTACGCCCCCAGCTGATCCTTCGAGCTGCGCCAGGTCGTCCGCAACACGGAGAAGTAGAGGAAGAGCGTCACCGAAGCGTGCACCCCCACGAACATCTCGCAGAAGTGCACGAAGACGGCGGCCATCGCGAAGGAGTTGGGGGAGAGGTGATGGAGCTGGAGACCGTACGTCTCCAGCAGCGTCACGAAGAAGGAAGAGATTGGCGGGCCGAACTCCGCCATGGCATAGGCGGTGAAGAAGACTATTTCCCCCTTCTCCAGGAGCAGGGGGAGAGATCCCTGCCGGAGCCAGTGCTTCTGCTCCTCCGCGTGCCAGCCCAGCAGCCTGCGCACTGGCCCGAGCTTAGCCGACCGAGCGAAACGCGGCGGAGGCAAGTTGGAAGCCATGGCAAACGGAAGCTTAAGGACAGGGAAGACAGGGGCGCAAGAGCTCAGGGAAGATTCAAGCGCTTGGAAGTGCGAAGGGAAGCTGCGATGCGGGTAAGATCCCCTTTTAAACTTCACAGGTGCGGTTCAACGCGATTCAAAACTCTTCGAATACGCCGCTTGGACAACCGCTTCAGCTCCAAGACCTAGCGTCGATGACATGGACCCAAGCCGTCCGGCTGAAGCGGTGAGCCAAGAAGTCAGTCTCCCAAGGAGACGAGCTGGCAAGACGCTTCGGCGGTTCCCGAAAAGGCGCTACGACGTGCAGCCTTGGGAACCGCTGCAGTAAAAGCGGCCATCAAGTGGGGCACACGCCCCCATGATCCCATGACTGTTCGTGCTCTGGCAACGGCCAATGCGGGTCTTCGAGAAGGTGCGCGGAGTGGAAGAGACGGAGGCCCCACCTCAGGCTCGCTATCTCCCCCGAGATGGGCCCGGGGGCCACTGTCGGTACCCTCAATAAGGGGTACCCCCACGCACAGGGGAAACTGCCTAAGGACCTCGCCCTTCTCCGCAGGGAGATATCCGAAGGCGCCATGTGTCCAGCGGGGCCGGACCTCCCTCTCCTCAGAGGAGAGCTCCGGGCCCGCCACGTGGCCAACTGAGCCGGACCTCCCCCCTCCGCGGGGAGAGCTCCAAAGGCTCCACGTGTCCAGCGGGGCCGGACCTCCCTCTTCTCAGAGGACAGCTCTGGGCCTGCCACGTGGACAGCAGAGCCGGACCTCCCCCCTCCGCGGGGAGAGCTCCGAAGGCTCCACGTGCGCCGTGGGGCCGGACCTCCCTCTCCTCAGAGGAGAGCTCCGGGCCCGCCACGTGGACAGCATAGCCGGACCTCCCCCCTCCGCAGGGAGAGCTCCAAAGGCTCCACGTGTCCCGCGGGGCCGGACCTCCCTCTCCTCAGAGGAGAGCTCCGGACCCACCACGTGGCAAGCAGAGCAGCGCTGCCTGCCCCTGCGTGGTAGGCAGCAGGAGTAAAGACGTGCCATACCTTGCCCGTACAAGGTATTCAAGACCCACGCCTTCCCATGGTGCGGAGACGCGGAGCACGCCTCTGTCAGGTGCCGTTGCGCCCAGTCACATCACGGACTGGCACGCCACGTCAGAGCCTGCCCGCCAATAAACACAGCGACAAGACATCCCCTGACGCCCCTGCCAACCACTACGACTAGCTTGCGGCATGGGCAGGGCGGCAGAACGAAGACTCGGAAGCCCTCGCCAGAGACAACTACCGGCGTAACTGCAGATACGGTAGATGGCAGGCAATCTCCCCGAGACCACCTGTCGGGTCCCGGGCCCACCTTGTAAGCCGCCCGAGCCTTGGACTATAAAAGGCTCGGGTAGGCAACGTTGGCAAGGGTTCGACTCTTTGCACACATACGCTCCAGCATCTGAGCACTTAGATCATCCTCAAGCTCAGGACTCCAGTTCTGAGCAACAAGAAACACAACGAGGACGTAGGGTATTACGCTCCGGCGGCCTGAACCACATAAAAATCCCTGTGTCAAGCTTCTCCCTCCATCGTCCCTAACGCGTGAGCTCTCCATGAGTGACTAGCCCCTCCGAAAAAGAACCTCCGTGGGCTGCCCAGAGCAGGCCCGGGGGAACTATCGACTGCACACTTCGACAGAGACCTACCTTACGTTCTTCTTGGTCCCGGGGTCCTTCTCTTAGGAAGACAGGTCGTCGGGGCTCTCTTCCAGCAATCTCCGATGAAGGGGTTTACTCGGCAAGCTGGGGGCTAGAACTCTAAGTTGTCGGCTCAGAAGGTGGAAAAGAAGTTCGTGGTTGCGGCCAAAGGTTTTCGGTTCTATTTATAAGAGGAAACGAAGAGTCCTAATCTGATCGGAATTCAAATAAGAGTCCCATTCAAACTGTTTTTGGATCTTAACAACTTATCTTTAGTTGATTTGGTGCAGTATTCAACGTAGAAGAGTTCATGCCGGTTTCCTCAATAACGGGTACTCACATACAGAGGAAAACCGCTTCAGATCTCGTCACCTTTGCGGTGATGAGCTCCTGAGGCTCCACGTGTCCTGCAGGGAAGCTGGGCCCCCTCTTCCGCAGAGACAAGCTCTAGTGGTGTCGCGTGTCAGGCGGGCGAGACCTCCCTCTTACTCAGAGGTGAGCTCCGTGTGCGCCACGTGTCTGGTGGGTCAGGACCTCCCCTCTCAACAGAGAAGAGCTCCGTGAACGCCACGTGTCAGTTTCGGACCTCCCCTCTCTTTGGAGGTGGCTTCGGATGTGCCATGTGTCAATTCTGGACCTCCCCTCTCTTCGGAGGTGAGCTCCGAGAATGCCACGTGTCAAGTAGCGCCAGACTTCCTTTCTCCTAAGAGATGAGCTCCGAGGTTGACACGTGTCCAACAGTGTCGGACCTCCCGGAGATGAGCTCCGGAGGTGACACGTGTCCGGTAGTGTCGGACCTCCCGGAGGTGAGCTCCGTAGGTGACACGTGTCTAATAGGACCAGACCTCTCAGAGGTGAGCTCCGAGAGCGACACGTGTCCCGCGGGTCGGACCTCTTGGAGGAGCTCTGAGAGCGACACGTGTCCCGCGCGACCGGTACTTTCTTTTCCGCGGTGACTAGCTCCGGTGACAACACGTATCCCACGGGGTCGGACCTCTCCCCCTTTGCGGGGATGAGCCCCGAGCCTGCCACATAGCCAGTTTAGCGGCGGACCTCTCCCCCTTTGCGGAGCTGAGCTCCGAACACGCCACGTGGCCAACGAGCCGCAGGAGTTGTCTTCGGTACTCTCGGCGAACTAGTATTGGCTCTTTTTGCCTATTTTTTTTATTCTTCTCTGTTTCAACTTATTTTAAAATTGTTTTTCTACATGAAACATGAATACATGCAGAAATCGAAAATGAGGGTGTCACAAATCGACCCCCTTAAATTGAATCTCGCCCTCGAGATTCGTTAGTAGAGAATAGATGAGGAAACTCTGTCTTGATGTCTTCTTCACGCTCCCATGTAGCTTCTGCTTCCGTGTGATGGCTCCATTGTATCTTGCACCATCGGATCACTTTGTTTCTCGTGACCCTTTCCTTTACGTCCAAAATTTGGACAGGGTGTTCTGCATCGGTCAGATCTTCTTGAAGTTCAAGCTCTTCCATTGGTACTTGCTCTTCTGACACTCTCAAGCACTTCTTAAGCTGGGATACATGAAACACGTCATGTACGTTGGAGAGGTGCGTTGGGAGCTCTAGTTGATAGGCTACTTCTCCTCGCTTGTCCAAAATCTTAAATGGCCCGATGTAGCGAGGTGCTAGCTTGCCTTTGACGTTGAAACGTCGTTGGCCACGGATAGGCGATACCTTAAGGTATACGAAGTCTCCTACTTTGAAAGTCAACTTCCTTCACCTATTGTCTACATAGCCCTTCTGCCGTGACTGAGCGGCCTTCAAGTTCTCCCGTATTGTTTGGACTTGCTCAGCCTCTTGCAACACTTCCGGTCCAAACACTTGGTTCTCTCCGGTGTCGTTCCAAAACAACGGTGTTCTACACCGTCTACCGTACAACGCTTCGAAAGGTGACATCTTCAAGCTAGCTTGATAGCTGTTGTTATAGGAGAATTCAGCATACAGCAAACTCCTATCCCAACTACGCCCATGTTTCATGGTGCAAGCTCTCAACATGTGCTCCAAAATTTGGTTTGTCCTTTCGGTTTGTCCATTTGTCTGCGGGTGGTAGGCGGAGCTAAAATCCAATCGTGTACCCATAGCTTTCTGCAGCTTCCTCCGAAATCTAGAGGTAAACTGAGAACCCCGATCTGAGTCTATCCTCTTCGGAACTCCATGGTGGCACACAATTTGCTCTATGTACAGCTCAGCTAGTTGTGCAATGCTGTACTTGATCTTTATAGGAAGAAAATGGGCGTTTTTCGTCAATCGGTCCATGATAACTCAGATGGAGTCGTAACCCGACTAAGTACGTGGCAATCCGACGATAAAATCCATACTGATATCTTCCAACTTCCACTCGGGTACCTTCAAGGGTTGCAACAGTCCAGCGGGTCTTTGATGTTCGGCCTTCACCTGTTGGCATGTGTCGCATAGGGCAACATATTCAGCTATGTACCTCTTCATGTCATCCCACCAATAACAAGTCTTTAGGTCCTTGTACATCTTCATACTTCCAGGATGTATGGAATAAAGTGAGTCATGTGCCTCCTTTAATATCATGTCGCGGATGTGCTTCACGTTAGGCACACAAATCCTTTTTCCTAGCCAAAGCGTACCCTTTTCGTCTTCCTTGAAGTCATTCTCTATTCCTTGTTGGATCCTTTCCTTGATCTCCTCATCCGTAGCCTGGCCATCCTTTATCTCTTGTTGCAATGAAGAATTGAGTTCCATCACTTCCATCTCGTTCAAGAATCCGAGATGTAACCATTCGAACGCCTTTCGTAGCTCGGGTGGTAGCTCCCGAACCGTAAGTTGGTGACATGCTCCCTTTCGGCTTAATGCATCGGCTACTACATTGGCCTTTCCGGGGTGATAGTTGATTCCAACAACATAGTCCTTGATGAGCTCCAACCATTGACGTTGCCTCAAATTCAAATCCATTTGAGTGAATATGTACTTGAGACTTTTATGATCCGTATACATCTCACATCGATGACCAAGGATATAATGTCTCCAAATCTTCAATGCATGCACCACGGCTGCTAGCTCCAGGTCATGGGTAGGGTAATTAAGCTCGTGCTTCTCTAATTGTCGTGAGGCATAGGCTACCACTTGTCCTTCTTGCATGAGCACACATCCAAGCCCTTGTCTGGATGCGTCACAATATATGTCAAAGCTCTTGCTCACGTCCGGCAATCGGCGCTGTGGTTAGCCTTTTCTTGAGCTCCTAAAGCTTTCTTGGCACGCTGGTGTCCATTGGAAGTCTTTTCCCTTCGTTAGCAACTCCGTCATAGGCTTTGCTATCTTAGAGAAGTCATTGATGAACCGTCGGTAGTATCCAACCATCCCAAGAAAACTCCGAATGTCCCTCATGTTTTACGGTTGGTTCCACTTCAGAACATCTTCCACTTTTCCGGGATCAACCGATACTCCTTCCTCGGAGATGATGTGGCCTAGGAACGATATCTCCTTAAGCCAAAATTGACATTTGCTGAACTTGGCATACAGCTGATGCTCTCGCAGCTTCTGTAATGTCAATATCAAGTGTTCTTCATGTTCCTCCTCACTTTTTGAATACACCATAATGTCGTCTATGAAAACCATGATGAACTTATCCAAGTACTCCATGAAGACCTTGTTCATGAGGTACATGAGGTATGCGGGTGCATTCGTTAACCCAAAAGACATTATGGTATATTCATACGAACCATACCGTGTCCGAAAGGCAGTCTTGGGTATATCAGAGGGCTTAATCTTCAGTTGGAAGTATCCCGACCAAAGATCAATCTTGGAGAAGACTCGGGCTCCCTTCATCTGGTCGAACAGGTCCTCTTTACAGGGCAGAGGGTACTTGTTCTTGATCGTCACCTCATTGAGAGACCTATAGTCCACGCACATCCTTTGTGTTCCATCCTTCTTGTCTACGAAGAGCACGGGGGCTCCCCATGGTGACGAGCTTGAAGTATAAAACCCTTCTCCAGTTGCTCCTGAATTTGCTTCTTGAGTTCTACTAGTTTGTTGACGGGCATCCTATATGGTCTCTTTGCTATAGGTGCAGTTCCGGGTACTAAGTCAATGGAAAACTCAATGTCCCGGTCATGTGGCATACCTGGAAGTTCTTCCAGGAACACGTCCGAGAATTCTTGAACCACCGGAATGCTTTCCAGGGTTGCTTCTTCGATGTGGTTCAACGTTGCTTTCTCGGTTGCCAGTTGGGCTGACTCAAACTCGATACGGGTACCGTGCTCGTTGGTCAACTGCACGCTCCTCTCAGCACATTGGATTACTCCGTTGTTCTTACTTAGCCAATCCATTCCGAGTATTATGTCAAGCCCTTGGGAATCCAAGACAATGAGGTTGGCAAGGAAGTCTACCTCCCTTATTTTAAGGTTTACTTTCGGACATACTATATTAGTCCTCATCTCTCCACCGGGAGATTTAACCAACATAGTATATTTCAAGTGTGATATGGTAGATTAGACTCGGCAACATACTTGGATGATATGAAGGAATGCGATGCTCCGGAATCAAATAGAATGGTGGCTGGGTTGGAGTTTGCAAGGAACATACCAATCACGACATCCTCAGCCTGTTGCGCTTTCTCAGCAGAGACATGGTTCACGTTACCGCGAGCGTAGTTCTGCTGTCCACGGTTTCCTTGGTTGACTCCTCCGTTCGGCCATGGGTTCTGCTTGGGCACGTTGTCTTGTTGTCCAGGACCTCTCCTCGGGCACTGGCTCACGAAGTGTCATGTTTCTCAGCATGCAAAGCATGCCTTGTTGCCCACGACAGCAGGTACGTTGGGGCGGGGATTTTGAACAGGATTGCCCACATTGGGTCGGGGCGCAGAAGGCAAAGGCACACGAGATGATTGTGCAACGGGTCGTTACTGTGGTGGTTGATTAGGGCGGTATGCAGGAGTGGTCGATCCATACTGCGGTGCAGCTGGGGGCATGTACCGAGGGCGTACGTTGCTCCCTTGTGGCTGGTATGGCATCTTCCTTTTGCCCTCTTGCTCGATCTCTCGGATCTTTCTCTCAACCACTATAGCCTTGTCAACCAGCTTATGGAAGTTAGCATAGTCATTGTTGAGGAGCTGAACCTGGATCTCATTGTTCAACCCTCTCATGAACAGGTACTGCTTCCTTTGGTCCGAGTTGACATCTTCGGGGGCATATCGTGATAGCTGCGTGAACTTGTTGAGGTACTCATTCACGATTTTCTTGCCCTAGCGGAGACCTTCGAACTCCTGCGTTTTGAGCATCATGACTCCAGCAGGGATGTAATGAGAGCAGAAACTCTCCTTGAACTCATCCCAAGTGATATTCTCTGGGTTGTCATGAGCGTTACAAAGGGCATCCCACCAGTCGGCGGCTGCTCCCATGAGTTGGTGCGACGCGAAGAGAACCTTCTCTCGGTCATTGCACTGAACTATGGCAAGCTTCTTCTCTATGGACTTCAACCAAGCTTGAGCAAAAGTGGGCGGTCGAGTCCTCATGAACTCTCCCAGTCGGTTGTGAGCTGGCGGTGGTGGTGGTGGTGGTGGCGGCGGGGGTGCAGGAACGGGGTTGTTGTTATTGGCTTGCAACTGACCCAAAGTTCGGATCATTGTTTGCATAAGCTGATTTTGCATAGCCATCAACCGTTCCAGATTGTTTTCACCAGCTCCGAGGTTAGCAGGAACTTCATCGTGGCCATCCTCTTGGTTGCCACCGACGTTCCTTCCTTGGCGGTCGGCGTTTCCTCTCACCATCTGTGAGAGAGAACGGAATAGAATAGAGGTTAGAAGGTTAGATGGATTCCCCTAACTATATGCATCAAGGTGGATAGACTATATATATTAGCCCACATGAGGATGTGAACAAGTTCCAAGGCATCTCACACCTCTCTCTACTTATGTGTGGATATGGACAACGCTTGAGACGTCCCACAACTCACACTAAGCACACAAGCACAAACAATCATCACAAAAGTTCAACCAATCCTATTCAAGGCTTTTTCAATGGGGGTCCTATATGGTTTTGGGGTGATACAAATCTGTGATTTCACCCTATAATCAAGGTGGTTTGAGGTGATACCAATCTGTGATCCAACTATGGCTTCTCCTAGGCTTGCATCCTATATCAAGGTGGTTCCAATGCCAATCTATGCATCCTAGGCTTGCATCCTACGGTCAGCATAGCTTTTAATACCAGTCTATTACTAGGGTCGTCCTACAGTCAACGTGGTTCATCTACCAATCTGTGATCAATCTAGGCTTGTGACCTACAGTCAACCGTGGTAGCTTGGTACCAATCTGTGGATTGTACCAATCTGTGACTAGGCATGGCAGCTTTAATATCAATCTGTGACCTATCTAGGTGTGTGATCTACGATCAACCCGTGGCAGGTTGATACCAATTTGTGTTTTATATCTAGATGTGTAACCTACCGTCAACCGTGGCTCTGATACCAATCTGTGACGCCCTCGTTTCTGTAGAACACAGAACCGAGAACTGATGCATATGTGTGCCCAGGATGTTCATCACACATATACATACATTCTACAAACTGAATTCAGAATATATATTACCACGAATAACAGGGTTTATTACAATGTCTTATGAGTCTTGGACTCATTCTAGCAGCGGAAAACTTAATCTAGCAGCAGAAGTCTTTATTCTAGCAACGGAAGTCTTCTAACTATTGCGAAAGCAACTAAGCAGCAGCAGCGGCTCCATCTCTACTCCACAGGCAAGGTTGAGGACTGATTACACGCCTAATGTTCCACGTGGTCTTCATAGTACTCTTCTCCTGTTGCTGATGATGAAGTAATAATGCAAGTTTGAGTACATGATGTACTCAGCAAGTGCGGGAAAATATGATATGTAGCTCACAGCAAGGACGGTATAAAAAGGCTCAATGCAGAAAGCAAAGTTTATTTCTCAAAACACGATAAAAACAGCAACTCAGCTTTTAAGTGAATGTAATCCCAACATTAACATACCTCCATTATGATTCATCCTTTTCCATGTCTCAACCAGACATCAACTTTGCTCATGAATACCATCTCGTATTCACTACCATCTCATGAATACCATCTTGTATTCACTACCATTCATCTCATAATCAATTTCGTCTCATTCAGAGACCCAAATCTCGTTGCCATGACTCAACAGTCATGCAACCAATCTCATTACCTGGACTCAACAGTTCCAAAAACCAAATCCAAAGACCAAACCATCACCAACCAATAACCAAACCAAAAACCATCCCAACTAATCATGTGAGTTGTCTAGGCGCTCGTGACCGTAAGCTCGGCTATCATGATAGTTTTAGGCTCTGCAGAGTTTGCACCACTTTACCCACAAGTTTGTGATTTTGTCACCCGTCGGCGACTGAAGAACCTCCATTATACCAGTACACAACTGTCAGTGTATGGCCAAGAGATCACGAAATAGCCTTTACAAAGGGGCTACTAGATGTATGGACTCACTAAGGTTTCACCGGCAGGCTAGAATCTCCAATTCTCCCACCCACGGGCCCCCTCTTGTGCCATGCAGTTCCCAGGGCAGTCCTCACTCGACTCCCATTCCCCGCGCCATCCATGGTCCATAAAAATCTAGTAACTTACCTAATTACTCAGCTAAGCCGCACCCATACTTGGCCTTGTGGTAGCACTGTTATCCTGGCATGGCTGGCATGAACCGGTCCTTAGATCTATGACAAGTAAACCACCATCTCATTCTACCTCATCCACAAACCAAGGCTTGCCTAGATCTTCCTCCGATTCATGTTCATTAACATAAAGTTCTCATTATCATTACGAGTGCAGTTAGCTAGACACATCTATCTCGCTTCCCGTATCCCATGGACTCAGTGAAGCATAAAAACAAAAACCATACCCCACTCATTTAACTTTCCCGGTGACATGGGTGGTTTGACAAAACTAGTAAACTCCTATGAAAGGGTTTCCCATCATGTTGACTCAGCACACACACCTTTTCGCAAACAAAACAGTTTTCCTAAAACATGGGATCAATATGGTCAAGGAGCACTTGCCTTGTTCTTGCAGTTCATGTTGCTCAAATTCTTGCTGTTGTAGTCTGTTGTAGGTAGCTCCCTGAGCTTGTCCTTCTATACGCGATCACGCACATACAAGATTCATAGCAATCAATCATCATGCACAAACTCTACCTTAAGATGAAACGATGCATATGCATGTTAATCCTATGATGCAGTTTAGTTTGTACGTGTTCTTGCATGGGTTTACGATGAACAAAGGTGTAAAGATCAATTGTGGGCGTGGCGTTGATCTTGACTTTAGATCAAGATCAACCCGATCAACACGTGATCAGTCCACGAAAAAGCTTCTGTTCGAAAGGGATCGAAGAACAGATGCAAAGAAAACGCGATGATGTCGTAAGGTGGTATTGGAGACCTACCTTACGTTCTTCTTGGTATAGGGGTCCTTCTCTTAGCAAGACAGGTCGTCGGGACTCTCTTCCGACGATCTCCGGCGAAGGGGTTTACTCAGCGAGCTAGGGGCTAGGGCTCTAAGTTGTCGGCTCAGGAGGTGGAAAATAAGTTTGTGGTTGCGGCCAAAGGTTTTCAGTTCTATTTATAAGAGGAAACGAAGAGTCCTAATCTGATCGGAATTCGAATAAGAGTACCATTCAAACTGTTTTTGGATCTTAACAACTTATCTTTAGTTGATTTGGTGTAGTATTCAACGTATAAGAGTTTGTGTCGGTTTCCTCAGTAATGGGTACTCACGTACAGAGGAAAACCGCTTTAAATCTCGTCACCTTTGCGGTGATGAGCTCCGGGAGGCTCCACGTGTCCTGCAGGGAACCTGGGCTCCCTCTTCCGCAGAGACAAGCTCCGGTGGTGCCGCGTGTCAGGCGGGCGAGACCTCCCTCTTACTCAGAGGTGAGCTCCGTGTGTGCCACGCGTCCTGACGGGCGGGACCTCCCTCTCCCTCAGAGGTGACCTTCGCGTGCGCCACGTGTCTGGTGGGTCGGGACCTCCCCTCTCAACAGAGGCGAGCTCCACGAACTCCACGTATCAGTTCCGGACCTCCCCTCTCCTCGGAGGTGGCTCCGGATGTGCCATGTGTCAATTCTGGACCTCCCCTCTCTTCGGAGGTGAGCTCCGAGAATGCCACGTGTCATGTAGCGCCATACTTCCTTTCTCCTCAGAGATGAGCTCCGAGGTTGACATGTGTCCAACAGTGTCGGACCTCCCGGAGATGAGCTCCGGAGGTGACACGTGTCCGGTACTGTCGGACCTCCCGGAGGTGAGCTACGGAGGTGACACGTGTCCAATAGGACCGTACCTCTAGGAGGTGAGCTCCGAGAGCGACACGTATCCCGCGGGTCGGACCTCTCGGAGAAGAGCTCCGAGAGCGACACGTGTCCCGCGCGGCCGGTACATTCTTTTCTGCAGTGACTAGCTCCGGTGACAACATGTATCCCACGGGGTCGGACCTCTCCCCCTTTGCGGGGATGAGCCCCTAGCCTGCCATGTAGCCAGTTTAGCGGCGGACCTCTCCCCCTTTGCGGAGATGAGCTCCGAACGCGCCACGTGGCCAGCAAGCCGTGGGAGTTGTCTTCGGCGCTCTCGGCGAACTGGTATTGGCTCTTTTTGGCTATCTTTTTATTCTTTCTCTATTTCAACTTATTTTAAAAATGTTTTTCTACATGAAACATGAATACATAAAGAAATCGAAAATGAGGGTGTCACAGCGCGCCTTCCTATTTGTTGTCCAGGCCCCCGGCTATCCGGGTGGTCTAGGCAGCTTCATCGCCGACTTGGATGACCTTCAGGGGGACGTCGCCTTCGTCAATGGGTCGCACTCGGGGTGCAGAGGTCGAGGCACGGTGGCGTGCACTCGGGTGGAGCTGGCCCGGTTCTGCACCGCCAGAGGCTGGTGCTCGGGCTGTCGCAAGTGCTTGGAGCTTCTCCAAGGCTGACACTGCGGCAGTGCGGTCTCCACGAATCCTAAGGACGCCAGTAGGTGTAGGCATCTTTAGGACGAGGTAGCCGTAGTGGGCTACCACCATGAACCGGTACATGGCAGGCCTGCCGATGATGGCGTTGAAGGGGAGGTCGACCTCCGCCATGTCGAACAGAATGTATTCTGTCTGGTAGTTGTCCGGTGCTCCGAAGGTCACCGGAAGGCTGATGTTGCTGTATGGGACGACTTGTCCCGGCCCTACCCCTGAGAACGGGCTCGAAGGGGTGAGCTTGGCCATCGGAATCTGCAGCTTCTGGAAAGTTGTGCGGCTGATGAGGTTGAGGCCGGCCCCGCCATCCACCAGGACGGGGTACATATTCACGTTGGCGATGGTGGGAGCTGCCAAGAGTGGTAGCTGTCCGGCTCTAGCCATGTTCTTGGGGCAGTCGGTGGCGTCAAAGCTGATGGGGGTCCCTACCTACTTGAGGTGCGGTGCTACACTTGGTGTAGTGGCCACCGACGCCACTGCTCGGCGCAGGGTCTTGACTGCATTCCGGGACGAGGGGTCCGAGGACCCGCCGTAGATGACGTGGAGCGCCTTCCGGTGCTCGTCTTCTCTGGAGCTAGAGTCCCCACGGTTGCGGACCGTCTTCACGGCTCGTTGGGGCTCCTGGTACCCCATCACTTGGTCGCCGTTGTCTTGGTGGTCGACCTTCTGCTTGCCCTCCCTCTAGCGGAAGGGAGCACCATCTGCGCGCGGCTGCTTCCCCTCATTGAAGCGCTCCGCGAGCTTCTTGATCTCGCGGCACTCACCAGCAGTGTGGCTCCTGGTGTTGTGTACTGGGCACGGCTCACTTCGGTCACCGCCGCCGTGTGACTGTCGTGACCTCTTATCGGGGCATGGCCCCCGAGCCCCACTGGGTGCTGCAGTCACAGCAACGGGTGCTCCGGCCGGCGGCTTGATCTTGCCACCGCCCTTCTTCTTGATCTTCCTGCTGCTCCCATGGGAAGCAGCACTAGCTCCGGGCTGTCCTCCTGCTTCGGAGGCTGGCTGTGAGTGCCAACTGCGCCCTTCTGCTGCCCTAGCGCACTTGTTCGCCAGGCTGAAGAGCTCCGAGACGTCGCGCACCTCCCTGGTGGCCAACTTCTCGAGCATCTTCTCGTCCCTCACACCCTGTCGGAACGCCACCACCACTGATGCGTTCTGGATGTGGGGGATGGTGTTCCACACCTGGGAGACTAGATGAAGGAGCGCAGGGATTCTCCAGGTTGTTGTCGGATGGCATGGAGGTCAAGCTCCGTGCCGGGACGGGTGTAGGAGCTGCCAAAGTTCACCGTGAACTGTCGGCACAACTCTCCCAGGAGGTTATGGAACCCTGGGGGAGGTTCATGAGCCATTTCCGGGTCGGGCCGGTCAAGGCGACGAGGAAGTAGTTGGCCATGACGGCCTCATCCCCTCCTGCCGTGAGGATGGCGGTGGAGTAGATCTGCAGAAACTCCGCCGGGTTGACGCTTCCGTCGTACTTCTCCGGTAGGTGTGTCCTAAACTTGCGTGGCCACCTTGCAAAGCGAAGGTGAGGCGCCAGGGCCGCACACCTCGCTCCTGCTGCTGCAGATCTTGGTGCCGCGAACCCTTGGTCCGCCGTTGGCACGGTGTACCCCGGCATGGGCAATGGTGTACCAAACACCGGGGGCGCCGACTGCATGGCATATGGTTGCTGCATATGCTGCGTGGCGTATGCCTGGGGCAGAGGTCGCTTGGCAGACGTCTGCAGCCCAGGCTGAGTCGAGGCGGTCGACATGTTGTAGTCGGCCTCGTGGTTGCGACGCCTTTCCCTTCGCCGCTCGATGGTCACGCGGGCATCCTCGCCCAAGTGACGTTGCTCAAGCTCTGAGCTCAGCTCCGCCGTTGGGAGCCTGGTAGAGCGGGAGTCTGCCGTCTGGCCGTCAACTGTTGGCGTGCGCGACAGCGACACATCCGGTTGACCGGGGCGTCTTCCCCGCCGTAGCGGAGGGTTGGCGGCAGCGATGACAAGGCGGTCGACGTCACGAATCCACTGCTGGGTGGCCCCCTGGGGAGCGTCCACAGAAGGTGGATTGTGTAGGAGTGCCCGTGCTGCAGCTAGTGCACTCCCTTGAGTAATACTTGGCGCCTCAGCAAATCTTGGGCTTGCAGGAGTCCACGTTGTTGGAGTTCGCTGCGGACTCCCGGCCTGTCCCGACACACTCCTCCCTGAGTGCGTCGAGACGTAAGCCTCGCTAGTCATCGTTCATCGGGAACGAGGGCGAGGAGAGCTTGACGCCAAAGGAAGCTTGGTCATCTTCGTTGACGTAGACTCGTCGCAAGAGGGAAAAGTCCCCTTCCTGGCACGCCAAATGTCGAAGTGTCTGCGGTCGACACTTCTCCTAGGCCTGCTCTGGGAAGCCCGCGAAGGTTCTTTTTCGGAGGAGCTAGTCCTCTCGCGAGGGTCTCACCAGAGTGGACAAAGGAAGGAGATGAAGGTGGATTGACACCAGGATTTTTACGTGGTTCGGGCCGCCGGAGCGTAACACCCTACGTCCACGGTGAGCAGAGTTGCTCTGTGTATTGCTTGAAGCTTAGAACCGGAGTTCTAAGCTTGGGGGTAAACTGAGTATGGAGTCAGGGTCGAAATGAGACGAACCTTTTGCAACGTTGCCTACCCGAGCCTTTTATAGTCCAAGGCTCGGGTGGCTTACAAAGTGGGCCCCGGGACCCGACAGGTGGCCCCGGGGTGATTTCCTGCCATCTACCGTATCTCGCAGTGAATGCCGGTAGCTTCTGGGTCTTCGTCCTGCCGCACCCTGCCCGTGCCGCAAGCTAGGCATAGCGGTTGATGATGGCCGGGTCGACAGGGCATGTCTTGTCGTTGTGTTTATTGGTGTACAACCTCTGATGCGGCACACCTGTCTTCACTGTGATGTGACTGGGCGCAACGCCCCATGACAGAGGTGTGCTCCGCGTCTCCGCGTCTTGGGAAGGCGCGGGTCTTGAATGCCTTGTACGGACAAGGCATGGCGCGCCTTTACTCCTGCTGCCTACTGCGTCGGGCGGGCAGCGCTGCTCTGCTAGCCCCGCTGGACACGTGGAGCCTTCGGAGCTCAACCCCGCGGAGGGGGGAGGTCCGGCTCTGCTGGCCATGTGGCGAGCCGAGAGTTCACCTCTGAGGAGAGGGGAGGTCCAACCCCGCTGGACACGTGGAGCCTTCGGAGCTCACCCCCACGGAGGAGGGAGGTCCGGCTCTGCTTGCCACGTGGCGGGCCCGGAGCTCACCTCTGAGGAGAGGGAGGTCCGGCCCTGCTGGACACGTGGCGCCTTCGGAGCTCACCCCCGCAGAGGGGGAGGTCCGGCTCTGCTGGCCACGTGGCGGGCCCGGACCTCTCCTCTGAGGAGAGGGGGAGCTCCGGCCCCGCTGGACACGTGGCGCCTTCGGAGCTCATCCCTGCGGAGGGGGCGAGGTCCTTAGGCGGTTTTGTCCTGTGCATGGGGGTACCCGGTATTGAGGGTACCAACAGTGTCTATTAGGTCCGAGTAAGGTCCACTAATGAGTAAATAGCCTTGGATTCTTCCTGTCTACTTTCATGCGTCATTGTGAGAAAATGAGAGAGAGAGAGAGAGATAGATATATAGATAGATAGATAGATAGATAGATAGATAGATAGATAGATAGATAGATAGATAGATAGATAGATAGATAGATAGATAGATAGATAGATAGATAGATAGATAGATAGATAGATAGATAGATAGATAGATAGATATATAGATAGATAGATAGATAGATAGATAGATAGATAGATAGATAGATAGATAGATAGATAGATAGATAGATAGATAGATAGATAGATAGATAGATAGATAGGGAGGGGCAATCATACAATTTTGAATGAAATCTTAACCAACAAAAAGAAAAAGTGTGAGCATGGCCCCTACATGTCGGTTTCTCAAAGCGCTGATCATGTCACCTCCAAAAGAGAAACACATTGGGTCACTAAACCTGTTTTCTGTTCTCATATAAGTCCATAACTCAACCTTGAGTAGATATGAGCCCCTAAACTTATCCCGCTTTCTCATGTAGGCCTATAACTCATCTTCGGGTGAATATGCTTCCCCAATCTATCCAAATGACACACTTTAGGCCCAAATTGTTTCAAAATTGCATTTTAATCTGACATGGACAAAATAGTAAAATACATAATAAATTGAATATAGTTAAGAAAAAGGCAAACCATTTTTTATCTTTGTTATGTCAGATCTACACAGGGGAAAATAGTTTTGCTGAAATAGCTTTTTTGTTTATATCATAAATTAAAGCAACTCAGTTAGTGCTTACTTTATTTTAGCTTTTCTGTAAGTTTCATAAATCATGGGAAATTGTTTTTACAAAAAGTTCAACATTGTAAAAATAACCTTTTCATAATTTCCATTGTTTCAGAAGTTACATAAAAGCTAAAATAAAATAAGCTCCTATTAAATTATTTTTATTTATTAGACGAATAGAAACACTATTGAACCAAAAATAATATTTTTCATGTATATATCTATGATAATGAAGCTAAAAATCGGTTTTGGCCTTTGCTGAGCTATATTCCACTTATTATACATTTTACAATCTTTTAGCTTCCCAAGTTAGCTATCCACGCCGAGCTGGAACGCAGTGTTGCTACAGTTGGGACCTAGTGTGTCATTTGAAAAGACTACGGATCTAAATTTACCAAAACTGAGTTATAGACCTACATAAGAGCGAACATGTTTAGGAACATGTTTGGCTCTGTGCGTCCTGCAAAGGCCGAGTGTAAACTCAGATGGATTGTATCAACTTAGTGTCAACTTGATGCAATTTAGAGTTTAATAAAGAGCCCTTTATTGGAAAAACTACCCTAAGTTGAGTTAGCTAGATGAGAACATAAGACAAATTTAGTGACCCCTAATGCATTTCACTCCCTCGAAAATATTACTCAACTTAAACGTAAGGGTACATTTTGTTTAATTGCTCCAAAATAAATAAACTAGGTTATGCATGGATCCTAGAGGTGGGCATAAAAACCGGACCCAAAAATCAAAACCAGAAACTCTGAGACCAAAACTGAGAAGACCAAAATATCGATACTGAGTATCCGTTCAGATAACGAATCTAAATAACCGGTATATAAATTTCGGCTTGGGGTGCCACTCTTGGGTACCCAAATACCTATACTAGCTTATGAAAGCAAGAGTTAAATTATGATATACAAACTATCAACAATTCACATTTTGATATTTTATTTGTGAGTTGTGATATGTGAAGCCGTTACATTAAACCATTTATTTATAATTTATCATTAGTGAACTTATAATTTATTAGCTCATGAGATTAAATTCACGAATGATATTTAAATTGTGCTGACTGTTGAAAATATGAGATAAGTATAATGTACAACTCAAGTATTTTGAGTAAGATCGAAAATCAAACCGAATTTTAGGTACTCAAAATATTCGTGTAAATAGTATTTTTTAAAAGTGATTTTGAATAAAAACGAAATACAAAAGACCAAAATATCCAAACCGAAATACCGGAACGCTCAATCTAATGGATCCGTACAATGTTGCTGTCGTTAGGCTATCTTTAAATAAGCAAATTTTTAGTAGTGGTGGATTAATCATTCAAAAGAGTGCTAGTAGATCATTAGACGATGCCTTGTCTGAGCGCACATTAACTTTTGAGCAACACTGGGTTGTGGCTCGTCATGCTAGTATATCATTAGACGATGCCTTGTCTGAGCATAGTGCCTAATTGCAAATAAAAAAGAAAAGAGAATGCGCAGTGCCTTACTACCAAGCAGTATATTTTAAATAATCATTTCCTAGCAATTCAAATTTAACCTTAGTGTGTGTGATGGTCATGAATAGGGTTTGTTCCCATCGATCTGTGGCTCCATCAGTGTGAGCACAGTACATGCACCAACTAACTGACTTTGTTTTTTATGCATTGGCCCTCAACCATTCGTAATATTTTTTTATATTAGTCTGTTTCGTGTGGGGAAAGCTGTATAGCTATAGTACAGTTTCTAACAATATATAATTTAACACATGCATGTAGTGTGGGGGTAACCTAAGTTAGTTCAAATTTCCTGGTGTCTATATATGACCATTGATGGAAGCTATATCAAAGACAAGAGCGAAGAAAAAAATATTATAGCTAGGCTATTCTTAATGAATTTTTCCCAGTTTATGCAAAGAATGATAGTGAATCATGATTATAATGGACATCAGGAATAAGTGAATAGAAATGTAAATTTAATAATGATGGTATGCATCGAATGATAAATCCCACTGAACAAAGTTTTGAATGAAAGAAACACAAATCCATTTATAATCAACTTTTAAAACTTGTATTATGTGAAGTATCGGTGTTTCGGATTTCCGACTAGTAATCAAATGTACCGCGCGTTCTACCTCGAGGTGGCCTAGCTAAGAACACATGAAGGATTATTCTGGTTCGGGCAAGAATGCCCTACGTCCAGCCGGGGTGTCTCGCTTGTTCTTACTTAAGAATGGGGGTTGTTCTTACAAGGGTGAGATATTGCCCTCTCGAACCGGCAGACCTTTCCTATTTATACTCTTTCTCTCCCCCTCCCACCATATCGTGGCGGGAAAGCAAGTTGTGGGCGCCAGAATGGCTTGTCCCGTTGTATGTCTCGACAAGGTACTCGATGGAGTCGCCGTAGCCGTAGCCTGCCGCCGCACATGCTCTAGTCCTGTCGTCGGGGGGTAGTCCATATCGAGGCGCACGCGCGCCCCGCATTCCACTCCTCTTCGGTCTCGTCGGAGGTGACGACCATTCAATACCGGAGTTAGGGGGTACTCGATTACCCTCCCACGCGGCAGAGGCGGCGCTGCTCCGTATTGAAGGCCACCTGTTTTACTCCTATCGAAGGTCGGGCTCGAGCCCTTTCTTCGGGGCTTGGACTCCCTTTTGGAACCGCCTTAAGGGCGGGTCTTGCATTTTGCCCAGGCTCCTCGTCCCGTCTCCTCGCAAGCTCGGGCTCAGACCTGCGTCATTATCCTGCGTGGGTTGCCCTCGCGCTCTCTCCAGGGGTCTGAATACGGAATTCCCTCAACTAGCCATTCAGAAGTAATTGTATTGTGTGGTTCATAACTTCTTAAAAAAATATATTTCAACATATTTTATTACCCTTTATACATATTTTAATGATATAAGAAGGAACCATACGACGTGGTCATTTTAAGGCGATATTTTTGGTAGAGTTACAATGTTTTGTTGGGCTCGCATGAAAAGTAGGCTCATATGTATAGCTTTCGACAAATAGGGGTGCTAGCTACATCGTCTTTGACGAGCTGGAAGCGAGAAGGAATGCCAGACATCCCTATTCTTCTAACGTGTCATCGTACAAATAAAAGAAAGTTCAATTGGATGTCTTCTCACACGAATCTTTTCCTTCCCTCTGTGTTTGGGCAGAAAGTAAAGTGCTCGCGACTTCTCGATCAATTAACCCAGGTGCCTTCGAGAGGACCCAGGTGCAAGACCTCAAAAAAATAAAAACTCACAGCCACATACGTGGGCGATCATACTTTGTCCACTTGACAAAATAAGAAAATAACGCTTCACTTTGCATACGGCTATAGCAAGAACAATCTTTGAAATACGGCCACATTAATTTGTCGTACCTCTATGCAGCTGTATTTGTTGGGAGAAAACTTAGAATATTTCGTTCTCAGTTTTCCTTATAATTTAATTTCATATTTGATATATTGTACTAATGGAAATAAAACTATAATATTAATTTTCTTCCAAATTATTTCAGTCTAGCTCCGTAAAACTAGATGAGCTATAAGACATAATATTTCATATGAACGGTTCCTACACGTACTGCTACTGAAGCATGACATGCTCGTGGACGCCGGAAAGCCGGCAGAATGTCATACATATCGCATAAACAAGCTCTTGCGACGCACTACTGTACCACGGCGTTAAAATCCTTCCAGTAGCCAAAACTCATTGACCGTGAAACTTAAAGTTTGGATAGGTAATTTAAAACATAATTTTTTGGTAGTATGACAATGGCAAAAACACATTAGCACACAATTTTTTTATGAGGTCATAAAAAATGATTTGTTCCAAAAGAAATCAAAACAACCACACTGCCCTCCACGATGTCGCAACTAACAATGGTAATAGGCAGTAATTATCCGCGTACTGCCGTTGTGGGTATGGGATGAAGCCCAATCGGCGAAACCAAACGGACACTAAAAACATCTTATCGTGCCCTCGTTCCCGCTCTGCCTGACATTTGGGTCCAAATTTGATTATATAGAAAATTCTTTTTATTTTTTCTTTCTCTACGTCTCCCCACATGGCCAGATTCCACACACGCAGCATCAATAAAAAGTTCCAGATCTCACCCCGCATTCCCTACCTCTGAATCACGCCCCCGCCTAAAAACTATCCGCCGCCCCAATCCGGTCTCCTCCGCATGCTCCTCCCCCACAATTCACCCAACCAACGCAACCTCGCCATCCCCAATTCCGCTGCTCTAGATCTCGCCGCCACCCAAAATCCAGCCACCGTCACGTGCTCCTCCCTCAAATCCGCCCTAATCCACGTGACCTCACCGTCGTTCCGCGCCCAAACTCTAGGTGAGCTCTCTCCTCCCCCTGCCCCCCACCTCGTGCTGGAATCAGTCGATTTTACCGCTGCTAAATCGGTTGTCCAACGCGTCTTGCCTTTTCAAGAGCCCCCTTCTCTTCTTGTTGGCGTGCCAGCGCAAAACTGGTGGCCACCCTCTTTCGAGCGTGGCCATGGCCCGCCACCCCTTCCTGATGAGTGGTGTTGGCGCCCGAGACCCTCTCCCTCGTGACATCACCTTCCTCCTCGAGCGCTGCTGACGAACCGATCCCACCCCACATGTCGTCCGCCACCCGCACTAATGGTCCCGGTATGATTCATGCTTGCGGGTATATGGGCATGACCACGGGGAAAAAATATCTGCGGGCACCAGACAAAGATATTCTCTCTTGCCACAGGCGCGGGTAAAGATATCATCTTTCAGGTACGAGCGAGCAAGGACAATATTTATGAATATTTTACCCATTGTCATTGTAACACTATCAATTTTATATTTATGTATTTCATATAAAAAACATTATAAAAGAAAATAGAAATAAAAAATAATTATAAAAATAGGAGAAAGATAGCTGAAAAGAGTCAATTCTAATTTATCGAGGAGCGCTTTCGACACTTCCCGCGGCCCACTGGCCATGTGGCGTCTTTAGAGCTCATCGCTACGGAGGGAGTAAGATCCGGCACTGCTGGCCACGTGGCAGGCTCGGAGCTCGCCTCTAAGAAAGGAGCGAGTTCCGGCCCCGCTGGACACGTGTCGCCTTCGGAGCTAGTCTCTGCATAAAAGCGAGGCTCAGTACCGCGGGACACGTGTTAACTTTGGAGCTAGTCTCTGCGGAGAAGCGAGGCTCAGCCACGTGGGACACGTGTTGACTTCGGAGCTAGTCTCTGCAGAGAAACGAGGCCCAGCTGCGCGGGACACGTGTCGCTCTCGGAGCTCGCCTCCGAGAGGTCCGCCCCGCTAGACACGTGTCACCCTCGGAGCTCGCCTCCGAGAGGTCCGACACTGCTGGACACATTTCGTCTTCGAAGCTCACTTCTGAGGAGAAAGAAGGTCCGACACTGCTTGATACGTGTCGTCCTCGAAGCTCACCTCCGAGAAGAAGGGAGGTCCGACGCTGTTGGACACGTGTCAACACCGGAGCTCGCCTCTATAGAAAGGGGAGACCCCGTCCTGCCAGACACGTGGCGCACGTGGAGCTCGCCTCTGAGGAAAAGGGAGGCCTCGCCCCGCCAGACACGTGGCGCAAGCGGAGCTCGCCTCTGAGCAAAAGGGGGGCCCCGCCCCGTTGGACACGTAGCGTCTCTAGAGCTCACCACTACAGAGATGTCAGGTCCTTAGGTGGTTTTTCCTCCTGTGTGCAGGAGTACCTGGTACGGAGGATACTGACACAATTTTTTCACGTTGCTACCGCACCCAAACCAATTGAAGGTAAGTTGTTAAGATCCAAAACAAATTGAATAAGACTCTTATTTGAACTCCAATTAGAGTAGTACTCTTTTTTCACCCCTTATAAATAGAACCCAAAACCCGATGGCCACAACCACGTACCTATTTTCCACCTCCTGAGTCGACGACTTGGAGGCCCTATCTCCCAACTCACCGAGTTGAACCCCCTGCCGGAGTTCAGTCGCCGGTGAGCCCACCGACGAGTCACCGTCGCTGCTGCCATTGCTAGGAGGAAGGCCACGCCATCAAAGAGAAGTGAGGTAGGTCTTCGTACCCATCTTACGACCTCGTCGCGGTTTCTTCGCATCTGTTTTCTTCGTTCCCTTCGAACAGAAGTTGTTTCGTGTGAACAGATCACGTGTTGATCGGTTTTTGACGGTGGAATTGATCTAGATATTGAGTCAAGATCATCATCACGTCCACACTTGATCCTTGCACCCTTGTTCACTACAAAACCCCATGCAAGCCCAGTAAAACATACAAGAACACGTATAAACTGGTCTAATAAAATAGCATCGTAGGATTTGCACCATTGTATCATGAGTAAGGTTTGTACATGATGTTTGATTGCTATAATTTTGTATGTGCGTGGTCCTGAGTAGAAGGATAAGCTCAGGAAGTCATCTACGAAGAACTACAACACCGAGACTTCGAGATATGTGAGCAACAAGAGCCACAGGAGCAAGACAAGTGTCTCTTGACCATATTGATCCCATGTTTTGACACTGTTTTGTTTGCGAAAACGTGTGTGCTTGAGTCAACTTGATGGGACATCCTTTCATAGGAGTTTACTAGTTTTGTTAACCATCTGTGTCGCCGAAAAAGTTGATGAGTCGGGTATGGTCGTTTTTCCTTTTTCCTTTGCTTATGCTACGGAATACGGGAAGGTGAAGTAGAACATGTCTAAGTACTGCACTCATATGAATAATGATGATGAGAACTTGATGATAATTGTGACGCCCTCAATTCTGTGGAAAACCACGAAGCCAAGAACTGATGCATATGTGTGCCCAATATGTTCATCACACATACACATATTTTTACAAACTGAATTCAGAATATATATAACCACGAATAACAGAGTTTATTGCAATGTTTCATGAGTCTTGGACTCCTGCTCACAACGGAAGTCTTTATTTCTATGCAGCGGAAGTCTTCATTCTAATGCGGAAGCAATTTAACTAATGCAGAAGCAATTCTAGGCAGCAGTGGCTCCATCTCTACTCCATCCCCATAGGCAAGATTGCGAACAGATTTACACGCCTAATGCTCCACTTGGTTTTCATAATAATCTTCTCCTGTTGCTGATGATGAAATAATAATTTAAGTTTGAGTACAATGATGTACTCAGCAAGTGCGGAAAAATATGATATGTAGCTCATAACAAGATAGGTATAAAAAGGCTCATTGCAGAAAAGCAAAGTTATTTATCAAAACCATGATAAAACAGCGACTCATCTTAAGTGAATGTAATCCCAACATGTATTAAAATACCAATCATACCTCTGTTATGTTCATTACCTTCCATGTCACAACCAGACATCAATCAATCTCATTCTTGCTCACGAATACCTCCTCGTATTCGATACCATCTCACGAATACCATCTCGTATTCGCTACCATTTTATCTCATAAAACAACTTTGTCTCCCACCGAGACCAACCTTGTTGCCATGACTCAACAGTCATGCAACCCATCTTATCACCTGGACTCAACAGTCCCGAAAACAAAACCAAAACCAAAACCAAACCATAACCAATAACCATATTCAATAACCATCCCAACTAATCATGGAAGTTGGTCAGGCGCTCATGACGTAAGCTCGGCTATCATGATAGTTTTAGACTCTACAGAGTTTGCACCTCTTTACCCACAAGTTTGTGATTTCGTCACCAGTCGGCGACTGTAGAACCTCCATTATACCAGTACACAACCGTCGGTGTATGGCCAAGAGATCACAAAATAGCCTTTACAAAGGGGCTACTAGATGTATGGACTCACTAAGGTTTCACCGGCAGGCTAGAATATCCAATTCTCCCACTCACGGGCCCCCTCTTGTGCCATGCAGTTGCCAGGCCAATCCTCACTCGACTCCCATTCCCCGCGCCTTCCACGGTCCATAACAATCTAGCAACTTAGCTAATTACTCAGCTAAGCCGCACCCATACTTGGCCTTGTGGTGGCACTGTTATCCTGGGATGTGCTCGCATGAACCGGTCCTTAGATCTACGAGAAGTAAACCACCATCTCATGCTACCTCATTCACAAATCCAGTATTGCCTAGATCTCCCTCCGACCCATGTTTATTAACAACATCAGTTTCTCATTATCATTACGAGTGCAGTTAGCTAGACACATCTATCTCGCTTCCCAATCCCATGGACTCAGCGAAGCATAAGAGTAAAAACCATACCCGACTCATAAACATCCCTGGCGACAAGGATGGTTTAACCAAAGCTAGTAAACTCCTATAAAAGGGTTTCCCATCATGTTTGACTCAGCACACACACCTTTTCACAAAACAAAACAGTTTTCCCAAAATATAGGATCAATATGGTCAAGGAGCACTTGCCTTGTTCTTGCGGTTCCGGTTGCTTTTGGATCTCGAAAACTTGTTGTTGCAGCTCGTCGTAGACAGCTCCCTGAGCTTGTCCTTCTATACAGGATCACGCACATACAAAATGCACAACAATCAATATCATGCACAAACTTTTAACTACATGCGATGATGCATATGCTTGTTATTCTATGATCAGTTTTTATTAGATCAGTTTGTACGTGTTCTTGCATGGTTTGCATGGATTTTATGATGATTACAGGTGTTCGGATCAAACATGGACGTGGCGATGACCTTGTCTTTTAGATCAACCCGATCAACAAGTGATCTGTCCACGAACAAGCTTCTGTTCGAAAGAAATCAAAGAACAGATGCAAATAAAACACGATGATGTCGTAAGGTGATATTGGAGACCTACCTTACGTTCTCCTTGATCTCGGGGTCCTTCTCTGATCAGACAGATTGTTGGTACTCTCTTCTGGCGATCTTCCTCAACTGAACTCCGGTGATGGGTTTATTTCGGCGAGTTGGGGCTAGGCTCTAAGTCATCGGCTCAGGAGTTGGAAAAGAAGTTTGTGGTTTCCGGCCAAAGGTTCTGGGTTCTATTTATAATCGGGAGAAGAAGAGTCCTAATCTGATTGTATCTCAAATAAGAGTCCTATTCAGATTATAGTTGAATCTTAACAACTTATCTTGAGTTGATTTGGTGCGGTAACATTGTGGAATTCAGGTCGGTTTCTCCTCCGTACCGATATTTCTACGCGTACAGAATCCAAAAACCGTTCCAGAACTCGTTACCTCCTTGGTGATGAGCTCCGGAAGCTCCACGTGTCCACCGGGGTCTGCTATCCCCCCTTCCGCAGAGACGAGCTCCGGTTGTGCCACGTGTCAAGCGAGCGAGACCTCCCTCTCCTTCGGAGGTGAGCTCCCTGTGCGCCACGTATCCTGGCGGTCGGGACCTCCTCTCTTATTCGGAGGTGGCTCCGCGCACGCCACGTGTCAGTGCCGGACCTTCCCTCTCTCCGGAGGTAGCTCCGGGTGTGCCACGTATCTATTCCGGACCTCCCTCCCTTCGGAGGTGAGCTCCGTGAATGCCACACGTCAAGTAGCGCCGGACTTTCCTTTTTCCCCGGAGACGAGCTCCGAGGTAGACACGTGTCCAACAGTGTCGGACCTCCTGGAGATAAGCTCCGGTGTCGACATGTGTCCAATAGAACCGGACCTCTCGGAGGTGAGCTCCGAGATCGACACGTATCCCGCGCGACTAGTCCTCTGATTTCTGTGGTGACTAACTTCGAAGGTGACATGTGTCCTGCGGAACTGCCTTCGCTTCTCCGCAGAGGCTAGCTCAGGGGCAACGCGTGTCCCGCAGGGTCGGACCTCTCCCCCTTAGCGGAGATGAGCCCCGAGCCTGCTATGTAGCCAGTTTAGCTGCGGACCTCTCCCCACTTCGTAGGGATGAGCTCCGAACATGCCACATGGCCAGCGGGCCACAGGAGTTGTCTTTGGCGCACTATGTGAACTGGATTCGGCTCTTTTTGGCTATATTTTGATATTTCCTCTGTTCCTACTTCTTTTAAAATGTTTTCTCTACATGAAACATGAATATATGTAGAAACCAAAAATGAGGATGTCACAAATCTACCCCCCTTAAATTGAATCTCGCCCTTGAGATTCGTTGGTAGAGAATAGATGAGGAAATTCTGCCTTGATGTCTTCTTCACGCTCCCATGTAGCTTCAGTTTCGGTGTGATGGCTCCATTGTACCTTGCACCATCGGATCACTTTGTTCCTGGTGACCATTTCCTTTACGTCCAAAATCTGGACAGGGTGTTCCGCATAAGTCAGATCCTCTTGAAGTTCAAGCTCTTCCATTGGTACTTGCTCCTCTGGTACTCTCAAGCACCTCTTGAGTTGGGATACATGAAACACGTCATGTACGTCGGAGAGATATGTTGGGAGCTCTAGTTGATAGGCTACTTCTCCTCGCTTGTCCAAAATCTTAAATGGTCCGATGTAGCGAGGTGCTAGCTTGCATTTGACATTGAAACGTCGTTGGCCACGGATAGGCGATACTATAAGGTATATGAAGCCTCCTACTTCGAAAGTCAACCTCCTTCGACTATTGTCCGCATAGCCTTTCTGTCGTGACTAAGCAGCCTTTAAGTTCTCCCGTATCGTTTGGACTTGTTTTTTAGCTTCTTGTAGCACTTCGGGTCCAAACACCTGGTCCCTCCGGTCTCGTTTCAGAACAGTGGTGTTCTACACCGTATACCGTACAATGCCTCGAAAGGCGACATCTTCCAGCTAGCTTGATAGCTGTTGTTATAGGAGAATTCGGCATATGGTAAACTCCTATCCCAACTACGCCCATGTTTCAAGGTGCAAGATCTCAACATGTCCTCCAAAATTTGGTTTGTCCTTTCGGTTTGCCCATCGGTTTGTGGGTGATAGACGGAGCTAAAATCCAGTCGTGTACCCATAGCTTTCTGCAGCTTCCTCCAGAATCTAGAGGTAAACTGAGAACCTCGATCTGGGACTATCCTCTTTGGGACTCCATGACGGCACACGATCTGCTCCATGTACAACTCGGCTAATTTTGCAATGTTGTACTTGGCCCTTATAGGGAGGAAATGGGCTGTTTTTGTCAATCGGTCCATGATAACCCATATGAAGTCATAACACGACTGAGTACGTGGCAATCTGACGATGAAATTCATACTGATGTCCTCCCACTTCCACTCGGGTACCTTCAAGGGTTGCAACAATCCAGTGGGTCTTTGATGTTCGGCCTTCACCCGTTGGCATGTGTCGCATAGGGCAATGTATTCGGCTATGTCTCTTTTCATACCATCCCACCAATAACAAGTCTTCAAGTCCTTGTACATTTTAGTGATTCCGGGATGTATGGAATAGGATGAATCATGTGCCTCTTTTAATATCATGTCGCGGATGTGCTTCACGTTGGGCACACAAATCCTTTTTCCTAGCCAAAGCGTACCCTTCTCATCTTCTTTGAAATCTTTCTCTATTCCTTGTCGGATCCTTTCCTTGATCTCCTTGATCTCCTCATCCGTTGTTTGGCCATCTCTTATCTCTTGCTCCAATGAAGAGTGGAGTTCCATCACTTCCATCTTGTTCAAGAATCCGAGGTGTAACCGTTCGAACTCCTTGCGTAGTTCGGGTGGTAGCTCCCGAACCGTGAGTAGGTGACATGCTCCCTTCCGGCTCAATGCATCAGCTACTACATTGGCTCTTCTAGGGTGGTAGTTGATTCCAACATCATAATCCTTGATGAGTTCCAACCACTGACGTTGCCTCAAATTCAAGTCCATTTGTGTGAATATGTACTTGAGGCTTTTATGATCCGTATAGATCTCACATCGATGACCAAGGATATAATGTCTCCAAATCTTCAATGCATGCACTACTGCTGCTAGCTCCAAATCATGTGTAGGATAATTAAGCTCGTGCTTCTTTAATTGTCGTGAGGCATAGGCTACCACTTGTCCTTCTTGCATGAGCACACATCCGAGCCCTTGTCTGGATGCGTCACAATATATGTCAAAGCTCTTGCTCACGTCTGGTAATACCAAAACCGGCGCTGTGGTTAGCCTTTCCTTGAGCTCCTCAAAACTTTCTTGGCATGCTGGTGTCCATTGGAAGGCTTTTCCCTTCGTTAGCAACTCTGTCATAGGCTTTGCTATCTTAGAGAAGTCCTTGATGAACCTTCGGTAGTATCCAGCCATCCAAAGAAAACTCCGAATGTTCTTCACGCTTTGCGGTTGGTTCCACTTCAGAACATCTCCCACTTTTCCGGGATCAACCGATACCCCTTCCTTGGAGATAATGTGGCCTAGGAATGGTATCTCCTTTAGCAAAATTGACACTTGTTAAGCTTGGCATACAATTGATGCTCGTGCATTTTCTGCAAGGTCAATCTCCCGACTGAGTACGTGGCAATCCGACGATGAAATCCATACTGATATCCTCCCACTTCCACTCGGATACCTTCAAAGGTTGCAACAATCCAGCGGGTCTTTGATGTTCGGCCTTCACCCGTTGGCATGTGTCGCATAGGGCAACGTATTCGACTATATCCCTTTTCATACCATCCCACAATAACAAGTCTTCAAATCCTTGTACATTTTGGTACTTCCGGGATGTATGGAATAGGGTGAATCATGTGCCTCTTTTAATATCATGTCGCGGAGGTGCTTCATGTTAGGCACACAAATCCTTTTTCCTAGCCAAAGCGTAACCTTCTCATCTTCTTTGAAATCATTCTCTATTCCTTGTCGGATCCTTTCCTTGATCTCCTCATCCGTTGCTTGGCCATCTCTTATCTCTTGCTCCAATGAAGAGTGGATCTCCATCATTTCCATGTTGTTCAAGAATCCGAGGTGTAACCGTTCAAACTCCTTACGTAGTTCGGGCGGTAGCTCCCGAACCGTGAGTTGGTGACATGCTCCCTTTTGGCTCAATGCATCAGCTACTACATTGGCCCTTCCAGGGTGGTAGTTGATTCCAACATCGTAATCCTTGATGAGTTCCAACCATCGACGTTGCCTCAAATTCAGGTCCGTTTGTGTAAATATGTACTTGAGACTTTTATGATCCGTATAGATCTCACATCGATGACCAAGGATATAATGTCTCCAAATCTTCAATGTATGCACTACTGCTGCTAACTCCAAGTCATGTGTAGGATAATTAAGCTCGTGCTTTTTTAATTGTCGTGAGGCATAGGCTACCACTCGTCCCTCTTGCATGAGCACATATCCGAGCCCCTATCTGGATGCGTCATAATATATGTCAAAGCTCTTGCTTACGTCTGGCAATTCCAAAACCGGCGCTGTGGTTAGCCTTTTCTTGAGTTCCTCAAAACTTACTTGGCATGTTGGTGTCCATTGAAAGGCTTTTCCCTTCGTTAGCAACTCCGTCATAGGCTTTGCTATCTTAGAGAAGTCTTTAATGAAGCGTCGATAGTATCCAGCCATCCCAAGAAAACTTCGAATATCCCTCACGTTTTGTGGTTAGTCCCACTTCAGAATATCTCTCACTTTTCCGGGATCAACCGATACCCCTTCTTCGGAGATAATGTGGCCTAGAAACGATATTTCCTTTAGCCAAAATTGACACTTGTTAAGCTTGGCATACAATTGATGCTCATGCATTTTCTGCAAGGTCAATTTCAAATGTTCTTCATGCTCCTCCTCACTTCTTGAATACACCATAATGTCGTCGACGAAAACCACGATGAACTTATCCAAGTACTCCATTAAAACCTTGTTCATAAGGTACATGAAGTATGCGGGTGCATTTGTTAACCCAAAAGACATGACGGTATATTCATACGAACCATACCGTGTTCGAAAGGCAGCCTTGGGTATATCGGAGGGCTTTATCTTCAGTTAGAAGTATCCTGACCGAAGATCAATCTTGGAGAACAATTGAGCTCCTTCCATTTGGTCGAATAGGTCCTCTATACGGGGCAGAGGGTATTTGTTCTTGATTGTTACCTCATTGAGAGACCTATAGTCCACGCACATCCTTTGGGTGCCATCCTTCTTGTCCACGAAGAGCACAGGAGCTCCCCATGGTGACGAGCTTGGACGTATAAAACTCTTCTCTAACTACTCTTGAATTTGCTTCTTGAGTTCTACTAGTTCATTGACGGGCATCCTATAGGGTCTCTTTGCTATGGGTGCAGTTCCGGGTACCAAATCAATAGCAAACTCAATGTCCCGATCAGGTGGCATACCTGGAAGCTCCTCTGGAAACACGTCCGAGAGTTCCTGAACCACTGGAATGTTGTCTAATGTTGCTCCTTCGACGTGGTTTAAGATTGTCTTTTTGGTTGTTTGTTGGGCTGACTCAAACTCGACATGGATACCGTGCTCGTTTGTCAACTGCACGTTTCTTTCAGCACATTGGATTACCCCGTTGTGCTTGCTTAACCAATTCATCCCGAGTATTATGTAAATCCCTTAGGATTCCAAGACAATGAGGTTGGCAAGGAAGTCTACCCCCCTTATTTTAAGGCTTACTTTCGGACATACTATATTAGTCCTCATCTCTCCACCGGGAGAATTAACTAACATAGCACATTTTAAGTGTGATATGGGTAGATTATGCTTGGCAACATACTTGGATGATATGAAGGAATGTGATGCTCCAGAATCAAATAAGATGGTGGCTGGGTTGGAGTTGGCAAGGAACATACCAATTACGACGTCCTCAGCCTGTTGTGCTTCCTAAGCAGAGACATGGTTCACGTTGCCGCGAGCATAGTTCTACTGTCCACGGTTTCCTTGATTGTCCTCTCCGTTTGGTCGCGGGTTCTGCTTGAGCACGTTGCCTTGCTGTCCAGGGCCTCTCCTCGGGCACTGGTTCACGAAGTGTCCTGTTTCCCCGCATGCAAAGCATGCCCCGTTGCCTACGGCAACAGGTACGTTGGGGAGGGGGTTTTGAACAGGAGCACCCATGTTGGGTCGGGGCACATGAGGCATGGGCACACGAGGTGCTGGTGCAACGGGTCGTTGCTGTGGTGACTGACTAGGGCTGTATGCAGGAGCGGTCGATCCATACTGCGGTGCGGCCGGGGGCATGTACCGAGGTCGTATGTTGCTCCCTTGGGGCTGGTATGGCATCTTCCTCTTGCACTCTCGCTCGATCTCTCGGATCTTGCTTTCGACTACTATATCCTTGTCAACCAGCTTCTGGAAGCTCGCGTAGTCATTGTTGAGGAGCTGAACCTGAATCTTATTGTTCAACCCTCTCATGAACAGGTATTGCTTCCTCTGGTCTGAGTTGACATCTTCGGGGGCATACCGGGACAGTTGCGTGAAGTTGTTGAGATACTCATTCACGCTTCTCTGTCCTTGGCGGAGACCTTCAAACTCCTGTCTTTTGAGCATCATTACACCAGCAGGGATGTAATGAGAGCGGAAACTCTCCTTGAACTCAGTCCAAGTGATCGTCTCCGGGTCGACATGAGCGTTACATAGGGCATCCCACCAGTCAGTCGCAACTCCCATAAGTTGGTGCGACGCAAAGAGAACCTTCTCTCGATCATTGCACTGCACTATGGAAAGCTTCTTCTCCATGGATTTCAACCAGTCGTCGGCCTCCATGGGGTCGTTAGCTTGAGCAAAGGTGGGTGGTCGAGTCCTCATGAACTCTCCCAGCCTTTTATGAACCGGCGGAGGTGGTGGCGGTGGTGCCAGAACGGGGTTGTTGTTGTTGTTGGCCTGCAACTGACCCAAAGTTTGGATCATGGTTTGCATAAGTTGATTCTGCATGGCCATCAACCGTTCCAGGTGGTTCTCGCCAGCTCCGGGGTTGACAGGAACTTCATCGTGACCAGCCTCTTGGTTGTCATGGACGTTCCCTCGGCCGGCGTTTCCTCTCACCATCTGTGAGAGAGATCGAAATAGAATAGAAAGTTAAAAAGTTAGGTAGATCTCCTCAACTATATGCATCAAAGTGGGTTGGACTATATATATATTAGCCCATATGAGGATGTGAACAAGTGACGAAGCATTTCACGCCTCTTTCTACTTATGTGTGGACATGGACAACGTTTTGAGACGACCCACGACTCACACTAAGCACACAATTTACAAACAATCATCACAAGGGCTCACACAACTCCTATTCAAGACTTTGTTCAATGGAGGTCCTATATGACTTAGTGTGATGTCAAATCTGTGATCCAACTATGGCTTCTCCTAGGCTTGTATCCTATGTCAAGGTAGTTTCAAGGCCAATCTAAGCACCCTAGGTTTGCACCCTATGGTCAGCGTGGCTTAGCTACCAATCTGTGTCGGATACCAATCTGTGATCTATCTAAGTGTGTAACCTACCATCAACCGTGGCTTTTGATTCGTATCTGTGATTGTATCTAGATGTGTAATCTACTCTCAACCGTGGCTCTGATACCAATCTATGACGCCCTCAATTCTGTGGAAAACCACAGAACCGAGAACTGATGCATATGTGTGCCCAGGATGTTCATCACACATACAATATTTCCACAAACTGAATTCAGAATATATATAACCATGAATAACAGAGTTTATTACAATGTTTCATGAGTCTTGGACTCCTGCTCACAGCGGAAGTCTTTATTTCTATGCAGCGGAAGTCTTCATTCTAATGCGGAAGCAATTTAACTAATGCGGAAGCAATTCTAGGCAGCAGTGGCTCCATCTCTACTCCATCCCCACAGACAAGGTTGAGAACAGATTTACACGCCTAATGCTCCACTTGGTCTTCATAATAATCTTCTCCTGTTGCTGATGATGAAATAATAATGCAAGTTTGAGTACAATGATGTACTCAGCAAGTGCGGGAAAATATGATATGTAGCTCATAACAAGTTAGGTATAAAAAGGATCATTGCAGAAAAGCAAAATTATTTATTAAAACCATGATAAAACAGCGACTCATCTTAAGTGAATATAATCTCAACATGTATTAAAATACCAATCATACCTCCGTTATGTTCATTACCTTCCATGTCACAACCACACATCAATCAATCTCATTCTTTCTCACGAATACCTCCTTGTATTCGCTACCATCTGACGAATACCATCTCGTATTCGCTACCATTTCATCTCATAAAACAACTTTGTCTCCCACCGAGACCAACCTTGTTGCCATGACTCAACAGTCATGCAACCCATCTTATCACCCGGACTCAACAGTCCCGAAAACAAAACCAAAACCAAACCATAACCAATAACCATATCCAATAACCATCGCAACTAATCATGGAAGTTGGCCAGGCGCTCGTGACCGTAAGCTCGGCTATCATGATAGTTTTAGACTCTGCAGAGTTTGCACCTCTTTACACACAAGTTTATGATTTCGTCACCCGTCGGCGACTGCAGAACCTCCATTATATCAGTACACAACCGTCGGTGTATGGCCAAGAGATCACAAAATAGCCTTTACAAAGGGTCTACTAGATATATGGACTCACTAAGTTTTCACCGGCAGGCTAGAATCTCCAATTCTCCCACCCATGGGCCCCCTCTTGTGTCATGCAGTGCCCAGGGCAGTCCTCACTCGACTTCCATTCTCCACGCCTTCCACGGTCCATAACAATCTAGCAACTTACCTAATTACTCAGCTAAGCCGCACCCATACTTGCCCTTGTGGTGGCACTGTTATCCTGGCATGTGCTCGCATGAACCGGTCCTTAGATCTACGACAAGTAAACCACCATCTCATGCTACCTCATTCACATACCCAGTCTTGCCTAGATCTCCCTCCGATCCATGTTCATTAACAATATCAGTTTCTCATTATCATTACGAGTGCAGTTAGCTAGACACATATATCTCACTTCCCAATCCCATGGACTCAGCGAAGCATAAGAGTAAAAACCATACCCGACTCATAAACATCCCTGGCGACAAGGATGGTTTAACCAAAACTAGTAAACTCCTATAAAAGGGTTTCCCATCATGTTTGACTCAGCACACACACCTTTTCGCAAAACAAAACAGTTTTCCCAAAATATAGGATCAATATGGTCAAGGAGCACTTGCCTTGTTCTTGTGGTTCCGGTTGCTTTTGGATCTCGAAACCTTGTTGTTGCAGCTCGTCGTAGACAGCTCCCTGAGCTTGTCCTTCTATACAGGATCACGCACATACAAAATCCACAGCAATCAATATCATCCACAAACTTTTAACTAGATGCGATGATGCATATGCTTGCTATCCTATGATCAGTTTGTATGTGTTCTTGCATGGTTTGCATGGATTTTATGATGATCAGAGGTGTTTGGATCAAACGTGGACAAGGCGATGACCTTGTTTTTTAGATCAACCCGATCAACAAGTGATCTGTCCACGAGAAAGCTTTCGTTCGAAAGGAATCGAAAAACAGATGCAAAGAAAACACGATGATGTCGTAAGGTGATATTGGAGACCTACCTTACGTTCTCCTTGATCTCGGGGTCCTTCTCTGATCAGACAGATCGTTGGGACTCTCTTCCAGCGATGGGTTTACTTCGGCGAGTTGGGGCTAGGCTCTAAGTCATCGGCTCAGGAGTTGGAAAAGAAGTTCGTGGTTTCCGGCCAAAGGTTTTGGGTTCTATTTATAATCGGGAGAAGAAGAGTCCTAATCTGATTATATCTCGAATAAGAGTCCTATTCAGATTATCGTTGAATCTTAACAACTTATCTTGAGTTGATTTGGTGCGGTAACATTGTGGAATTCAGGTCGGTTTCTCCTCCGTACCCATATTTTTACGCGTATAGAATCCAAAAACCGTTCCAGAACTCGTTACCTCCTCGGTGATGAGCTCCGGAAGCTCCACGTATCCACTGGGGCTTGGTCTCCCCCTTTCCGCAGAGACGAGCTCCGGTTGTGCCGCGTGTCAAGCGAGCGAGACCTCCCTCTCCTTCGGAGGTGAGCTCCCCGTGCGCCACGTATCCTGGCGGTCGGGACCTCCTCTCTTATTCGGAGGTGGCTCCGTGCACGCCACGTGTCAGTGCCGGACATTCCCTCTCTCCGGAGGTAGCTATGGGTGTGCCACGTATCCATTCCGGACCTCCCTCCCTTCGGAGGTGAGCTCCGTGAATGCCACGCGTCAAGTAGCGTCGGACTTTCCTTTTTCCCCAGAGACGAGCTCCGAGGTAGACACGTGTCCAACAGTGTCGGACCTCCCAGAGATAAGCTCCGGTGGCGACATGTGTCCAAAGAACCGGACCTCCCGGAGGTGAGCTCCGAGATCGACACGTATCCCGCGCGACTGGTTTTCTGATTTCCGTGGTGACTAACTCCGAAGGTGACATGTGTCCTGCGGAACTGCCTTCGCTTCTCCGCAGAGGCTAGCTCCGGGGGCAACACGTGTCCCACAGGGTCGGACCTCTCCCCCTTAGCGGAGATGACCCCGAGCCAGTTTAGCTGCGGACCTCTCCCCACTTCGTAGGGATGAGCTCCGAACACGCCACGTGGCCAGCGGGCCGCGGGAGTTGTCTTCGGCGCTCTCTGTGAACTGGATTCGACTCTTTTTGGCTATCTTTTGATATTTTTTCTGTTTCTACTTCTTTTAAAATGTTTTCTCTATATGAAACATGAATATATGCAGAAACCAAAAATGAGGATGTCACAATACTATGCATTGAATCGGGAGAGATCTAGGCAAGCTTGGTTCGTGGATGTGGTAGAATGAGATGGCGGTTTACTTGCCGTAGATCTAAGGACCGATTCATGCCAGTACATGCCAGAAAAACAGTGCCACCACAAGGCCAAATATGGGTGCGGCTTAGCTGACTAATTAGGTAAGTTGCTAGATTGTTATAGACCGTGAAAGGCGCGGGGAATGAGAGTCGAGAGAGGACTGCCCTGGGAACTGCATGACATAAGAGGGGGCCCGTAGGTGTGAGAATGGTGATTCGAGCCTGCTGGTGAAACCTTAGTGAGTTCATACATCTAGTTGCCCCTTTGTAAAGGCTATTTTGTGATCTCTTGGCCATACACCGACAGTTGTGTACTGGTATAATAGAGGTTTTGCAGTTGTCACGGGTGACGAAATCAAAAACTTGTGGGTAAAGTGGTGCCACCTCTTAAGAGTGTAAAACTATCATGATAGCCGTGCTTACAGTCACAAGCGTCTGGCCAACTCACATGATTAGAGGGAAATTTGGGATGGAATTTTAGGATGGTTATTTGGTTATGGTTATGGTATGGTTGTTGGGATTGGTTTCGGGACTGTTGTGTCATGACAATGAGTTCGGTTTTTAGTTATATGATTATGAGATAGATATGAACATGAGATGATTATTATGAATATGAGATAAAGTTGAGAAAGATTAATGGTTGGTTGAGACATGAAAAGTGGTGAATTATGAAGGAGGTATGTTGCTATTTTACTTAAATATATGTTGGTATTAAATTCACTTAAAGATAGTTGTTGTTTTTATCATGGTTGTGAAATAAAATTTGGTTGCTGTAATGAGTCTTTTTATTCTCTACCTTGCTGTAAGCTACATGTCATACTTTTCCGGACTTGCTGAGTACGACATGTACTCACCCTTGCATTATCATACAAACATCAGCAACAGGAGAGGAGTAACTCGAAGATCATGTGGAATACTAGGCGTGTGAACTACCGTTCAACTTGCCTGTGGAGTTGAAGATGGAGCCGCTGCTGTTTAGTTTTGCTTCTGCTATCGTTTAGAGACTTCTGCTGCTAGAATAAGTTAGAGACTTCCGCTGCATGAATAAGTTAGAGATTGATGTAACAATGTACTTAAACCCTATTTTTCATGTTTATATTCTGAATTCAGTTTGTGGATTACATGTGTATGTGTGATGAACATCCTGGTCACACATATGCAATAGCTGGGTTCCATGTTTTACGGGACCGCGCGTCATAGATTGGTATCAGAGCCACGTTTACCGTAGGACGCAAGCCTAGGTAGAATGGACACTCTAGAACACATAGGAACACTCCTCTAAACTTCTATTTTTGAAAATTGCTTGCTGCTGCACTTCCTTGTCAATTCAGCCACCGCAAAGTGCTATTTTTAGCCTCTCTTTTCTCTTCTTTTGACAGCCACACATTTGCTTCTTTGCTCCATAACTTCTGAAGTTTTGGATTTATTTCTTCCTTCTCTAAAGTTTCTCATGTCCCATTTTTAAATACCGATGATCAGGAGAACGACACACATAAGCACTCGTTCATCACCACGTGGGAGCACACTTAACCCCATCGAGGTGTCCAATGGACCACCCCCGCCACACGGTAGGAACAGCACCAGTTCACATGATTAAGTTTAGGGTTCCCATTAAATAAGCTATAATAGGAACATTTAAAGCGTAGTAGCTTGAGTAGGAGTGGCATGTTGAATTTTTGTGACAATTCCTTGTGTTTGTGTGCTTGAGTGTGAGTTGTGGTACACTTCTACGAATATACACATCCACACATAGTAGAGAGATGTGAGATGTTTCGGCATGTGTCCACAACCTTGTATAGGCTCATATTAATAGAAGAAGATATTTAGTTCATACACCTTGATGCATATAGCTGGGGTATCAATCTAAACTTCTCTTTTCTATTCTACTCAACTCTCTCTCACAGATGGTGAGGAAAAACGATAGCCGTCAAAGGAGGAACGTTTGTGGCAACCATGAACCACAAGAGGATGGCCACGATGAAGTTCCTGAGAATGCTAACCCCGGGGCTGGTGCAAACAACCTTAAACGGTTGATGGCTATGCAGAACCAGCTCATGCAAACTATGATCTAAACTTTGGGTCAGCTGCAAGCCAACAACAACAATCCTAACCCCGTTCCTGCACCACCACCGCCACCACCGCCGGCTCACAACAGATTGGGAGAGTTCATGAGGACTCGACCGCCTACTTTTGCACAAGCTAATGATCCCATGGAGGCTGATGATTGGTTGAAGTCCATGGAGAAGAAGCTTGCTATTGTTCAGTGCAATGATCGGGAGAAAGTTCTCTTCGCATCGCACCAACTTATGGGAGCAGCCGCTGACTGGTGGGACGCTCTTTGCAATGCTCATGACAACCAGGAGACTATCACTTGGGCTGAGTTCAAAGAGAGTTTCCGCTCCCATTACGTCCCTGCTGGAGTCATGATGCTTAAAAAGCAAGAGTTCGAAGGTCTCCACCAAGGAAAGAAGAGCGTGAATGAGTACCTCAACAATTTCACGCAGCTTTCAAGGTATGCTCCAGAAGACGTCAACTCGGATCAAAGGAAGCAATACTTGTTCATGAGAGGGTTGAACAATGGGATCCAAGTTCAGCTGCTCAACAACGACTATGCAAACTTCCAGAAGCTTGTTGACAAAGCTATAGTAGTTGAGAGCAAGATCCGTGAGATCGAGCAAGAGGGCAAGAGGAAGATGCCATACCAGCCACAAGGGAGCAATGTACATCCCCATTTCATGCCCCCATCTGCACCACAGTATGGCTCGCCCGCTTCTACTTTTTGCCCTGCAAACCCACCTCGCCCTAATCCACCATCGCAGCAACGTTTTTTTGTGCAAACACCTCGTGTGCCTTTGCCTTCTGCGCCCCGTCCCAACATGGGCGCATATGCTCAAAACCCGCCTCGCCCCAATGTTCCTGCTGTTTTGGGCAACAAAGCATACTTTCCATGCGGAGAGGCAGGACACTTTGCAAGTCAATGCCCAAAGAAAGGCCTTGGACAGCCAAGCAACGCGCCCAGGCAGAACCCACGGCCGAACGGAGGAGCTAATCAAGTTAACCGTGGGCCGCAAAACTATGCTCGTTGCAACGTGAATCATGTCTCCGCTGAGGAAGCACAACAAGTTGAGGACGTCGTGATTGGTATGTTTCTTGCCAACTCCAACCCAGCTACTGTTTTATTTGATTCCGGAGCATCGCATTCATTCATATCATCCAAGTATGTTGCCAAGTATAATCTGCCCATATCACACATGGAACACAATATGTTAGTTAATTCTCCCGGTGGAGAGATGAGGACTAATATAGTATGTCTGAAAGTAAACCTTAAAATAAGGGGGTAGACTTTCTTGCCAACCTTATTGTCTTAGATTCCCAAGGGATTGATATAATATTTAGGATGGATTGGTTAAGCAAGCACAACGGAGTAATTCAATATGCTGAGAGGAGCGTGCAGTTGACAAATGAGCATGGTACTAGTATTGAGTTCGAGTCAGCCCAACCGGCAACCGAGAAGGCAGCGTTGAACCACATCGAAGAAGCAACATTGGACAACATTCCGGTGGTTCAAGACTTTTCGGATGTGTTCTCGGAAGAGCTTCCTCGTATGCCACCTGACCGGGACATTGAATTTGCCATTGACTTAGTACCTGGAACTGCACCTATAGCAAAGTGGCCATATAGGATGCCTGTTAATGAACTAGTGGAACTTAAGAAGCAAATTCAGGAGCAGCTAGAAAAGGGTTTTATACGCCCGAGCTCATCACCATGGGGAGCCCCCGTGCTCTTCGTAGACAAGAAGGATGGGACCCAAAGGATGTGTGTGGATTATAGGTCTCTCAATGAGGTGACGATCAAGAATAAATACCTGTTGCCCCGTATAGAGGACCTGTTCGACCAAATGAAAGGTGCCCGAATTTTCTACAAGATTGTTCTTCGGTCGGGATACTTCTAGCTGAAGATTAAGCCCTCCGACATACCCAAGACTACCTTTCGAACACGGTATGGTTCGTATGAATATACCGTCATGTCTTCTGGGTTAATGAATGCACCCGCATATTTTATGTACCTCATGAATAAGGTCTTCATGGAGTACTTGGACAAGTTCATCGTGGTTTTCATCGACGATATCATGGTGTATTCAAAAAGCGAGGAAGAACATGAAGAACACTTGAGATTGACATTGCAGAAACTGTGAGAGCATTAATTGTATGCCAAGCTCAGCAAGTGTCAATTTTGGCTAAAGGAGATATCGTTCCTAGGCCACATCATCTCTGAGGAAGGAGTATCGGTTGATCCCGGAAAAGTGGGAGATGTTCTGAAGTAGAACCAACAGCAGAATGTGAGGGATATTCGGAGTTTCCTTGGGATGGTTGGATACCGCTGGCGGTTCATCAAGGATTTCTCCAAAATAGCGAAGTCTATGACTGAATTGCTAATGAAGGGAAAAGCATTTCAGTGGACACCAGCGTGTCAAGAAAGCTTTGAGGAGCTCAAGAAAAGACTAACCACATCGCCGGTTTTGGTATTGCCGGACGTGATCAAGAGTTTTGATATATATTGTGACGCATCAAGACAAGGGCTTGGATGTGTGCTCATGCAAGAAGGACAAGTGGTAGCCTATGCGTCGAGACAACTAAAGAAACACGAGCTGAATTACCCCAAACATGACTTGGAGCTCGCAGCCGTGGTACATGCCTTAAAGATTTGGAGGCATTATATCCTTGGCCACCAATGTGAGATCTATACGGATCACAAAAGCCTCAAGTATATATTCACGCAAACGGATCTAAATTTGAGGCAACGTCGATGGTTGGAACTCATCAAGGATTATGATGTTGGAACCAATTATCATCGCGGAAAGGCTAATGTAGTAGCTGATGCGTTGAGCCGAATGGGATCATGTCACCAACTCACGGTTAGGGAGCTACCGTCCGAGCTGCGCAAGGAGTTCGAACAGTTACATCTTGGGTTCTTGAATGAGATAGAAGTGATAGAACTCAACTCCTCGCTGGAACAAGAGATACGAGATGGCCAAGCAACGGATGAGGAAATCAAGGAAAGAATCCGATAAGGCATAGAAAAGGATTTCAAGGAAGACGGGAAAGGTACGCTTTGGTTAGGGAAAAAGATTTGTGTGCCTAACGTGAAGCACATCCACGACACGATATTAAAGGAGGCACATGACTCACCTTATTCTATACATCCCGGCTGTACAAAGATGTACAAGGACCTGAAAACTTGCTATTGGTGGGATGGTATGAAAAGGGACATAGCTGAGTATGTTGCCTTATGCGACACGTGCCAACGAGTGAAGGCCGAACATCAAAGACCCGCTGGACTGTTGCAACCATTGAAAGTACCCGAGTGGAAGTGGGAAGACATTAGCATGGATTTCATCGTTGGATTACCAAGTACTCGGTCGGGTTACGACTCCATCTGGGTTATTGTGGACCGATTGATGAAAACAACCCATTTTCTTCCTGTTAGAACCACGTACCGCGTCGCAGAACTAGCCGAGCTCTACATGGAGCAAATCGTGTGCCATCATGGAGTTCCGAAGAGGATAGTTTCAGATCGGGGTACCCAATTTACCTCTAGGTTCTGGAAGAAGCTGCATGAAGCTATGGGTACACGACTGGATTTCAGCTCCGCTTACCACCCGCAAACCGACGGGCAAACTGAGAGGACAAATCAAATTTTAGAAGACATGTTGAGAGCCTATGCCTTGAAACATGGGTGTAGTTGGGATAGGAGCTTGCCGTATGCTGAGTTCTCATACAATAACAGCTATCAAGCCAGCTTGAAGATGTCACCTTTCGAAGCATTGTATGGTAGACGGTGTAGAACGCCGCTGTTCTGGAATGAGACTGGAGAGAACCAAGTGTTTGGACCCTAAGTGCTGCAAGGCGCCGAGAAGCAAGTCCAAACAATACGGGAGAACTTGAAGGCTGCTCAGACACGACAAAAAGGTTATGCGGACAATAGGCGAAGAAAGTTGACCTTCGAAGTAGGAGACTTCGTGTACCTTAAGGTATCACCTATCCGTGGCCAACGACGTTTCAACGTCAAAGGCAACTTAGCACATCGCTACATCGGGCCATTTAAGATTTTGGGGAAGCGAGGAGAAGTAGCTTATCAACTAGAGCTCCCAACGCACCTCTCCGACGTGCATGACGTATTTCACGTATCCCAGCTCAACAAGTGCTTGAGAGTACTAGAAGAACAAGTACCGATGGATGAGATCGAGCTTCAAGAGGATCTGACCTATGTAGAGCACCCTGTCCAAATTTTGGACGTGAAGGAAAGGGTCACGAGGAACAAAGTGATCCGTTGGTGCAAGGTACAGTGGAGCCATCACACGGAAGCCGAGGCTACATGGGAGCATGAGGAAGACCTCAAGGCAGAATTCACTCATCTATTCTCTACTCTATCAAATCTCGAGGGCGAGATTCAGTTTAAGGGGGGTAGGTTTGTAACACCCTCAATTTCATATTCATGCATTGCATATCAAAAAATATTATAAAAGAAATAGAAATAGGAAAGAATAATAAAAATAGGAGAAAGATAGCTGAAAAGAGCCAATTCCAATTCGTCGAGGAGCGCTATCGACACTTCCCGCGGCCCGCTGGCCACGTGGCATCTTCGGAGCTCATCCCCGCGGAGGGGGTGAGGTCCGGCATTGCTGGCCACGTGGCACGTTCGGAGCTCGCCTCTGAGGAAGGGGCGAGGTCTGGCCCCGTTGGACACGTGTCGCCTTCAGAGCTAGTCTCTGCGGAGAAGCGAGGCTCAGCCCCACGGGACACATGTTGACTTCGGAGCTAGTCTCCACGGAGAAGCGAGTCTCAGCCTTGCGGGACACGTGTTGACTTCGGAGCTAGTCTCTGCAGAGAAGCGAGGCCCAGCTCCGCGGGACACGTGTCGCTCTCGGAGCTCGCCTCCGAGAGGTCCGCCCCGCTGGACACGTGTCACCCTCGGAGCTCGCCTCTGAGAGGTCCGACACTGCTGGACACGTGTCGTCCTCGGAGCTCACCTCCGAGGAGAAGGGAGGTCCGGCACTGCTGGATACATGTCGTCCTCGAAGCTCACCTCCGAGAAGGGAGGTTCGACGCTGTTGGACACGTGTCGCCACCGGAGCTCGCATCTGTAGAAAGGGGAGGATCTGCCCCGCCAGACACGTGACGCACGTGGAGCTCGCCTCTGAGGAAAAGGGAGGCCCCGCCCCGCCAAACAGGTGGCGCACGCGGAGCTCGCCTCTAAGGAAAAGGGGGGCCCGCTCTGCTGGACACGTGGCGTCTCCAGAGCTCACCACTGCGGAGATGCGAGGTCCTTAGGTGGTTTTTCCTCCTGTGCGCGGGAGTACGCGGTACGGAGGATACCGACACAATTTTTTCATGTTGCTACCGTACCCAAATCAATTGAAGATAAGTAGTTAAGATCCAAAACAAATTGAATAGGACTCTTATTTGAACTCCAATTGGAGTAGGACTCTTCTTTCACCCCTTATAAATAGAACCCAAAACCCCCTGGCCGCAACCACATACCTATTTTCCACCTCCCGAGTCGATGACTTGGAGGCCCTAGCTCCCAACTCGTCGAGTTGAACCCCCTGTCGGAGTTTAGTCGCCGGTGAGCCCCACCGACGAGCACCGTCGTGCCTCGCCGTTGCTGCTGCAAATGCTAGGAGGAAGGCCCCACCATCAAAGAGAAGTGAGGTAGGTCTTCGTACCCATCTTACGACCTCGTCGCGGTTTCTTCGCATCTGTTTTCTTCGTTCCCTTCGAACAGAAGCTGTTTCGTGTGGACAGATCACGTGTTGATCGGTTTTTGACGGTGGAATTGATCTAGATCTTGAGTCAAGATCATCACCAGGTCCACACTTGATCCTTACACCCTTGTTCACCATAAAACCCCATGCAAGCCCAGTAAAACATACAAGAACACGTACAAACTGGTCTAATAAAACAACATCATAGGATTTGCACCATTGCATCCTGAGTAAGGTTTGTGCATGATGTTTGATTGCTATAATTTTGTATGTGCGTGGTCGTGAGTAGAAGGACAAGCTCGGGAAGCCATTTACGAAGAACTACAGCACCGAGACTTCGAGACACGTGAGCAACAAGAGCCACAAGAGCAAGGCAAGTGCCCCTTGACCATATTGATCCCATGTTTTGAAACTGTTTTGTTTGCGAAAACATGTGTGCTTGAGTCAGCTTGATGGGACACCCTTTCATAGGAGTTTACTAGTTTTGTTAACCATCCTTGTTGGCGGGAAAGTTGATGAGTCGGGTATGGTCGTTTTTCCTTTTTGCTTCGCTTAAGCTACGGGATACGAGAAGGCGAAGTAGAACATGTCTAAGTACTGCACTCATATGAATAATGATGATGAGAAATTGATGATAATAATGAGCATAGAATCGGGGAGGAGATCTAGGCAAGCTTGGTTCGTGGATGTGGTAGAATGAGATGGTGGTTTACTTGCCGTAGATCTAAGGACCGGTTCATGCCAGGAAAACAGTGCCACCACAAGGTCAAATATGAGTGCGGCTTAGCTGAATAATTAGGTAAGTTGCTAGATTGTTATGGACCGTCGAAGGCGCAGGGAATGGGAGTCGAGAGAGGACTGCCCTAGGAACTCCATGGCACAAGAGGGGGCCCGTAGGTGGGAGAATGGTGATTCGAGCCTACTGGTGAAAACTTAGTGAGTCCATACATCTAGTAGCCCCTTTGTAAAGGCTATTTTGTGATCTCTTGGCCATACACCGATGGTGGTGTACTGGTATAATAGAGGTTTTGCAGTCGCTGACGGGTGACAAAATCACAAACTTGTGGGTAAAGTGGTGTCACCTCTTAAGAGTGTAAAACTATCATGATAGCCGTGCTTACGGTCACAAGCGCCTGGCCAACTCACATGATTACAGGGAAATTTTGGATGGAAACTTGGGATGGTTATTTGGTTATGGTTATGGTATGGTTGTTGGGATTGGTTTCGGGACTGTTGAGTCATGACAATGAGTTTGGTTTTCGGTTATATGATTATGAGATGGATATGAACATGAGATGGTTATTATGAGCATGAGATAAAGTTGAGAAAGATTAATGGTTGGTTGAGACATGAAAAGTGGTGAATTATAAAGGAGGTATGTTGCTGTTTTACTTAAATATATGTTGGGATTAAATTCACTTAAAGATAGTTGCTGTTTTTATCATGGTTGTGAAATAAAATTTGCTTGCTACAATGAGCCTTTTTATTCCCTGTCACACCCGGTTTCTCCGAAGAACAACCGAGTGAATATCACATGTATGCCAGGATCATTTTCTCATACATGTGATGACAAATAGTGAAGCATCATTTATTACAAGCCAGGTGTCGGATATAAATAAGTCTTACATAGCGTACGTCTCGATGGACGATAATAAGTTCATAATATGTAAATAAAACAGCAGCGGAAATATTATTCTTGTGGGCTCCGTCACAGGCGTTGCCCGGGGGACTCCATGAACCTAGAATCCTTCTTCGGGTCCGAAGTCTTGGTCATTGAAAACCACATCATCCCCTTGACCTGAGCAGCAATTTAAACCAACAAATATGCAAGTTTGAGTACCGTTGGTACTCAGCAAGTGTGGGAAAGTTATGTCATGCATGGCTAGAACAAGGAGAGGTTGAACTCATGGTTAAAGCACTACGCAATTATTACCTACCACCTTAGCTTATTAAGCACCTACATTACTACACAGGTGAAATGGTCCCAATCTCCCATCCCATCAAATAACCATAACATCATTTCCAATGTTAAGCTCCCTGCTTAACATTCACAACTTCCAAAGTCATCATCCTCTAATCATGAATAAGTCCAAGCCACTCTTGACCGTGAGCTCGGCTGTCATGGCAGTTTTGACTCTGCAGAGTTTGCACCACTGTACCCACATGTAGTGATTTCATCCCCCGTTGTCGGGTGGACTAAAAGAACCTCCATTAGTCCAGTGGCCACGAACCACATTCACACTTCCCAGGTGTGTAGCCAGGAGATCACTACGAAGCCTTTACAAAGGGATTCCCGACGAGCGTGGGCCCACTGAGGTTTCACCCCTAACAACATACAAGAGGCTCCAACCCCACTGCAGTGGCCCCCTCTTGAGCCTTGCGGTTCATACGGTAGTCCAGCTGACACCTATTCCCCGCACCATCCAACACACCCATACTACGCCGGGGATACATCTAATTAATTGGCCAAGCTGCCCCATCTCAGCATGTGGTTGGCACGGTAAAGCCAGGTTACATGCTCCATGAACCGGTCCTTAGGATCCAGGCAAGTACTAAACACAAACCCGAGTCTCGTGCACCCAGCACCAACTAAATCATCCAACTTGCCTCGATCCCTACCTCTACATAACTCATAACATTTCATCCAAGAGTAAGTTAAATAAACTGATGGTCTCATATCCCAATTAATCCCATTCTAAGCATGGCTATGCATAGCATATAAATAAATGATATGATAAAATAAATTCCAACCCAAGCTACAAGGAAACAAGATAATGCAATTCTAGGGAAACTTCCTAGCATGGGTTTCATATTTCAATTGACGATGCAAATAATTCTATCTACAGATCCTGGCATAGGATCAAAGTGGTCAAGGACACTTGCCTTCTTCCTGCTGCTCTGGGAATGGATAGTCCTGATCTTGGAAGGGAAGAACTTGCTCTGGGGTAGGTTCTACTCATGCCAACACACATAGCAAAAGAAAACAACAATCCATAAGACATACTTCACACTTTCACTCCACACATACATACATATGATAGTCATCCACATTTCTAAGTGTTGTGTTCACTCTAGATGTGTTGATTTTTAGCCTTCATGCACTTTTAAACATATGTATATGATTTGTAACTTTTGTATTTCAGATTTCTGTTTGCACACTATATATGAATTTCCAATTTGAATAAATTCTTTATATTTAATTAATATACTTCTTGACTACCAAGTTTGCATGGAAGGTATTTTCCTACTCCAAATGGGCTTTCAGATCTTCTACCCTAAACTGAAATCTTTGGATTTGGAAACTTCATTTATCATTTTCTAGTTATGCATACCTATTTTCCTATATTTTCCAGATTTATTTTCTATGCCTAAAAGTGAGTTTTAATATTAAATAGTAGGGCATATCATCTAAACAGAATAGGTTCTGATCTAAAATATTAAATAATATATTTTGGAACTTCTCCTCTGATGTGAACTAATTTAAATTTATTTTACCAATTTTCAAAATTATTTCCTAACATGAAAATGTGTCCCTATACTAGCAAATGTGAACAATCAATTTAAACAGATTCATTTCAGCTTAAAATCTACTTTTAACTCATTCTAAAGTTTTCCAAGTGCTAGAAGAGTTTAAATTTGAATTTACAATGTGTTTGTCTCACCTTTTAAATTTAAATTCTAATCACATATTCAATTTTCTGAATTTAATATCATATAGGGTTAATAAGGTAAATTCACCCCACTACAGGGTCTATTATATTATTTTATAAATTTCCAGGGGTCTAACTACACATAACAAAGGGGTTTTCCTAATTTTTATTAAGTCTAGGGGCTAAAACTGATTTTAAATGAATTTACATGAATTTCTGAAGTTCCAGGGGCTAGATCAGAAGTTTCCGGGGCTAGCTCGTGTTTTCCGAGATCCCCAGGGGGTAGCGCGTAAGAATCCCGACCTTTATAACGCGGGGCTGATGTGGACCGTCTGATTTAAAATAGACGGCTGAGATTAGATTGCCGAACCGGTATGCGCGGGTTTTAATTCTACCGTGCGATTTAAAATAGACGGTGCATAAGTGGCCACACCGCTCTGACCGTGCGCGGGCGGCGCTGCCCGGCGGCGCGCGGCGACGGGAGGCGGCGATCTCGCCGGAAAACTTCGGATCTTCGTCTATTCTTCCTAGAACTGGGATTTCATGCCATAGATCGGTAGAGGGGAGGTCGGGGATCTCACCTCGGGGTTTTTCTTGAGCTCGGAGGTCCTGGAAGGCGGTCGGCGACGAGGTCCGAGATGGAATCGCTGCGGTGCTCGTCAGAGTTGTGCCTAGAGCGCAAAACACCGAGTCTTCTGCACCTGCGTGATTCCCCGGAGGCGGTGGAGCACGATCGGGGCGTTGGATAGGAAAATCCGAGCAGGGATCGAGAGAAAACGGTGATCGGAGCTTCGGTTCTCACCGGGAGGAAAAACAACCGATCGTGGGGGAAAACGGGACGATGCCGGCGTTTATATAGACAAGGGAGGGCGGCGTGTCTGTTTAGATCGAGCCGGAGTCGTCCGGGACTGAGAGTCGGGCTGGGGACGCGGAATTCCGGAGTCGGTTACGATCGGGCGCGCGCGGAAGAGTCCGGCTGTTGGCGCGAGCGGGAGGTGAGGGATGACACGCGGGCCCCACGTGTCAGTGAGAGGGAGAGGGGAGCACGCGGCTGCGGGCTGGCGCGGGGGCGGGTGGGCCGGCTGGTGGGTTTCGGCCCACTGGCCGGGGGTTTTGTTTTTTTCTTTTTCTTTTTCTTTTCTGTTTTGAGTTGAATTTAAATTCCAATTTGAATTTGAATTTCGGCACCACATGCAATACGTCCAAAATTTTTTAAATTCCCCTCTTAACATGTTTTGGGGTGTTACATTCCCTACCTTGCTGTAAGCTAAATGTCATACTTTTCCCGCACTTGCTGAGTACGACATGTACTCACCCTTACATTATCATACAAACATCAGCAACAGGAGAGGAGTACTTCGAAAATCATGTGGAATACTAGGCGTGCGAACTACCGCCAACTTACCTGTGGAGTTGAAGATGGAGCCGCTGCTGTTTAGTTTTGCTTCCGCTATCGTTTAGAGACTTCCGCTGCTAGAATAAGTTAGAGACTTCCGCTGTAAGAATAAGTTAGAGATTGATGTAATAAAGTACTTAAAGCTTATTATTTGTGGTTATATTCTGAATTTAGTTTGTGGATTACATGTGTATGTGTGATGAACATCCTAGCCGTTCCGTGTTTTACGGGACCAGGCGTCACAGTCATTATTAGATCTAGCCCTTCCACATCACTCTTACACAAGGTATTATTCGTGGATATTTTACCCGTTATCATGGTTAGGGAAAGGGAAAACTGACTAGCTAAAGCTGAGTTTTTATGTAGCAGAAAAGATTTATTTTCATCAGGCATATAAGTATATTTTTATATTAATTAGCTAAGGAATAAACAGCAGGTACATATGCTGATCGCAGCCGTAAGCCAGTAAATTAAAGAAACGGTGATGATTAAGCAGCAACGCAGTCGACAGCGTGTAGTGGAGACGCTATTACCCCAACCAGCGGCAAAAGCCGCAAACGGATGCCACTCTCAACCAGCCGCTTCGTCCTTTTCTTTCTTCTTCTACCTCCCCCTCTTCCTCCTCTCTTGAATCTCTCTCACTCACTCTCTCTGCCTAGCCTACACTAGCAAGCAGGAAGAAGACGACGGGAGAGCCGACCATGGAGCCTGGCGCCGATGCGCCAGGTGATGGATATTTGATCCATAAGAAATTAGGGTACTAATGGGCCTGTGACCTAAAAGCCCATTAGCGCGCCTATAAATATGAGGGGTAGGGTTACGGACAGAACTCTCCACCAGATAGCAGTCCCAGCCGCCGCCCCTCACAGGTCAGCCGCCGAAACCCCTGCCGCGCGCACGGTGCTAGCACACCGACGCACGGCGTTCCTCCCTGTACGTGTGGACTCCGTGGAGGCGCTGCTGTTACTGCTGCGCTGATCGGCTACGGCGCGCATCTACGATCCGCTGCGCTGCGCGTCTAGTGGTAACGATCCATGACCTTCTCACTCGCATGTTTCCTGGGTGATACGGTCGAATTGCTAGAGTAGTGCATCGCCTATTTCCCAACAGTGGTACCAGAGCCGACTTGCGTAGTTTTTGGTCTGGATCTTAGATGTGATCTACTGCAGACAAGTTCATATGATGAATTTTTATAGTTCGGCTTCTGGGGTTTGGAATTGGTTAGAGTAGATTGCCATCATATGACTAAAGGATTAGTTCGTGCTTCTTCTCTGCTGTGTGCGCAACCTGTCCCTACCGGCTGGAATCACCATCGGGACTAATAGTGTACATAGCTAGCAGATTGAGCCAACAGATCACGGTCATGTGTCGCGATCTTCTCGTGGATAACCAGTCACAATGAAAATTGAGGCATTCTGAATGGCTCAGATTCGGGACCGCCGTTGCTGTCTGCTATAGTGACATCATTAAGTTGTTTCGCGATAGACATCGTTCTACGCTTAACTTGTTTTTGCAGGGAATGATGTGAATGGTATGGCCTAAATATGATGTGATAATCTGTGTGTAAAATTCGTGCAGCCTGCGTGTTGCAAATTTAACACAACCGGGTTGAGGTTGTCACATATTTGTATAACGATCTACGTGTCGCCCTGTGATGCATGATCTCTCATGTAATTTATTTGATAGCTATTAGATGTATTAGCTTCTTTTATATTCATTGAGAAACCTCAAGCATGATGGCGATGGTGATCACCATAAGAAGGGAGACATGGCGGTATAGATCATGATGGAACCATGGTGATGGAGATCACTATGATCCTAAAGACCATACTATTCACATATATGATATGATCGTATGCCTGTGATGTTTTACTATTCTTTTCATGCTTTTCATATGGTGGATGTTTTGTCATGATAGAATAGCTTCCCTCGGAAAAGTTGAGTATTTGATGCCATTTACCTATAGCTGCACCTATGTTGTTTTGATCGTTGTATGGTAGGTTTGCCAAAGCAAAATACCGTCATCTATCATAATGAATAGGGTGAATGTTGGACATTCACATGCATAGTATTGGTTTACTCAACAAAGCTATCAAAACGGTTTTGGGCTTTATGGCATAGTGTTGGGAGCCGGGGCATTGGATGTCACCCAACAAACAAGAATCATATAGAGATATGATTAACAATGGTTGTTTACCTATGTTACTAATTTTCTAGCAGTGAAGCCAAAGCTCACTAGGAATTAGTGAATATGGATCTTGGACCACTATATGTCGTTAGAGGGAGGACGATGCTCATATAGTGGTGGTGTCTTTTATTAAACTGTTAATAAAAGATTGGTACATAACATAGTGCTAAAACCTTGCATATTTATTTTCTATTGTAGATCATGTCTGCTAGTAACAATTCCGGTTTCAATTTGCGATCTGTGCTTGAGAAAGAAAAGCTCAATGGAGCTAACTTTATTGATTGGTACCGCAACCTGAGAATTGTTCTCAGGCAAGAGAAAATTGAGTATGTTCTTGAGCAACCATACCCCAATGACCTCCTCGATGATGCAAATGCCGCAACTCGCAGGACTTATGAGAAGCACTGCGATGATGCGCTTAATGCAAGCTGCCTCATGCTTGCCACAATGTCCCCTGATCTACAGAAACAATATGAGCATGCAGATGCTTATTCTATGATTCAGGGACTACGTGGAATGTTTGAGAACCAAGCAAGGGCTGAGAGGTACAACATCTCAAAGTCCTTGTTCTCATGCAAGCTGGCAGAAGGTAGCCCGGTCAGTCCCCATGTAATCAAGATGATTGGTTACATTGAGACTTTGGACAAACTTGGTTCTGAACTCAAGGATGACCTGGCTATTAACGTTATTCTCCAGTCACTCCCACCGAGCTATGAGCCATTTATATTGAATTATCAAATGAATGGCATGGAGAAAACGTTGGCTGAATTGCATGGGATGCTTAAAACAGCCGAGGAAAGCATTAAGAAAAACACCACTCATGTGATGATGGTTCAAAAGGAGAATAAAAAGAGGAAGCGTGTGATGCATCCTAAAGGCAAGGGAAAGGTTCCCAATGAGTCTTCAAGCTCAAAGCCAAAGGGAAAATCAGGCCCTTCTCCTAATGATGAATGCTTCCACTGTCATGCTAAGGGGCATTGGTCTAGGAATTGCAAGAAGTACTTGGAGGATAAGAAGAAGAAAGGGAGTGAGACTTCCACTTCAGGTATAAATGTTATAGAAATCAATATTGCTACATCTTCTAGTGAATCATGGGTATTTGATACCGGATCAATGATTCACACTTGCAAATCGTTGCAGGGTCTAAGTAAGACTAGAAGATTTGCAAGAGGCGAGTTGGATGTTCGGGTCGGCAATGGAGCAAAGGTTGCTGTCATAGCTGTCGGAACTTATCACTTGTCATTACCCTCAGGATTAGTTTTGGAATTAAATAATTGTTATTGCATTCCTTCTTTGAGCAAGAACATTATATCTTCTTCATGTTTGGAAGAAGTTAATGGTTATGAGATTATAATAAAGAACAAATGTTGTTCTATTTATTATAATAATATTTTCTATGCTCAATGTCCATTAGTGAATGGATTATATGTTCTTGATCTTGAGGATAAAACAGTCTATAACATTAGTACAAAAAGGGCTCGACGAAATGATCTAAATCCCACTTTTATTTGGCATTGTCGCTTAGGTCATATAAATGAGAAACGCATTGAGAAACTTCATAAAGATGGTTTGTTAAGTTCATTTGATTTTGAATCACTTGACACATGCGAGTCTTGTTTGCTTGGGAAGATGACCAAAGCACCCTTCACTGGTCAAAGTGAGAGGGCAACTGACTTGTTGGGACTTATACATACTGATGTATGTGGACCAATGAGTTCGGTAGCTAGAGGTGGTTTTCAGTATTTCATTACTTTTACCGATGACTTTAGTAGATATGGATATGTCTATCTAATGAGGCACAAGTCTGAATCTTTTGAAAAGTTCAAAGAATTTCAGAATGAAGTACAAAATCAGTTGGGCAAGACAATTAAACTTCTACGATCTGATCGTGGGGGTGAATATTTGAGCCATGAATTTTATGATCATTTTAAACAATGTGGAATTGTTCCACAGTTGACTCCACCAGGAACGCCCCAATGGAATGGGGTGTCCGAGCGGAGGAACCGAACCTTGTTAGACATGGTTAGGTCGATGATGAGTCAGACTGATCTTCCACTATCCTTTTGGGGTTATGCTCTTGAAACTGCTGCGTTTACACTAAACAGAGTCCCAACTAAGTCTGTTGAGAAGACACCATATGAGATGTGGACCGGGAAACGTCCCGGATTGTCTTTCCTCAAAGTTTGGGGATGTGATGCTTATGTCAAACGTTTGACGTCAGACAAACTTACTCCCAAATCAGACAAATGCTTCTTTGTGGGATATCCTAGGGAAACCAAAGGATATTATTTTTATAATAAAACGGAGGGTAAAGTGTTTACTGCTCGCAATGGTGTCTTCTTGGAGAAAGAGTTTCTCTCAAAAGGAGTTAGTGGGAGCAAGGTGCATCTTGAAGAAATCCAAGAAATATCTGAAAATGTTTCGGCACCCTCTAATCCTATACAGGATGTACAAGATGTTGTACAACCACTTGATGAAACACCAGCTCCACGAAGGTCTACAAGAGTACGTCGTGCAACTGAAAAGTTGACACTCCTAACCACGGAACCACAGGACATGGTATTGTTGGACAATAATGAGCCTGTGACCTACACTGAAGCAACAATGGGACCCGACTCTGAGAAATGGCTTGGAGCCATGGAATCCGAAATAGAATCCATGCATGAGAATCAAGTTTGGAACTTGGTTGATCCAATCGACGGTGTGAGACCGATCGATTGCAAATGGATTTTCAAGAAAAAGACTGATATAGATGGAAAAGTTCACATCTATAAAGCACGATTGGTGGCGAAAGGTTTCAGACAAATTCAAGGTGTTGATTATGATGAAACATTTTCGCCCGTCGCTATGCTAAAGTCTGTTCGGATTCTCCTAGCAATTGCTGCATATTTTGATTATGAAATATGGCAGATGGATGTCAAAACAGCCTTTCTTAATGGGAGTCTGACTGAGGATGTGTACATGACACAACCTGAGAGTTTTGTCGATCCTAAAAATGCTAGAAAAATATGCAAACTTCAAAAGTCCATCTATGGATTGAAGCAAGCATCTCGGAGTTGGAATCTACGTTTTGATGAAGTGGTCAAAGGGTTTGGTTTCATCAAGAACGTAGAAGAACCTTGTATTTACAAGAAGGTTAGTGGGAGCGCACTTATATTTCTGGTCCTATATGTAGATGACATATTGTTGATCGGAAATGACATTCCAGTACTAGATGCTGTTAAATCCTCATTAAGGAAAAGTTTCTCAATGAAGGATTTAGGAGAGGCAGCATACATTTTGGGCATAAAGATCTATAGAGATAGATCTAAAAGGTTAATTGGATTAAGCCAAGACACATATATTGACAAGATATTGAATCGATTCAATATGCAAGATTCTAAGAAAGGTTTCTTGCCAATGTCACACATGTATGCCATGTTGTGTACACGCCGAGATGTATCCTATGCTCTAAGTGTTACGAGCAGGTATCAATCAGATTATGGTGAGGCTCATTGGACAGTTGTCAAAAACATTCTTAAGTACTTGAGAAGAACTAAGGATGTATTCCTAGTGTTTGGAGGTGAAGAAGAGCTCGTTGTAAGAGGTTACACCGATGCTAGCTTCCAAACAGACAAGGATGACTCTAGATCGCAATCCGGTTTAGTGTTCTGCCTCAATGGAGGGGCAGTGAGCTGGAAAAGTTCCAAGCAAGACACAGTAGCAGATTCAACGACGGAGGCGGAGTATATTGCAGCTTCTGAAGCTGCAAAGGAAGCTGTTTGGATCAGAAAATTTGTTTCTGAGTTGGGTGTTGTTCCTAGTGCGTCCGGACCTGTGGATCTCTATTGCGACAATAATGGAGCCATTGCACAGGCAAAGGAGCCTAGATCACACAAAAGATCCAAACATATACTACGACGCTATCATCTGATTCGAGAGATTATCGACCGAGGTGATGTGAATATATGCAAGGTGCATACGGATTTGAATATGGCAGATCCGTTGACAAAGCCTCTTCCACAATCAAAGCATGAGACGCACACGAGATCTATGGGTATTAGATACTTACATCAATGATCCTAGTGTGTAGTGGGAGACTTTTGTCATAGCTATGTTTATGTACTATTTGAGTAACTATTATTCACATTGATCATCAAGTATGTGACTTGTTCGTGAGACTCTTTGTTAATTATAATGTTACTCAAAATGATCCCTAGTCTACATCGTTATATGAGACAATGATAGTACGCAGACTAGCACATGTATTAATTGATGATCACGTTTCACGGATCATAGATATGGAGATATCAAATTAATAATGTGAACACATGTTAGTGAACATGGTGTTGGATAGACCCATTCCGAGACACTGTTGGGATTGTTATTTACATATGTGCCATCAGTTGGTCTTGAGTGATACACCTGCTAGATTCTTTGACCTGAGATCGCCATTGATTCTCACTATGTGTAGTTATGCACTTTGAAACTATCAAACGCCACTCCGTAACTGGCTGGTCATAAAAATAGTCTTCAGGTGCATGATGAAGCATGGAATGAGATGTGTGCGGATCAAGATGGGATTTGCCCCTCCTAAATAACAGGAGAGATATCTCTGGGCCCCTCGAGATAGTTGGATTGAAAGTGCATGGCCATGCCAAAATGATTAAAGAGTTAATCATTATGACTAAAAGGTAGTTATCGATTGAATCCACTATTTGATCGAGTGAATGGTCGAGCTATCACAAGGATGGCACGTATCTCGCCTTGAGCTTGACTGGTATCGTGTGGCAAAGGAATTAGCATGTGAATGTATCTAGGTTCAGCCGATATGATCTTTATGTACATTCGGGAGTCAGTATGTCCTGCTAGGTACCTCTACTGACTTGTGTTTGAAAACGGTTTTCATTCATAACCGACTGTACATGAACCTAACGGGTCACACACTTAAGGGGATGGAATATTGAAAAACTTGGCTATATGATTGTCTCTAGTGCAAGTGGGAGATAAGCAATTCGACCGTATCACCCAGGAAACATGCGAGTGAGAAGGTCATGGATCGTTACCACTAGACGCGCAGCGCAGCGGATCGTAGATGCGCGCCGTAGCCGATCAGCGCAGCTGTAACAGCAGCGCCTCCACGGAGTCCACACGTACAGGGAGGAACGCCGTGCGTCGGTGTGCTAGCACCGTGCGCGCGGCAGGGGTTTCGGCGGCTGACCTGTGAGGGGCGGCGGCTGGGACTGCTATCTGGTGGAGAGCTCTGTCCGTAACCCTACCCCTCATATTTATAGGCGCGCTAATGGGCTTTTAGGTCACAGGCCCATTAGTACCCTAATTTCTTATGGATCAAATATCCATCAGGCCTTTATCCGAATTGTTATGATTGCCTCTTGGGCATATCACCAACACCAGGTGGCGGCGGGGAACGAGCGCGCCAGCCGTGGCCGGGCCGTCGTCGTCATCGGCTGCCAGTGCGTCGTCGTCGAGCCGAGAGGTGGAGGAAGAAGCGCCGCGGCAAGAAGAATCAAAGAGGCACCGGCAACCGGCAGGAGCAGCAGCAGCAGCAGGAGGGTCTGACCGGGAGGAAGCGCCGGCTCATCAGCCGCAGCCGCTAGCGCGGCAGCCGCCGGCGGCGGGGCTGAGCCGGTACGAGTCGCAGAAGCGGCGCGACTGGAGCACGTTCCTTCAGTACCTGCGCAACCACAAGCCGTTGCTGACGCTGCAGCGGTGCAGCGGCGCACACGTCATCGAGTTTCTCCGATACCTCGACCAGTTCGGGAAGACCAAGGTGCACGCCGAGGGCTGCGCCTACTTCGGCCAGCCCAACCCGCCGGCTCCCTGTGCCTGCTCGCTCCGCCAGGCCTGGGGAAGCCTCGACGCGCTCATCGGCCGCCTCCGCGCCGCCTACGAGGAGTCCGGCGGCCGCCCGGAGTCCAACCCGTTCGCCGCCCGCGCAGTGCGCATCTACCTCCGCAAGTTGCGGGAGGCGCAGGCCAAGGCGCGCGGGAACCATACGAGAAGAAGAAGCGCAAGCGCGGCGGCGTCGCTGCTCCATCACCCGTAGCGCCGCCGCCTGTCGTCACCGCGGAGGCTGCAGGTACGTCAGGAGGTGGCGAGGAGGACAAACTGTGGCCATCCACTGGACCACAACAGGCCGCGCCGGCATCTTCAGCGACCAAGACAACAGAAGAGCCCGAAGGATCCGCGCCGAGTTCATGATAATTGTAGAGATCATCTATACATCTATCTACTCCTTTAATTCCATAATGTACCACCCCATTTTATTTTTTATTAGTTGCTTATTAATATTTTTGTTATTGCTTGTTAGTATAAGAGAGGTCTAAGGGCCTTGTAGGATTTCATATATATTAGGAGTACATAAGAAAGATGTCAATTAACTTCAATCAAGAAATTTAGTTTGCTGGGAATAAGAGAAACATTAGTTAAGTTTCTTTGCTCCTGATTATATAATTATTTTCGTTTGTATTCTGGACACATGCTCTAGCTAGCTTTCACTGTTTGCTGATTTGAGTTTCATAGGGTCAGATTCATATGAAATTATAGTTTTATGGATTCTTTCTTAACAATTAATCATGATTGTGGTTTAGTGCAGCCAGTAATTACTCTTATCAATTATTGGACTCCCTTAGTTTGCCTCCATTTTCTTGATCCCATTCATAACAAATATAGTCACATGTCAGTCTCAGGTGGCACTATCTTCGGAGGGGTAGGAAAAAAGGGTCCACAAACACATAATATTTGAACAGTGAGCTTTCAGTATTGTTGATTTTAAACAACATTGGTTGTGATGTCCTTGCAGAGGAGAAATTAAGAATTTTGGTTTTGACTTACGGACAAGAATGATCAGGACCCAAGCAAATATATATACTTTAATGATTTGATTTTAATAATTCCTGTTGTTGCCTGGTGTATATGTGAACAGAGAAAGATGTAATAAGGGTACACCAAAAGTTGCATCACACGTTGGTATCGATACCATATATCTGATCAATTAAATCTGCATAACATAAGCTTCTCAATTGCTTCGCTTGTCATCTGACTATTTTCCAAGTGCAATGCCGTCCCTCTCGTACTTCTAATTTTGTTCTCTAATGATCTCAGAGTCATCTTTTTTCGTTCTTGCTGCCAGTGTGATCTGATATGTCATGTTGTCTGGGTCATTTCCGAGTATCCATATCTTAAATCACTTTCGCGTGACACATTATTCATGCTGACATAGATAAAGTGGTTTTACTTGAAAATTAAGTACTAGATATATAGGCTTAATTATTTATTACTTTTTCCATGATTACAGAAAAGGAGTGGTTCGTGACACTTCTAGCTGCGCTATTTAGATAAGATGATATTTGGTGTACCTTAGAATACTCTCCTCGTGAAGAAAGTGTTTATATTCTTAACGGTATATATGTGCATGCAAACTGTATCTTCTAACTTTTCACTAAAAAATTATGGCCATAAATATTTTTGCAAAATCGTATGAGTAGGTTCTTGAAATCTATTTTCAAAGACCGTTGTAGCATTTATATTTCACAATTATTAATATATATATATATTTGAAACTTTGTACGAACACAAATATGATCCACACTACTTGACTTGGGATGTTTTTTTTAATTTTAGGAGTTATTAAGAAATTTTGATATGGTATCTCCAACCTGATGTCGTCTTGAAGTTCTAAAAAACCAGGCATGTTCCTTTTTAACTAGTATGGTATAGGGATCATATCAATTCACAAAAGTAACTTCAAAATGCCCCGTTTAAAATGAAAAGTAGCTTCAAATTAAAAAGGTATTTGGTCTTTGTAACTCGTATTATATAATAGCGTGTATTTGCTCTTATAATTAGTTTACTACACTAGTACTGTATTTTCCTGAGGATTAGTTTTATATTATGCATGTATGTGATGTTTCTAACAGTTGAAACATCCATCTTGAGACGTACACATCGAATGCGGAAGGCTCGCTGTTGAAGGGAGCCGCTTGTTACTGTACCTATTACTATGCTTCATGCATGGACTCACACGTGGTTGTTTCCCCCCTTGTTCATCCTCTTGATGTATGAAAATTCACTGATATACATGCATGTATACGGTACTCAGTCGGTGCAGTGGTGTTTATAAGCACCCCGGTGTCTGGATATGTACATCTATCCCCTGGAGCTACTGAAATAACCAATAAAATTGACCAATAATGCTTGGATAGGAAAACAGATGGAGAGAACAATAGACCGTGGGCGAAGAAAATCACATACGTAATCCTAAAATGGGGTCGATGATTGGATGTACTCCTATCAATTCAGATGGGGCGGGCAGAGAGGGTACATCAAATTATTACGACTAATATAATTCGAGCTCTTGTGTTTATATTAGCCAGAGAGAGAGAGGGAGAGAGAGGGAGAAAGAGATGCACAGATTTCTGCGGACAGTCAGTCAGACCGATATCTAGTACCGTACGAACCCGGTCCTCGTGTAACGAGCGGTTTGAAAGAATTCTCCATGTGGCTTTCGAAAAAAAAAAGAATTCTCCATGTACTAGCAGCGGAGCCAGATGATGAAGAGTTCGGTCTCCCCCTCTCTCAAAAGACGCCCAGAGAATCACGGCGGGTTGCTGGATCTCGTATAGACAGTACTCCATCTCTTTCGAGGAAATAGTAGTTTAGTAGTCCGTACATGTGCTGATTCATTGTGTCTGATATATAATCTAGAGAGAGAGAGAAAGAAAGAAATTGTACTTGTACAGCTGAAAACCCTGTTGTCTCTCTCACCTTCCAGTACTGTGGTACGTCCAGGTTTGTTTGTGCTTTGTCGGTTGGCCCCGCTCCTCGGTTTATTCCGCTACCCACCTCAACCTCGGGCCCTCGGCTCCTCCCTGCTATTTAACTGACGTAATAATTTTATTTCAATTTAAAATTAGTTTTTTCTTTCGAATAACATCAAAAATGAAGAAAATATATCTAATTTATGTTTTTGATGTTCAGGGGCCTTTAGAATAAGTCGCCTAGGCAAGCAGGAATAAATCAACGGCTCATCCACCCCTCACGGCTTGGGCCTCCTTTTCCCTCCATCGCTACCGTCGTCGCGTCTTCCATTGCCTTTTCCTACTCGCCGTCTTAGCGTGCTCGTCCCTACACCTCCTCCATTTTCGTTTCCGGTGGCTGGCCTCTGGATCTTACTCCCTTGTTACTAAACACCCCCTCCATTTTCGTTTCCGGTGGCTGGCCTCTGGATCTTACTCCCTTTTTACTAAATCCTCTACATAAAAGCTCCATCGCTAACTACAGCACCACACCGCGCTCTAAGTCATGTGGGAGACATGATATTTTCGTTGACGTTTCTGTCAAAATACTTTGTACCATCTAAAAGCCTGTTTTGGTATTTCTTTGGTGCCTATACGTGTACAATTGAGCCCCTTTCTCAGTCCCTGCGTAGCACCCACAGAACCATATACCGACTTTTCTTGTATAGAGTAGCTAGTCGGTAGTAGTAGACAATGGTTGTTGAAATTTGACCTATAAAGTCATAGGACTAAATAAAATTTCTAATAAATCTCAAAGGCTCATCCATGACAATAGTGGGTGCTAAATTTTAGTACCACATGAAGAAGGAAAATAGATCAATCGAGATTCACTTATAAGTTAAGATGTTCTATCACTCCCTAAGTAAGTAAGAAAATGAGTGATACATGCGCTCCTCCTCGCACACTACATTTTGCACGTGCGTGTTTCATGAATTCGAGCCGAGTCAACTTTTATTTGTGCTAGTAAGGAAAATAGAGTCACGGACGGACACAACAAACAAACAACCGAGTCATTTTGGATTGTAACCGAATCGTATGATGTTCTAACAGACTCGGAGTCTTGGCTGCTATAAACAAGGGGCATGCTAGGTGGTATACCTCAGACAATAAAACCATTACATTTTCCCTATCTCACTACTAACACCGTCATTGTAGTGTACTCCATTCAAAACGGTGTAAGGATCGAAACGCCCAAGAGGGGGGGGGTGAATTGGGCTTTTTCAAATTTTAGAGCAATTTAAAACTTAATGGTTGAAGCCCAATTCCCTATGCGAACTAACTACGCAAGCAAGAGTATTAAGTGCGGAATAGTAAATGCGTAATAGTAAGAGGGTGAGAAGAGAGATGCAAACTCCCGCGGAGACTCGGAGACACGGCGATTTTTCCCGTGGTTCGGTAAGATCACAAAGATCTACCTACGTCCACGTTGTGGCACCCACCAAAGGGTATAGCCACTCCCAAGTCACCAAGACAAGGGAATCCACTATCTTTCTCCGTTCTCCATCTCCGGCAAGGTGGAGCTCAAGCCTTGTACAATGGTGATCCTCCGGGCTTCCACAAATGCCTTGGTAAGCTCCGGAGCGATCTCTTCTTCCTCCAACTTTTACAAGGTGAGAGAAGTCACCAAGACACTCTCTCTCACTAGCCTAGAGATTCCAATCACCAAGAATGGACGCACACAAGCTTCTCTCTAGCTAGATCTAGCCTATAGTTGGAGTACAAGAGGTTTTGAGGTGTGGAAGTGGTAGCTCTTGGTCTTGAATGCTTGAGGATGTGTAGTGAGGCTCTGGTGATCAAGACTTGACGAAATGGCCGGTTGGAGGGGTATTTATAGCCAGCCCACACGAGATAGCCGTTGGAAAAGTAGGCAGACTTTTTCTGTGAACATCGGATCATCCGATGCACCCCTTTATTTGAGCATCGGTCGAATTCCAAATTAGCTGATGTCATGTGTCAGATGTGACCGTTGGATATAACCGTTGGATCTGACTGTTTAATCGACAGATGTTACTTCAACTTCATCATCGGATGATCCGGTGAGTTGATCTTCAGAATTGGTTCAGAAATAATGTCTCTGTTGAAATTGACCGATGTACACTTACTTCATCATCGGATGATCCGGTGTGTACTTCTTCAGAATAACTCAGAAATCATCCTTCTGTTGAAATCAACCGATGTGCCACTTCCTTCACATCGGATGATCCGGTGTGTACTGGGCTCTGAGGTCTTCTTCTTCTGCCAACTCAAACTTGACCGATGTAGTCATTTTGCAAGACATCGGATGATCCGGTGAGTGCAACTTGTTTGCTTCGAGTTGTTTTGAGTTGATCTTTTGGAATCTTCTTGAGTGACCTCTTTGACACTTGTTTGAAATGATATTTTGATGAAGTGTAAGCTTCTTGTGTTGCCAATTTTGATAGAATAGAGTCGTTGTATGAGTTCTTCATTTAGTCTTCATGAGTATCCAATAACCCCTTAGAATAGATCGTTGAGGGGTCTCCATTTGTATCCAATAAGCAGTAGATGGTTTGAATAGATAGTTCATTAATGTTTGATGTGATATACGTGAAACCTCGCATCCACAAACTCATTAGTAATAACGAACGGTTGTCATTAATCACCGAAACCATACCTCACGGGGGCCTAGATGCTTTCAATCTCCCCCTTTTTGGTGATTGATGACAACACAACGGGTAGAGCATAGAATTAATGGAATTAAAACGCAATGCTCAAAAAAGAAATATAACAAGTACAAATTGCAACACAAGTGGCTCGAAGGCTCAAATAATAAACAATAAAGCGCAAGAGCACAAAGTAGCACCCGGAGTACAATAATAGCAAATAATAATAACAGGCAATCTCAAATAGATAACAATAAGTAGCAAAAGGATAGACACTCCCCCTAAAACCAAGAACTCCCCCTAGAACTGAGCTAACCCTCCCCCTGACTCTAACTCTTCTCCCCCTTTGGCATCAAGACACCAAAAAGGGAAGTCGAGTGCCTACGACTCAGGCGCGCTCCTGGCGATGGTGAAGCGGTCGGCGTCGACGGTGCTGTCGCCGGAGCTGCTGGAGGTGGAGGTCGCTGGCGCTGGAGTTGGAGCGGGGGGAGCTGGAGCTGGAGCTGCTGGGGGATCCGCTGAGACTGCTGGCGCCGGTGGAGAAGGTACTGCCGGAAGAGGTGAGGACTGGAACGACGTCGGCGGCAGTATTATCGAGTGAATGGGCGCTGTCGAGGTGAGCAGAGGTGGTATACTGAAGCTGGGGATCGACGAGGACGGTGCTGGAGCTGGTGCCAGTGGGGGTGCACCTGGAGCCTGACTGAGTCCCGAGTGCTGAGGTGGAAGGGCGACTCCCGTCTGCTGGTAGAGGCTGGTGACCAACCCCAGGAGGCCCAACAACATCTGCTGAGTCTGCTGCTGCTGGTCCAGAGTGCGTCTCGTCATCTGGTCGACAAGGTTGGTGTACCTGTCGATGTCCTCTCGCCTCTGACGGGCGATCTCCAGCTGCATCTCCTGCTGCTGCCTCTGAAGCTGCTCCTGTCGAGCTGCCTGCTGCTCCTGCTGCTGAGCCATCCGCTGAAGTAAAGCAGTGAGCTCTGACGGCTGAGTCACCTGAGCCTCTGACACTGGAGGAGGTGTAGGTGGTGGAGCTGCTGAGCCTCCTGCCTCTGCGTCGTGCTGCCTCGGTGAAGGAGGAGCAGGAGGGAAGTACTCCTCGACACTGTCGCTGGTGTCGCTGTCCGACCATATATGCTGTAGGTCTCCTCCCTGAGCCTCTACCTGTGCCAGCTCTACGTCCTCCTGAGTCAGCTCTGCCCAGTCCTCCTCTGACAGTCTGGCTCGAACCTCACGCTCGACAGGACGGCCAAGGCGGCGGTCTCCCGGAGTGGGGACTCGGTAGTGGCTGAACCGGGTCACGTGCATCTCCGTCAGCTGAGAAACTCCTGGAGTGTCCTCTGGATCCAACTGGTGGAGAAGGTGACAGATCCAGTGACCGAAGACCAACTGTCGAAGCATCCCAACTCCGTCGGTGATCACGTCCTCCATCTCGCAGATCAGAATATCCACGATGTCGAACTCCATCCCGTTCATCACATAGAACAGGATGGTCTGCTGAAGGCTCGTGAAGCCCTCCAAGTAGCCAGACCTCGGTAGTAGGGTACGCCTGAGGACGTGGTGAACTGTCCGAGCTGCTGGGGTGAGAAGCGCTGGCACCCTCGGCTGGTCAGGAGTGAACGGCTGAGTGAACAGACCTCTGATCTCCTCGAAAGGCGGTGCCACTCCTCGAGTCAGTGGCCTCCTTGGCGGGTCTGCGTCTCCGTAGACTATCTGGTGCAGGCACGTAGTAGAGAGCTCCACACCAAGCAGTCTGCCCAACAAGCCTCGAGACACGTCGTGGATCTGCCCCATGAACATGAAGTGAATCGAGCGACGGCCCTCAGAGACGTAGAGTGTCGCGTAGAACACCCTGACCCACTCCTCGATGTAGGCACTCCTCTGGTGCGAGAGCAGGTCCACAAGTCCTCTGTATCTCTCAAAGAGTGGCCTGATCCCGTGTCCTGCTGCCACTGCAAGCTGATCCCAGTCGATGCTGTTATGCTGGAAGAGCTTGTGGCCCCGACGCCTGTAAGTCTCGTACAGGGACGCCTGTGTTAGGGTCCAGAAGCGGGAGTCAACTCGAGCGTCCCTAGGCCGCGGGAACCACTCCTCAGGCATCGCTGACCATCTGAGCTTCTTCAGTTGCCTTGCCTTCATCTTCATGTAGTCGGTGAGTCTGACATTCTCGGCAACACGGACTGCTGTGTCCATCAGGTGGATGGCCCTTTGGGCCTCTCTGTCCTCGGCGCGGTCAGCCGCAGAGGGGCGCCGACTCGCCGTAGGAGTCTGTCCACCCCCACGAGTCCTCGGGGTGCGCCGGCGGATGAGAGGCGGCACCTCGGTCTCCTCCTCGTCGGAGCCCTCGGGAGGCACCGGCTGGACCGGAGGCTGCTCCTGCCTCTGCCGGGACTCGCGGATCCGTAAGGAACCGTGATGGCCGCGCTCACGCTCCTCAGCGGCGCGAGCGGCCAACTCCGCACGACGAGCGTCCTTGGACATCTTGCGCTTCTTCGCGGCGGGCTCCTCAATAGCCTTGCCCTTTCCTTTGCGATCGCGACCCATCTTAGCGATGAACGGCGAAGCACGGCGAAACCCTAGCGGAGAGGGTGATGCGCGGTGGTGGAAGCCGGCGGCGAGTGGTGGTGCGGCTGGTGGTGGAGGGGAGACGGCGAGGGAGGCGCGGCGGAGGAGGGAGCTGCGGCGGCGCGGTGGAACGGCGGCGACGCGCGCGGGAGAGGCGGCGGCGCGGGCACGGGCGGCTCCTAGGCGGCGGCGGCCGAAGGGCGGCGGCGGCGGCGCCTGGGAGGCGGCGGCGGCGACCGGAGGTGGTCGGAGGGCGCGAGGACGGCGGCGAGGGCGACGGGCGGCGAGAGAAGCGGGCGGCGGCGGAGGTCGGGGAAGAGGCCGAACCGCTATTTAAACCGTACGGGCAAACCCTAGCCGCGCACAAAACACCGGATGGACCGATGATCATCGGAGGATGCATCGGTCGAGTTCAACAGAGAGTTGTTCCAAAAACTCTCTTTGAACACCGGATGAGCCGACGTTGAGGTGTCGATCATCGGTCGATTTCTGCAGGGCACTAGAAAACTGAACACCGGATGCTCCGATGTCTTCTGAAATGAACTCATCGGTTGATTTGTGACATCTGACTTGATCTGAGCACTGAACTGAAGCACCAATTGATCCGATGATCTGCTGGCCCTAGCATCGGATAATCCGATGACTACAGAAAACCTAAGACTGCCCATATGTGTCCTTGGACTTAAACACACAAAGATAAGGATGGGTCCTAGGACTTTTTGGGCAACTCCTAACCTCTAATAGAAGGCTTCAAATATAGTGCCACATATTGGCTAAGCCCTTAAGCAAAGAGAACACACAAGGTTAGGAGGGAAACCACGAAAATGTAAGGCCCATGCTTTGTGAGCTAGAGTATGGAAAACTTCTATCTCTTTAAAGCATGTACCTTTAGAATTTTGCTCTATCCACATCATATGAGTTGAGATATTTCATTTTGAACAAGTCTCCTTCTCATGATGTGGGTTTCCTTTTGTGACAATCTACCGTATGCAATGCCAAACAAAATAATGCAAGATATTAAATGAGTGCAAGTCTATATGGCAGGAATCATGCAAAGCATAATGTAAATCTATCTTGCCAAGTTTAAACCTTCCAAAGGCTTCCTCAGGGAAAACTATTTCTAGCTCGCCTCTATCCTTTGGGAGTTAGACAAGACCTATTTGATATGCAACCTTACATGAACATGGCAACTTACATGACGTTAGATGCATCTAGCACATTTAATTCACTTCTAAGTCTAAAAAAAGTTTTCTCATCAAGTGGTTTAGTGAAGATATCCGCCAATTGTTCTTTGGACCTAACACCTTGCAAAGAGATGTCTCCTTTAGCCTCATGGTCCCGCAAGAAGTGATGGCGAGTATCAATGTGCTTAGTGCGGGAGTGTTGAACGGGGTTTCTAGCTATCTTAACCGTACTTTCATTGTCACAAAGGAGAGGCACACAATCAAATTTAATTCCAAAGTCCAAAAGGGTTTGCTTCATATATAGAATTTGGGCACAACATGCACCGGCCGCTATATACTCTGCCTCCGCGGTGGACAAAGCCACGGAGTTTTGCTTTTTGCTCGACCAAGATACTAGGGAACGCCCAAGTAAGTGGCACCCACCGGAGGTACTCTTGCGATCCACACGGCATCCGGCAAAGTCCGAATCCGAGTAACCCAAGAGATGGAAACTAGCGTTCTTGGGGTACCACAAACCTACACTTGGGGTATGCTTGAGATACCTAAGTATCCTAAAGACCGCCTTACGATGCGATTCTTTAGGTGCCGCTTGAAAGCGAGCACACAAGCACACACTAAACATGATATCGGGCCTAGATGCGGTAAGATATAACAATGAACCAATCATGGAACGGTAATGAGATTGATCAATAGGTTTACCGTCCATGTCCGCGTCGAGATGACAATTTGTCGCCATTTGAGTACTTCTTGAGCTACAATCTTCCATTTCAAACTTCTTCAAGAGGTCCTTGGTGTACTTCTCTTGGTAGATGAAAGTCCCCTCTTGAAGTTGCTTGATTTGAAATCCTAGGAAGAAATTGAGTTCTCCAATCATTGACATCTCGAACTCCCTAGACATCATGGTGCCAAACTCAAGGCTAAGAGATTTGTTAGTTGAGCCAAAAATAATGTCATCAACGTAAATTTGACAAAGAAATAAATCCCCGTTGATGTCCTTGGTGAAAAGTGTGGTATCCACCCTCCCGATCTTGAATCCTTGCATGACTAGGAAATCCCTTAGACGTTCATACCATGCCCTAGGTGCTTGCTTGAGCCCGTAGAGCGCCTTGTGTAACCTATACACATGGTTAGGATTCCTCGGATCTTCAAACACGGGAGGTTGCTCAACGAAAACAAGTTCGTTAATATAACCATTGAGGAAGGCACTTTTAACATCCATTTGATAAAGCATAATATTGTGATGCGAAGCAAAAGCAAGGAGTATGCGAATAGCTTCTAACCGTGCGACCGGGGCGAATGTCTCTCCAAAATCTAGTCCTTCAACTTGTGAAAAACCCTTGGCCACAAGCCTTTCCTTGTTGCGGACCACCACGCCATTCTCCTCTTGCTTGTTGCGGTACACCCACTTCGTTCCGATGACGTTCTTGTCCTTAGGTCGCTCCTCCAATACCCAAACTTCATTGCGGGTGAAGTTGTTGAGTTCTTCTTGCATAGCCATCACCCAATTGGGATCTTGGAGTGTTTCCTCAATATTTGTGGGTTCTACACACGAAACAAAAGAGTAGTGCTCACAAAATGAAGCAACATGGCGAGAACGAGTACTTACTCCCCTTGACGGACTTCCGATGATTTGATCCATCGGATGTGCCTTGGAGATGCGCCCATGCCTCATAAGAGGTTGTGAGGCACTTGGCGGTGGTGAGGCATCTCGCTCGTCTTGTGGTTGGACTTGACCTTGGACTTCTTCTTCTTCTTGGTGTTGTGTGGCATGTGAATCTTGCATTGGCAATGGATCATCTTTCTCTTCTTCTTCATCAATTTGAGGCGCCATGGAGGTGTTGATGTTGGAACTTGAGGCTCCCCCTTGATCATGGCTCTCCTCAACTTCGGGCTTGATGTCTCCTATGGTCATGTTCTTCATAGCTTCTCGTAGAGGCTCATCATCTATATCATCATGACCAAAACTCTCCTCTTGGGAGCCATTAGTCTCATCAAACTCAACATCACAACTTTCTTCAACTAACCCGGAGGTTTGGTTGAATACTCGATATGCTTTTGAGTTTGACGCATAACCAAGAAAGATACCAACATCACACCTTCTTTCAAACTTACCGAGCCTTTTCTTGCGGTAGATGTAGCACTTGCACCCGAAGACTCGGAAGTAGGAGATGTTGGGCTTTCTCCCAATGAGGAGCTCATATGGGGTCTTCTGAAGTAGTCGATGAAGATAGACCCTATTTGCGGCATGGCATGCCGTGTTGATTGCTTCGGCCCAAAACTTCTCTGACGTGCCATAGTCATCAAGCATTGCTCTTGCAAGGGTGATGAGAGTCTTGTTCTTCCTTTCAACGACACCATTTTGTCGAGGGGTGTATGTGGCCGAAAACTCATGCCTCACGCCTTCACGATCACACCACTCCCCAATGTTGTAGTTCTTGAACTCGGTGCCGTTGTCACTCCGGACCTTGATGATGGGAAGTTGAAATTCCCTTTGAGCTCGTTTAGCGAAGGTCTTGAAGATTTCCGGAGTTTTACCCTTGTCACCTAGAAACAATGTCCAAGCATAGCGAGAGTAGTCATCAACAATAACAAGACAATAGAGGTTACCGCCAAGGCTTTGGTATGTGGACGGTCCGAAGAGGTCCATGTGAAGTAGTTCAAGTGGCTTGGAGGTTGACACCATTGTCTTCATCGGATGGTGTGAGGCAACTTGCTTCCCGGCTTGACACGCGCTACAAAGCTTGTTCTTCTCAAATGTGACATCCTTCACGCCGGTCACCATCCCAAGCTTGAATGACTTCTTGAGCTTGCTCATCCCAATGTGAGCAATGCGCCGATGCCATAGCCATCCCAAACTTGTCTTGGTGAAAAGACAAGTGGTCAAGCTAGCATCCTTGTTGGAGAAGTCCACCAAGTAAAGATGTCCATGCCGAAAACCTTTGAATATTAGTTCTTTGCTTGATTCACTAGTCACCACAACACCATTCTTGTCAAATGTGCACGTTAGTCCAAGATCACATAATTGTGCAATAGAAAGTAAATTGAAACTAAGAGACTTAACGTAAAGCACATTAGAGATAGACAAATCATGAGAAATAGCAATTTTACCCAAACCAATTACCTTCCCCTTTGAGTTATCACCAAAGGTGACTTGTTCATGATTGCCGGGGTTCTCTATGGAGGTGAACATACCATCATTGCCGGTCATATGTTGAGTGCACCCACTATCGAGTACCCAATGCTTTCCTCCGGCTTTGTAGTTCACCTACACACATGAAGTTAGTTTTTGAGTTTAGGAACCCAAGCCAACTTAGGTCCTTTTATGTGTGATACAAGTGATTTTGGGACCCAAAGTTGCTTGGGGAGCTTCCCCTTCATGCCCTTGATGTCTTTGCCGATGAACCTTGCCTTCACCTTTCCACCTACTTTGCTCAATAGATAGTAATAATCATTGAAAGTAGATTTGTAGTTAGGAGGCAATTTGGGAGAAGGACGGTTGGGAAGAGGACACTCCCTCGTGTGATGTCCGGTGACCTCACAATGTTGGCAATAGGAACCAACTTCCTTGATGAAGCTTGTCCTAAGCTCCGGTGAGGGCACCTTTCCTTTGTTGGGCACCGGGAAGGATCCAAGTCCCCTCTTGTTGAAGCCTTTAGCTTGTTGGTAGAGGATTTCCTTGTGCTTGTCCTCCCCCTTAGAGAGTCTTGCCACACTAGTGCGAAGACTTTCAATTTCGTCCATTAGCTCCTTCTCCCTAGGGCTTGCTTTCAAAGGCAAAGACTTATCCAAAATATTAGTGGCATGTGAATTAGATGATATTTTGCCATCAAGGGTTTCTTTCTTTGTGTTTTTCAATTTAAGTTCAATCGCTTCATAAGCAAGGTTAAGCACTTCATGTTCTTGAACCAACTCATTGTGCTTTGCCAAGAGTGCTAAGTTAGCTAAGTCAAGCTCATGATACTCAAGCTTTATTTGAGCATTCTCCTCCTCGATTTGCTTGACATTTGATTTGAGCGTGTCATGCTCTTTAAGTATGGTTACATACTTGTCATGCAAATTGAGGTTAGCACTTTCAAGCTTAGCACGAGCTAGCTCAAGAGCCTTAACCTTAGCCTTTTCCCTTTTTATAATGGCATGATATTCATTAATCATAGATGCTAATTCATCGGGTGAAAGCTCATCATCATTATCGCTAGAATCTTCACATACCTTTGAGTTACCTTTCGCCATTAGGCACATAGGAGGTGGACGAAGAGGTGAGTCATCCTTGTTGACGATGGCGAGGCCCGCCAAGTTTTCTTCATCTTCACTATCTTCGTCGCTTGACTCTTCATCCGTGATCCACTCATTGGCTTCACACATGAAGACCTTTTGAGGCCCTCTTCTCTTCTTTGGAAAGAGCTTGGTTTTCTTGCCTTTGTCAAATTTATTCTTTCCAAAAGAGCGCTTGGGCTTGACCTCCTCTTCATCATCACTTTCTTCTAGCTTGTGATGCTTGCCATTGTCCTTCCTTTTGTCCGGTCTTGGACAATCATATGATATGTGGCCTAGATCACCACAATTGTAGCACGTCTTGTTTTCATCTTTTCTTGGCAAGAAGGCTTTCTTCTTGGGATCATAAGAGTATCCCTTCTTTGCAATCTTGGAGTTGAGGCGTGAGAATTTCCTCATCATCAAAGCAAGCTCATCATCATCATCTTCGCTTGTTTCTTGCTCTTCTTCACTTGAGCTTGGCTCAACCACTTTCTTCTTATTGGGAGTTGTCTTCTTGGTTGAAGCCTTGAGAGCAATGGTTTTTGATGATGACTCCTCCATCATTCCAAGTACGCTCATCTCATGAGCATGGATTTCTCCAATGAGCTCCGAAACTTGAATGTTGTCTAGTGACTCTTTTTGGAGCATTGAATTGATAATGTTGTACTTGGGCTTGGGTAGAAGCATGAGGATCTTGCGATTGATAAGTCCCTTGCCAAGAGAAGCAATGTCAAGTGCGTTAATTTCCTCAATGAGCACATTTAAACGAGAAAACATTTGGTTAACATTCTCATGAGGAAACATCTTAAATTCATCATATTTTGATTTAAGCATGTGATATTTGAGTTCTTTAACTCGAGATAAGCCCTCATGTATTTCAATTAGACATGCCCAAATTTCACATGCTTTTTCCTTACTAGCAATCCTAGCAAAGACATCTTGACTAATGCATTCATATATGGCATTTCTAGCCTTAGCATCCCATTTTAATTGGTCACCAACATAGTCAAGATTTCCAAACCCCGCATGGGTCGCTTCCCACACTTCGGGAGCAATTGCCTCAAGGTAAGCGCGCATGCGTGCTTTCCAATAAGCAAAATTCTTGCCCTCGAAGGTAGGAACCGAACCCCCATTCTTGGCCATTTTCGCTCTCTAGCGGTGAAGCTAGAATGATCCAATGAGCAACCTTGCTCTGATACCAATTGTAAGGATCGAAACGCCCAAGAGGGGGGGGGGTGAATTGGGCTTTTTCAAATTTTAGAGCAATTTAAAACTTAATGGTTGAAGCCCAATTCCCTATGCGAACTAACTACGCAAGCAAGAGTATTAAGTGCAGAATAGTAAATGCGTAATAGTAAGAGGGTGAGGAGAGAGATGCAAACTCCCGCGGAGACTCGGAGACACGGCGATTTTTCCCGTGGTTCGGTAAGATCACAAAGATCTACCTACGTCCACGTTGTGGCACCCACCAAAGGGTATAGCCACTCCCAAGTCACCAAGACAAGGGAATCCACTATCTTTCTCCGTTCCCCATCTCCGACAAGGTGGAGCTCAAGCCTTGTACAATGGTGATCCTCCGGGCTTCCACAAACGCCTTGGTAAGCTCCGGAGCGATCTCTTCTTCCTCCAACTTTTACAAGGTGAGAGAAGTCACCAAGACACTCTCTCTCACTAGCCTAGAGATTCCAATCACCAAGAATGGACGCACACAAGCTTCTCTCTAGCTAGATCTAGCCTATAGTTGGAGTACAAGAGGTTTTGAGGTGTGGAAGTGGTAGCTCTTGGTCTTGAATGCTTGAGGATGTGTAGTGAGGCTCTGGTGATCAAGACTTGACGAAATGGCCGGTTGGAGGGGTATTTATAGCCAGCCCACACGAGATAGCCGTTGGAAAAGTAGGCAGACTTTTTCTGTGAACATCGGATCATCCGATGCACCCCTTTATTTGAGCATCGGTCGAATTCCAAATTAGCTGATGTCATGTGTCAGATGTGACCGTTGGATATAACCGTTGGATCTGACTGTTTAATCGACCGATGTTACTTCAACTTCATCATCGGATGATCCGGTGAGTTGATCTTCAGAATTGGTTCAGAAATAATGTCTCTGTTGAAATTGACCGATGTACACTTACTTCATCATCGGATGATCCGGTGTGTACTTCTTCAGAATAACTCAGAAATCATCCTTCTGTTGAAATCAACCGATGTGCCACTTCCTTCACATCGGATGATCCGGTGTGTACTGGGCTCTGAGGTCTTCTTCTTCTGCCAACTCAAACTTGACCGATGTAGTCATTTTGCAAGACATCGGATGATCCGGTGAGTGCAACTTGTTTGCTTCGAGTTGTTTTGAGTTGATCTTTTGGAATCTTCTTGAGTGACCTCTTTGACACTTGTTTGAAATGATATTTTGATGAAGTGTAAGCTTCTTGTGTTACCAATTTTGATAGAATAGAGTCGTTGTATGAGTTCTTCATTTAGTCTTCATGAGTATCGAATAACCCCTTAGAATAGATCGTTGAGGGGTCTCCATTTGTATCCAATGAGCAGTAGATGGTGTGAATAGATAGTTCATTAACGTTTGATGTGATATACGTGAAACCTCGCATCCACAAACTCATTAGTAATAACGAACGGTTGTCATTAATCACCGAAACCATACCTCACGGGGCCTAGATGCTTTCAAACGGCGACATTGCATCAACGATCAGGAGAGCAGGTCTTTAGAACCACTCACCTTTACGATACTACACATGCATGGAGAGGAAGAATAAGGACTTTGGAAAGCGCTACGCGCGACTACTTGCATTCTTCAACACGGCTCATCTACCATTAAAGTTGGGTGGTGCTTCTTACTGCAGTCTGCACCGTCGCTTGATTTGACGAGTCTTCATCAACACTATCGCTCTTCAACAACCACTTAATTTCAGATTTTAGTTGCTTTAGTGAGGTTACAAGTTTCAATGCACGGGTTGCTAAGCAAAACCTTGTTCTAATGCCACGCTATGAGGAAACGTCCAAATTGAATCCATATTAAAGGCATTAGATCATTGTCCATCAATGGCACACGAGTTACAAATGCAACCAATATAAAATCCAACTCTAGTAGTTCCCCGATTTGCTCTTAATCATTCAAGGATCACAGCTGTCGACGTTCGGATATTTGACTAGTAATCGATTGTACCGCGTGTTCTACCTCGAGGTGGCCTAGATAAGAACACAAAGGATTTATCCTGGTTCGGGCAAGGTGCTTTACGTCCAGCTGGGGTGTTTCGCTTGTTCTTACTCAAGAATGGGGGTTGTTCTCAAAAGTGCAAGAGCCTGCCTCCTTCGGGTTAGCAAGTCCTCTATCTATACTTCCCCCTCTCTCTCTCATCTCCCTCTATACTGTAGAGAGGAGATGAGTCGTGGGTATAGGATGTCTTGTCCTGTCGTATGCCAGGCAGGGCACTTGATGGCTTCGCCGTATCCGCTGTCTGCAACCGCATCAGCTCCTGTCTTGTCGTCGGGTCAGGCCTAACTAGAGCGCAAGCGCACTCTATGCATTACTTCGCTCGAGTTCTGTCGGAGGTGATGGTCATTGAATGTCGTAGCCTAGGACGACACTCGAGTGCCTTTCCACTTGGCCTGGCGCCGCCCGCTCCGCATTGAAGGCCACCTACCTCTCGCCTTCCTGAGGTCGGGCTTGGGTTTACCCCTCGAGGCATTTCCTTCGCCAGCGCCCTGAGGGCTTATCTTGCATCTCGTCCAGAGGTCAGCCCCGGGCTCCTTGCCCCGCCTCCTCCGGAGCTCGTGCTCGGACCTACTCCGTCATCCTTTGTAGAATATCTTCTCTCTTCTTCCCTGAGCTCCGAGGTCCGGAACCCTATTAGTATCCCCCGAGCCTCTGATCGATCTTGCCGATCGGTCAGGTGATAAGCACCAGTCGGCTCCGCTCCGGCACAACTAAAAACAAGGAAAAAGGTCATTAGTACATGGCTTATTTAAGGAGCCGTGATTACTGGACCTCCAGCGGCCGGTCACGACACTTGGTCATCCCCGCTGGGGCCCTACGGCGAGCCCCCGGATTCCTCTTTTGAGGATCGGGGTTGTCGTTTATGGTGAGTTCGTCTCACCCCTCATCCGTGAGTCGTTTGTGACTCGGAGGGGTCCGATCGTTCAGGGGCTTTCCTCGATGGTCGAGCCCCCAATCCCAATGAGCTGCCTAACGCGTGAAGTCGATTGAAACCCATTCGCCCTGTTTTCTTTGGACGGTCTGAACCATCGACCCTGCTTCACGCCGAGGGGCTTTATGGTCGAGGCTTGGTGCCCTCGTTACATTGAATCCCTGCTCGAGGCGTGCGTGTGGTTCCTGAGCTCGTCGCTGGCTCAGGCGGCTCGCTGCCACTACAGGAATGCAGCAACTTGCGACGGCCAGAAACCGTCATACATAATGGAAAACCATCGTAAATAACTAATTTACGACGGTTTTTAGTTATTTATGATGGTTTCTGGCCGTTTCCAGTTATTGGTCGTAAATAACATTATTTACGACGGTTGCCGTCGTAAATAACTAACTTACGACGGCCTTTCCCAACCATCGTAAATAAAGGGCCGTCGGCCATGGCCACGCCACGTGGCGGGCTGAGCGCCTTACTTAGGACGGCCTATACCTTGGCCGTTATAAGTTAAGTAGGTTAACTTACGACGGCTGGGACCATGGCCGTCGTAAGTTAGTTAGGTGAAATTACGACGGCCCTGTATAGCTGGCCGTTGTAAATAAGGTTTTTAATTTAAAAAAAAAGAATTAGGATAACCTGACATAATAGTAGCTCACAGGACAGTTTATATACACATCCAAAATATAAAACATCCAAAACATTAAACAAAAAAGAGATCCACTCTCTAAACACTTCCCCTTCCACTCGCAAATCCACTCGCTCCGGAGCCGAAGAGTCCGTCTTCGCGACCTCCTCCCGGTGTCGATAGCTGTGGCGGTGGAGTTTGAGCCTCCGTTGCCAATCTCTGTAATTCAAATAAATAGATAAAGTGAGTTTCAGCTTGTACAACTCTCTCCCCCCTACTCTCACTCCCTCTCTCTCCCTCCCCCGCACTCTCACTTTCCCCCTCGCCCTCTCCCTCTCTCAACGACTCCTTCTCTCTCTCACCCCCTCTCCCTCCCTCCCTCTTTCCCTTTTCACTCTCACTCTCACTCTCTCTCCCTCTACCTCCCCCTCTCTATCACTATCTCTTACTCTCACTCCCTCCCTCTCCCTCCCCCACACTCTCACTTTCTCCCTTGCCCTATCCCTCCCCCTCTCTCTACGACCCCCTCTCTCTCTCACCCCCTCTCTCTACCACCCCGTCTCTCTCTCCCTCCCTCTTTCCTTTTTCACTCTCACTCTTTCTCCCTCTCCCTCCCCCTCTCTAACACTATCTCTTATTCGCACTCCCTCCCTCTCCCCCTCTCACTCTCACTCTCTCGCCTCAACTACGCTAAGTTTTTCTTAGATTAGAAAATAGCAAAAAACACATTACCTGGATATCTGAATGTCCATGTGGTGGGGGCACTTGTGGCGGGGTCAACTCTGACGGCTGTCACGTCAGGATCGGGATCTACTGCCCACTCTATCGTGCTAAGGCCTGTAATTGCAAAATATTAAAACAAATAAACTAATGCAAATATATGAATTTAAATTAGTTTGTATTCAACTATTTACCTCCATCGCCGTCTGCATCTAAGCCCTGTTGTTTGCCATGTAGGCGGCCTGCTGCTCTTGTGCGGCCCGGGCTAGATCCCTCTCCCTCTAGAGCTCTCCCCTCTCTCTGGATCTCATCTCTCTCACTAAGGAGCTCCTCTATTTGGTTTTGTGAGGGACGACGACTTGTATGCCTGATGGAGGAACCCTCATCGATGGAGTGACGATCGAAGGTCGCGCAACCCTCGAGTCGACAACTCCATCGAAAATGGCAAACCTACAAAGTAATAAAAGAATAATAATTAGAAGAAGCAAGTTTTTAAAGAAATAATGAAAATGACCAACTAACCGTCCATGTGCCTTCCCGCCTACGCTAGCGTAAACGGCTTGAGGGTTGATTGGCACGTTTTCCCAATCGTACCCTTCGCCGTGTATCCTCACGTTTTCCTAAAAGGAGTAAAATTGCGTATTAGTAACAACAAACTAGTAACAATTGAATTGATAAGTTTTGATAACTTACCAGTCGATCGGCCGTGACCTGACTGCACTCCCCAGGCTGGGATGGGTACTTATGACCCCGCTTCCAGACTTGAGTGTCGGTCGGTACCTGACCTGTCTCACGCTCCTGTAGATATGTGTTAGTATGCTAATTATATTATGAAGACATACAAAGAAGAGTTATTATTCTTACCATGCGTTTAGCCAAACGCACATGGCCATCGGGGCCATAGGAGTGCTTTGAGTCTGAACCTCTGCATCCACGACCGTCCTGGACTTAGTGATGAAAGCATCGCTAACCCACATCCGGCAGAGAGCTCGGTATGCTTCGGGCCAACCCTCTAGCCAGGAAATACTAACCTGCACATATTTGTTATGTCATTGAAATACCATTTACCTAAGTAAGTATTGAAATAATTGAACACAAACAACTTACCTCCGCGTACTGCTCCTCTATCAAGTACGTGTCTGAGGCCCTCCTAAACGGCCCCAACTGGTACTCGTGGTGCTGCTTGAGGTACTCGTTCACGATTTGAATACGAGCGCGTGATAACGCTTGCGTTACAAGCTTCCGTGCGTTCCGATTGAACACGGCTCTAGCATGGTCCAATATGCTCTGGCTCGTGTCCTCTAAACGGTACCTCATCTATAAAAACAAATATCGAAGAGGTATGCATTAACAATCGAATCAAGTTGAAGAATAATGATTTACAAAATTTTATTAAGCAGACTTACCATAAAATCCGCCCACACAGCCCCCTGAAGGTTGCTGTGCGCCTCGTGAGAGACACGAGTGTAGTCGTCCCACGACATTTTAGGGACCTCTGTGATCACACCGGGATAGTGCAGACACACTTAAGACCCGATGCAATCGGATACCTGTCTGTGGTGCCCCTGACCCGTGAACGAGCAGTCATACCAGGAGCTATAAGGATTTAGTGAACTTATTAATGTACCCACAAACAAAAGAATCTGAAAGTTGAATATTATGTGATAGTTTGCTAACGTGTCTCCGACCGGGCGAATAGTGACCCGCTCTATAGGAACTGGATAAGGAGACACAAAGTGCGTCCTCTTCATCTGCCGCCTCTGCTCTGGGACCACATCTGGTGAGCCAGAAGGCTGCTCACCACTGGAGCTCGAAGGCTCCACGCTAGTCGCCTCCGAGGCAGCCATAGGCGATCCTGAAGGATGTGGCGGCGCCCTAGCCTCTGACTCTGACTCAGATGACTCCGAGATAGACTGCAAAATAGAAGGATTAATAAGAATAGTTAATTGCTAAGTGATATATAAGATAATGTAATTTCCAATGAAAAAGTACCTCCGTGCGCTGTAAGGCCAAAGGTCTACCCGCTAGGTCCAGCACGTGTCTCAACAGCTGAGAGTCTGCTCTCACCTGATGAACTATCCCTAAGAAGGGTGTCCTGTGCCTCCCTGAGGAAGCCCCTAGCCCCCTTCCCTTTTCCCTTCTCTGACGACATATTGTTGTAAGGAGTAATTGATAAATATGCTAAGAAAATATATAAAGTTATGATAATTTAGTGAAAAAAGTTACTTGGAGTCAGTTTCAGAATTCATCGACATCACGAACCCTATTCCTTAAACCAGACCATCGATCTTGTTTTGTAATTTATTTCCGTTTTTGTTTGCACATACTAGAAGTCTCTACATTGTCAGCGTCGCCAACCAAGTGATCGAGTTCGACACCAAGCTCGACGGAAAATGAGTCTAGAAACTCTTGTTCTTTATAAACCTCGTCAACGTCATTGATATCATGGTAGTCATCTCTTGGAGTATATAACCGCTCACGAGGATTCAGCTTATGTACCACCCACCAAGCATTAAGCTTTTGACATAGATAAGGTAAATAATACACTTGCTCCACTTGGTGTGCGAGGACAAATATATCGTAGCCTCGTAGTCATTCATTGTGTCTAACTTCCACCATGCCAAATTCATTTTGTCGTGTTCCATGATTGTTGTCAAACCAATCACAATTAAAGAAGACGACTTGAAGTTCCCTATTTCTAGCAAAACTGAATTCAAGGATTTTGTTAATGATCCCATAGTATTTAGTTTCGTGACCTTGAGAGTCGATTGCCCTCGTTAGAACTCCAGTATTACATGTTGTTGCGAGAGGACGAAGAGCTTAAAATTCAGTTATACGAAATCAAAACCCGTTGACGTCATATCGACCATAGCTTCTAACTTTAATCAGTCCATAGGACAGTCATCACAAGTCTTCATGGACGTCGGGCTCTTTCACACACTGTCCAAATTACAAAGTTATAAGAATACTTTACAATACTTAAAAGTTATAAGAATACTTTATAAATACTCATAAGTTAACGAGAAAACGTTACATATTCTCAGAACTAGAAAAGAAAATTAGGTCGTCTATTTATTCCGTCCCGTCGCATCGTTTCTACTTGTTTGCTTGTAGGTTGATGCCTATGTGTCCAATTTTGCTTGTGGAACTCACTGGACGGAAAAAACTTTCTTGAATATACATGCTACATAATATGCCGATAAGCATCAATGTTAGACCAAAAACTTACTCGAAATATTTGTCCATCCCATCTATATTAGCATACATGTAGAGAAAGCGGTCGTTCTTTCATATGCGGCACAATTGTAGCTCCGACTGCCACCAACAGTAGTGCCCTTCGTTCCAAAAATAGAGATATTGCTGCAAGGTGGATGTTCATCCATATTGTATCGCATCGCCAAAGTATTTACATTGTGTTGCTCTGCAAAATAAACACTTGAAAAGTATCCCACTTCCTTAAGGGTAAAATCTTCGGCAATGTGATATCACCCTTCCACCCTTTCTCGGTTGCCAACCATTGGCTTCCGATATCTAAGTTCTCTTTCAATGTTATACATCCATCTATATTACAAGGGGCCGCCTACTTTAGCCTCAAATGGAAGATGGATAAGAAGATGTTGCATTAGATTGAAGAAACCTGGAGGAAAAATTTTTCCATCTTACATAATAGTACCGGTATCTCCTTCTCCAACTTATTCATCATCTCTACCCTAATTTCTTTAGCACATAGCAGTCTATAGAAGTAGCTAAGCTCGGCTAGCACTTTCCACACCGCATCATCAAAATAGCCACGAAACCTAACAGGTAGGAGTCTTTCAATAATTATGTGATAATCATGACTTTTGAATCCAGCGAGCTTTCCTGTCTTCACATTCACGACTCGTTTCAGACTAGCTATGTAACCATATGGGAATTTCAATCTTTTCAACCATTTCATGACTTCTTTCTTTTCTTTAGATCAAAGACAGAAAGAAGCATGTGGCTTACCACCACTTTCGGAGAGCTCAAGAGTTGGACGGTTACAAAGCTCAGCCAGATCCTTTCGAGCCTTTATATTGTATTTCATTTTGCCCATCATATCCATGCATGTGCTTATTATACATTCACCCATGTTACGCTCCTGATGCATAACATCAGTGTTGTGCATTAAAATCAAGGATTTCACATACGGGAGCTCCCAAATTCCACATATATGAGTCCAATTGCGTTCCTCTCCTTAACCTACAAAATATCCAGGACGACTTTCATCTGCCACCAGTTTGTTCAACATATCACAAATTTCTGACCCATTTTAACGTTTCGGTGGTCCTTTTGTTACAACTGTGTCCTTTCTAAAGACATTCTTCTGTTGTCGAAACACGTGATTTTGAGGCAACCAACGTCTATGACAATCGAAGTAGCATATCTTGACTCCATGAGCAAGTCAAAAGTAATCCGTGTCCGAAGCACATATCGGGCACGTCAAACGACCGTGAGTGCTCCATCCAGAAAACATATTGTATGCTAGAAAATCATGGACGGACCATAAGTAAGCAGCCTGCATGTTGAATTTTTGCTTCTTGTAACGGTCGTAAGCTTCGACTCTTGTCCACAAAGTTTTCAGTTCATCAATCAACGATTTCAACATCACATTTATATGTGGACCAAGATGATCTGGTCCAGGTATGATGAGGCAAAGAAAAATGAATTCATACTTCATATAAAGATATGGTGGCAGGTTGTATGGAATAACAAAAACGGGCCAACACGAGTATGGCATGACGTTTGTACTAAACAGCGAGAAGCCATCTGTCGCAAACCCATGCGAACATTTGTCGCATCACTGGCAAAGTCTGGATCGAAGCGGTCCAGCGCATTCCATGCCTCACCATCGGACGGGTGCGTCATGACTCCATTGTTCTGACGTACACCTTCTTTGTGCCATCTTATGTGTCTGGTTGTTCTTTTTGAAATAAACAACCGCTTCAATCAAGGTGTCAATGGTAAGTAACAAAGTTACTTATGTGCGACTTCTGTCATCACATTATCACCATCGTCGTTAACAACTTCAACAAACCTTGATTTACCACATTTTAGGCACTTGCTCTCTTTCGCATGCTCTTTCTAAAAAAACATACGATGGTCTGGACACACATCAATCTTCTCATATTTCATACCGAGACCAGACAACAATTTCTTTGACAGATACATATCTTTAGACACTTTGTCGGATTGTGGAAGGATATCATCGATCAATTTGATTAGGTCGTTGTAACAGTTGTTGGAAAAGTAGTACTTGGACTTAATTACCATAAGTATGGTGATGAACATAAGGAGGGTCACTTATGTGTGTTCATGAAGTGGCTCTTCTGAAGATTTAAGAAGCTTGAAGAACACTTCTACCTACGTTGTTGGAGGATCCTCCATAGTCTCTGGTTCAATAGCTTGTAGCATCTCATCCATCCGATCAACCCCCGTGTTGTCATCATCCTCTTGCACTTCTTGTACGGCTTTAGAAGCTGTGTCACCGTGAAAACTCCACACCTCATAATGTGACGTGTAAACGTTTCGACACAAGTGTATTGAAAGAGTCATTTTATCAAGCCACTTTGTGTTTCGGCATTTCGTACATGGGCGACACACTTTATCGATCGTCGACAACGAAAAGGTTTGATCGACAAAAGCATCTGTCTTTGCGAACCATTCATCTGAGTGACCACCTTTCTTGTTCCAACCAGTATACATCCAACTACGGTCCTCACCCATATTTGAGGCTACAAATTAAAGACAGGGAAAATATCATTAATTTATACTTCACTATATCTCACGGCCATACTTCTATTGGGACGGATAGGTCCTAAACCTACCCGAGAGGAACGTGCTTCTGACGAGACGCCAGGCCCGAATCCAGACGAAATTTTGGCAGCATAACCCCGTTGTTCTCCGACTGCACGCCCAATAATGGTGCAGCAGAGAACATCAGGGTTACGCTGTCGAAATCTCGTCTAGATTTAGACCCACGTCTCATCATAGTCACGCCCCCTCGGTCACTCCGAGACTGTCCAAAAGGGACAATTCGGAACCTACCGGCTGACATGCATAACGCATGTGAGACGGGTCGGTTGGAAACGGGTGATGCATATTCTAAAAGTTTATGTTACTCATTCATTTTTTAGTAATTTATGAGAGAGAGAGATAGGAAAGAATAAAGAGAGAGAGAGAGGAGGAGGAGAAAAATAAGGGTGACCGTCAACCCGTAGGTCTGCGTCCATGCCAAGATTTTTAAGTGGACTAATCGACCCTAGTCGCCCTAGGGCGACTAGGGCAACTAGGTCGACTAATCGTCGACAAGGGCGACTAGTCGACCCTAGTCGAGCCCCTAGTCGTCCAGGTTTTTTTAGCCCTGATCGGTCGACTAGTCGGACGACTAGTTTTCTTGTCGCCCTAATTGCGTCATTGTCCCTGATCGACCGTCAGCAACCAATATGGACGACTAATCGTGACTTAGCGTCCCAGCGGGGGGCGCGAGGAGCGCGACTTAGCATCCGAACGGGGGCGCGCGTAGAGGCGGTGCCAACGAGTGCTTAGCGTCCTCACCGGTCCTGTTCACCTCCGTGCCCGCCTCGGCGGTTGTTATACTAATTACTGTCCTAAATAACATATTATGCGTGCTCTCATGACGGTGTATATAGCTAATTAACCGTCATGAAGCAAATATTACACTCAATTTCATAACTAAATTATAATTGTTAAACAAATAATTAATAAATAAACACACTAAATAATAAACAAAGACAATTTACAACTACATAATCAAATAACTAAACTAATTAATTGACTAAGTAATTTAACTAACCAAATTAACCATACAACTAACTAATTAAACAAATAAACAATCACCAAGATTATTAAACCAAACTAAATAATGAACTAACTCAATAATAAAGTTAATAAATAATAAACTAACTTAATAAAAAACTAAATAAATATTATACTAACTTAATTGTAACCTAAAATATAATTAAGTATCTAAATTAAGTAAAAAATAACTTATTAACTAAACTAATTAGTAAAGTAACTAGACAAATTAACAAATGAACTAATTAACTAATTATACAACTAATACAAAATTATATTATGCTTACCTCGAAGTGGCGGCAAGCGCGGCGCGGGCACGGGGCTGAGCGGTGGTGGTGGCGCGCCAGGGTGGCTCGGCGCAGGCCGGGGGAAGCCGAGATGTGGCGCCCGAGGGCGGTGCACGCGTAGCGGCGGCCGGGGGAGGACGAGAGGCGGCGCCCAGGGGCGGCGGGAGAGGTCGGGCGGTGGCAGCGGCGCTCGGGCGTCAGTGCTCCGATGGCGGCGGCGGGGGGGGGGGGGGGGGGGGTGACACGCGGGCGGCGGTGGTGTTCAGCGCGGGTGTGGCGGCGGGTCGGGGTCGGCACGAGCGTGAATGCCCACACCGACCCTGGCCCGGGCAGGTATAAACCGGTTACTTACAACAGCCAGGGCCTTAGCCATCGTAAATAACATGTTACTTACAACAGCCAATTTAATTACCACGGCCGTAGGGTTGGCCGTCGTAAGTTGAGACTAACTTACGACGGCTGTGACCTGGCTTAATACTGTCATTTATGAAGGCTAACCTTAAGGCCGTCATAAATTATTTTAGCCATCGTAAATGGTGTGTTTTCCTGTAGTGTTCCGACCCTTCAGGGGGTTACCTCGGCGCACGTGAATATCGGACTTGGCTACAAGTTTAGAGGCGTCAGGAGGATTCATCCTGCTCGAAGTTGTCTCTTGCGTGGACTACCCCACGTCGCTTGCCCCTCGCTCGGGGTCGTCCCGGGCGGCTTCTGAGCCATCCGCTGGCCGGCCTACTAACCCGGGTCTTTCAAGCCCATAATGCGGGACGACGACTTACCTTCCTCCAGTAGTCGGTTTTCCTCCACACCTTCTGTAAACTATTGTGGTGGAGGAGACACAGCTCGACTCAAATCCGATGTCGCAACCGCAGTTTCGCATCGCGAGGTCGGATGGTCACCGCCCGGTGGAACCTCGTCGCCTCTTGGGGGCCACCTCACCGTGAGGAAAACGAGGAGGATGCTCGACTTGATTCCCTAGTCTCTTAAGCGGCTTTAATCTAGGGGAGGACGGGCAGCCTTGCGAAGCGGCTTGCTCGAGGCGGTATTGAAAGGTCACCTGTGCCCTGGTAGTTGTCACACTTGGCGTTGATTTTTCTATTCGATGCCTTAATATTTCTTTCATCCTAGGTATCCCTCTTAGGCTCGTCTATATTGCTTCCGCGTTCCTTACAACACTGTTTCCTCTCTTCGCCTTCGGCCAGAGCAAAAATCTACTCTTCCTTCGCCATGTCGCGTGGGTTTCTTTCGTCGAGGGAAGCCTACTGTCTGAATTTTCAAAGGGGAGAACATCTTTGCACTGCGTGATGACAAAGTTGTTTCTTTTCTCGCGTTTGGGGTTCTGGCGCATCCCTTCTTTTGGCGGCTCCTTGAAGAATATGGCGTCGAACTTCACAAGTTAACCCCGAACGGGATTCTCCACATGTCAGTATTCGATACTTTGTGCGAAGATTTCCTGAAGGTGGAGCCGGACCTCAATTTGTGGAAATTCTTCTTTTGGATGCCAACCTCGGTGAACGATTCTCTGCTTCCCGATATCGGCAGCGCCTGTCTGCATCTTCACGCATAGCAGATGCGTTATTTCACTACCCCCCTCTGGTCTTTGCTCAAAGGTGGCATCAGGGATGGTTCTACATCAAGAACCCGTCGCCGGCACTTTCGGGCTTCACCGGCATCTCCCCGGTACCGAAGCCCTCCTGGCGCGAAGGCATCTCTGATGGTGAGGCGACCACGCTGGCACCACTTCTCGCACGGCTGGAGGATCTCCAGGGGAGGGGTCTCACCTACGCTGCCCTTCTTCGCGTATTCATGGAGCGGAGGATCTAGCCCGTTCGGGTACGTGGGCGCGCGATGTGAGAATACATTTGCCCCTTGGATCCTACGAGGGATTCGGAGGTGGATCTTACATTCTAAGAGGTGGCGGCGAGGATGAAGGACCTTACAGGGCAGCCTCCGCGGATGATGCCGTGCCCGTCGTTCTTCCCTTGGCTGCAACTGCGCTCTTTGCGCGTCCATGCGTTGACCTGCACGAGGTGTCCGATCGCACGCCTGACATGATGTTGAAGAAGTAGAAGGTTAAGGGGCTCCGCCTGCCCTTTTGGGTCCAACTCTGGCCATCGAGGTTGGGGCGATATTGCATCGCTCCAAAAGGTATTTGCTTCTCCCCTGTTATAGCGATGTGGGTTTAGCGTGGATATGTGGATTTCTCACCGTTCCCTATGGTGTAGGAAGCTGGATCCAGACAATGGTGTTCTGGTCGGCAAGCCGGCAGGGGTGGTTCACCAGACGTAGGTCACGAGGCGAGGGCAGTCTCCCCCTTCATAGGTCGCTCCAACGGACTCGGGAGCGGGTGCGACTGTGATCGCGGGCGCCACCGGGTTGATCATGGACCTAGCGCCACCACCGTCTGCCTCCGTCGAGGCTGATTCAGACCCCATGGGCTCAAGACCTCCGCTGCCGGTAGCGCTAGATGATGAGGCGATCGGGGCGAAGATGGCCGCGGCTCCGTCCGTTGTTCCGGGAGCGTGGCCCTCAACGGTCCCTAGGGAGGTCTTGGCCGGGTCTGCTCGAGGTTCGGCTCCGGTCGTAACCCCGGAGGAGTTGGCGCTGCCGGCCGATCGAGGCAACCCCGTTCCTGCCTTGGGCATTTCCCCATCTGAGCTCACAATGTGGGAGCAAGCCTGCGCGGACGTCAAGAGCTTTTGCGCCAAGCTTGCAGCTGCTCGGGCGGGACTTATGACTGGATACGAACGTATGGGCGGCACACTCGACCGGTTTCAGAGAGCCGCTCCCGGCGGCCAGGTGGGGATCTCGGTTCTGCTCTTGCTTCATACACTCGGGCCATTTTGCTCTTTTTTTGAGCTTTTCCTCCTCTTTGCAGGGCTTGATTTGATGGGTGGCCGAGAAGTCTTGTCTCGCCCGAGTCCGTGCTGGCAGCAGCGTAGGTGGAGCTCGTTCGAGACCGCGCAGAGGTCGTTCAGGCTGCTGAGGAGAGGACGGACGCGGTTGCTCGAGCAGCAGCAGCGGATGCCGAGCTCGCGGCGGCTCATGACGTGGCCCAGGATGCTTTGGACAAGGCGGCCAAAGCGCGGGTGGCTGCGGAGTCCAGCACCGAGGGAGCTCGAGTGCTTGGGATGCCATGGTCACAGCGGATTGACAACTCTTTGGTAGGCCCTCCTCCTACTCTCGCGGTTTCTTCCGACACCTTTTTATTCAGTTTTGCTCTGTACCTTTAGAGACGAAGGGTCTCCTGGCCGAGGCGGAGAAGGCGCTTGGAGACCAGGACGCGGAGCTCGTGAGCCATCATTCCTGGCTTTCCGAGGTCGAAGCGGATCTGCAGGGGATCCGTGCTGCGGCCACGGTTGCCTGCGGTCTGGTCCTGGGCCCATTTGATGATGCCTCCTCGGATGAGAACTTCATCAGGGGTCGGCTTGGGAATGTTTCTGAGGAGCTCGACGCACTTTAGGTGAGCCTCGACATCCTTCAGAATGCCAGGCGCTCTGTTTGTCGTGCGCTGCTCGGTGAGTTCTTGGAAGAAAAGCTCGGTGCGAAGCTGTCGTCGGTCAGGGACCGGCTTGCGACTCACTTGTCGTCCTACAGGGGCGCCGCAGCTATCTGTGGGGCTCGGATGCCTTGGGCGTGGTGCTAACGCACTACCCTGGGGATGACCTCGAGGCTGTTGGAGAAGGCTTTGCCGACGGCCCCTTCGACGTGGAGCTGAAGGAGCTCCTTCCGAGGGTTGAGCCAGTGGCCCGGTACTTGCAGAAGATGGTCCCTGATGACAGTATCAGCAGATGGAGGAGGTGGAGCGGCAACGGCTAGAGTAGTTCTTCCATAGTCTTGTATCTCTCCCGTTTTTGTATCAATGCTTTTGTCAAGGAATAAACATAAAAGGGGATGTTTTTGACTTATCTTGTTTGCTTGCCCGAGTCGTTGCTTCTCCTGGGCACTTTCGTTGCCTCCTTACTGTGGACTGTGCGTCTTTTTGGGGGGGGAGCCCGTGCTTTTTCCGTTGTGCTTTGTTCAGACTGTGGCTACACTCTGTGTTGTCGTTGTCCCTTGGCCATAGGTCGCGTGGTGTGACTCGGGAAGAAAGGGTCCCGTGCTCTTTGTCCGTTATGACTCGTTCGGACCATGGATATGCTTTGGATTGTCATTGTCCCTTGTCCATGGGTCACGCGGCTTTGGACTTGATATGGTCAGGCCCTCTGGTGCGAGCTTTTGGGGCTCACGCGATTTGATGAAAAAAATGCCCCCTTTGCCTTCGTTTAGGGTTTTCGTTGTCCCGTAGCCGTGGGTCGCGCGTCTCAGAGGTAAGAGGCCTGGGCGCTTTGTCCTTATGCCTCGTTCGGACCATGGCTACACTCCGGGTTTCGTTGTCCCCTGACCATGGGTCACACGGCTCCAAAGGAGGGACCCCAGACACTTTGTCCATTATGCCTTTTTCGGACCATGGCTACTCCCTAGGTTTTTGTTGTCCCATGGCCATAGATCACAGCTCTAGACTTGATAGGATCAGGTCTCCTGGCGCGAGCCTTCGGGTCTCACGCGATTTAAGCAGAAATTGCCTCCTTTGTCCCGTTTGGACCATAGCTTCATTTATGGTTTTTTTGTCCCTTAGCCATAGGTTGCGTGACTCGAGGGGAGCTAGTTGTCTCCGTGTAAGCTTCCGAGGCCTCATATGGTTGTGTAGCCCCCGAGCACCATGGAGCAGGGGGTTTATTTTCTCTGTTGCGCGACGTTCCTTGAGGTTGGTCGGTTGCTGACTCCGCTTCAGGGCTTGGCGCTCTTATGTGTAGAATCGCCTGAGTTGCTCGATGTTCCATGCGTTGGGAGGGGATTGTCGTTGATGTCAGCCAGGCGGCAGGAACTAGGCCGAAGGGCAGTAGAGATGACGTACGTGCCTTCCCATGGGAAAGACAATTTGTGTCTGCCCTTGTTGCTGTGAATCCTTCGAAGGACCAGGTCCCCCGCTCGAAGAGCTCGATGGGGAATTTGCCGTTCTTGGTAGTTTTGCAACGCTTGTTGGTACTTGGCCTATCGTAGGAGTGCGACGTCGCGGGCTTCATCAAGCTGGTCGACAGAGTCTTGCCTTGCCTGCTAGGATCGGTGTTGAAGTGTTTTCTGCGACACTTCCACCGGTCTACTCTGGAGCAGCCCACGGAGGTTCTTCTTTAGGAGGGGATTAGTGGTTTTGAGCGTCGTAGCACGATGGCGAGATGAACATGAAGATTTACGTGGTTCGGGCAGCCTGAGCATAATACCTTACGTCCACGGAGTGTTGGTTGTATTGGTTGCTTGTATGTGCGTGAATGGGTGCAGGGTCACGAATGCGGAACCCTTTGTCGGGTGGTCACCCCGGTCCTTTTATAGTCCAAGACCGAGGTGGTTACAATGTCGCTTGGGGCCCGACAGGTGGCCCTGAAGCTATGCGAACCCTAACATGATCTAGGCTTTTGTACTCTGAGTAGAGTAGTCGGAGGGGGAGTTATGTCCCGCCACCTGGCACGCTGAGCCCCCCTGTCCGTGTGTCAGGTGATGATGAAGACGCCGTCTTCTCGCCTTGCTTGGGCGATTTCGTGCCGTTGGGCGGGTACTGCACCGCTCACGCCTTGTCATCCTGTCTTGTCACCGTAAAGGCGAACGGGCAGAGGATGGAGGCGTGCATAGTGCACCATGCTTCTGGGGAAGACGCGAGCCTTGAATGCGCAGCCTGACAGTGCACTTCCACCTTGACTTTGTCGACCCACGGTCCATGACGTATCGTGGGGCACATGGCGGCTTTCGAGCTCTTATCGACGGATTTGGAGCCAGGAGACACGTGGCAGCTCCGGACCTCACCTCAGCGGGGAGGCTCGGACCGGAGCCCAAGGTACGTGTCCGCTCTGGAGCTCTCCTCAGCAGGGAGGAGGCTCTGAGCCAGAAGACACATGGCAGCTCCGGACCTCACCTCAGCGGGGAGGCTCGGACCGGAGCCCAAGGGACGTGTCAGCCCCGGAGCTGTCCTCAGCAGGGAGGAGGCTATGAGGCAGGAGACACGTGGCAGCTCCGGACCTCACCTCAGCGGGGAGCCTCGGACCGGAGCCCAAGGCACATGTCTGCCCCGGAGCTGTCCTCAGAAGGGAGGAGGCTCTAGGCCAGGAGACACGTGGCAGATCCGGACCTCACATCAGCGGGGAGGCTCGGACCGGAGACCAGGGCACATGTCAGCCCCGTAGCTGTCCTCAGCAGGGAGGAGGATCTAAACCAGGAGGCACGTGGCAGCTCCGGACCTTACCTCAGCGGGGAGGCTTGGACCGGAGCCCAGGGCACGTGTCAGCCCCGGAGCTGTCCTCAGCAGGGAGGAGGCTCTGAGCCAGAACAAACGTGGCAGCTCCAAACCTTACCTCAGCGAGGAGGCTCGGACCGGAGCCTAGGGCACGCGTCGGCTCTGGAACACAAGCGCATGTGGCAGTCACAGGGCTGACCTCGGGGCCAAGGACACGTGACTACATCAGGGCCCGCATCAGCAGGGAAGCGGGGCCCAGGCTGTCATTTACCCTCTACGCGGGGGTACCCGGTCTTGAGGGTACCGACAGTGGCCCCTAGGCCCATCTGGACAGAGACAAAGGCTCTTGCGGATGGGTCCTCCGTCAAAAGTCCCTTTTGTTGGTCTCTCATCCTTCAACCACTCGAGGCCTGCATACTTGATTGCTTGTCGTAGTCACCCCTTTAGGTCTGTGGCGGCGCAGGGTCCGGTAGGAAGGACTATATTAGTTTTTCGTGAGGTCCTCTGGTCCTTGATGTCGCAAGGACCGGAGGCTCTCTCATTTGCCAAATAGGTTGATGCTTCCTTGTTGCTTGCTGTAGTTATCTACACACTTCCTTCTTGCGTGTTGCAGGGGTTCGGCCGTCATCCTTGCCTTGACCAGTCGTGATGCTTCGGGAGACGCCTGCCTTGGGGGTCCGAGAGTGGCCCCCTGGGAAAGCTGGTGTTCTAGAACCAACCCCTATGGCCTGCACAAACACTAGAAGAAAGGGGTAACCGTGCCGTGTAGTTGTATTTTTCCTGTTCGCTGGCCCCATTATGGCTTATGGTCCTCTGCTAAGCTACAGGACCTTGGAAATTTGATGTAGTAGTGTCCAGACCATGGTTACCATCCTTCCGAGGGTGGTGTCCCATCCGGGCCCCAGCACTTGGCTTCTGCGCTGAAGAGGTAGAGTGTGCACACTTAGGGTACAGAACCAGGCTAAGCAGGCTACACACCCTGGACCTCCCGCTGGCATGACACTCCGAAGGGGTGGGGCGTCCTTCTAGTGCCACGGGACCCTGAGAAGGAAGGTAACCAAGGGGGTCCGTAGACAACATAGGTGCCTCAGGTGTTTCCGCCTTGTAGTAGGACGACATAATTTTTGCCAAGAGCAAGACAGAGAAACACAACTATGTACATGTAGAGAGGTACAAAAATATTCGCAATCTTGAAAGGAAAGAGGAGTTCAACGACCAACTCTGGGATGACAGGGGTAGTCGGACCCCCTAGGAGTTTTGTTGATCCGAGCACTGGTCCTAGGCACTATGGCCATTATGTTGGGGCGCTCCTGCAGTCATGGATGAAAGAAGTAGTAGTCATGCTCTCAAGTCACTCTTCCTTGTTTGGTAGCTTTGCTGTGGCTTACGGTCCTTAGTTAAGTTGCAGGGCTTTGGTAATTCAATGTGAGTCTCCCGAGTTATGGTTAAAGCCTTGCCCAGAGGTATGAGCCATCCGGTTCCCCGGTACCGAGCCGTAGCGCTAGAGAGGCAGGGTACACACTCTAAGGGTACGAAACCAGGCATAGCAGGCTACGCCCCTGGACCTCCCTCTGGCATTGGCTTTTTGCAGGAGGGACGTTAGGTGACATAGGGCCCCCAGGCAATGACATAACCAAAGATCCCTAGGTACACCACAGGTACTTCAAGCAGACCCGCCAGTACAAGGATAGCACAACTCTTGCTACGGTTGGACACAAGAAAAAGCGACTAGCCACACGGCCGAAGCAGTATGGAAAGAAAGCATGAAAAGTATGGGGGCAATGTCCGGGGCTCCGGACATGCCGTTTACAGTTGATATGCATGAGCTAGCACAAACTGTAAGTAAAGCACGCAGGGTAGGATAAATATTTCTTATTTTTGGCTTCCTTCGAGTGATAGGAGGAAACGGGCTGTGTAAGAAGGCAGCGACCAGCCCCGGATGACAATAGTAGCTGGACTCCTCTAGGGTTTGGCTGTTCTAAGTGCCGTTCCTAGACACTATGACACCCTTACAAGAAAGAGAAAAAGAAAAAAAATATCCTACCACTGCGCTAAGGGTAGAACTTACAGGGACTCGACGGGTTGACTGTCCTGTCGAACTTCTCAGGCTAATGCGGCCGGAACGCTGCTAGTAGCGCACTCTCCGGGCTGGCTTTGGTCGGTGTTTGCGACGCCGTCGCAACCGAAGGCCGCCGGGTGGCAGCGGGCACCGTCGCTGTAGGGACTGCCGCCAGCGCAGTTGGTCCCGCTCTGGAACAGGATGAGGCTTCCTGCTCCCTCTGCTGCTGGCGGCACGAGGGGCAGGAAGAGCCTCCAAGAGCTTGGACGTTCGACATCATGAGCTACACGAGCAACTTCAAAAATCAGAAGGTCCATACCTAGCGTGCCAAATGTTGAAGTGTTTCCTGCGACGCTTCCCCCGGTCTTCTCTGGAGCAGCCCGCCGAGGTTCTTCTTTTGGAGTGGCTTAGTGGTTTTGAGCGTCGTAGCACGATGGCGAGATGAACACAAAGATTTACGTGGTTCAGGCCGCCTGAGCGTAATACCCTACGTCCATGGAGTGTTGGTTGTATTGGTTGCTTGTATGTGCGTGAGAGGTTGCAGGGTTGCGAATGCGGAACCCTTTGTCGGGTGGTCACCCCGGTCCTTTTATAGTCCAAGGCCAGGGTGGTTACAATGTGACTTGGGGCCCGACAGGTGGCCCTGAAGCTATGAGAACCCTAGACATGATCTAGGGTTTTGTACTTTGAGTAGAGTAGTCGGAGGGTGAATTAAGTCCCGCCGCCTGGCGCGCTGAGCCCCCGTGTCCGTGTGTCAGGTGATGATGAAGACGCCGTCTTGTCGCCGCATCTTCCCTCCTTGCTTGGGCGTCTTTGTGCCGTTGGGTGGTACTGCACCCCTCACGCCTTGTCGTCCTGTCACCGTAAAGGCGAACGGGCAGAGGACGGAGGCATGCATAGTGCGCCATGCTTCTGGGGAAGGCGCGAGACTTGAATGTGCAGCTTGACAGTGCACTTCCACATTGACTTCATTGACCCACGGCCCACGATGGATCGTGGGACACGTGGCAGCTTCGGTGCTCTTATCGACGGATTTGGAGCCAGGAGACATGTGGCAGCTCTGGACCTCACCTCATCAGGGAGGCTCAGACCGGAGCCCAAGGCACGTGTCAGCTCTAGAGCTCTCCTCAGAAGGGAGGAGGTTCTGAGCTAGAAGACACGTGGCAGCTCCAGACCTCACCTCAGCGGGGAGGCTCGGATCGGAACCCAGGGCACGTGTGAGCCCTGGAGCTGTCCTCAGCAGGGAGGAGGCTCTGAGCCAGGAGACACATGGCATCTCCGGACCTCACGTCAGCGGGGATGCTCGCAGAGGACGGAGGTGTGCGTAGTGATCCATGCTTCTGGGGAAGGCGCGAGCCTTGAATGCGCAGCCTGATAGCGCACTTCCACCTTAACTTCGTCGACCCATGGTCCACGACGGATCTTGGGGCACATGACAGCTTCGGAGCTCTTATCAACGGATTTGGAGCCAGGAGACACGTGGCAGCTCCGGACCTCACCTCAGCAGGGAGGCTCGGACCGGAGCCCAAGGCACGTGTCAGCTCCGAAGCTCTCCTTAGTAGAGAGGATGCTCTGAGCCAAAAGACATGTGGCAGCTCCGGACCTCACCTCTGCAGGGAGGCTCGGACCGGAGCCCAGGGCACGTGTCAGCTTCGGAGCCTTTCCTCAGCAGGGAGGAGGCTCTGAGCAAGAAGAAACGTGGAAGCTCCGGACCTCACCTCAGCAGGGAGGCTCGGACCGGAGCCCAGGGCATGTGTCAGCGCCGGAGCTGTTCTTAGTAGGGTGGAGGTTCCGGGCCAGGAGACACGTGGCAGCTCCTGACCTCACCTCAGCTGGGAGGCTCGCAGAGGACGGAGGAATGTGCAGTGCGCCATGCTTTTGGGGAAGGCGCGAGCCTTGAATGCGCAGCCTGACAGTGCACTTCCACCTTAACTTTGTCGACCCACGATCCGCGATAGATCTTGAGGCACGTGGCGGCTTCGGAGCTCTTATCGACGGATTTGGAGCCAAGAGATACGTGGCAGCTCTGGACCTCACCTCAGCGGGGAGGCTCAGACCGGAGCCCAATGCACGTGTCAGCTCTAGAGATCTCCTCAGGAGGGAGGAGGCTCTGAGCCAGAAGACACGTGGCATCTCCGGACCTCACCTCAGTGGGGAGGCTCGGACCGGAGCCTAGGGCACGTGTCAGCTCCGAAGCTCTCCTCAGCAGGGAGGAGGCTCTGAGCCAGAAGACACGTGGCAGCTCCGGACCTCACCTCAGCGGGGAGGCTCGGACTGGAGCCCAGGGCACATGTCAGCCCCGGAGCTGTCCTCAGCAGGGTGGAGGCTCTGAGCCAGGAGACACGTGGCAGCTCCGGACCTCACCTCGGCGAGGCTCGGACCGGAGCCCATAGCACGTATCAGCCCCTGAGCTATCCTCAGCAAAGAGGAGGCTCTGAGCCAGGAGGCATGTGGCAGCTCCGGATCTCACCTCAGTGGGGAGGCTCGGACCGGAGCCCAGGGCACGTGTCAGCCCCAGAGCTGTCCTCAGCAGGGAGGAGGCTATGAGCCAAAGACACGTGGCAGCTCCGGAGCTTACCTCAGCGGGGAGGCTCGGACCGGAGCCTAGGGCACTGGAACACAAGCGCACGTGGCAGCCCCAGGGCTGATCTCGTGGCCAAGGACACGTGGCTATGCTAGGGCCCGCCTCAGCAGGGAGGCGGGGCCCAGGCTCTCTTTTACCCTCTAAACGGGGGTACCCGGTCTTGAGGGTACCGACAATCGGGTTTCTTCATACACCTTGGTTTAAGGCGAGCGTATTCGAGCTCGGTCGCACTACAGGATTCCCGTCAGCATACGACGGCTAAAACCGTCGTATATAAAGCAGAAGCCATCGTATATAGTTTATATACGACGGCAGTTGTTTATATACGACGGTTTGTGGCCGTCGTATATATTTTGTCGTATATATAGTTATATACGACGGCACCGTCGTATATAACAATATATATACGACGGCCACTTATATACAACGGCCCGTTTCGTAGACTTGGCCCAGTGGGCCAGGGCCTTTATATACGACGGCTGGGCCCTGGCTGTCGTATATAAGGGCTTATATACCACAGCCGCTGGACCCTGGCTGTCATATATAAGAGCTTATATACGACAGCCTGGCCCAGCCGTCGTATATAATTTAGGCTTATTTACGACGGCCCTGTATAGCGGCCGTTGTATATAAACTATACAGGCCGTCGTATATAAGCTTTTCCATTTTTTCTAAAAAATAGAAAATGGCTAACCTGGCTCGATGGCCAGCTACACATCTAAATCAATAGACAACAACAAAACAGTTAGATATATAAATTCACAACAAAGTGCAATAGTACACATCGACAATCACGAAGTCTGACATCCACACAATCAAAAACAAAATCACAAATCTATTGATTACTAGCCCCTCCACTACCTCCGGGAGCGAATAAGTCATCCTGCCGCGGCGAACCTGGCGCCCTTAGCTGTGGCGATGGAGTCTGAGCCTCCGTCCCTGATCCCCGCGAAACACAGTGACATATGTACAAGTTTACAATTGTTTTTCTAGGTTCATTAGGATTCTTAGCGGTTGTGGCTTCCACTTAATGTAACTTTCTTTTTATACCTGTACTCTAGGAAACTGCTCCTGTGGTGGCGACGGCTCCAGCACGAACGGAGGTGGCTGCCATAACGGTATCTGGATTTGCTGCCCTTGCTGTCGATCTAGCGCCTGTCATTTCAAACATTACAATTTACAAAACTAATTGAAATGCAATGTAATTAAATTATAATTGTATGTTTCTTACTTCCATTGCCGCTTGCATCTGTGCCATATAGGACGCATGGTACGCCATGGCAGCCCTGTTGTCCTCTCGCTCTCTCGCCAAGGCCTCCTCCTGCCAAGCCAAGCTCTCCCGAAGCGCCATGACTTCGAGATCTCTCTCGGTGACACGGCGGCTGGAGGAGTCTGCGCCAGCAGCCGAAGACTGCGAGGAGCTGCCTCTCACAGGTCGTGCCTCCCTAGAGTTGACGACACCAGAGAATATGGCAAGGCTAAAAAAACGAATCAATTCAAGATAAAATTAAATAATCTTGAATTGAAAACAATGAAAGTAAATGAATTCACCTTCCGTGTGCTTTTCCACCTCCGCTTGCATACGCGGCTTGAGGGTCGATGTTCGGGGAGTTTTCCCAATCGAACCCTTCGCTGTGTATCCTCACAGCCTCTTGCCAATACCTAGTCTGAAAAACAATGAAATTGTATAAGTTCAACAACATATATAGTGTCAAATAATTTCAGAGGTCATGAAACTTACCAGGTGCTCCGCTGCGTACTGACTACACTGCTCCGGCTGAGAAGGGTCAGCGTGACCTCTCCTATAGACCGCAGTAGCACTCGGTCGCACGCCGGTCTCCTTTTCCTGTGAACATATGTTAGTACGAATAATACTACATTATGAATATAATAAAAACTACCAAGAAACTTACCATCCGTTTAGCCATTCGCACAAAACCTTGGACGCCCATACTGTGCTTCCCTGAGCTCCCTCTGGCATCCCGAGCCTTCTTGGACTTAGCGATGAACTCATCGCTAGCCCAATACCTGCAAAGGGCTCGGTAATCTTCAGTTCGTCCCTGTAACCAAGGGACACTAACCTGCACATATGCGTAGTTCATTAGATGTTACTTAGCAAAATTAATATGAACAATTTAAAGATTATGCAACTTACCTCTGCGTATTGCTCCTCCGTCAAGTACGTGTCGGAGGCGTCTCTGAACGACCCAACCTCGTGGTCGTGGAGCTTTAAGTAGTCGTTAACTACTTGACTCCGAGCTTTTGTAGACGTATACGTTACCACTAAATGGGTCGTATCGGGCCCTAAGCCCATTTATGTACATATAGTACTTTTAAACACTCAAACAATCAAAATAATAATCAATTAAACTATTAACTCATATGCATTAATCATCTAAGCAATTAACAACTCATCTAAACAAACATAATTACCGTAGTTAACAAGCTTATCAATTCTAAGCAATTAAAAAATACCTAGCTAGCAATTCAAATAAACCTGGGCAATAATTAAACCTAAGCATATCAATTCATCTAAATCTAAGAAATTATCCACTAAACAATAAAAAACAAACAAGCATAATCTAAACAATTGGTAATTAAAAAACCAAACTTTCTAGATGGGGAGGGAGGCGGGCGACTTACCTCACGGTGGAGGCGGCGCGGCGAGCGGCACACGGCGAGGCGGGCAGCTGACGGCGTGGAGGCGGACCGGCACGGCGCAGCGGCGCACAGCGCGACGGGCGCAGGTCAGGGCAGTGCGGCGACGTGGCAGCGTGGTGGGGGCGGTGCGGCGATGCTGCGGCGGCCAGGGCGGGGTGGAGGCTGGGGCGGGGACCTCCGGGGCGGCGGCTGGCGGCGGCGGCGGGTGGTGGGCGGGTGGCGGCCGGGGCGGCGGCTGGCGGCGGCGGGCGGGCGGTGGCCGGGCGGCGGCTGGCGGGTGGCGGCCGGGGCGCCGGCTGGCGGGCGGGGGGCGGCCGGGGCGGCGGCTGGCGGGCGGCGGCCGGGCGCCGGCTGGCGGGCGGGTGGCGGCCGGGGCGTCGGCTGGCGGGTGCGGCCGGGGCAGCGGCCGGGGGGGGGGCGGCCGGGGCGGCGGCTGGCGGCGGCGGGCGGCGGCCGGGGCGTTTAGGGTTGCTCGGGCTCGGGTCGGCGCGGGCATGAATGCCCGCGCCGACCCGGGCCCGCGGGTATATAAGCCTTATTTATGATGGCCACACCATGGACCGTCGTAAATAAGGCTTATTTACGACAGCCTCGGTTTGGCTGTCGTATATAACTGCTATATACGACAGCCTAGGGTTGGATGTCGTATATAACAATTATATACGACAGCCATATACTAAACGATGGCTGTACTGTCGTATATAAACTTATATACGACAGCCTCTGCTGACCTCGTATGTAAGTTTATATACGACAGCTAGCCGTCGTATGTTATACAGGCTGTCGTATGTTGCCCTGTTTCCTGTAGTGTCGGTAGGACGACCTCCATGCAGTATGTTATGAAGAAAGGTGTGAAGACGGTGGATCGATTGGGCGTGGTGCGCAGGCTCCAGAATATGGATGCAACTCAGTGTCCCAGCGCCTCGCGTGTTAGTTGAGGCGATCGAAGATGTGTGGCTTGAGTCCCTTTAGTATCAGGACGTTGGCCCGCTCGACCTGCCCGTTGGTGCGTGGGTGGGCCACAGACTCCCAGTCAACCCGGATGTGGAAGCTGTTGCAGAACTCGAGAAATTTCTTCCCTGTAAACTGGGTGCTGTTGTCGGTGATGATGGCGTTTGGCACCCTGAAGTGGTACACGATGTCGCGGACGAAGCTCACCGCTTGTTCTAATGATGCTGTAATGAACGGCTTTGCCTCGATCCACTTAGTGAACTTATCCACCAGCAACGACGAGGATGGTGAAGCCCCTAGGCGCCTTTTTGAAGGGACCGAGGAGGTCGAGCCCCCACACAGCAAAAGGCCACGTGAGGGGGATAGTTTGGAGGTCCTGGGCCGGGGCATGTATCTAGCGGGCGAATTATTGGCAGTCTTGACATGTGCGCACGATCCGCTCGGCGTCAGACATGGCGGTCAGCCAGTAGAACCCCTAGCGGTATGCCTTCCGTACTAGGGACCTTGGGGCCGCATGATGCCCGCAGGTCCCTTTGTGGATGTCGAGGAGTAGCTCCTTGCCTTGCTCGCTCGAGATGCAGTGTTGCAGTATTCTGATGATGTCCACCGGAAGAGCTTGCCCTCTATGAGGACAAACGTCTTTGCCCGACGTACGATTCGCCGAGCCTCGACCTCCTCAGCGGGTAGTCTTCCGGTCACCAGATACTCGACATATGGGACCTACCATCCCAGCTCAGCGACGTTCATCTGGAGGTCGGGCTCGGCCGTGATTCTTCAATGCGGATGCATGGCTGGAGGGGGTCGGTAATGAACACACCTGCGGGCGGGGTCTTGCGGCTAGAGGAGAGTTTGGCCAGCGCGTCAGCCGCATCATTGTCCCACCTCAGGACATGGGAGAGCTCGAGCCTTTCGAACCTGTCCTCCAGCTTCCGCGCCTCTTGACAATAGGCCTTCATACGCGCATCATGGCAGCTCGACTCCTGCATCATCTGGTTGATCACGAGCTCAGAGTCGTCAAGGATGTAGAGTCGTTGCATGCTGAGCTCGGTCGCGATGCGAAGTCCTTTGAGGAGGGCATTGTACTCCGTGATATTGTTGGTTGCCTTGAAGTGCAATCGCCATGCATACTAGAGCCGGTCTCCTTCTGGATAAACAAGGACTACGCCGCTTCCTGTGCCGTTAAGGGTTAGCGATCCATCGAAGTACATTGTCCAGTACTTACAACAGGCCAGGCTCGGGGGTGCCTGCGCCTCCGTCCATTCGGCGACGTAGTCGGCCAAGGCTTGGGACTTGATCACTGTTTGGACGATGTAGGATATGTTGTATACCATGAGTTCTAGTGCCCACTTCACAATCCTCCCGGACGAGTCTTGATTGTTGATGATTGCCCCGAGCCCGTGCGCAGTCACCACCCACACCGAATGACTCTGGAAGTAGTGCAGAAGCTTCTGTTTTGTAATGAGGATTGCGTATAGGAGCTTCTGCACATGCGGATAGTGTGTCTCGCAGTTGGAGAGAGCCTTGCTCACGAAGTAGACCAGTCTTTGGACAGACCCAACGGTCATGATTAGACTCTTCCTGCTCTACGATGAGGGCAGTGCTGACTACTTGATTGATGGCTGCGATGTAGAGAATGAGTGGCTCGTCCGGCTTGGGCAATGTCGGTATTGGGGGTTGGTGAGGAAGATCTTCAGATCATCGAGGGCCTTCTGAGCTTCCTCCATCCACCTGAACGACTGGGACTTCTTTAGGAGCTTGTAGAGGGGCATTCCCCATTCCCCGAGACGAGTGACAAAACGGCTCAGGGTCGCGAGGCATCCCGTCAGCCGTTGCACACCCTTGACATCGCCGATGGGACCCAAGCTGGTGATCGCCGTGATCTTCTCAGGGTTGGCTTCGATGCCGCACTCCGAGATGATGTAACTGAGCAGCTTTCCTCGAGAGATGCCGAACACGCATTTCTCCGGGTTAAGCTTGATGTTGTTGTAGCGGAGATTGGTGAATGTTTCCTCAAGGTAGGAGATGAGGCTGGAAGCCTTCCTTGATTTTACCACAATGTCATCGACGTACATCTCAAGGTTTTGCCCGATCTGCTGTTGGAAGCACTTCTGCATGCATCGCTGGTATGTTACTCCTGCATTTTCAGCCCAAACGGCATCCTTACATAGCAGTAGGAGCCGAAGGGTGTGATGAACGCCGTTGCTTGCCGCTCTTCCTCGCGAAGGGCGATCTGGTGGTACCTCGAATAGGCATCAAGGAAAAACAGGGATTCGCTCCCTGCGGTGATGTCGTTGACTTAATCGGTGCGAGGCAACGGAAAGGGGTCCTTCGGGCACGCCTTTTTTAAGCTTGTGTAGTCAACATACATCCTTCACTCCCCGCTCTTCTTGATGAGCACGGGGTTGGCCAGCCACTCAGGGTGTTGTACTTCTTTGATGAAGCCGACTGACAAAAGTTTACTGATCTCCACCCCGATGACCAGTCGCTTCTGCTCGTTGAAGCGGTGCAACCTTTGTTTGACGGGCTTAGAGCCTGGATTGATTTTGAGGGTGTGCTCGACAATCTCTTGGAGGATACCTGGCATATCCAAAGGCTGCCAGGCGAATACATCCCGGTTGGAGCGCATAAACTCGATGAAGGTGGTTTCCCGCTCACGGCCTAGGGGGTGCCTACCCGGATCATCTTTGTTGGGTCCTCAGAGTCGACCCAGACCGCCTTCGCGTACTCCACCAGCCGGAAGGTTCCGGATGTGGTAGCGTGGTCGAGCGCTCCCCTGTCGCGTGTTGCCGTAGCCTGTTGAGATCCACCATTGCGACTGATGTCGACGGTAGCCCGCATGCGTCTTGCTCGCATAGGAGAGCTTGCCGTACGTCCGATTGTACGGTGATGACCCCTTTGGGGCCGGAAATCTTTACTTTGACATAGGTGTAGCTCGGTATGTCCATGAACTTCGCGTAGCATGGCCGCCCTAATATGGCGTGAAAGGCGCCATCACACTTTGGGACCTCGAAAACATGTGGGTCTCCTTGTGAAAATTTGTTTTGTTCCTGAAGGTGACGGGGAGGTTGACCCTTCCGAGCGGCATCACCTGTCTGCTAGGAATGATACCGTAGAAGGGTGCTCGAACCGGCCGAAGGTGTGAGCACGGTATCCCCATGTCATCGAAGGTCTTGACGTACATGATGTTGAGGATGCTTCCGCCATCCATCATTACCCTGGTCAGGCGTATGGTGCGGACTATCGGGTCCACGAGTAGGGGTAGGTGCCCAGTCTGCGGGAGATGGGCGGGGTGATCGGTCTGGTCGAATGTGATCTTCGTCCCTGACCATCGGAGGGGTGGCACAACAGTCACTACGGCGATATCGAACTTCCAGGCGTCGGAGGGAGATGATAGTGGAGGCTCGGTCGTTCCCTCGCCGGGAGGTGTGCGCTTACCAGATGCGTTTCTTCCAGGGCCCCAGGTGGACTCGCCTTTTAGGGGCGGATCCAGGGAGCAATGTTGAAGAGAAGTTTCCTAAGCTTCCAAAACCAAAAGGTTCAGATTTGGGGAAAACAAAATAAACTTGCACTACACAGCAGAAGTCGACATTTTTGAAACAGTAAAAGTCCAGCGGTGCCTGCCCACAACACCACCGACGATGTCAAGAGGAAAACAGCAAGTTACTCCTCCCCATTGCCGAACTTGGCAGGGGAGAAGTAAAAAAACACCATGGGGTTCTCACCTGGAAAACTCCAACAAAATAATCATGATTACAAAGGTACTCTCAAGACTTACTCATATGGCGACTCCAAGGATTATGAATATGGCAGTGGCAAGGGTGCAATACATAGTCAAAGACATAATTTGAAAAAAGCAGTAATGATTGATGTGATAAGCATATATGCATAAAGTAAAAGACTCGTGGGTGACTCACGTATACAACCCAACATACTGCAGCAAGTAAAACATATAGAACCATGTGCGGAAGAACACGCATTTCAACTCACGAACAGTAGCCACACCCCTTTCATTTCCATTTATTGTGAAGTTTCAATCACTACGATGAAGCTCAATGAACACCAAGCTTGATCATGACCGAGATCGCGGTGATTCGAACCGATTATACACCCTGCAGGAGAGTCCCACTGTACCCACATGACTTGAGGACCATACAACTCATGCGACCCGCTAAAGCCACATAAGGGGGGGTACTCATTTCAACCTTTCTCACACCCGTTCACGTGAGTTTGGACAATCTTCACCACAAAGAGTACTATGGTCTTGCAGACCCTTTAGTAACTCGTGTGTGTCTAAGTACTGAAGTCATGGCCCAAACACCGGTACAAAATGAGATAATCAGCTTATCATACCATTATTCCCGGCATGTGGTTAGAACAAAAGGTGCTTACGACAACAAGAACAATGCACAGTCCTTACTGACCAAGCGAGGCTACATCCTAGCCCCCTCTCAGTCCACAAGTTCATCATCTTTCAGATTTTATCCCATATCCATGTATATTTAGTCCTAAGCTCACGAATGGTGGTGACCTTGCCACCGATTCGACTTCTACTGGTCTAAGCATGGCTAAGCATGACACTTCACAAAATAAAAACCAACCTATACCTGTACCAACAGAATAAAAAAGGATTAGATTTAAACAAGACTCATCGTACCCTACACCTAGTGCCCAACAAAGCTTAAACAACCGAATTAGATTCATTCACCATTTGTATAAAAATACCAGGATCAAGATGCATAGATGCTTGCCTTCAAACTCTGGAATATCCTTTGCAGGATTAGTGTCCACAAAAGTGTTCTCCAAAGCTGCACCCGGGTCACTCTCCATCGGTTTGTTCGCTAAATAAAGGAATATGCACCGTATGAGAATGAGTGTCATGATGTGATGCTTAGTAAGATTTATGCGAAACCTTGCAGTATGAATGCCATCAAGTTATGAAAATAATAAAGAATTACTGAATTTGGAGATCCCTAGCTCAGTTTATGCACAAAACATTGCCGATCTGTCTAGATTCAGGCAAATTGGGTGTATTCGTACCATCACAAGGAGGTTAAAAATTTCTAAGCCTTACTGGACAAGAGATCATTTTTAGTTGATAATGATTATTAAAATGTGATGTTTGGTTCTAGTCCCACCGTAGTTTGAGCTCTAATTATTTAATTATGTTTTCTGCAACTTTTATCAATACAACCAAGATAAATGTGAAAATGGTGTTTATGCTGCATGAATAAATCTGAAATTTTGCAGGTACGTTCTATAACCCTAAAGCAGAGTTTTAGAACAGGTTTTATCATTTTACCACTCATACAACTGGCATGAGAAAAATAACAAGTTTCAGCCATTGTAAAAAGGATTAGGGTGGTTATCATATTTAAATGGAATATTAACAGCATGCAGCACTCCTAATGATTCATGTGAAACATAAGGAGGCTCTCTGAACAGTTTTACCATTTTATAACCCTTATTTCATTTATCATGGTTTAAACAATGCCAATCACTAGAAAATACATATCTTGCAATTTTTACACATAATCGGAGCTGTAAAAATGCCATAAACATAAAATGCAGTGGCTATAACGTACATTCAAGAGCTCAATGTCACAGGATCAGAGGTAATAAGTGAAATGCATGAAGAACATCTGAGAAAAAGTAATTTTCATGGCAAATCTGAGCTCAAACATGACATGCATGTTGTTTATGTGAGTAGATCTGCGGATTAGGAATCCAACAACATTAATTTTGCAATCTTCAGTAAGGGCCCAAGTTTTTCATTCGCTAAAAGTGTTCATCACACCACACCTCACCTCATTTGTGGAAATCATATGAACACATTTGAAGAGCAAGTAACCACCATCAAGATTTATTAGGAGATAAACTCACAAAGTGCAAAAGTGGTATTTCCCACATGCATCATATAGGGGCTGACATATGTTTAACTCCTAAACTTTGTGAGGAATGCTCATGCCAAATTTCAACCAAATCCAAAACCTTTTTGAGGTATTTTTGGGTACACTTAGTAAAAGGGCTAGTTTGAATTTAAATTCAAATTCAATCTCCTTTCATCCCATGAATTCAAAAGTGGGATTCATATTCACACTCAGCACATTTTTATGAGCTCACAAACCAATTTTCACTCCATTTGGAGTTGATCTTGACATGAGATATATTGGCTAAATTCAAATGAAATTTGAATTTCAGTTAACATTTGCTGCAAATTTGGTCAAATAAAATCACACTGTGATTCATTCAAATTCAAATGGGCATTTGGAGGATTGATCAAACTACAAGGGGCATTAGGGTCCCCAAAAATTAAGAGCAGTAGGAATTCAATTTGTGAGGTTAAATTGGAGAGGTAGGACCCACCTGTCAGCCTCACAGTGAAGTGAACCGACTGAAGAACCAGTGCTCTGTTTCTCGGGCTGAGGCAGCGCGCGCCACCGAGCCAAAAACACCGGACACCACCTGCTCCGTGTGATCGCACTAGAGCTGGCGCCCGGAGACTTATCCCTCCTCGGCGTGTCCCGTTTTGCTCACGAACAGAAACCCCGATGTTTCTTTCCTCCCTCACACCTAGCTCAGCCGACACCTCGCCGCGGCCTCAGTTCCGATCGTGAGATGCCTCGTCACTTGCAAAAAAAGTCCACTGAGCTACAAAACGGCACCGTAGCATCTCCTCCGACCTTCTAGACACGAGAACGAGCTGAAATCGGCCCTCCTCGAGCTAACCCGAGCGTTTTTGCGGCGACCCGATAGTTGCCGCCATTCGGAGCTCCCGTGGACAGCTCGGCACAGCCATCCTCATGTCCAACTCTCTACACGGAAAAGGTGCGTCTATATGTCTAGAACATGTAGCCGAAGACCGTTCTCCATTTGATCAACCATAGAACTAGAATTTCTAAATACACCGAAACCTAGTTCATTTAGCCCGAGCTCACTTTATACCGAAATTCGGATTCCACTTGATCTCATTGATCGAGCTCATTGGTCAGTAGATTCTACACACACTAGAGCTCACTCTCGAGGAAGAAGCAAAGGAAACCGTCGAGAATCAGCCGTGATATGGCCGTTTTCCTCGCCACCAACGCAAAACACCACGGCTCACCGTCGAGAGTATGTTTGCTTGCGTTTGTAGCTTCCAAGACGTTTCATTTCATGTTCCTCGTGCTCCACTGATGCTCTTTGAGCAAATCTCAACCATTCTTGTGCCTCCTAGCTCGAGAACCATCTCGCTGGAACCCTAGCCGTCGTGGTTGTCGTGTCGCGGGTGTTTTCGGTCGCCGTAGACGAACTCCGACCTCCTAGGCATGTTCAGTGTTGGAAGTTGGGGCGGGGCGGCCAATCTAAGCTCTGGAGATGGACAGGAGGTTGCTCCCGGTGACCCTCGCCGGAGGGCACCGCCGCTCGGGCGCGGGAGGTTGAAGAAGGGACTGTGCGTGGGACCCACGTGCAGTCTTTTAAACTTTTCCCCGATTTTCAGTTTTTAGTTCAAATTCAAACACACATAACTTTTGCTAGGAAGCTCCAAATCGAGTGAACCAAATTTTTTTGAATTCAGCTCTCTGAGTTCCTTCCAACAAATCAAGTTCCACCTCATGAAGACCTTTATTTCTCCAGAATTAATTCTTCAAAATTTAAACTGTTTAGAATTTTGACTGGAGAACCCTTTCGTGGAAAATTCTGAAATTTGGCCAGGATGTTTCTTATAATATCCATGAGCTACCATAAAAATTTCAGATCCATATGAGCTAATTTGATCCACCTAATGGTGTAATTTATGAAACTGCTCCAGAGAAAAAGAAAAATATCCACAAACATTTTTCAGATTTTCTATGAACTTGTTTAGCTCATATATTTTGCTAGGAATCTTCAAATTAAATGAAACCAATTCCATTAGAACTATCTGAAAATCTAGTTTCCATAAAGTCATGGCTTTCTCCATGAAAGTACTTAGAAAAGCATAAGAGCTCTAATTGGGGCCAAATACACATTTATTTGTGCAGGGCTCAAATGAGCTTTGCTTCAAATGAAATTTGGCCAAGTCTCTGTTTAGGTTGTATCTAAACCACAGTAAAAATTACAGAGTCATTAGGCCTGTCTATCCATACTTATAGACTTCACAATATCAACTTGAAATTCAATTGCATTTAAATTGACACGCATTATATGTTTATTCGTGTAGTCGCTAAGGTTGAAGAAGGTCCGGAGGTGTTAGACTTCATAATTCTGGAAGAACAACTAGCATATTACCAGCAGCAAAGCAAGCTCCGATTTTCATTAGCCATTTCATAAGGTCTTTTGTTTTGAGAACTTACTTTATGTATTTCTTACAATTGTGCATTAGAGTCTTGTTTGAAAACCCAAATGCATAGCCAAGAGAACCAGGGTTTTGGGCTTAGGTTTTAATCATCGAGTAGACACTGCAATGCTAAATTAGTGTAGGATCCGGTACAAGTCGAGTAGTTGGAACTACTCGCGAGAATAGGCTAGAGGCACACCACTCGGTTAGAGATAGCAAATGAATCACATGGCAAGAAAAATGAGACCGAGCGGAGAGTATGGGCACCAGGACTTTGGGGCCTGGGTGCCATAGCTCCATTTGTGTTGATTGAGGACCAAGCCGTGTGCGGACCTATTGAACAAGCTAGAACAATACCGAAGACCTACAGGATATATGGGAACCGGGAAACCGATGTAATTCTGGTAGAGATCTGTTGAGGCATTGCTTATCGTACAGAGAGTAGGTTGAGAGCAGTGAGGTGTAAACCGGCTGGCAGGCACTGCGGATGCTCCGCACAGAGACCTCCTGCTCAGAACGATAGGACCGGTTCAACACTTGGCTGACGGATGAAAGGTGGTTGCGTACGACGTCCGTGGTGGTTGCTGTAGGCAACATCGAGTATGGGCGTACGTGACAGGTTGTTCGGGTAACCCTGCAGGTTTAAATCGATTATAATCGCCGTCCTTCACGGTTAGTGAGTACCACTTGTTCACTGTACCGTGACGTAGAAAGAACAGGCTAGTGTCATGTTAAAAGATTGCTGATTGAAAGCTGTACTTTGTTTGCTAATGACTTGCTGTAGTTTAGAGCTAATTAAAGTTCTTTTCAACCTTTGGCAAAGCACATGAGAGAAATGCATTTCTTGTTTGATTGCGGCTCTCTTATGTGCCTTAGCACGAGGTTCTCCAACAACTTGTTGCTAAAACTTGAAAGTAAGGTTCAACTATTTAGGCGCGTCTTTTGCAATATACATTCCATTATATATTGCAAACCCACCATGTAGAGTTCCATGTGTAGGTAAGATGGGTCAGTCTTTCTGAGCCAACGTGCTCACTGCTTGTGTTTGAAGCGTTTGCAGGGTGTTATGAGGAGGAGGCTCCAGAGGAGGAGACGGACCCCAAGAGGGAAACACCGTCGAGTGGTAGTCGTGCACGCCGCCGTGTTAGTGTGCGTGTGTGCTAGTGGGAACACGTTCACAGGCTGAACGTGAACTCTTTTTATTAGTCTACGTCCGCGAGTATAGACTTGACGTTATTTTGATGTAAACATGTTCATAAACTCATCTATGTAATAAAATTGGTGTTGTGCAAAACAGCACCCCTCAGCGTGATCCTGGCTAGTCGAGACCGTCGGGTCCTCGCAGCGTGGTATCAGAGCTCTGTTGAGGTTAACACACTTAAAAAGGTTTAATTTTCAGAAACTCGGGGAGGAACGAGTGAGTAGACCATATAAGGATGTTATTAGTGTATAGCAAGTGACAATACTAACCTACATGCTTATGTCGGAAAAATCATGCATCTCGGGACTTCATATGTCTTAGGGGGTGCATGTAAGCGTTGTCCACCAGTGCGCACAAGCTTAAGGGTGGAGCCTCACGGGTGGCAGGTAACCTGGCCAGCTTTAGTATTCTCTACGACTCTTCATGTCGTTTGGGGTATTCGAGAAACGCACTTCCCTGGCGTGCTACGGGCAAGTATGGGAGACCCCGTCATGTGGTTAGTAACGTGAACACGTAGCTCAAGGCCTGATTGGCTTGAGAACAACCGTGCGAGTGATGACGGACGGTTGTATGAACTGTATTGGGACCGGGTTCGGTGTGCAGCCAAACCTGACGATTGTGTGGTTTGATTACAGGTAGTCTAACCACAGATCGGTAGACGAGTAGTAGACGTTTGCGAGAGACGTTTAGTGCCACTGAATTAACGAAGCCGGCTAAGTCCGGTATAGGTTTTCTTTGTGAGGAACGTAGTACCGGCATGAACTGGGTGACGCTTCGACGTCATAGTCCACTAAATGATCAACACCATTCTAAAACTTGAAAGTTTTGATCCATAGCCCTAAAATTTTGATTTAACTCCTTCCCTTAATCAGGATGTTCAAAGTAAGCAAGTTTTCAACTTATAGGAGATTAAGGACAGAGTTCTCTGTTTTCAGCTGAAATAATGCTGAAGTTATACAGAGGTTAGAGGTTGAGTTCTTTCGATGTTGGGGTCATATGATACATTTATGGAAATCTTTGGAAGAGCTTTACAACTTCTCTATTGATGTCCTGAGGTGTTTCATCTCTTAACTAGTCGAAAAATGCAGTAGAGTTGAAACTGTCCAGAAAACAGGGCAGAGCAAATACTCTCTGTAACTCTATGTAAATTGAGCATAACTTTCTGCATAAAAATCCAAAAATAGAAAATGAGGTAGTTCTGAAAAGTTCATGATATAAGTTACAATTTTTTAACATAAAGTTCTGTCTAATTCGATGTATAATTAACTGGAATTCTTGGATCAAATCAGTACCTCAAGCAGGGATGTGCTGTCCAATTTTCTCCAGAAATTCTGTCAACTTTGACATCTCATAACTTTTGAACCATGACAGATCTTAGGGCAAATAAATACATTCTGGAAATCTATTGAAGTTAACTTTAACTTTGATGCCCAGAACTGGTTTTGCCTTTAGTATGGTCTAAATCAGGTTAAATGGAAACTGGTCAGGGCTGTCAGTTTGGGCAGCAGACCAGCAATCAAATTTTTCTAAGTTTGAATTGTGTTTTCAAGTTTTATGAGTTCAATAACATGTTTTATGTTATAACTCAATGATTTACTGTTGAAATGAATATTTTACCTTTTTCAAATATGTTTCTACAGATGGCAGAGGACAAACAACTGGAGAACGGATGGGTGGTATCCCACTGTTCTCAATGCAGCGGGTAAACGGAACTGTTGAAGCTGATGCTTCAATATTTCAGGTACGTGGAGACACCGCGTTACCTCGCCAAGGAAGAAGGCGAGGAGGGAAACAAGACATGGACTGTCCATGTCGATGTTCCAACAGGACCGATGCCACTGGGTTGGGTACCGTTCAACATCACGGTGAAAGGGAGACAACCGGAAGAGAGGTGGCAAGTGGCAGCCCGAGACACCATGTCGCGTTTCTGCCAGCTACACGTGGGAGCGATGGAGGGTACTCCATACACGCTTGTCCCAGTGGATGGACGAGCTAATCACGTGTGGAGGGAGAGGTACATTGCGGCAACTGATCCGAGTTGCCCAAGGTACAATCCAGCGGAGGCGGACCTCAGCCTCCATTTGATGGCAGGGAAGAATGTAATGGACATCCAAGCTTTCCATATGGCTCAAGTTGCCGTGGAGCTCAAGGAGAGCACCAGTCACCGGGACCATTTCGAGAGTGCTCACAGCGAACTCCGTAATGTGCTCCTTCCGACGATCAAGCGACTGAATGAGCAACACAATCAGTTGCGTCGTCTGAGGAAGGCGAAGAAGAAAAGCCGTGTCGACATCACGGCTTTGCAGTAGCAAGTACAGGCCTTGACCCAGTAGAACGAGGTCCTTACTCAAGAGCGTGATGACGCTATTGAGGAGGGGCGGAACTGGGAAGAAGACTACAACCAGGCCATGGACGAGGTGCATGCTTTGCAAGACCTCGTGCCTCCGGTAGTGGGCCTACCGATGGTAGGTGCAGTACCCGTGGTTTTGGGTATCCCGGTGATGCAAGAACCTGAACCCTAGGAGGAAGTCATGGACCCTGATCCACCAGTAGAGTTAGCGGAGGAAGAAGACTCGCAGGAGGTCGAGTTCTACTCCGAGTAGTGAGCTTACCGTTGCCAAGTAGAGCAGCGAGGGTGGTGTGTAAAAAACTTTTGTAACAAGTGACATGTCGTGTATATAGTAGCATGTGTGTAGATAGTGACGACATGAGCACAACTCCTAGGGGATCCGATAATAATGTATCTTGTATAAAGTTTATGCTTTATCAATATATGTGAATGTTGTGCAATTTTATTCATGTGTCACTGCAATACCTACTGTTTTCCATGGAATTTTAAGAATGACATGTGCTGATCGTTGCTGTTTTGACTTTCAGAATGACTCGCACTCGTGCCAACCCTGATGTTGGGGGTTCCAGTCAGGGGGGAGAGACCTCCCAACAGCCTCCCGAGACTTCCTCGGGACAGCAGAAGCAGCCACAGAAACCTCAACCACCGCCAACGGTCATGTTGGCTGATATTGTTGCGGCCATGGCAGGCTTGCACCAGAAGCACACCGAATTGCTGCAGACGCTGATTGCTAATACGTCTCGACCAGAGAGGCGTCAAGACCGGGAAGATCGACAGCAAAGTTCTTACTCAGATTTTCTAGCTACCCATCCCCCAGTATTCTCAAGGGCGGATGAACCACTCAATGCGGACAACTGGCTCCGCACGATGGAAATAAAATTCAGGCTACTCCAAGTTAGTGAGCAGCGGAAGACTCAGTTCGCGGCCCAGCAACTTCAGGGGTCTGCGAGCGCTTGGTGGGTGAACTTCTGTGCCTCGCAACCCACCGAGTGAGTGCTGACCTGGGCAGAGTTCCTGACGGCCTTCAGGGCCTATCATATACCGCCGGGTTTAATAAAGAGGAAGGCACAGGAATTCCTTCACCTGCAGCAAGGCAACAGGAACGCACTGGAGTACTCCAGGGCCTTCAATGATCTCACGCTCTACGCTTCCTATCACAGCGATACTGACGATAAGCGGCGGGATCACTTTTACCAGGGGCTGAATCCGCTCCTGAAGGAAAAGCTAGCCATGTTCAATCGCGGCAGCCTCAGTGACATAATTGATGCTGTGATTGAACAAGAGGACTCCGGCAAGGAGTTAGCGGCAGCGGAAAAGAAGCGAAGCGCGCCACAAAGCAGCAGAGAGGGAGGTGGTCCTCCCCAGAAATACCGGATGGTGTATCGCTCACCATTGGGTCAGCGCTGACAGCCACCGCAGCGACCGATGCAATTTCACAATTGGCCGTATTCACCACCGGCGTTCCGACTGGCATTACCAGCACCACCTCCGCAGAAACAACAGCAGCAGCGGGCGATGCCGCATGCGTTTGCACCTCAGCAGCGCATGCCAAGCTTTCGTCCTCCAAGTATGGGCCAACCATCGATCGCATGCTTTAAATGCGGAAGTCAAGGACATTTCGCCAACAACTGCCCCGAGAGGCAAGGCAGCGGAGTGCCACCACAGTTTCCGGGGAGGAATCAGCCCCAGAATCCCATTATTGCACGGCGGCCAACCCTAATCCTGGCAACATCCACCAACTCACCATCGAGGACGTGCCGGAGGGAGAACCCTTCCTTGCGGGTATGTTTCAACTCCACAAGCATCCCACCATAGTGTTATTTGATTCAGGCGCCACGCATAATTTCATTAGTCAAGCTTTTATTGCTAAATACAGCTTGCAAATACTACCCACCAAAAGTACTTGCTTGATTTGTTCACCGGGTGGGAAAATTTCAGCAAGCATGATGGTTCCAAAAGTGCCATTATGCTTAGGGGGTAGAATATACCCTACGTCTCTCATAGCTTTAGAGGGACAAAAGGTCGATGTCATCTTAGGGATGTCGTGGTTAATCCGCCACGGCGCTGTTTTATACACAGTCCTATGAGTCGTGCATTTGCACCCAAAAATGCACGAGTCTCATTCATTATTTCTGTACAGTCCAGAAATAAAACTTTCAACCGTATACCAATCCACCACCATCATATTGGAAGACATTCCAGTAGTCCGTGAGTTCCCAGACGTGTTCCCGGATGATTTACCGGGGATGCCGCCCGACTGAGAGATGGAGTTCAAGATTGAACTTGCACCGGGAACTATGCCAATATCCAGAAGGCCGTACAAGATGGCGCCAAAGGAATTGGCGGAATTAAAAACACAGTTGACGGACCTGCTGGAAAAGGGTTTTATTAGGCCGAGCTCCTCGCCATGGGGCTGTTTGGCATTATTCGTGAAGAAAAAGGATGAAACATTGTGGCTTTGCGTGGACTATCGCCCAATAAATGCTGTGACTATCAAGAAAAAGTACCCGTTGCCATGGATTGACATGTTATTGATCAGTTGGTCAAAGAAAAGATCTTATCCACAATGGACTTAAGATCAGGGTACCATCAGATTAAGATACGGGCTAAGGACATCCCGAAGACGGCTTTCTCAACGAGGTACGGGCTTTATGAGTATCTGGTCATGTCTTTTGGCCTCACCAACACTTCAGCTTATGTCATGTACTTGATGAACTCGATATTCATGCCGGAGCTGGACAAGTTTGTCATGGTCTTCATCGACGACATATTAGTATATTCCAAGTCGGAGGAAGAACACGTGAAGTACCTGCGTATAGTCTTGCAACGGCTGCGGGATCACAAGCTTTACGCGAAATTCAGCAAATGCAAATTCTGGATATCGCAAGTGCCTTTTCTCGGGCATATTATTTCAGAGGAAGGCATTGCTGTAGACCCGAGTAAGATCACACAAGTGCTGAATTGGAAGTCCCCGAGGTCTGTCCATGAATTACGGAGTTTTCTAAGACTGGCGGGATATTATCGGAGGTTCATTCAGAACTTCTCGAGGATTGCCAAGCCTATGACAGAGCTGCTGAAGAAGTCTACCAAATATGTTTGGAGTCCAGCATGTGAAGCAGCGTTCAAGGCATTAGTGAAGCACCTAACATCAACACTGGTTTTGGCGCAGCCAGATACAACAAAACCGTTCAATGTGTACTGAGATGCATCCGGCATTGGGCTCGGATGTGTGCTGATGCAAGACCGAAGGGTGGTCACGTATGGATCACGGCAGCTCCGTAATCATGAGCAGAATTATCCAACTCATGACTTAGAACTCGCTGCCGTGGTACTCGCACTCAAGATGTGGAGGCACTACTTACTCGGTAACCTCGTACATTTATATAACGACTACAAGAGCCTCAAGTACATATTCACTCAGAAGAAGTTGAACATGAGGCAAAGAAGATGGTTAGAATTGATAAAGGATTACGAAATAGAGATCCATTATCACCCCGGCAAGGCGAACGTGGTGGCGGATGCGCTGTCGCAAGTCACACGTTCATAAGCTGACCATCACTCCGTTGGAAGAGAGCGAGCCACCATTACATGTGGTTCCTCATGGAGCTCTATAAATCTTAGCTCTTATCCGCACCATCCGTGAAGAGATAGCGGCAGCCCAGTGTGACGCCCTGGTTCTGAGAGGAAACCTCTCGGAACCAAGACTGATGCGTATGTGTGCCCAAGATGTTCATCACACATACACATATAATCTACAAACTGAATTCAGAGTATATTTAACCATGAATGAATAGATTCAAGTACTTTATTACATCAATCTTTTTTGCAGCGGAAGTCTCTAATCTATTCTAGCAGCGGAAGTCTTTATTCTAGCAGCCGAAGTCTTCTAACTAGTGCGGAAGCAAACTAAACAGCAGCAGCAGCAGCAGCGGCTCCATCTCTACTCCACAGGCAAGGTTGAGGATATATTGCACACCTAATACTCCACGTGGTCTTCATAGTACTCCTCTCCTGTTGCTGATGATGAAGTAATAATGCAAGTTTGAGTACATGATGTACTCAGCAAGTGTGGGAAAACATGATATGTAGCTCACAGCAAGGAAGGTATAAATAGGCTCATTGCATAAAAGCAAAGTTTATTTCACAAATCATGATAAAAACAGCAACTAGATTTAAGTGAATGTAATCCCAACATGTATTTAAACATCAACATACCTCCATCATGATTCACCACTTTTCATATCCCATCCGAACACTTATCTTTCTCAACTTTCCTCATGCTCATGAATACCATCTCGTATTCACTACCATCTCATCTCATATTCAATTCCGTCTCGTACTGAGACCAATCTCGTTGCCATGACTCAACAGTCATGCAACCAATCTCATTACCCGGACTCAACAGTCCCGAAAACCAAATTCAAAGACCAAAACATAACCAAACCAATAACCAAATCAAAAACCATCCATCCGAAAAACCATCCCATCTAATCATGTGAGTTGTCCAGGCGCTCGTGACCGTAAGCTCGGCTATCACGACAGTTTTACACTCTGCAGAGTTTGTACCACTTTACCCACAAGTTTGTGATTTCGTCACCCGTCGGGGACTGCAGAACCTCCATTATACCAGTACACAACCGTCGGTGTATGTTCAAGAGATCACAAAATATCCTTTACAGAGGGGCTACTAGATGTATGGACTCACTAAGGTTTCACCAGCAGGCTAGAATCTACAATTCTCCCACCTACGGGCCCCTCTTGTGCCATGCAGTTCCCAGGGCAGTCCTCACTCGACTCCCATTCCCCGCGCCTTCCACGGTCCATAGCAATCTAGCAACTTACCTAATTAGTCAGCTAAGCCGCACCCATATTTGGCCTTGTGGTGGGACTGTTATCCTGGCATGGCTGGCATGAACCAGCCCTTAGATCTACGACAAGTAAACCACCATCTCATTCTACCACTTCCACAAAACCAAGCTTGCCTAGATCTCCCTCTGATTCATGTTTATTAACATCAAGATCTCATTAACATTACTCACATGAGTGCTGTTAGCTAGACACATTCTATCGCTTCCCATATCCCATAGATTAGCGAAGCAAAAAGCAAAAACGACCATACCCGACACATAAACTTCCCTGGTGACAAGGGTGGTTAACGAAACTAGTAAACTCCTATAAAAGGGTTTCCCATCAAGTTGACTCAGCATACACAATTTTCTCAAACAAAACAATTTCCAAAAACATGGGATTAATATGGTCAAGGGGCACTTGCCTTGTTCTTGCAGCTTCTGTTGCTCTGGGATCTTGAAGTCTTGTTGCTGAAATCCTTCGTAGATAGCTCCCTGAGCTTGTCCTTCTATTTATGATCACGTACATACAAGATTCATAGCAATCAATCATCATGCACAAACTTTACTCAAGATGCAATGGTGCATATGCATGCTAATCCTATGGTGCAGTTTAGTTTGTACGTGCTCTTGCATGGTTTTTAATAGGCTTCCATGGGATTTTATGATGAACAGAGGTGTAACGATCAAATGTGAACGTGGGAATTATCTGGACTCAAGATCTAGATCAAACCGATCAACACGTTATCTATCCATGAAAAAGTTTCTGTTTGAAGGGATCGAAGAGAACAGATGCAAAGAAACCAGGATGATGTCGTAAGGTGGTACTGGAAACCTACCTTGCTTCCTTCGAGTCCTCCCTCCCAGCAAAAACAGATCGTCGGGTCTCTCTTCCGGCGGCGGCGATCGTGTCTGGGCTCGTCGGCGGTCTCTCCGGTGGTCAAACTCCGGCCAAAGGGTTTAGCTCGGCGAGTTTGGGGGCTAGGGCTTCTAAGTTGTCGGCTTTAGAAAAGATGTTACGACCAAGGGGTTGTTTCGGGTTCTATTTATAATCGGGAAACGAAGAGTCCTACTCTGATCGGAATTCGAATAAGAGTCCTATTCAAATTGTTTTTGAATCTTATCAACTTATCTTCAATTGATTTGGTGCAGTAGCAACATGGAATTTGTGTCGGTTTCCTTCCATGTCGGTATTCCCGTGCGTACAGAAGAAAAAACCGCTTTAGATCTCATCACCTCCGCGGTGATGAGTTCCGGAGGCTGCACGTGTCCTGCGGGGGCCTGGTTTCTCTTTTCCGCAGAGGCGGGCTCCGGTTGTGCCGCATGTCAGGCGGACGAGACCTCCCTCTCCTTAGAGGCGAGCTCCGCGTGCGCCACGCGTCCTGGCAGGCGGGACCTCCCCTCTTTCCAGAGATGAGCTCCGCGTATGCCACGTGTCAGTTCTGGACCTCCCCTCTCTTCGGAGGTGAGCTCCGATAGTGCCACATGTTAGAGCCGGACCTCCCATCTCTTCGAAGGTGGGCTCCGAGAATGCCACGTGTCCAGTAGCACCAGACTTCCTTTCTTCTCAGAGACGAGCTCCGAGGTCGACACGTGTCCAATAGCGTCGGACCTCCCGGAGGTGAGCTCCGAGGTCGACATGTGTCCAGCGGGGCCGGACCTCCCGGAGGTAAGCTCTGAGAGTGACACATGCCCTACGGGTCAGACTTCTCGGAGACGAGCTCCGAGAGTGACACGTGTCCCGCGCAGCTGGTCCTCTCTCTTCCGCAGTGACTAGTTCCGAGCCTGCCATGTAGCCAGTTTAGCGGCGGACCTCTCACCCTTTGCGGGGATGAGCTCCAAAGGCGCCACGTGGCCAGCGGGCCGAGGGAGTTGTCTTCAGCGCTCTTGATGAACTGGAATTTGCCCTTTTTGGCTATCTTTTTGATTCTTTTTCTGTTTCCACTTCTTTTAAAATGTTTTCTCTATATAAAATATGAATGCATGCCGAAATCGGAATTGAGGGTGTCACAAATCTACCGCCCCTAAAATTGAATCTTGCCCTCGAGATTCACTAGTGGAGAATAGATGAGGGAATTCTGCCTTGATGTCTTCTTTAAGCTCCCATGTGGCTTCAGCTTCGGTGTGATGGTTCCATTGTACATTGCACCAACGGATCACCTTGTTCCTCATGACCCTTTCCTTCACGTCCAAAATTCGGACAGGGTGCTCTACATAGGTCAGACCCTCTTGAAGTTCTAGCTCATCCATTGGTACTTGCTCTTCCGGTACTCTCAAGCACTTCTTGAGCTGGGATACGTGAAACACGTCATGCACGTCGGAGAGGTGCATCGGGAGCTCTAGTTGATAGGCTACTTCTCCTCGCTTGTCCAAAATCTTAAATGGCCCGATGTAGCGAGGTGATAGCTTGCCTTTGACGTTGAAACGTCGTTGGCCTCGGATAGGCGATACCTTAAGGTATACGAAGTCTCCTACTTCAAAAGTCAACTTCCTTCGCCTATTGTCCGCATAGCCTTTCTATCGTGACTGAGCAGCCTTCAAGTTCTCCCATATTGTTTGGACTTGCTTCTCAGCTTCTTGAAGCACTTCGGGTCCGAACACTTGGTTCTCTCCGGTCTCGTTCCAAAACAACGACGTTCTACACCGTCTACCATACAATGCTTCAAAAGGTGTAATCTTCAAGCTAGCTTGATAGCTGTTGTTATAGGAGAATTCGGCATACGGCAAGCTCCTATCCCAACTACGCCCATGTTTCAAGGCGCAAGCTCTCAACATGTCCTCCAAAATTTGGTTTGTCCTTTCTGTTTGTCCATCCGTCTGCGGGTGGTAAGCGGAGCTAAAATCTAGTCGTGTACCCATAGCTTCATGCAGCTTCCTCCAGAACCTAGAGGTAAACTGAGAACCCCGATCTGAGACTATCCTCTTCGGGACTCCATGGCGGCACATGATTTGCTCCATGTACAGCTCGGCTAGATCTGCCACGCGGTACGTGGTTTTAACAGGAAGAAAATGAGCTGTTTTCGTCAATCGGTCCATGATAACCTAGATTGAGTCGTAACCCGACCGAGTACGTGGCAATCCGACGATGAACTCCATACTGATGTCTTCCCACTTCCACTCGGGTACCTTTAAGGGTTGCAACAGTCCAGCGGGTCTTTGATGCTCGGCCTTCACCCGTTGGCATGTGTGGCATAGGGCAACATATTCAGCTATGTCCCTCTTCATACCATCTCACCAATAGCAAGTCTTCAAGTCCTTGTACATCTTTGTACTGCTGGGATGTATGGAATAAGGTGAGTCATGTGCATCCTTTAATATCATGTCGCGGATGTGCTTCACGTTAGGCACACAAATCCTTTTTCCTAGCCAAAGCGTACCCTTCTCGTCTTCCTTGAAGTCCTTTTCTATACCTTGTCGGATTCTTTCCTTGATTTCCTTAATTTCCTCATCCGTTGCTTGGCCATCTCTTATCTCTTGTTCCAATGAAGAGTAGAGTTCCATCACTTCCATCTCGTTCAAGAACCCAAGATGTAACCGTTCGAACTCCTTGCGCAGCTCAGGCGGTAGCTCCCGAACCGTGAGATGGTGTCATGCTCCCTTTCGGCTCAATGTATCAGCTACTACATTGGCCTTACCGGGGTGATAGTTGATTCCAACATCATAATCCTTGATAAGTTCCAACCATCGACGTTGCCTCAAATTCAAATCCGTTTGGGTGAATATGTACTTGAGACTTTTATGATCCGTATAGATCTCACATCGGTGGCCAAGGACGTAATGTCTCCAAATCTTTAATGCATGCACCACGGCTGTGAGTTCCAAATCATGTGTAGGGTAATTGAGCTCGTGTTTCTTTAATTGTCGTGAGGCATAGGCTACCACTTGTCCTTCTTGCATGAGCACGCATCCGAGCCCTTGTCTTGATGCGTCATAATATATGTCAAAGCTCTTTCTCACGTCCGGCAATATCAGAACTGGTGCTGTGGTTAGCCTTTCCTTGAGCTCCTCAAAGCTTTCTTAGCACGCTGCTGTCCATTGGAAGGCTTTTCCCTTCATCAATAGCTCCGTCATAGGCTTCGCTATCTTGGAGAACTCCTTGATGAACTGTCGGTAGTATCCAGCCATCCCAAGAAAACTCCGAATATCCCTCACGTTTTGTGGTTTGTTCCACTTCAGAACATCTCCCACTTTTCCGGGATCAACCGATACTCCTTCCTTGGAGATTATGTGGCCTAGGAACGATATCTCCTTTAGCCAAAATTGACATTTGCTAAGCTTGGCATACAATTGATGCTCTCACAGCTTCTGCAATGTCAATCTCAAGTTCTTGATGTTCCTCCTCACTTTTTGAATACACCATGATGTCGTCGATGAAAACCACGACGAACTTGACCAAATACTCTATGAAGACCTTGTTTATGAGGTACATGAAGTATGCGGGTGCATTCGTTAACCCAAAAGACATAACAGTATATTCGTATGAATCATACCGTGTTCGAAAGGCAGTCTTGGGTATATCGGAGGGCTTAATCTTCAGCTGGAAATATACCGACCAAAGATCAATCTTGGAGAAGACTCGGGCTCCTATCATTTGGTCGAACAAGTCCTCTATACGGGGAAGAGAGTATTTGTTTTTGATCGTCACCTCATTGGGAGACCTATAATCCACACACATACTTTGGGTTCCATCGTTCTTGTCTACGAAGAGCACGGGGGCTCCCCATGGTGACGAGATTGGACGTATGAAACCCTTCTCTAGCTGCTCCTGGATTTGCTTCTTGAGCTCCACTAGTTCATTAGGAGCATCCTATAGGGCCTCTTTGCTATAGGTGCAGTTCCGGGTACCAAGTCAATGGAAAACTCAATGTCCCGGTCAGGTGGCATACCTAGAAGTTCTTCCGGGAACACGTCCGAGAATTCTCGAACCACCGGAATGCTATCCAATGTTGCTTCTTTGACGTGGTTCAACGTTGCCTTCTCGGTTGTTGGTTGGGCTGACTCAAACTCGATACGAGTACCGTGCTCATTTGTCAACTGCACGCTCCTCTCAGAACATTGGATCACTCCGTTGTGCTTGCTTAACCAATCCATTCCGAGTATTATGTCGAGCCCTTGGGAATCCAAGACAATGAGGTTGGCAAGGAAGTCTACCCCCTTATTTTAAGGTTTACTTTTGGACATACTATATTAGTCCTCATCTCTCCACCGGGAGAATTAACCAACATAGTATATTTCAAGTGTGATATGGGTAGATTATACTTGGCAACATACTTGGATGATATGAATGAATGTGATGCTCCAGAATCAAATAAAATGGTGGCTGGGTTGGAGTTGGCAAGGAACATACCAATCACGACGTCCTCAGCCTGTTGTGCTTCCTCAGCAGAGACATGGTTCACGTTGCCGCGAGCATAGTTCTGCTGTCCACGGTTTCCTTGATTGGCTCCTCCGTTCGGCCGTGGGTTCTGCTTGGGAACATTGCTTGGTTGTCCAGGACCTCTCTTTGGGCACTGGCTCGCAAAGTGTCCCATCTCTCCGCATGCAAAGCATGCCTTGTTGCCCACGACAGCAGGTACGTTGGGGCAGGGGTTTTGAGCAGGAGCGCCCATGTTGGGTCGGGGCGCAGGAGGAAAAGGCACACGAGGTGCTTGCATGATAGGGCGTTGCTGTGGTTGTTGATTAGGACGAAAAGTAGAAGGGGTCGAGCCATACTACGGTGCAGCTAGGGGCATGTACCGAGGGCGTACGTTGCTCCCTTGTGGATGGTACGACATCTTTCTTTTGCCCTCTTGCTCGATATCTCGGATCTTTCTTTCAACCACTATGGCTTTGTCAACTAGCTTCTGGAAGCTGGTATAATCATTGTTAAGGAGCTGAACTTGGATCTCATTGTTCAATCCTCTCATGAACAATTACTGCTTCTGTTGGTCTGAGTTGACATCTTCAGGGGCATACCTTGAAAGCTGCGTGAACTTGTTAAGGTACTCATTCACGCTCTTCTTTCCTTGGTGGAGACCCTCAAACTCTTGTCTTTTGAGCATCATTACTCCAGCAGGGATGTAATGAGAGCGGAAACTCTCCTTGAACTCAGTCCAAGTGATCGTCTCCTGGTCGACATGAGCGTTGGAGAGAGCGTCCCACCAGTCGGCGGCTGCTCCCATAAGTTGGTGCGATGCAAAGAGAACTTTCTCTCGGTCATTGCACTAAACTATGGCAAGATTATTCTCCATGGACTTCAACCAGTCATCGGCCTCCATGGGGTCATTAGCTTGAGCAAAAGTGGGTGGTCGAGTCCTCATGAACTCTCCCAGTCGGTTGTGAGCCGGCGGCGGTGGTGGTGGTGGCGGCGGCGGTGCAGGAACAGGGTTTTTGTTGTTGGCTTGCAGCTGACCCAAAGTTTGGATCATAGTTTGCATAAGTTGATTCTGCATGGCCATCAACCATTCTAGGTTGTTTGCACCAGCTCCGGGGTCGTCATTCTCAGGAACCTCAACGTGGTCATCCTCTTGGTTGCCACAGAAGTTCCTCCCTTGATGGCCGGCGTTTCCTCTCACCATCTGTGAGTGAGAGACGGAAAGAATAGAGGTTAGAAGTTTAGATAGATCCCTCCGAACTATATGCCTCAAGGTGGATGGATTATATATCATCCTATATGAGGATGTGAACAAGTGCCGAAGCATCTCACATCTCTCTACTATGTGTGGATATGGACAACGCTGAAACGTCCCACAACTCACACCAAGCACTCAATCACAAGCAAACATCACAAGCAATCATCACAAAAGTCCAGCACACAACTCCTATTCAAGGCTTACTCAATGGGGGTCCTATGTGGTTTGGGGTGGTACCAATCTGTGACCAATCTGTGACCCTGTCCTATGGTCAATGGGGTACTAAATGCCAATCTATGCATTCTACCTAGGCTTGCATCCTATGTTCAGCGTGGCTCCTAATACCAATCTGCGACTAGGCTTGCATCCTATGGTCAACCGTGGTTCAGCTAGCAATCTGTGATCATCCTAGGCTTGTGACCTACAGCAGTCAACCATGGTAGCTTGATACCAATATGTGAATTGTACCAACCTGTGATCTTATCTAGACCTATGACCTACAGTCAACCGTGGTATCTAAACCAATCTGTGACCTATCTAGGCGTGTGACCTACGATCAACCGTGGCTCTGATACCAATCTGTGACGCACTGGTTCTGAGTAGAAACCTCTCGGAACCGCTCGGAACCAAGACTGATGCGTATGTGCGCCCTGGATGTTCATCACACATACACATATAATCCACAAACTGAATTCAGAATATATATAACCATGAATTAATAGATTCAAGTACTTTATTACATCAATCTTTACTGCAGCGGAAGTCTCTAATCTATTCTAGCAGCGGAAGTCTTTATTCTAGCAGCCGAAGTCTTCTAACTAGTATGGAAGCAAACTAAACAGCAGCAGTAGCGGCTCCATCTCTACTCCACAGGCAAGGTTGAGGATAGATTGCACACCTAATACTCCATGTGGTCTTCATAGTACTCCTCTCCTGTTGCTGATGATGAAGTAATAATGCAAGTTTGAGTACATGATGTACTCAGCAAGTGCGGAAAAACATGATATGTAGCTCACAGCAAGGAAGACATAAATAAGCTCATTGCATAAAAGCAAAGTTTATTTCACAAATCATGATAAAAACAGCAACGAGCTTTAAGTGAATGTAATCCCAACATGTATTTAAACATCAACATACCTCCATCATGATTCACCATTTTTCATATCCCATCCGAACACTTATCTTTCTCAACTTTCCTCATGCTCATAAATACCATCTCGTATTCACTACCATCTCATCTCATATTCAATTCCGTCTCGTACCGAGACCAATCTCGTTGCCATGACTCAACAGTCATGCAACTAATCTATTTACCCGGACTCAACAGTCCTGAAAACCAAATCCAAAGACCAAAACATAACCAAACAAATAACGAAATCAAATACCATCCATCCCAAAAACCATCCCATCTAATCATGTGAGTTGTCCAGGCGCTCGTGACCGTAAGCTCGGCTAACATGATAGTTTTACACTCTGCCGAGTTTGTACCACTTTACCGACAAGTTTGTGATTTCATCACCCGTCGGCGACTGCAGAACCTCCATTATACCAGTACACAACCGTCGGTGTATGGTCAAGAGATCACAAAATAGCCTTTACAGAGGGGCTACTAGATGTATGGACTCACTATGGTTTCAGCAGCAGGCTAGAATCTCCAATTCTCCCACCTATGGGCCCCCTCTTGTGCCATGCAGTTCCCAGGGCAGTCCTCACTCGACTCCCATTCCCCGCGCCTTCCACGGTCCATAACAATCTAGCAACTTACCTAATTAGTCAGCTAAGCCACACCCATATTTGGCCTTGTGGTGGCACTGTTATCCTGGCATGGCTGGCATGAACCGGTCCTTAGATCTACGACAAGTAAACCACCATCTCATTCTACCACTTCCACAAAACCAAGCTTGCCTAGATCTCCCTCTGATTCATGTTTATTAACATCAAGTTCTCATTATCATTACTCACACGAGTGCAGTTAGCTAGACACATTCTATCGCTTCCCATATCCCGTAGATTAGCGAAGAAAAAAGAAAAAACGACATTACCCGACTCATAAACTTCCCTGGTGACAAGGGTGGTTAACAAAACTAGTAAACTCCTATAAAAGGGTTTCCCATCAAGTTGACTCAGCATACACAATTTTCGCAAACAAAACAGTTTCCAAAAACATGGGACTAATATGGTCAAGGAGCACTTGCCTTGTTCTTGCGGCTTCTGTTGCTCTGGGATCTCGAAGTCTTGTTGCTGAAATCCTTCGTAGATAGCTCCCTGAGCTTGTCCTTCTATTTATGATCACACACATACAAGATTCATAGCAATCAATCATCATGCACCAACTTTACTCAAGATGCAATGGTGCATATGCATGCTAATTCTATGGTGCAGTTTAGTTTGTACGTGCTCTTGCATGGTTTTGAATAGGCTTGCATGGGGTTTTATGATGAACAGAGGTGTAAAGATCAAATGTGGTCATGGCAATGATCTGGACTCAAGATCTAGATCAAACCGATCAACACATGATCTATCCACGAAAAAGCTTCTGTTCGAAGGGATCAAAGAGAATAGATGCAAAGAAAACGCGATGATGTCGTAAGGTGGTATTGGAAACCTACCTTGCTTCCTTCGAGTCCTCCCTCCTAGCAAAAACAGATCATCGAGGCTCTCTTCCGGTGGCGGTGATCGTGTCTGGGCTCGTCGGTGGTCTCTCCGGTGGTCAAACTCCGGCGAATGGGTTTAGCTCGACGAGTTTTTGGGCTAGGGCTTCTAAGTTGTCGGCTTTATAAAAGATTTTACGACCAAGGGGTTGTTTTGGGTTCTATTTATAATCGGGAAACGAAGAGTCCTACTCTGATCGGAATTCGAATAAGAGTCCTATTCAAATTGTTTTTGAATCTTAACAACTTATCTTCAATTTATTTGGTGCAGTAGCAACGTGGAATTTGTGTCGATTTCCTTCCGTGTCGGTATTCCCGTGCGTACAGAAGCAAAAACCGCTTCAGATCTCGTCACCTCCGCGGTGATGAGCTCCGGAGGCTCCACGTGTCCTGCGGGGGCCTTGTTTCCCTTTTCCGCAGAGGCGGGCTCCGGTTGTGCCGCGTGTCAGGTGGACGAGACCTCCCTCTCCTCAGAGGCGAGCTCCACGTGCGCCACGCGTCCTGGCGGGCGGGACCTCCCCTCTTTCCAGAGACGAGCTCTGCGTACACCACGTGTCAGTTCCGGACCTCCCCTCTCTTCGGAGGTGAGCTCCGATAGGCCATGTGTCAGAGCCGGACCTCCCCTCTCTTTAGAGGTGGGCTCCGAGAATGCCACGTGTCCAGTAGCGCCAGACTTCCTTTCTTCTCAGAGACGAGCTCTGAGGTCGACATGTGTCCAGCGGGGCCGGACCTCCCGGAGGTAAGCTCCGAGAGTGACACGTGTCCCGCGGGTCGGACTTCTCGGAGACAAGCTCCGAGAGTGACACGTATCCCGCGCAGCTGGTCCTCTCTCTTCCGTAGTGACTAGCTCCGAGCCTGCCACGTAGCCAGTTTAGTGTTGGACCTCTCCCCCTTTGCGGGGATGAGCTCCGAAGGTGCCACGTGGCCAGCGGGCCGCGGGAGTTGTCTTCAGCGCTCTTGATGAACTGGAATTTGCCCTTTTTGGCTATATTTTTTATTCTTTTTCTGTTTCCACTTCTTTTAAAATATTTTCTCTATATAAAATATGAATGCATGCCGAAATCAAAATTGACGGTGTCACACCCAGAAACATGACAAGGGCATGTCACATTTGCGGAGACGTGTAGACAGTGGGGAATTGAAGTGTTTCCGGAAAGACGGAGACGGCGTCCTGTGGTTCAAGGACAGGATTGTCATACCCCGTAAACCGAAGTTACCGAAGAAAATCTTTGATGAGGCTCACTTGTCAAAGTTTTCTATTCACCCCGGCAGCAACAAGATGTATCAGGAACTCAGAAACAAGTTTTGGTGGACACGGATGAAGCAGGATATCGCAAAATACGTGTCCAAGTGCGATACATGCCGAAGGGTGAAGGCTGACCACATGAGGAAACCGGGATTGTTACAGCCGCTTAGCATTCCTGCCTGGAAGTGGGAGGATGCGAGCATGGACTTCATCATCGGTTTACCCACCACATTGCAGAAACATGATTCAGTGTGGGTGATCGTCGACCGGCTTACAAAAGTTCCTCATTTTATCCCGGTTAACACCAACTACAATGCCAAGAAGTATGCTGAATTGTACATCTTACGGATTCTGTGCTTGTATGGCGTACCCCGTACTATCATCTCGGATCAGGGCACTTTATTTGTGTCTCGTTTTTGGGAGCAGTTACATGCTGCATTGGGGATGAAGCTGATCCGTAGTTCAGCGTACCACCCGCAGAGGGATGGGCAAACGGAGCGGGTAAATCAAATTCTAGAAGACAAGTTACGAGCTTGCGCTATCAACCACGGTAAGACTTGGGATGATTACTTACAGTTAGCTGAGTTCTCGTACAATAATGGGTACCAAGCCAGCATCAAGATGGCGCCTTACGAGCGCTATACGGGAGAAAATGCCGCACACCGCTGAATTGGTGTGAGTCTGGCGGAAGGGTCACCTTTCGGATTGATCTTGTCAACAATGCGGAAGAAAAAGTTCGGCTGATTCAAGCAAACTTAAAAGCCACCCAATCCAGACAAAAACAATATGCGGACAGGAGAAGACGTCCTTTGCAATTTGAAGTCGGGGATCACGTGTATCTACGTGTGTCTCTAATGAAGGGCGTGAACAGATTCGTGGTGAGAGGAAAGTTGGCACCCCGATTCATCGGTCCATTCCAGAATCTGGAAAGATGTGGATCAGTTGCATACCGTCTGGATTTACCAGCAACTCTCTCTGGTGTGCACGATGTCTTCCGCATTTCTCAGCTGAGGAAGTGCCTCAAGCTTTCAACCACCGTTCAGCTGGGAGAATCGAAGAACTGAAACCGGATCTCACTTATCGGGAGGAACCGGTTCAGATTATTGATGAGAAGGCCCGAACCACATGCAACCGTATGTTGTGGTTCTATAAAGTCCTATGGAGTAATCACTCCGTGGATGAAGCATCATGGGAGAGCGAACGCTTTCTTCACGCTAACTACCCCGACTTCTCAACGTCGCACATCCGGTAATTTTACCACCGTCCCTTCTCTCATTTTTACCTTATAATCTTGGGACGAGATTCTTTTAAGGCAAAAGGAATGTAAGGGCCCAAGTTTTTCATTTGCTAAAAGTTTTCATCACACCACACCTCACCTCATTTGTGGAAATCATATGAACATATTTGAAGAGCAAGTAACCGCCATCAATAGATTCATTATGAGATCAACTCACAAAGTGCAAAAGTGGTGTTTCCCACATGCATCATGTAGGGGCTGAGCATATGTTTAACTCCTAAACTTTGTTAGGAATGCTCATGCCAAACTTCAACTAAATCCAAAACCTTTTTGAGGTATTTTTTGGTACACTTAGTAAAAGGGCAAGTTTGAATTTAAATTCAAATTTGAACTCCTTTCATCCCATGAATTCAAAAGTGGGATTCATATTCACACTCAGCACAATTTTATGAGCTCACACACCAATTTTCACTCCATTTGGAGTTGATACTGACATAAGCTATTTTGGCTAAATTCAAATCAAATTTGAATTTCAGTTAACATTTGCTGCAAATTTGGTCAAATCAAATCACACTCTGATTCATTAAAATTCAAATGGGCATTTGGAGGTTTGATCAAACTACAAGGGGCATTAGGGTCCCCAAAAATTAAGACCAGTAGGAATTCAATTTGTGAGGTTAAATTGGAGAGGTGGGACCCTCTTGTCAGCCTCATAGTGAAGTGAACCGACTGAAGAACCGTTGCTCTGTTTCTTGGGCTGGTCCCTCCTCGACGTGTCCCGTTTTGCTCACGAACAGAAACCCCGACGTTTCCTTCCTCCCTCATACCGAGCTCAGCCGATGTAACACCCCAAATTTTGATTCAAAACCCTAAACCATGTTCAGAGGGGAATTTAAAAATTTTTGGACGTGTTGCATGTTTTGCAAAAATTCAAACTCAAACTGGAATTCAAATTAGACTCAAAACAGAAAAGAAATGGAAAAAGAAAAAGAGAAAACGGGAAAAAACCGGCCAGTGGGCCGAAACCCGCCAGCCGGCCCAATTTCCCCGCGCCAGCCCGCAGCCGCGCGCCCGCGCTATCCCTCACAGACAGGTGGGACCCACCTGTCATCCCCAACTCCGCGACCCCGGACTCTCCCGCGCGCGCGATCTTAACCGATCGGAATACCGCGTCCCTCAGCCCGAATTCCGGTCCCAGAAGAATCAAACTCGATCACAACTGACCCACCGCCCTCCCCCGGCTATAAAAACCCCAGCCCCGATCGGTTTTTCCCACGCGATCGCCGATTTTTACTCCGGTGAGCACCGAGACTTCGCCGGTGAATTCTGGCCGATCTAAGCTCGGAAACTCTGATCTAACTCGCTGGTCTTGATCCACCGCCTCCGGGGAACTTTGCAGGTGCAGAAAACTCGGAAACTTACGGTGTAAACACAGCGCCGACGAGCTTCGCCGTGGTTTTGCCTCGGACCTCGCCGCCGATCACTTTCCAGGACCCCCGAGCTCAAGAAAACCCCCGAGGTGAGATCCCTGACCTCCCCTCTACCGATCTATGCCATAAGATCACAGTTCTAGGCAGAATTCTCGAGGATCCGAAACTTTCCGGCGAGATCGCCGCTTCCCGCCGCCGTGCGCCGCCGGCAGCGCCGCCCGCGCTCGATCAGAGCGACGTGGCCGCTTGTGCGCCGTTTATTTTAAATCGCACGGTAGACTTTAAAACCCCGCGTACCGGTTCGATGTTATAATCTCAGCCGTCGGTTTAAAATCGGACGGTCCACGTCAGCCCCGCGTTATAAAGACTAGAATTCTTACGTGCTACCCCCTGGGGTTCTCAGGAAATAAGAGCTAGCCCCGGAAACTTCTGATCTAGCCCCTGGAACTCCAGAAAATCATGTAAATTCATTTAAAAATCAGTTTTAGCCCCTGGACTTAATAAAAATTAGGAAAAACACTTCTGATAAGTGTAGCTAGACCCCTGGAAATTATGAAAATAATATTATAGACCCTGTAATGGGGTGAGTTCATTATTTTAGCCCTGTTTAGTATTTAATTTAGAAAATTGAATATGTAACTAGTGTTTAAAAATTAAAAAGTGGGACAAACATAATTGTCAAAATTAATTAAAAACTTTCTCAGTACTTAGAAAACCTTGGAGTGAGATAAAACTATATTTTGGGCTGAAATGAATCTGTTTCATTTATTATTCACATTTAATTGTATAGGGACACATTTTTAAGTAATGAATAGCTATAGAAAAATAGGGAAAATAATTATGAAATAGTTTACATCAGAGGCCAAGGTCAAAATAGGTTATTAAATTATTTAGGACCAAAACCTATACTGTTTCGATGATGTGTATTACTAATTTCATAATAAAATACACAATTATGCATAGGAATATAAATCTGAAAATATAGCAACTTGTAAGTGATAAATGGAGTTTTTAAAATCCAAAGAGTTCAGTTTAGGGTTGATGGAAATTATGAAGGCACATATGGAGAAGAAAAATACTTTTCATACATACTTGGTAGTTTAATATAAGGAATTTATTTAAAACTGAAACACACACACACACACACACACACACACACATATATATATATATATATATATATATATATATATATATATATATATATATATATATATATATATATATAGTATGTCAGTATAAATATGAACACCAAAGTAGGAATCATACACATATAAATAAAAGTGTATGCAAGCCACAGATCAACACACAAAGTAACCACAACACATATAATGGTGAATGAATTTCATAAATACGAATGTGTGGTTTGTATGAAGTAAGAAGTGTGAACTATGTCTTATGATTGTTGTTTTTCTTTTGCTATGTGTGATGGTATGAAGTAGAACCTGTTCAAGAGCAAGTTATTCTTTTCCAAGATCAGGACTACCCATTTCAAGAGCAGCAAGAAGGAGGCAAGTGTCCTTGACCACTTTGATCCTATACTAGGATGTGTAGATAGAATTATTTGCATTGTCAAATAAAATATGAAACCCATGCTAGGAAGTTTCCCTAGAATTGCATTACCTTGTTTCCTTGTAGCTTGGGTTGGGATTTATTTTATCATGTCATTTATTATTATGCATATGCTTAGCCATGCTTAGAATGGGATGTTTGGGATATGAGATCATCAGTTTATTTTACCATACTCTTGAATGAGATATTGTGAGTTATGTAGAGGTAGGGATCAAGGCAAGTTGGATGTTTTGGTTGTGTGCTGGGTGCACGAGACTTGGGTTTGTGTTTAGTACTTGCCTGGATCCTAAGGACCGGTTCATGGAGTATGTAACCTGGCTTTACAGTGCCAACCACATGCTGAGATGGGGCAGCTTGGCCAATTAATTAGGTGTATCCCCAGCGTAGTATGGGTGTGTTGGATGGTGCGGGGAATAGGTGTCAGCTGGACTACCATATGAACCGCAAGGCTCAAGAGGGGGCCACTGCAGCGGGGTTGGAGCCTCTTGTATGCTGTTAGGGGTGAAACCTTAGTGGGCCCACGCTCGTCGGGAATCCCTTTGTAAAGGCTTCGTAGTGATCTCCTGGCTACACACCTGGGAAGTGTGAATGTGGTTCGTAGCCACTGGCATAATGGAGGTTCTTTTAGTCCACCCGGCAACGGGGGATGAAATCACTACATGTGGGTACAGTGGTACAAACTCTGCAGAGTCAAAACTGTCTTGACAGCCGTGCTCACGGTCAAGAGCGGCCTGGACTTATTCATGATTAGAGGATTGATGGTTTTGGAAGTTAAGCGGGAAGCTTAACATTGGAAATGATGTTATGGTTAATGGATTATGATGATGGGATGGGAGATTGGGACCATTTCACCTGTGTAGTAATGTAGGTGCTTAATAAGCTAAGGTGATAGGTATTAATTGCGTAGTGCTTTAACCATGAGTTCAACCTCTCCTTGTTCAAGCCATGCATGATATAATTTTCCCACACTTGCTGAGTACCATTGGTACTCAACCTTGCATATTTGTTGGTTTATATTGCTGCTCAGGTCAAGATAATGAGGTGGTGTATAATGACCAAGATTTTGGACCCGAGGAAGGTTTTTAGGTTCATGAAGACCCCCGGGCAACGCCTGTGATGGAGCCCTAAAGAATAATATTCCGCTGCTAGTTTATTTACTTGTGATGAAGCATTAGTGTCCATTGAGACATTTGCGATGTAAGACTTATTTATTATTCAACACCTGGCTTGTAATAAATGATGCTTCACTATTTGTCATTACATGTATGAGAAAATGATCCTGGCATACATGTAATATTCACTTGGTTGTTCTTCGGAAAAACCGGGTGTAACAGAGGTGGTATCAGAGCCAAGGTTGCCCGTAGGAACGTGGACCTAGGTAGAAATGGACGTATTTAAGGGCCCTATTTTCTTAAAAACTATTTTCCAAGGTGTGGGTTGAAGAGTGTTATTTAAGGAGTCATTTTCTTCATCTTACCCCAATTTTCATTCAAAATAGGATTTTTGTTTGAAATTTTATCTAACCTAATTTTAAATCCTTTTTGTTTTAGATGGTTCGCATGATTCGCACCGCTCACAAGTCCACAGGAGGGAGAGTTCCCGTAGTTGCCCTTGCCGAAAGAGAGGAGAGTCGTCCAGTGACGTACCTTTCCTACAGATTGGCAGTAGGAGACTTGTTGCGCCGTCTTCGACGTATGCTCGAAGCCGCAGGCAATACGGGCAAGCTAATCATCTACTATAACTCCACCAGGACCATCCGTGAGAAGAGGGAAGAATGGAGTTCGGAGATGAGGATTATACATGAGAATCAACTGCTTAAGATTCACCACTCTCCAGCTTGTCGAGCAACACAAGTTGACGCGGAGAAAGATGTCACCTGGGAGGCCATCACCTGCCAGAGTCACATCTATCGTCGCCACTTGGACAAAACTGAGTACATGTATGTCCTCCAACGTGAGAGTGGTACCACGGAGTACAAGTACCCACCGGTGCAGCAAGGGACTTCCCATGAGCACATGGACTTGTGCTTGGAGGATGCTGCTATGCTCAGCACTCGACTACAGGAGTGTCAACAAGAGCTTCAGGATGTCCGAGACACCCTGAAGGAAACAGAGGCGTTGCTGCGAGCTTGCTTAAAGGCGAGAGAAAGAGGAGATGGGAGTGAACTGTGTGTCACCGTGAATGATACATGGACTCCTGACTCCCCGGATCGCCGAGCAATCAGGCGTCGTCGCACTTCTCCACCAGCAGCCTCCCCACCCAAAGCAGAGTCAGAAGGTAGCCGAAATGAGGAGGAAGATCCCGAGGAGCCAGCTCAAGAGAACGAGTAGTGTAGAGTCTTTCCCTTAGCTAGCAAGAGGTCGAGTAGTCGAGTCGTTACGTAGTTAATGGTGTGATAATGCTGGGTGTGTGACGTGAGTTGTGGAAGCCATGAGCAATTGTCCACAACCTCGTCTTTAGATTGTTTTGCTTTGGTGTGTGAACCCACATGAAATAATATTGCATTTGTTTTTGTGTGAAAAATGAACCCTCAGAAAAGTATAACAAAGCCTCAACACTTCAAAGTACAAACAAGTGAAAGTAGTAAGCTGATACTAAATGCTTTCAAATTAACATTGGTTGATTCTGCCAGATGGCCGGAAGAGGAAAAGGACGTGCTGCCAACCCCGCCAACAACAACGATGAGGCGTGCAACCCTCATCTTTCTGGAGGTCAGGACAGGGGTGGTCGCCGCGAAGAAGTTTACCCTCTCCACCAAATGCTGGAGAATCAAAATCAGCTCATCCAGAACTTGACTCAAGTGGTGGCCAACTTGCATCAAGTTCCACCTCCACAAGCTGCACCACGCCAACCAAGGTTGAGTGAGTTTCTAGGAACTCAACCTCCAAAGTTTGCAAGTGCTGCTGAACCTCTGGAGGCAGATGATTGGCTGAAGACCATTGAAAGTAAGATGAGGATCATACAGTGCCAAGGGTATGAGAGGGTGCTGTTTGCCTCTCATCAATTGCATGGACCTGCTGCTGATTGGTGGACCGCCTACGTGGCCGCCCATCATGACCCCGAGAGCATCACTTGGGAAGAGTTCAAGCGTAGCTTCCGCAACCATTACATCCCAAGAGGTGAACTCAAAAACAAGAGGAAGGAGTTTTTGGGACTGCAGCAGGGAAACATGACGGTGAGGGAATACCTCACTAAATTTACTCAACTATCCCGTTATGCTCCACGAGACATAGAGACTGATGAGCAGAAACAAGATTGTTTCGTGGAAGGACTTACCGCAGAAATGCAGTGTGCAATGTCCTCAAATGAGTATGAAAGTTTTCAAAAGATGGTGGACAGAGCATTTGTGGTGGAAAGGAAGCTAAAGGCCCTGGAAAATGAGAATAAGAGGAAGGCTGGGTGGTCACATCAAGCCTCAGGGAGCAACACCCGCCCACGTATGATGCAGCAACCTACGGGGCAGACGAGCCGTGCTGCGGTACCCTATTCAGCACCAAGAGGGTACAACCCAAACTACAGGCCTCCCGCAGCACCAGCACAGCCGCAACGTCAGTTTGTACAGCAGCCTCGCCCCGCATATCCCCCTCGACCAGCAGTGCAAGGACCTCCAAACCAACCCCAAGACAACAAAGGCCAGGCATCTAAGATTGGGGTGCAGTGTTTCAGCTGTGGTGAAGTGGGGCACTACGCCCATAAATGCCCAAAGAAGAAGCCCACGCAGCCACAGCAGCAGAATGTAATGAGAGGACGGGTAAACCACGTCACTATGGAGGAAGCACAAGAGGCACCCGACGTGGTAGTTGGTAAGTTTCCTGCCAATTTACATCTTGCAACTCTGCTGTTTGATTCTGGTGCTACCTACTCGTTCATTGCTCAAGGGTTTGTTAAGAAGCATGACCTAGCAACCACACAAATGAACCATATGCTAGCCGTAAACTCTCCAGGTGGAGAAATAAGGACAAGACAAGTGTGTCCCAAAGTGAGCCTAGACATTAATGGGGTAGTATTTACTGCTAACCTCATAGCGATAGATTCACAAGGGATAGACATTATTTTGGGTATGGATTGGTTGACCAAACATAAAGGAATCATCCATTGTTCGACCAGAACGGTGGAACTAACTCACCCTAGTGGCACCAGAGTAAAGTTCATAACAATACACGAGCCTAGGAGGGACATTAAATTAAATCAAGTGGAGGTGAAAGTTGAGGAAATCAGGACTATCAAGGAATATCCAGATGTTTTTCCGGAGGATTTGCCAGGTATGCCTCCCGACCGTGACGTGGAATTCGCAATTGAGCTAGTACCGGGAACAGCCCCGATATACAAGAGACCTTATCGAATGGACTCCAAGCAGCTAGAAGAGCTCAAGGATCATTTGAGAGAATTGATAGATAAGGGGTATATTCGCCCTAGTTCCTCACCATGGGGAGCTCCGGTGATATTTGTGCCCAAGAAAGATGGAACCCAAAGGTTATGCGTGGATTACCGTGCCTTGAATGAGGTAACCATCAAGAACAAGTACCCATTACCCCGCATTGAAGACTTGTTTGATCAGTTGAGGGGAGCTTGTGTGTTCTCGAAAATTGATCTCAGGTCGGGATACCACCAACTCAAGATAAGGCAATCTGATATTCCCAAGACAGCTTTCGTATCTCGGTACGGACTGTATGAATACACTGTCATGCCTTTCGGGCTAACCAATGCCCCGGCATATTTCATGTACCTCATGAACAAGGTATTCATGGAATATTTGGACAAATTTGTGGTGGTTTTCATAGATGATATTCTCGTCTTCTCCAAAGATGAAGAAGAACATGAGAAACATCTAAGGTTGGTGTTACAGAGGCTGAGAGAACACCAACTATATGCCAAGTTGAGCAAGTGTGAGTTTTGGCTGAAGAGAGTTCCCTTTTTAGGACATATAATCTTAGAGGGAGGAATCTCCGTAGATCCCGCCAAAATCGAGGATATCCAGAAGTGGAAGACCCCTGAAAATGTCGGGGAAGTTCGAAGCTTTTTGGGCTTGGCTGGATACTATCGACGGTTTATTGAGGGATTCTCCAAGATCTCGAGACCTCTCACTAAACTGTTGGAGAAGGGAATCACATTCACCTGGACGCCACAGTGCGAGACGAGCTTTCAAGAGCTAAAGAAGAGATTGACAACAGCCCCAGTGTTGGTTATGCCAGATATGCAGAAGAATTTCACAGTGTACTGCGATGCCTCTGGAAATGGGTTGGGATGTGTTCTCATGCAAGAAGGACATGTCGTGGCATATGCATCCCGACAGCTTCGGAAGCACGAGAAGAACTATCCTACACATGACCTAGAACTAGCTGCAGTGGTACACGCGTTGAAAATTTGGCGGCACTATTTGATGGGGAAGAGGACAGAGATATATACGGATCATAAGAGTTTGAAGTACATATTCACACAGCCAGATCTCAACCTCAGACAAAGGAGATGGTTAGAGCTAATCAATAACTTTGATGTGGGCATCAACTATCATCCCGGGAAAGCAAACGTCGTGGCCGATGCTTTGAGTCGGAAAGTGCAGGTCAATAAGTTGAGCTTGAAGGACATGCCTGCAGAATTGAAGGACGAGGTTATAAGGCTCAATCTATGTCTAGTAAATAGTGGTGAAGCCATCGCCATGGAAGTGGACTCCACACTCGAGCAAGACATACGCGAGGGCCAAAAGAATGATGAGAAGATACAAGAGATCAGACAGCTCATCAAGGAAAATAAAGCTCCTGGTTTTAGAGAGGATGAACAAGGAACGGTGTGGCACGGGAAAAGGATCTGTGTGCCAGAAGTAAAGGAGATCCGTGAATTAATTTTGAAGGAGGCTCACGATTCTGACTATTCCATTCATCCTGGGAGTACGAAGATGTACCAGGACCTCAAGAGCAGGTATTGGTGGTATGGCATGAAGCGAGATGTCGCGGAACATGTTGCCCTATGTGACACATGTCAGTTGGTGAAAGCAGAACATCAACGACCCGCGGGATTGCTGCAACCACTCAAAGTGCCTGAATGGAAGTGGGAAGAAATCAGCATGGATTTTGTCGTGGGATTGCCTAGGACCCAATCCGGGTATGATTCAATATGGGTCATTATTGATAGGCTAACCAAGGTAGCTCATTTTATTCCTGTGAAAGAAAGCTACAGCGGATCCAAATTGGCAGAATTGTACATGTCAAGGATTGTGTGTTACCATGGAGTGCCAAAGAAGATAGTGTCGGACCGAGGGACACAGTTCACCTCGAGGTTTTGGAAGAAGTTGCATGAAACCATGGGAACCCATCTGAACTTCAGCTCTGCCTATCATCCCCAAACTGACGGGCAGACGGAGAGAACCAATCAAATCCTTGAAGATATGTTAAGGGCATGTGCACTCAAAAACAATAGAAGTTGGGACAAGAACTTACCGTATGCGGAGTTTTCCTATAACAACAGCTATCAAGCTAGTATGAAGATGTCACCGTTTGAAGCTTTGTATGGAAGGAAGTGCAGAACTCCCCTATTTTGGAACCAAACAGGAGAAAGTAAAGTGTTTGGTCCAGAAGTGCCACAAGAAGCCGAGGCGAAGGTGAGGGAGATTCGCAACAACTTGAGGATAGCACAAACACGCCAGAAGAGTTATGCTGATGTACGAAGAAGAGAGCTCGTTTTCAACGTGGGAGACTATGTTTATCTCAAGGTGTCCCCTATCAGAGGACTTCGTCGGTTCAAGGTGAAAGGGAAGTTGTCACCTCGATACATCGGACCCTTTCAAGTTTTGGAAAGAAAAGGCGAAGTGGCGTACCAACTAGAGTTACCGGTTCATCTATCGAACGTGCACGATGTATTCCATGTGTCACAACTCAAGAAATGTCTGAGGACGCCTGAAGAGGTGTTACCCATGAATGAAGTGGATGTAGCTGAGGATTTGTCTTATGCCGAGCAACCATACAAGATTTTGGAGACGATGGAACGCCTCACCAGAAACAAGAGAATCCGGATGTGCAAGGTGCAGTGGAAGCATCACTCAGAAGAGGAAGCCACCTAAGAACGGGAAGATGAGCTCAAGGCACAATTTCCGGAATTGTTTTCTTAGAAACACCAATCTCGAGGACGAGATTTCTTTTAAGGGGGGTAGAGCTGTAACACCCCAAATTTTGATTCAAAACCCTAAACCATGTTCAGAGGGGAATTTAAAATTTTTTGGACGTGTTGCATGTTTTGCAAAAATTCAAATTCAAACTGGAATTCAAATTAGACTCAAAACAAAAAAGAAATGGAAAAAGAAAAAGAGAAAACGGGAAAAAACCGGCCAGTCGGCCGAAACCCGCCAGCCGTCCCAATTTCCCGGCGCCAGCCCGCAGCCGTGCGCCCGCGCTATCCCTCACAGACAGGTGGGACCCACCTGTCATCCCCAACCCCGCGACCCCGGACTCTCCCGCGCGCGCGCGATCTTAACCGATCGAAATACCGCGTCCCTCAGCCCGAATTCCGGTCCCAGAAGAATCAAACTCGATCACAACTGACCCACCGCCCTCCCCCGGCTATAAAAACCCCAGCCCTGATCGGTTTTTCCCACGCGATCGCCGATTTTTACTCCGGTGAGCACCGAGACTTCGCCGGTGAATTCTGGCCGATCTAAGCTCGGAAACTCTGATCTAACTCGCTGGTCTTGATCCACCGCCTCCGGAGAACTTTGCAGGTGCAGAAAACTCGGAGACTTACGGTGTAAACACAGCGCCGACGAGCTTCGCCGTGGTTTTGCCTCGGACCTCGCCGCCGATCACTTTCCAGGACCCCCGAGCTCAAGAAAACCCCCGAGGTGAGATCCCTGACCTCCCCTCTACCGATCTATGCCATAAGATCACAGTTCTAGGCAGAATTCTCGAGGATCCGAAACTTTCCGGCGAGATCGCCGCTTCCCGCCGCCGTGCGCCGCCGGCAGCGCCGCCCGCGCTCGATCAGAGCGACGTGGCCGCTTGTGCGCCGTTTATTTTAAATCGCACGGTAGACTTTAAAACCCCGCGTACCGGTTCGATGTTATAATCTCAGCCGTCGGTTTAAAATTGGACGGTCCACGTCAGCCCCACGTTATAAAGACTGGAATTCTTACGTGCTACCCCCTGGGGTTCTCGGGAAATAAGAGCTAGCCCCGGAAACTTCTGATCTAGCCCCTGGAACTCCAGAAAATCATGTAAATTCATTTAAAAATCAGTTTTAGCCCCTGGACTTAATAAAAATTAGGAAAAACACCTCTGATAAGTGTAGCTAGACCCCTGGAAATTATGAAAATAATATTATAGACCCTGTAATGGGGTGAGTTCATTATTTTAGCCCTGTTTAGTATTTAATTTAGAAAATTGAATATGTAACTAGTGTTTAAAAATTAAAAAGTGGGACAAACATAATTGTCAAAATTAATTAAAAACTTTCTCAGTACTTAGAAAACCTTGGAGTGAGATAAAACTATATTTTGGGCTGAAATGAATCTGTTTCATTTATTATTCACATTTAATTGTATAGGGACACATTTTTAAGTAATGAATAGCTATAGAAAAATAGGGAAAATAATTATGAAATAGTTTACATCAGAGGCCAAGGTCAAAATATGTTATTAAATTATTTAGGACCAAAACCTATACTGTTTCGATGATGTGTATTACTAATTTCATAATAAAATACACAATTATGCATAGGAATATAAATCTGAAAATATAGCAACTTGTAAGTGATAAATGGAGTTTTTAAAATCCAAAGAGTTCAGTTTAGGGTTGATGGAAATTATGAAGGCACATATGGAGAAGAAAAATACTTTTCATACATACTTGGTAGTTTAATATAAGGAATTTATTTAAAACTGAAACACACACATATATATATATATATATATATATATATATATATATATATATATATATATATAGTATGTAAGTATAAATATGAACACCAAAGTAGGAATCATACACATATAAATAAAAGTGTATGCAAGCCACAGATCAACACACAAAGTAACCACAACACATATAATGGTGAATGAATTTCATAAATACGAATGTGTGGTTTGTATGAAGTAAGAAGTGTGAACTATGTCTTATGATTGTTGTTTTTCTTTTGCTATGTGTGATGGTATGAAGTAGAACCTGTTCAAGAGCAAGTTATTCTTTTCCAAGATAAGGACTACCCATTTCAAGAGCAGCAAGAAGGAGGCAAGTGTCCTTGACCACTTTGATCCTATACTAGGATGTGTAGATAGAATTATTTGCATTGTCAAATAAAATATGAAACCCATGCTAGGAAGTTTCCCTAGAATTGCATTACCTTGTTTCCTTGTAGCTTGGGTTGGGATTTATTTTATCATGTCATTTATTATTATGCATATGCTTAGCCATGCTTAGAATGGGATGTTTGGGATATGAGATCATCAGTTTATTTTACCATACTCTTGAATGAGATATTGTGAGTTATGTAGAGGTAAGGATCAAGGCAAGTTGGATGTTTTGGTTGTGTGCTGGGTGCACGAGACTTGGGTTTGTGTTTAGTACTTGCCTGGATCCTAAGGACCGGTTCATGGAGCATGTAACCTGGCTTTACAGTGCCAACCACATGCTGAGATGGGGCAGCTTGGCCAATTAATTAGGTGTATCCCCGGCGTGGTATGGGTGTGTTGGATGGTGCGGGGAATAGGTGTCAGCTGGACTACCATATGAACCGCAAGGCTCAAGAGGGGGCCACTGCAGCGGGGTTGGAGCCTCTTGTATGCTGTTAGGGGTGAAACCTTAGTGGGCCCACGCTCGTCGGGAATCCCTTTGTAAAGGCTTCGTAGTGATCTCCTGGCTACACACCTGGGAAGTGTGAATGTGGTTCGTAGCCACTGGCATAATGGAGGTTCTTTTAGTCCACCCGGCAACGAGGGATGAAATCACTACATGTGGGTACAGTGGTACAAACTCTGCAGAGTCAAAACTGTCTTGACAGCCGTGCTCACGGTCAAGAGCGGCCTGGACTTATTCATGATTAGAGGATTGATGGTTTTGGAAGTTAAGCGGGGAGCTTAACATTGGAAATGATGTTATGGTTAATGGATTATGATGATGGGATGGGAGATTGGGACCATTTCACCTGTGTAGTAATGTAGGTGCTTAATAAGCTAAGGTGATAGGTATTAATTGCGTAGTGCTTTAACCATGAGTTCAACCTCTCCTTGTTCAAGCCATGCATGATATAATTTTCCCACACTTGCTGAGTACCATTGGTACTCAACCTTGCATATTTGTTGGTTTATATTGCTGCTCAGGTCAAGATAATGAGGTGGTGTATAATGACCAAGATTTTGGACCCGAGGAAGGTTTTTAGGTTCATGAAGACCCCCGGGCAACGCCTGTGATGGAGCCCTAAAGAATAATATTCCGCTGCTAGTTTATTTACTTGTGATGAAGCATTAGTGTCCATTGAGACATTTGCGATGTAAGACTTATTTATTATTCGACACCTGGCTTGTAATAAATGATGCTTCACTATTTGTCATTACATGTATGAGAAAATGATCCTGGCATACATGTAATATTCACTTGGTTGTTCTTCGGAAAACCGGGTGTGACAGCCGACACCTCGCCGCGGCCTCGGTTCTGATCGTGAGACGCCTCCTCACTTGTGAACAAAGTCCACTGAGCTGCAAAATGGCGCCGTAGCATCTCCTCCTACCTTCTATACACGAGAACGAGCTGAAATCGGCCCTCCTCGAGCTAACCCGAGTGTTTTTGCGGCGACCCGATAGTTGCTGCCATTGGGTGCTCCCGTGGACAGCCCGGCACAGCCATCCTCACCTCCAATGCTCTACACGGAAAATGTGCATCTAGATGTCTAGAACGTGTAGCCAAAGACCGTTTTCCATTTGATCAACCATAGAACTAGAATTTCTAAATACACCAAAATCTAGTTCATTTAGCCCAAGCTCACTTTATACCAAAATTCGGATTCCACTTGATCTCATCGGTCGAGCTCGTTGGTTAGTAGATTCTACACACGCTAGAACTCACTCTCAAGGAAGAAGCAAAGGGAACCATCGAGAATCGGCCATGATATGGCTGTTTTCCTCGCCGACGACGCAAAACACCTCGGCTCACCGTCGAGACTATGTTTGCCGGTATTTCTAGCTTCCAAGACGTTTCATTTCATGTTCCTCGTGCTCCACTGATGCTCTTCAAGCAAATCCCAACCATTCTTGTGCCTCCTAGCTCGAGAACCATCTTCCCGGAACCCTAGCCGCCGTGGTTGCCGTTGCGCGGGTGATTCCGGTCGCCGTCGATGAACTCCGACCTCCTAGGCGTGTTCAGCGTTGGAAGTTGGAATGGGTCGGCCAATCTTAGCTCCGGAGATGGACGGGAGGTTGATCCCGGTGACCCTCGCCGGAGGGCGCCGCCGCTCGGGCAAGGGCATGGGAGGTTGAAGAAGGGACCGTGCGTGGGACCCATGTGCATTCTTCTAAACTTTTCCCCGATTTTCAGTTTTTAGTTCAAATTCAAACACACATAACTTTTGCTAGGAAGCTCCAAATCAAGTGAACCAGATTTTGTTGGATTCAGATTTCTGAGTACTTTTTAACAAATCAAGCTTCACCTCATGAAAACCTTTATTTCTCCAGAATTAATTCTTCAAAATTTAAACTGTTTATAATTTTAACTAGAGAACCCTTTAGTGGAAATTTCTGAAATTTGGCTAGGATGTTCCATATAATATCACTGAGCTACCATAAAAATTTCAGATCCATACAAGCTAATTTGATCCACCTAATGGTGTGATTAATAAAACGGGTCCATAGAAAAAGGAAAATGTCCAGAAACATTATTCAGATTTTCTCTGAACTTGTTTAGCTCATATCTTTTGCTAGGAATATTCAAATTATATGAAACCAATTCCATTAGAACCAACTAAAAATCAAGTTTCCATAAAGTCATGGCTTTCAACATTAAAGTGTGACACCCTCATTTTATTTTATTTCTGCATGTATTCATGTTCCATGTAGAAAAACATTTTTAAATAAGTTGAAACAGAGAAACAATAAAAAAGATAGCCAAAAAGAGCCAAATCCAGTTTACAGAGAGTGCCAAGGACAACTCCCGTGGCTCGCTGGCCACGTGGCGTGTTCGGAGCTCGTCTCCGCAAATGGGGAGAGGTCCGACCCCGTGAGACACGTGTTGCCCCCGGAGCTAGCCTCTGCGGAGAAGCGAGGCCAGTACCGCAGGACACGTGTCGCCTTTGGAGCTAGTCACCACGGAAAACAAAGGACCAGCCGCGCGGGACACGTGTCGTTCTTGGAGCTCACCTCCGAGAAGTCCGGCCCCGCTAGATACATGTCGCTCTCGGAGCTCACCTCCGAGAGGTCCGGTCCTATTGAACACGTGTCATCTCCGGAGCTCACCTCCGGGAGGTCCGACACTACTGGATACGTGTCACCTCCGGAGCTTATCTCCGCGAGGTCCGTCACTGTTGGACACGTGTCAGCTTCGGAGCTCGTCTCTGGAGAGAGGGAGGTCCCCGCCCGCCAGGACGCGTGGCGCACGCAGAGCTCGTCTGTGGAAAGAGAGGAGGTTCCCGCCCGCCAGGACGCGTGGCGCACACGAAGCCCGCCTCTGAGAAAGAGGGAGGTCTCCCTCGCTTGAAACACGGCACAACCGGAGCTCGTCTTTGCGGAAAAAGGGAGACCAGGCCCCCAATGGACACGTGGAGCTTCCGGAAGCCCATCACCGCGTAAGGACGCGATTCTGAAGCGGTTTTCTTCTGTACGCGTGAGAATCCCCGGTACTGAGGAAACCGACACGAATTCCACAATGTTACCGCACCAAATCAACTAAAGATAAGTTGTTAAGATACAAAAACAGTTTGAATGGGACTCTTATTCGAAGTCCAATCAGATTAGAACTCTTTCTTCCTGATTATAAATAGAACCAAAAACCTTTGGCCGAAACCACAAACTTCTTTTCAATTCCTGAGCCGACGACTTAGAGCCCTAGCCCCAGCTCGCCGAGTAAAACCCTTCGCTAGAGTTCAGTCACGGGAGATCGCCGGATGAGAGCCCCAATGATCAGTCTTGCTAGGAGAAGGACCCGAGACCAAGAAGAACGTAAGGTAGTGTGACGCCCTCAATTCTGTGGAAAACCACGGAACCGAGAACTAATGCATATGTGTGCCCAGGATGTTCATCACACATACACATACATTCCACAAACTGAATTCAGAATATATATAACCACGAAAATCAGAGTTTATTACAATATCTCATGAGCCTTGGACTCATGCTCACAGCGGAAGTCTTATTTCTATGCAGCGGAAGTCTTTATTCTAATGCAGAAGCGATTTAACTAATGCAGAAGCAAATCTAAGCAGAAGTGGCTCCATCCCTACTTCCTCCACAGGCAAGGTTGAGAATAGATCACACGCCTTAATGCTCCACTTGGTCTTCATAGTAATCTTCTTCTGCTGCTGATGATGAAATAATAATGCAAGTTTGAGTACAATGATGTACTCAGCAAGTGCGGGAAAAACACGATATGTAGCTCATAACAAGGTAGGTATAAAAAGGCTTATTTGCAGAAAAGCAGATTTATAAAACCATGATAAACAACAACTTAACTTTAGATGAATGTAATCCCAGCATGTATTAAATTACCAACATACCTCCATCGCTTTCCATGTTCCACCCAAACATTAACCAACCTCGTTCTTACTCACGAATACCTCCTTGTATTCGCTGCCATCTCACGAATACCTTCACGTATTCGCTACCATCTTATCTCATAAACAACTTTGTCTCACACCGAGACCAGTTTCATTGCCATGACTCAACAGTCATGCAACCATCTTACCAACCGGACTCAACAGTCCCAACAACCAGACCATAACCAAACTCATTCAACCATAACCAAGAACCTTCCCAATAACCATCCCAACTAATCATGGCAGTTTAGCCAGGCGCTCGTGACCGTAAGCTCGGCTATCATGATAGTTTTTGTGAGACCTATGTGTGCTAAATACATTGGCAATTAGGATAAAAGTTAGCATTAACATTCAAAGTTTTGAATATTGCCAAAACATTCTTCTGTGGCAAGGTCCGCCAAGTGTTGGCAAGGTCCGACGCAAGGTCCGGAGAGCTTCTGTGAGGTCCGGAGCTTGTTTTTAGGGAGCTCCCGTGAAGTTCAACTCGTAGAACTGCAACGTCTTGTTTTTGCTTTTAACTCGCAATGTTTCAAACTTGCTTTATGGGAAGGTTTGCTTAGTATTAATTTGCTAAGTTTTTGGTGTGTTTTGGTGGTTATGGCTGTTATCATTTGATATGGTTTGCAACATGCTTATGTGACGTGCTCATGTAAGGTGTTGTGGTTTTTGAACTAACGTGAGTCAAGTCGAGGACTTGTGCTCGGAAGAATTGGTTGTTTATTCATGTGCAGGTGTTGCTTGAGTTCAAGACATGGCTGGTGACGGGATCCTTGGACTAGTCTCAGGGAGGAGATGAGGTTCCAACAACCAAGTTTGGGAGGAGCTGTGGTTGAGTTGATCGGGAGGTCGCGCAGCATGTTTGGATCAAGGGCAGTGCATATGAAGATTGCGTGTACGTCGTTGGAAGGTGTTTGCACGTGTGCAAGGAGTGCATGGACGTGGCAACATTGTTCCAAGGCGTGATGAAGAGAAGTGGACGTAAAGAATTGGTCGGAAAGGTCCAACCGGCTGGATTGCGTACTCAGGCTGAGGCTGAGTCGGATATGACTCAAATATGGAAGATTTGAGTTGGTTATGATAGGATTTCGTGCTACGCACGAAGTTGAGTTGTTTTATGAATGTTTAGGACGTTCCTAAGGTGTTTGGAAGTCTCACGATTGCTTCTATCTGCGAATAGGAGAGTACTGAGCAGTTATGGTAAGTTAGGATACGAGTCCAATTAGGAGTAGGAGTCCTAGATTGGATTGTTTAGCCTGAGGGCTGGCTATAAAAGCAAGGGAGGACAGAGCTCTCGTGGGTAGAGAACTTTGGGCTGTTCCTCTTGTGTTTCTATTGAATAAAGTTCATAGTTTCGAGGAGCTTTTGTGCCTTGTTCGTCCGATTTGTTTTTCGTCAAGTCTTTCTTGCCGAGTTTCTGGACAGACCGACGTTGCTTCGGTGTTTCGTTCATAACTCGAGTTTTACAGATCCGATTGACGTGTTTCTTTTTGGTTTGTCTTCACAACTCAATTATCTATCATCTGTGAAGTTTTCACGAGCTTCGGATCTGTAGTTTTTGATATACACGAGTTTCTTTGCAGCGTTGCAGATCTGTTTTATATCGGGTAGAACAGATTGATCTTCGTTTAATGTTTTGATTGTATCTCAAGTTTTACTTCGTGTTTTCAAGTGATTCTTGTTGCATTAGATCCGTGACTTGATTCTATACCTCTCTACTTGATTTGTCATGGTTTAACACGTTTGAAAACACTTGCACACACGGTTTCTTTAACCGATTGATTTTTTGCTGAGTGATTTTTGTTGTTTCCGCTGCGAAAAGTTTTAATCTACCATTCACCCCCCCTCTGGTAGCTTTTCACGTGCTCTTCGATCCTACAATTGGTATCAGAGCCAAGGTTCTCTAATCTTTGTGATTTGCACATGTTTTGACTAACCATCATGGAGAAGTACTCCGCAAAACCTTGTGTGTTCAATGGCATCGATTTTCAGGTTTGGAAGGCGCGGATGGAGGCCTACATACAGGCGCAAGGCTTCGCCATATGGGAAAAGGTCTACCGGAACTTCGATGTACCACCCAACGATCAAGTTACGGCAGGGAACATGAGATATGTTGACAACAACAACAAGGCTCGCAACTTGATCATCCAAGGATTGACTCAAAGCGACTTCGACCGTGTTGCACACCTCCGATCTGCATATGATGTTTGGAAAGCTCTTTGTGACTACCATGAAGGATCCAATATGATCAAGGAGGTAAGGCAAGATATGTTTAAGAAAGAATGCATGCATTTTGAGATGCAACCCGGTGAGTCAATTGACGACCTTTTTGCTCGCTTTAATAAAATTCTCAGCAACTTGCGTAGTGTCAATGCTAACTTTTCAGATGCTGAAAATGCTACACAATTGTTAGGAGCATTAGATATGTCAATTTGGGAGTTGAAAGTTACATCTATTCGTGAATCTACTGTCATGAGTTCTCTTACTTTAGATGTGCTTTATTCTAAATTGAAAACTCATGAAATTGACATCATCTCACGTAAAAACCCCGACAAGTCTATTGCATTTGTTTCGCAACGTGACATGTCTAGTTCTAGTCAATCATCATCTAGTGGTGCACTCTCTTTGCTGTCCTCTCTAACCCTTGAACAGATTGAAGAGTTTCCAGAGGAGGAGCTTGCACTCATCTCTACACGGTTCTCAAAAGCATTGCAAAATGTGAGAACTAGAAGGAGAGGAAGCTCCGGACCTCAACGATGTTTTGAATGTGGTAAGACAGGACATTTTCGTACGAAGTGCCCTAACCTTTCAGGTCCGACTTCACGTGAAGAAAAGCAAACAAGGCCGAAGAAATCATTTGCAAAGAATAAGAAGAAGAAAGATTTATCAATGCGCAACATAGTGCATAGTATGATCTCTGCACTTCAAGATCTCGGTTCAAGTGATGTGGACACCGGTAGTCATGAAGATGAAGAAGCTATGGCAAATATGTGCTGCATGGCGAGCAAGTCAAGTTCAAGCTCCGAGGAGGCAGAACACAACAGCGACGATGAAGAGGTATGTCCCACTTGCGAAGAAATGTGTGATGCTATTTCTCGTGCCACTGTTATATTAAAGAAAAAGGATAAAAAACTTAGGAACAATGCTGTTAAAATTGAATCACTAGAATCTGAAATTAATCGTTTAAAAACATTAATTCCTAGTGATGATTCTTGTTCCTCATGTGATTTAATTTATGAACAATTATCCTCTTTAAGAAGTGCACACACATCTACACTTGATAAACTTGAACTTGAAATTGAAAAGAACAAAGAGCTTGCTTCTGTGTAGGTTTCACGTTTGAGGAAGGAGAACATTTGGATTGTGGATTCAGGTTGCTCACGCCACATGACCGGTAACAAAGAATGGTTCTCTCTCTCTCTTTTGTGTCACGTGTAGAAAATGTTACTTTCGCCGATAACTCTTCTACTCCCATAATTGCTAAAGGTTCGGTTAGAGTAAACAATCTCTACACTTTGAAAGATGTGGCACTTGTTAAAAATTTGAAATACAACTTGCTTTCGGTTTCACAATTGCTAGATGAAAATCTAGAGGTTAGCTTTGCTAAAAATTGCTGCAAGGTTGTAGATTCAAAAGGTGAGCTTTTGTTTAACATGTCTAGGTTTGGAAGAGTTTTTAAAGCTGATTTTGATTTGTCAACTTCTAAGCATAGGTTTCTAGTTGCTAATGATACAAAGGATCTATATTTTTGGCATCGTAGACTTGGTCACATAGGCTTTGATCGTCTCACTCGTGTTAGTGCTCTCGATCGCATACGTGGGCTGCCGAAGCTTAAAAAGGACAATGATATTGTGCGCTCTTCTTGTAGACATGCTAAGTTTGTTGCAGGTTCACATGTTCCTCTCACAATGACCATGACAGCTGAACCGGGACAACTTTTACATCTTGACACAGTAGGTCCGGCACGTGTTCAGTCCTTCAGAGGTAAATGGTATGTGCTTGTGATTGTTGATGATTATTCCAGATATTCTTGGGTTTATTTTATGGCATCTAAGAATGAAGCTTTTAGTCATTTTAGGACTTTATTTCTTAGATTATCTATTGATCACCCAGGATCATTAAAAGCAATTAGAAGTGATAACGGAACTGAATTTAAAAACCAATCCTTTGATCACTTTTGTGCTGAAAATGGAATAGATCATCAATACTCTTCACCCTATGTACCACAACAAAATGGTGTCGTAGAAATAAAGAACAGGACCTTAGTTGAGATGGCTAGGACTATGCTTGATGAATATCAAACTCCTAGGAAATTTTGGGCTGATGCAGTTGCAAACGCTTGTTATGTCTCAAATCGTGTTTTCTTGCGTACTAAGCTTGGAAAAACCCCATATGAGCTCCGGTTTGGACATAGGCCTAGTGTTACACACTTTAGGGTTTTTGGTTGCAAATGCTTTGTTAAGAAACATGGTAATCTTGATAAATTTGAAGCTAGATCTGTTAATGGCATGTTTTTTGGTTATCCATCTCATACTAGAGGCTACCGTGTGCTTTTACTTGACACTAACAAAATTGTGGAGACTTGCGAGGTTTCTTTTGATGAAGCTAGCCCAAGTACTAGCTCCGATGTTGCAGGTACGGATCCATATCCGCAGGGTGAGAGTATTTTTATTGAAGAAGATGAAGAAGTGGTGCTGCTGCCCGAAAACTCGGAAGTAAATAACGATCAAGCTGCTGATTTTGCACCACAACCAGCACCAACAGTCACTACTGCTGGTTCGGACCTTCCTCAATCGACAAGCTCTCCTAATCAAAGGTCCGAACATGAAGAAGAAGGTGATTGTGAAGTGTCTACTCCCCTCCGAGTACTCAAAAGTCATCCTCCACAACAAATCATTGGAAGCTTGCATGAACGAGTCACTCGGTCCAGGTTTTGCGATCCAAACTCTCATGCTCATTCTGCCTTTGTTGCTTCTTTTGAACCCAAGGATATATCACACGCAATCACTAATGAATCTTGGAATAATGCCATGCAAGAAGAGTTAGAAAATTTTGAAAGAAATAATGTTTGGAGACTTGTACCTCCACCTCAAGGTCACACATTAATTGGAACTAAATGGGTATTTAAAAATAAGCAAAGTGAGGATGGGGTTGTGGTTAGGAATAAAGCTAGGTTGGTTGCTCAAGGTTTCACTCAAATTGAAGGTCTAGATTTTGATGAAACATTTGCTCCTGTTGCTAGATTAGAAGCTATAAGAATTTTATTAGCATTTGCTGCATCTAAAGGTTTCAAGTTATATAAAATGGATGTTAAAAGTGCTTTTCTTAATGGCTACATAGAGGAGGAGGTTTATGTTAAGTAGCCACCGGGTTTTGAAAATCCAAATTTTCCTAATCATGTTTACAAACTGTCCAAAGCCTTGTACGGTCTAAAACAAGCCCCTAGAGCATGGTATGATAGGTTAAAAACATTCTTACTTGAAAAGGGGTTTACCATGGGCAAGGTTGATAAAACTCTTTTTGTACTTAAGCATGGCAATGACTCATTATTCATTCAAGTGTATGTGGATGATATTATCTTTGGTTGTGCTTCTCATGATCCCGTGTCCAAGTTTTCAGCTATGATGAGTTCAGAATTTGAAATGAGTATGATGGGAGAACTCACATACTTTTTGGGGCTGCAAATCAAGCAAACAAAAGAAGGAACTTTTGTGCATCAAACTAAGTATACAAAGGACCTTCTTAAGTGCCTCAACCTGGACAAATGCAAGCCTCTTCGGACACCAATGGGAACAGCAACAACACTTGAACTTGACGAAGATGGTGACCCGGTCGATAAAAAGGAATACAAAAGTATGATTGGATCACTTTTGATCTCACGGCGTCAAGACCGGACATACAATTCAGCGTATGTCTTTGTGCACGTTTTCAAGCTTCTCCACGTGCTTCACATCGCCAAGCCATCAAAAGGATTCTCAGGTACCTACATGGAACTCAAGAATTTGGCATTTTTCTTCCTTCTTCCTCAACCGTTTCTTTGAAAGCTTTTTCGGATGCTGATTTTGGGGGTTGTAGGATTGATAGGAAAAGTACTTCGGGTGCTTGTCATTTTCTTGGTAATTCACTTGTTGCTTGGTCCTCTAGAAAACAAAGTTCAGTTGCACAATCCATGGACGAATCTGAATATGTAGCTGCGGCTAGCGCTTGCTCACAAATTCTTTGGATTGTTCAAACACTTAAGGACTATGGGGTTGATTTAGACAGTGTTCCACTGTTTTGTGATAACACTAGTGCAATTTGTATTGCTAAAACCCCCGTGAAACACTCTAGAACTAAGCACATTGACATTAGGTATCACTTTCTTCGTGATAATGTTGAAAAAGGAAACATTGTGCTTCACCATGTCGATACCGAACAACAATTGGCTGATATTTTTACAAAACCTTTGGATTTCACTCGTTTTTGTTTCATTCGTAGTGAAATAGGGGTTATGCATCCTCATCGCTTAAATTGAGTGGGAGTTTTTGAAACTTTGAAAGTCTATGTGTGAATCTGAAACTAAAATAATATGAGCATAATATTTCATACATATATGACTTTGTGATTCCTTTTACAGGCTGAAAGTTCTTACTACATTACTCATGTTATACATTTTGTAGTTTTTGCCATGACTAGTAATTGGAATAATTACTTACACTAAATCTGGTCATGATCGAACTTTCTTGCTGTTTTGAACTTGTTGCGTGCTCACAAGTGCTTTTAATCATAAAAAATTAATCAAGTGATCAGCTGTTGAGTTTTCAAATAAAAAATTGAGAAAAGATCAAGAGAATATGCATGCATCGCACTTCTTCTTTTGAGATTGCTTATCATTGCACTAAGATATGAACTTGGAAGGAATTGTGTATGACTAAAACCATGTCCTTAAGCTTCTGATTGTCAAATGACATAGGCATGGCTTGGTTGGTTAGAATAAGGCTGATGCGGCATATAATCTCTTACAAATATCATATGATCAACTTTGTGCCTTAAATGATTATGAATAATAAAAATGCAGCAACAAGTGTCATGTTTTCAGGTTTTGAAATAGTTGAGTAAGGGAGATCATGACTTGCTTAAACTGAAAAATACATTTGATCTCTTACACTACTTTATGTATCTCATTGATGTGATAGTGTAAGTAACCTGATAGTATGACTTGGATGAGCTTTGTTTTGTATGTATATGTTATAATATGCTCATAACATTTAAAAATTTCTCCTTTGAACCTTGCTGAATACATTGTCAAAGGGGGAGAAATATGTATAAGGAGAGATTTTTTTTACACTTTGCATATGTTATACACTTTCTTCCTTCTCTGATTTTAAAAAATGGGGAGAAATTAATAAAGGGGGAGAAATGAGTTTTCAAAGCTTTTCAAAACTTTTCATAAGCCAATGTTCGGATTTTAATTGGTGTTGCCAATGCATTCATCAAGGGGGAGATTGTGAGACCTATGTGTGCTGAATACATTGGCAATTAGGATAAAAGTTAGCATTAACATTCAAAGTTTTGAATATGTCCAAAACATTCTTCTGTGGCAAGGTCCGCCAAGTGTTGGCAAGGTCCGACGCAAGGTCCGGAGAGCTCCTGCAAGGTCCGGAGAGCTTCTGTGAGGTCCGGAGCTGGTTTTTAGGGAGCTCCCGTGAAGTTCAACTCGTAGAACTGCAGCGTCTTGTTTTTGCTTTTAACTCGGAATGTTTCAAACTTGCTTTATGGGAAGGTTTGCTTAGTATTAATTTGCTAAGTTTTTGGTGTGTTTTGGTGGTTATGGCTGTTATCATTTGATATGGTTTGCAACATGCTTATGTGACGTGCTCATGTAAGGTGTTGTGGTTTTCGAACTAACGTGAGTCAAGTCGAGGACTTGTGCTCAGAAGAATTAGTTGTTTATTCATGTGCAGGTGTTGCTTGAGTTCAAGACATGGCTGGTGACGGGATCCTTGGACTAGTCTCAGGGAGGAGATGAGGTTCCAACAACCAAGTTCGGGAGGAGCTGTGGTTGAGTTGATCGGGAGGTCGCGCAGCATGTTTGGATCAAGGGCAGTGCATATGAAGGTTGCGTGTACGTCGTTGGAAGGTGTTTGCACGTGTGCAAGGAGTGCATGGACGTGGCAACATTGTTCCAAGGCGTGATGAAGAGAAGTGGACGTAAAGAATTGGTCGGAAAGGTCCAACCGGCTGGATTGCGTACTCAGGCCGAGGCTGAGTCGGATATGGCTCAAATATGGAAGATTTGAGTTGGTTATGATAGGATTTCATGCTAGGCACGAAGTTGAGTTGTTTTAGGAATGTTTAGGACGTTGCTAAGGTGTTTGGAAGTCTCACGATTGCTTCTATCTACGAATAGGAGAGTCCTGAGCAGTTATGGTAAGTTAGGATACGAGTCCAATTAGGAGTAGGAGTCCTAGATTAGATTGTTTAGCCTAAGGGCTGGCTATAAAATCAAGGGAGGCCAGAGCTCTCGTGGATAGAGAACTTTGGGCTGTTCCTCTTGTGTTTCTATTGAATAAAGTTCATAGTTTCGAGGAGCTTTTGTGCCTTGTTCGTCCGATTTGTTTTTCGTCAAGTCTTTCTCGCCGAGTTTCTGGACAGACCGACGTTGATTCGGTGTTTCGTTCATAACTCGAGTTTTACAGATCCGATTGACGTGATTCTTTTTGGGTTGTCTTCACAACTCAATTATCTATCGTCTGTGAACTTTTCACGAGCTTCGGATCTGTAGTTTTTGAGATACACGAGTTTCTTTGCAGCGTTGCAGATCTGTTTTATATCGGGTAGAACAGATTGATCTTCGTTTAATGTTTTGATTGTATCTCAAGTTTTACTTCGTGTTTTCAAGTGATTATTGTTGCATTAGATCCGTGATTTGATTCTCTACCTCTCTACTTGATTTGTCACGGTTGAACACGTTTGAAAACACTTGCACACATGGTTTATTTAACCGATTAATTTTTTGCTGAGGTATTTTTGTTGTTTCCGCTGAGAAAAGTTTTAATCTACCATTCACCCCCCCTCTGGTAGCTTTTCACGTGCTCTTCGATCCTACAGTTTTAGACTCTGCAGAGTTTGCACCTCTTTACCCACAAGTTTGTGATTTCGTCACCCGTCGGTGACTGCAGAACCTCCATTATACCAGTACACAACTGTCGGTGTATGGCCAAGAGATCACAAAATAGCCTTTACAAAGGGGTTACTAGATGTATGGACTCACTAAGGTTTCACCGGCAGGCTAGAATCTCCAATTCCCCCATCCACGGGCCCCCTCTTGTGCCATGCAGTTCCCAGGGCAGTCCTCACTCGACCCCCATTCCCCGCGCCTTCCACAGTCCATAACACTCTAGCAACTTACCTAATTACTCAGCTAAGCCACACCCATACTTGGCCTTGTGGTGGCACTGTTATCCTGGCATGTGCATGCATGAACCGGTCCTTAGATCTATGGCAAGTACACCACCGTCTCATGCTACCTCATTCACAAACCCAGTCTTGCCTAGATCTCCCTCCGATCCATGTTCATTAACAACATCAGTTTCTTATTATCATTACGAGTGCAGTTCGCTAGACACATCTATCTCGCTTCCCAATCCCATGGACTCAGCGAAGCATAAGCAAAAAACCATACCCGACTCGTAAACTTCCCTGGCGACAAGGGTGGTTTAATCAAAACTAGTAAAGTCCTATAAAAGGGTTTCCCTATCATGTTTGACTCAGCACACACACCTTTTTGCAAAACAAAACAGTTTTACCCAAAACATAGGATCAATACGGTCAAGGAGCACTTGCCTTGTTCTTGTGGTTCCGGTGATTCTTGGATCTCAAAACCTTGTTTCTGCAATTCGTCGTAGACAACTCCCTGAGCTTGTCCTGCTAGGTAGGATCACGTGCATACAAGATTCACAGCAATCAATATCATGCACAAACCTTAAACTAGATGCGATGATGCAAATGCATGCTATCCTATGATTAGCTTTTATTAGATTGGTTTGTACGTGTTCTTGCATGGCTTGCATGGACAGAGGTGTCCGGATCAAAGGTGGATGTGGCGATGATCTTGTCTTTAGATCAACCTGATCATCAAGTGATCTATCCACGAGAAGGCTTCTGTTCGAAAGGAATCAAAGAACAGATGCAAAGAGAACACAACGATGTCGTAAGGTGGTATCGGAGTCCTACCTTACGTTCTTCTTGGTTTTCGAGGTCCTCCTCAGACCGCTCGGTTCTCCTCTAGCGATCTCCCTTGTTGCGCTTCGGCGATGGTTTACTCGGCAAGTTAGGGCTAGGGCTTTAAGTCGTCGGCTCAGAAGTTGGAAAAGAAGTTTGTGGTTTCGGCCAGAGGTTCTGGTTCTATTTATAATTGGGAAGAGAAGAGTACTAATCCGATTGTATCCCGAGTATGAGTCCTATTCAGATCGTTGTTGTATCCTAACGTCTTATCTTTAGTAACATCGTGGAATTCAGGTTGGTTTTCCTTTACGTACCGGTATTCTTATGCGTAAAAACCGCTCCAGAACTCGTTACCTCCGCGGTGATGAGTTCCGGAAGCTCCACGTGTCCTCTGGGGCCTGGTATCTCCTTCTCCGCAGAGACGAGCTCCGGTTGTGCCGCGTGTCAAGCGAGCAAGACTTCCCTCTTCTTCGGAGGTGAGCTCCGCGTGCGCCACGTATCCTGGCGGTCGAGACCTCCTATCTCGCTCGGAGGTGGCTCCGCACACGCCACGTGTCCAGCAGCGACAGACCTCCCGGAGATAAGCTCCGGTGGTGGCACGTGTTCGATGGAACCGGTCTTCTCGGAGGTGAGCTCCGAGGTCGACACGTGTCCTGCGGAAATGCCTTTGCTTCTTCCGCAGAGGCTAGCTCCGGAAACAACACGTGTCCCACAGGGTCGGACCTCCCTTCCTTTGCGGAGACGAGCCCCGAGTCTGCCACGTAGCCAGCTTAGCGGCGGCCTCTCCCTACTTCGCAGGGATGAGCTCCGAACACGCCACATGGCCAGCGGCCGCAGAAGTTGTCTTCGGCGCTCTTATGTGAACTGGACTCGGCTCTTACTGGCTATCCTTTTGATAACTTTCTCTGTTCCTATTTTCCTTAAAATGTTTTTCTCTTCATAAAACGTGAATATATGTTGACACCAGAGATGAGGGTGTCACAGGTAGGTCTCCAATACCACCTTACAACATCATTGCGTTTTCTTTGCATCTGTTCTTCGATTCCTTTCGAACAGAAGCTTTTTTGTGGACAGATCACTTGTTGATCGGTTTGAACTAAGTCAAGATCATCGCCACGTCCACAATTGATCTCTACAACACTGTTCATCATAAAACCTATGCAAACATACAAGGACACATACAACCGATGTAATAAGAACTGTATCATAGGAATTGCATGCATATGCATCATCGCATCTAGTTAAAGTTTGTGCATGATATTGATTGTTGTGAATCTTGTATGTGTGTGATCATGTATAGAAGGACAAGCTCAGGGAGCTACCTACAACGGACTACAACAACAAGATTTTGAGCAACCGGAACAGCCAGAACAAGGCAAGTGCCCCTTGACCATATTGATCCTATGTTTTGGGAAACTATTTTGTTTTTGCGAAAAGGTGTGTGTACTGAGTCAAACATGATGGGAAACCCTTTTATAAGAGTTTACTAGTTTTGGTCAAACCACCCTTGTCGCCAGGGAAGTTTATGAGTGGGGTATGGTTTTTGCTTTTATGCTTCGCTGAGTCCATGGGATATGGGAAGCGAGATAGATGTGTCTAGCTAACTGCACTCGTAATGATAATGAGAAACTGATGTTGTTAATCAACATGGATCGAAGGGAGATCTAGGCAAGCCTGGGTTTGTGAATGAGGTAGAATGAGATGGTGGTTTACTTGCCGTAGATCTAACTAAGGTCTGGTTCATGCGAGCACATGCCAGGATAATAGTGCCACCACAAGGCCAAGTATGGGTGCGGCTTAGCTGAGTAATTAGGTAAGTTGCTAGATTGTTATGGGCCGTGGAAGGCGCAGGGAATGGGAGTCGAGTAGGACTGCCCTGGGAACTGCATGGCACAAGAGGGGGCCTGTGGGTGGGAGAATGGTGATTCGAGCCTGCCGGTGAAACCTCAGTGAGTTCATACATCTAGTAGCTCCTTTGTAAAGGTTATTTTGCGATCTCTTGGCCATACACCGACGGTTATGTACTGGTATAATGGAGGTTCTGCAGTCGCCGACGGGTGACGAAATCACAAACTTGTGGGTAAAGAGGTGCAAACTCTGCAGAGTCTAAAACTATCATGGTAGCCGAGCTTACGGTCACGAGCGCCTGGCCAACTTCCATGATTAGTTGGGATGGTTATTGGTTATGGTTTTGGTTATGGTTTGTCTTTCGGGACTGTTGAGTCCGGTTGACAAGATTTGGTTCGTTGAGTCATGGCAACGAGATTGGTCTCGGTGTGAGACGGAATTGTTTGAGATGAAATGGTAGCGAATACGAGATGGTATTCGTGAGATGGTAGCGAATACGAGAAGGTATTCGTGAGCAAGAATGAAGTTAATTAATGTCTGGTTGGGACATGGAAAGTGATGAACATAATGGAGGTATGATTGGTATTTTAATACATGTTGGGATTACGCTCACTTAAAGTTAAGTTGCTGTTTTATCATGGTTTTGATAAATAACTTTGTTTTCTGCAATGAGCTTTTTTATACCTACCTTGTTGTGAGCTACATATCATATTTTCCCGCACTTGCTGAGTACATCATTGTACTCAAACTTGCATTATTATTTCATCATCAGCAACAGGAGAAGATTACTATGAAGACCAGGTGGAGCATTAGGCGTGTAATCTATCCTCAACCTTGCCTGTGGGGAGGGAGTAGAGATGGAACCGCCGCTGCTGCTTAGACTGCTTCCGCACTAGTTAGAAGACTTCCGCTGCATAGAAATAAGACTTCCGCTGTAAGATCTTGGACTTCCGCTGCCAAGTTGAGTCCAAGACTCATGAAACCTTGTAATAAACTCTGTTATTCGTGGTTATATATATTCTGAAATTCAGTTTGTGGATGATGTGTATATGTGTGATGAACATCCTGTGCACACATGCATCAGTTCTCGGTTCCGTGGTTTTTCCACGAAATTGAGGGCGTCACATAAAGTCCTTAGAAAACAATAAGAGCTCTAATTGGGGCCAAATACACATTTATTTGTGCAGGGCTCAAATGAGCTTTGCTTCAAATGAAATTTGGCCAAGTCAAACCACAGTAAAAATTTCAGAGTAATTAGGTCTGTCTAGATATACTTCAAATTCAATTGCATTTAAATTGACATGCAATATATGTTTATTTCATGTAGTCGCTAAGGTCGAAGAAGGGCCGGAGGTGTTAGACTTCATAACTCCGGAAGAACAACTAGTATACGACCAGGAGCAAGGCAGGCTCCAATTTGCATTAGCCGTTTCATAAAGTCTTTTGTTTTGAGAACTTAGTTTATGTATTTCTTACAATTGTGCATTAGAGTCTTGTTTGAAAACCCAAATGCATAGCCAAGAGAACCAGTGTTTTGGGCTTAGGTTTTAAACCTTGAGGGACCACTGCAATGCTAAATTAGTGTAGGATTTGGTACAAGTCGAGTAGTTCCAACTACTCGTGAGAATAGGCTAGAGGCACACCACTTGGTTAGAGATAGCAAATGAATCACATGTCAAGAAAAATAAGACCGAGCAGAAAGTAAGTGCACCAGGACTTTGGTGCCTGGGTGCCATAGCTCCGTTTGTGTCGATTGAGGACCGAGCCATGTGCGGGCCTGTTGAACAAGCTATAACAGTTCCGAAAACCTACCGGATATTTGGGAACCGGAAAATCGATGTAATTCGGGTAGCAATCTGTTGAGGCATTGCTTGTCGTCCGGAGAGTAGGGTGAGAGCAGCAAGGTGTAAATCGGATGGCGAGCACTGCGGATGCTCCACGCAGAGATCTCCTGATCGGGACGATAGGACTAGTTCAACACTTGGCTGACGGATGAAAGGTGGTTGCGTATGATGTCCGTGGTGGTTGTTGTAGGCAACATCGAGTACGGGCGTACGTGACAGGTTGTTCGGGTAACCCTGCAGGTGTAAATCAATTATAATCGCTGTTCCTCGCGGTCAGTGAGTACCACTTGTTCACTGTACCATGACGTAGAAAGAACAGACTGGTGTCATGTTAAAAGATTGCTGATTGAAATCTGTACTTTGTTTGCTAATGACTTGCTATTGTTTAGAGCTAATTAAAGTTTTTTTCATCCTTAGGCCAAGCACATGAGAGAAATGTGTTTCTTGTTTGATTATGGCTCTCTTATGTGTCTTAGCACGAGGTTCTCCAACAACTTGTTGCTAAAACTTGAAAGCAAGGTTCAACTATTTAGGCGCGTCTTTTGCATTATACATTCCATTATACACTGCAAACCCAGCGTGTAGAGTTCCATGTGTAGGTAAGACGGGTCAGTCTTGTTGAGCCATCGGGCTCACTGCTTGTGTTTAAGCGTTTGCAGGGTGTTATGAGGAGGAGGCTCCAGAGGAGGAGACGGACCCTGTCGAGGCGTCTGCGGTCAACACTTCCCCCTGGTCTGCTCTGGGCAGCCCGCGGAGGTTCTTTTTCAGAGGGGCTAGTCCTCTCGCGAGGGTCTCACCGGAGTGGACGAAGGAAGGAGATGATTGACACAGGGATTTACGTGGTTCGGTCCGCCGTAGCATAAAACCCTACGTCCACGGGAGTGCTTGGAGCACTAGTTTCCTTGAGTATGTGGATGACCTAGAGGGAGCTGAACTCAGCAGAGTTCGAACCCCTTGTAACGTTGCCTACCCGAGCTGTCGAAGTGTGTAGCCGACACTTCCCCCGGGCCTGCTCTGGGCAGCCCGCGGAGGTTCTTTTTTGGAGGGGCTAGTCACTCACGGAGAGCTTATGCGTTAGGGATGATGGAAGGAGAAGCTGACACAGGAATTTTTACATGGTTCAGGCCGCCGGAGCGTAAAACCCTACGTCCACGGTGAGCAGAGATGCTCGTTGTATTGCTTGACACTCAGAACCGAAGTTCTGAGCTTGAGGATGAGTTGGGTGCTCTGATGCTGGAGCGTAAGTGTGCAAAGAGTCGACCCCTTGCTAACGTTGCCTACCCAAGCCTTTTATAGTCCAACGCTCGGGTGGCTTACAAGGTGGGCCCAGGACCCGACAGGTGGTCCCGCGGGGAGATTGTCTGCCATCTACCGTATCCGCAGTTACGCCGGCAGTTGTCTCTGGCGAGGGCTTCTAAGTCTTCGTTCTGCCGCCCTGCCCATGCCACAAGCTAGTCGTAGTGGTTGATGATGGCAGGGGTGGCAGGGGATGTCTTGTTGCTGTGTTTATTGGTATACAACCACTGACGCGGCGCGCCAGTCTTCACTGTGATGTGATTGGGCGCAACGGCACCTGACAGAGGCATGCTCCGCGTATCCGCGCCTTGGGAAGGCGCGGGTCTTGAATACCTTGTACGGGCAGGGTATGGCGCGTCTTTACTCTTGCTGCCTACCGCGTGGGGGCAGGCAGCCCTGTTCTGCTGGCCACGTGGCGGACCCGGAGCCCTCCTCTGAGGAGAGGGGGGTCTGGCCCCACTGGACATGTGGAGCCTTCGGAGCTCTCCCCGCGGAGGGGATATGTCCGTCTTTGCTGTCCACGTTGTGGCCCGGAGCCCTCCTCTGAGGAGAGGGAGGTCCGGCCCCGCTGGACACGTGGAGCCTTCGAAGCTCTCCCCACGGAGGGGGAGGCCCGGCTTTGCCGACCACGTGGCGGGCCCGGAGCCCTCCTCTGAGGAGAGGATGATCCGGCCCCGCTGGACACGTGGAGCCTTCGGAGCTCTCCCCGCGGAGGGGGGAGGTCCGGCTCTATTGGCCACGTGGCGCGCCCGGAGCTATCCTCTGAGGAGAGGGAGGTCCGGCCCCACTGGACATGTGGCGCCCTCGGAGCTCTCCCCGCGGAGAGGGGCGAGGTCCTTAGGCAGTTTCCCCTGTGCGCAGGGGTACCCCATATTGAGGGTACCGACAGTGGCCCCCGGGCCCATCTCAGGGGAGATAACGAGCCCGAGGTGGGGCCCCCATCTCTTCCACTCCGCGCACCTTCTCGAAGACCCGTATTGACCGTTGCCGGAGCTCGAACAGTCGCGGGATCGTGGGAACGTGTGCCCCACTTGATGGCTGCTTTTACTGCGGCGGTTCCCAAGGCTGCCACTTCTGCACGTCGCAGCGCCTTTTCAGGAACCGCCGAAGCGTCCTGCCTGCTCATCTTCTTGAGAGACTGACTTCTTGGTCCACCGTTTCTGCTGGATGGCTTGGGTCCACTTGTCATCGACGCTCGGTCTTGGAGCTGAAGCGGTTGTCCCAAGCAGCATATTCGAAGAGTTTCGAATTGCTTTGAATCGCGCCTGGGAAGTTTAAAAGGGGATCTCACCCGCATCGCGGCTTCCCTTCGCACTTCCCTGCGCTTGAATCTTTCTTGTTTCCTTGAGCTCTTGCACCCTTGTCTTCCCTGTTCTTGAGCTTCCATCTGCCATGGCTTCTAACTTGCCTCCGCCGCGTCTCGCTCAGTCGGCCGAGCTCGGGACAGTGCGCAGGCTGCTGGGCTGGCACGCGGAGGAGCAGAAGCGCTGGCTCCGGCAGGGATCTCTCCCCCCTGCTCCTGGAGAAGGGGGAGATAGTCTTCTTCACCGCCTACGCCATGGCGGGGTTTGTCCTGCCGATTTCTTCCTTCTTCGTGACGCTGCTGGAGATGTACGGTCTCCAGCTCCATCACCTCTCCCCCAACTCCTTCGTGATGGCCGCCGTCTTCGTGCACTTCTATGAGATGTTCATGGGGGTGCGCGCTTCAGTGACGCTCTTCCGCTACTTCTTCGTGTTGCGGACGACCGGGCGCAGCTCGAAGAATCAGCTGGGGGCGTACTACTTCCAGCATCGCTGCAAGGATCCGAAGGCCTCTGGGTACCTTCTACCTTTCAGCGCGGCGAGGTGGGAAAACTGGAGGGAGCACTGGGTGATCGTGCATGATCGCCTGCAGCTGCCAACTGCCGGCCTGACCACCGAGCGTCGCTTCTGGGAGGACATCCCGGAGCTGGAGCCGGAGTACGCGCCAGTCTTGGAGCGGATCCGGTTCCTGGCCAACGAGGGGCTCACGTCCATGATGGTGCTGATAGACTTCCTGTCACGCCGTTGCAACAGCGCAACCGCCTGGCGTGGTACTACACCGGCGAGCACGACTGCACCAGGCTGGAGACGGGTCTTGGCTCCGACCCACCTGAGGAGGTGTTGTACGAGATGGTGGCAAGGGTGAGCGGTGACTTCATCACCGGTGGCGACCTCACTTTCCCGGCCTCCTGCACTCCCCTCTTCTTGGAGCCGCAGTGGAGGGCGTAGATGCTGCGGAAGATGCCGAACCTCGACGACATCGGGATCACCGTGCGTCAGGCTGGGGATGCCTTCCAGGGGATCTCGATCCCCGGGGTCGAGCGCTCCGGGGCGGAGCGCGAGGCGTCAGCTGCTGCCCAACCCGCACCGAGGGTCGATGGAGCTTGGACCGTCGACAAGGGGAAGGGTAAGGAGCCGGCCCCCGTGCAGCCGGAGAAGAAACACACCTGGTCCCCTCCGAGGGCGTCATTTGCACCGAGTCAGGGGGCCAGCGTACCCTTGCACCCATCTCCCAGAGGCGCTGTTTCGTTGGGCAGCGACCCAAAGAGACCTCGGGTCTCCAGCTCCGGCAGGGCTCCTCTCGGACAGCGGCGGTCCGAGGAGCTCCGGGTGTCCCGCCTTCCTTCTTCAGGCGGAGGAGCTTCAAGGAGGGATGCCGGTGGGGCGATGCCCGGGGGTGAGCTGAGGGCTCAGGCGCCACAGCCAGCGAGCGTCCCGGCTGCAGGCTCGGCAAGTAGCGGCGCCGGAAGGAGCAGCGCTGGGACTAATCCGGGGGCGCAGGTGCCCCGGGCCTCAGGAGCCGGATGGGCGAGCAGTGCTAGGGGCACCACCTGTAAAAGCCCAAGAAAAGGGACTTGCAAAAACTTTTCTTCACCTCACAACACCACAGTTTTTATTGTGGACACCATAGGAAATGTTGTGAAGAGCAAGTAACCTCCATCAAAAGAATGATTAGAGGGGAAAGCCTTCACTTTCATAATGTAGGGTTTCTACAAATGAGCATGAGAGGTTGAGCTCACCCCTAGGATTTAAAAAGTCTTGGGAAGGTTCAGTCCAAAGCTCATGCAAATTCAACAATTTTTGAGGCACTTTTGGGTTATTTCAAAAAGAGGCCAATTTGAATGTAAATTCAAATTGCAGCAACTTTCATCACCCAAATTCAAAAGTTAGCTCCATATCTATACTCAGCACATTTTTCTGAGTGAACCCACCAACTTTCATCTCCATTGGAGCTCATCTTGTCAAGAGCTAAATTTGCAAGAATTCAAAACTGAATTTGAATTTAAGTTTGAATATGAAGCAAATTTAACCAAACAAAGTTTGAATTTGAGAATTCAAATTCAAACATAGGCTTGGTGACTAAGTCTCACATTAAATTGTGAGTAGCTGAGGATATTTTGGCACAACAGAATTCAGAAAATTGGAAAAAAAAAAAAAGAGTTAGAGGGGAGGCCCACTGGTCAGTAGACTTAGCACCGAAGTCTCTTCAGCCGACTCCTCGACCGAGCGCGCTCGCCAGCTGCAGCCAGCGGCGGCGACCGACCACCTCGGCCGGCCAGCTCCTGCTTCGGCAGAGGAGGTGGCACAGCAGGTGTCGCGCTCTCCCCTGGCCTCAGGAGCCTATAAAAGGCCCGAGACCGCCGGCGAGTTACTGACTTTCGCGAAGTTCTGTAACCAGCAGCCTAGTCGCCCGAGCTCCGATCGTGTGCCACCCCAGCTGTGATCATCTTCCGGCTTCGACCTCCATAGGAAAGTGAAGCGCTAGCTCGTCCTCAAGACCACCGCGCAAACCGTTCCAAGGTTCGACCTCTGTGCGCGGAGAATTTCTCAGTTTAGGGCGAGTAGCTCCTTTCGGGACCCGATTAGGTTTAGCAGAAATTTGGGAAGCATAGTGGGTGGGAGGCCGAACGGAGCTGTGAGAGAGCATCTAGAGGTTCTGGCGACCCTTCTCGTTCGAAAACCGGAAGGAAATCACCGCTGGAACCCTAAGTTCACCGTAGGACAGTAGGGCGGAGGAGGGGGTCGCCGGTGAGGTCTGGGTTGCCGGCCGTTTAGGGCCCAACAGAGCTCATGCCGAGTTTCCCGAGGTTTCCCTGAGTGTGGCGACGCGATTAGCGCACGAAGAAAACGGTCAGAAGGGCGGGAACACATTGCCGAGGTAGCACAGAGGCATAGGGCTCGTCGCCGGCGAGCTATGGCGGTTAGCCGGCGGCGACATGGTGTCCAGCGGGTTCAGCACCCGAGATTACGTGGGGGCGGCGAGTTTCGTCGGCTCCGGTGAGCTAGATCGCCGGGAACGCTGACCTCGCCGGAGCTCCGGCGGCTCGGGGCGGCGACGTCGGGAGGTAGACGAAGGGCGCGGCCCCACCTGTCAGCCCCTGTGTTAATCGCGCGCGAGCGCGCGCGGTTAGTTCAATTTAAATGGGCGGGCCCCGCTGTCAGCCTCTGGTTTAGCGCGGGAGGGGATTTTTCTGTAGGAAAATAATTCAGGGATTAGCTCAAACTTTAGAAATCCATAACCTTGGCTAGGAAGCTCCAAATTTAGTGATTCAAATTGGGTTGGATTCATCTTGCCTAGCTATATCCAGGAATACAACCCAATTTGTATGAAACCCATTAATTAATTCTGGAAAATTCTTTAAAGTTTCTGAGCAAAAGAATTTTAGAGGGAGTTTGGTCCATCCAAAAATCCCCAAATTTTGCCAGGATGTTCTTTAGGACATTAGTAAACCCCTGTAAAAGTTTCAGACCATTTGGAGTTGATTTGGTCAGAGCAATTCAAATTTGAAGGTGCTGTGTTCATTTGAATGCAGAAACATTTTCAGAGAATTTCCAAAACTTGGAAATTCAATTCTGGGCAAACCCTGACTCCAAAAATGCTAGGAAAATTCATGCAAACTCTATGAGCTATAATATAAATTGTAGTTCATTAAGTTGAGCATGAACAGGGGTATTACCTCAGAATTAATTCTTCCTTGCTGATTTGCCAAGAGAATTATTCTGAGCAAACCACTCCATGAAAAGTGCTCATGTTTGGTCCAGAGAGTTTTCTTGTGACAAGGAACTCACACAAAAATTCTCAGCTCCATTGGAGCTCTAGATCACCCCTGTCCTGTTTACCCACTTAAGGGATTAATATGGAAAAGGGGGGAAAACCACTTAGCATTTAACCATGTGATTAAGTCCAAGCCAAACCACCAACACCAGTTCATATTTAAATTCTTAAACAAAGTTCCAGATATTAGAGGCTGGTTATTAGAACCAATAGTATAAGTCTTACTCTAAACTCACTTTTGCATATAAATTAACATGTAGTATTTCATTAACGTGTAGCCGTTGAAGAAGAGACTCCGGAAGTGCTGGACTTCCTCCTTCCGGACGAAGAACTAACTCCTGACCAGCAGCAACAAGGCAAGCCCCGGTTTGCATTAACCCTTTTTAAAAAGTTTTACTTTGTATACATGTGTCATATGAAGTATGTATGTGCATTAGGTATCGGATGAATGAAACCCCACTTGCATAACCAAAGTTTTCCTAAAAGAGTGAGGGTAGTGTCAAGGACCTCGAGTAGACAGGCTATGCTTAATGAGTCATAGGACTTCGGTACAAGTCGAGCAGTTGGAATCTACTCGCGAGATAGGCTGGGGACACACGGGTTCGGTTGAGTGATGTGAGATCACTTTAGTAATGAAAATGAGACTAGGCAGGGGCTAGGGCGCAGCAAGAGAGAGTCTTGTGTGCGCAGCCCTGCCCGTGTCGATTGAGGACCGATCCGTGTGCGGCCCTGCTGAACAAGTATTGAACGTACCGAAGGCATATCGGATATATGGGCCCCGATAAACCGATGTAGCCTAAACCTCCGGGCGTCGAGGCATAGCACACCGATTTATAGGTGTAGGTTGAGGGCAGCAAGGTGGAAATCTGCCAACGGGCATAGAGAGATGCTCCGTGTGGGGAACCTCCTGCTCGTTTCTGTGCGACCGGTTCGACGTTTGGGCTGTTGGGTGAAAGGTTGTCCCGTACGACATCGAGTGAGCGTGCTGTGCAGCTCCACGGGTGGGCGTACGTGACGTGCTCTTTGGGTTTTCCCTGCAGGTGTATATCGAGTCGATTCGCCGTCCCTCGCGGTGACGAGTACTGCTTGTTCACTGCGTCGTAACGTAGACTAATGGATGAATTATGGTGATTCAACGATGCTGATTGATATAATTGTATTGCCACATGTGTGCCACCAAATACTGCTTACTAAATTTCAGATTTCATGAACTGTTAACTTGTTGCTAAAAGATAAACTAAGGATGAACTTGTAGGCGTGTCGTTTTGCTGAAATGTTACTATCCTATGTCCATTGTACACCTCATGTAGAGTTTCATGCTTAGGTGAGTCGGTTAAGCCTTGCTGAGCCTTCGAGCTCACGGTTGCTGCTTAAGTGTTTTTCAGGTGAAGAGCCACCCACGGACTCGGAGTACGAGTCCACCGGCGAGGGTTACCCTCCGTCGGGGACCACGGCTGAGTGGGAGCCGTACACGCCGCGCTGAGCTGAGGAGTGCAGCTAGTGTGGGTTGCCCTAGGGCTGGGCAACCGACTTTTGCTAAATAGGCGGGCGTGAGTTGTATAGTGTAGTCTTCCGCTGTGTAATAGAACAATAATTGTAACTGAAGTTTGTACTTATTTGTACAGTTTCAGCTGTTTTTCCCATGTAATATATTGTGTTCTTATGACGTGTGCTGTCGGGTGTCGCATCGCGCGGCATCACCCTCTGCGATCCTGGATGAGCGGATTCCGGTCCGCCACAGCCTGGTATCAGAGCTGCAGTGGGGATAGCACAGTACTAAAGGACTGCATTATGGGAAAAACTTAGGTATACGGTGAGGATTCGGTAGTTGCCCAAGTAAGGACTATATTAGCATAGTTACTTAAAGTGGCAAAGACTAACTTATGTGTTATAATTCTGAATTTCAATTATGTAACGACGCACCTACGCTCTGGTAAGTATGGTAAGGAACGCCACCGAAAGCGGTTCAATTTCGGTTAGCTCTCCCTGACGAGGAACGTGGTTCAGGGATTGATCTCACAGCTCGGTGTGAGATGTCAATATGAAGCTCTTGGACTCTTCATGTCCCTGAGTTCATATGAAACGCTGATCCCTAGCGTGCATTAGGCAAGTAAGCGGAGACCCCATCGCGTGGTCAGTAACGCGAGAGTGTGTTCGTCTGGAAATAGCCCAGGAGGACATACGCAGCGCTTGCCATCGGCGTGCCCTGCAGGGCAGTAGGTGGTATCTGTTGGGTTGATAACATTCCCAACCGTGACGACCCGTTCATGACATACTCGGGTTCCCCGTCGTGTGGTGTTGAAACACGATCACGTGCCTTGAGACGTGACTTAGCTCAAGGACGGCCGTATGAAAATGATACGGGCGTTTGTAATTACTTTTAGATATGGAACTGCCTGAAATGAACAAACTTTGAGTGCACCATCATTGTGTGGTCTTCTGCAGGTACTAACCACGTATGTATCCGTGTAGAAAACGTGTGCGAGAGACCGTTTAGTGCCACACTTGAGACGTATATACCGGTATGATCCGGTTAGGATTTTCTTTTGTAAGGAACGTAGTACCGAGATATTGTAGGCATATGCATGAGTATAATGATAACGAAAAAAATTAAAAAAAATCTATAGGTTCAACAGTTAGGACCCTGGTTGGGTATAAGAATGAGATAGGGATGAGTGTAGTTCCAAAAAGACTGAAAAACAGAGTGCTCGGTTTTGGGACAGCAAGTTTGCTGATCTTCAACAGGGCATAACTCACAGGTCTTTTAGCCCAGGGAGGTGTGCTATATAGTTCTGGGAAGGTATTCAAGTACTCTACAACTTTGTTGTAGACTTCCAGAGCTGAAACTCGCCTTAAGATGGCTAAAATCCCAGAGGAATGTAAACTATTCAGAATCAGGGCAGAGTAAAACATCCTCTGAACTGATCTGTTTTTCAAATATAACTCCCAGTAGAAAAATCTAAAATTGTCATATAATCCATCCTTAGAAAGAGTAGAAGATGTTTGACATCTTTGCAATTCAAAGTTTCTGAAGTTTCAGCACAGAATTTAGTGGAAATCAGGATTGGAAACAGCCACTTCCAAGGGAGGTGCTGTTAAAATTCTTCCAGAAATTCTGCTAACTTTGAATTAACATAACTTTTTAATCAAAGCTGATCTGGGGGCAAATGAGTACTCGTTGGAAAGATACTAAAGTTAACTTTAACTTTGGTATTCAACTTGAGTCATGAAAATGCCCATAACCGGATCAAAACTTGGAATAGGTAGAAACTGGTCATTCTGACAGAAGAATGACAGTTGAACTCATTGAAGGGTGTTGTACCCTAAGGGTGTTATACGTGATGACAACGCAATAATAATGTCTCGTAGAGACCAAACCCAGTTATGGTGAGCTTCCAAAGAGGGGGTTCATCAAGTTGGATTAAACTAACTTGTGTTTGGTCTGGTAATGGGGTAGCTTGTGCAAAGTTATTACATTATCTACTTACGAGATATTTTGCATGTTTGGTTGTCATGATGTTTTTACGCCCAGTTCTATTGGACTGCATGCAAAATGTTGCGGGACTGATGTTTAATGTCGTATGGTTGCAGATGGTTCGTACTAGGACCACGCACGAGGTTGGTGGCTCTAGCCAAGGTGGAGGCGATGACTCCCAGCCACCGGCCTACGACAGCACCCCGCAGCAGCAGCCACCACCGCCGCCTCCGCTTACTCTAGCGGATGTGATAGCGGCATTGGTGGGAGGTCGTGAGGAGCAGACCGACCTGCTCCGCACGATCGTGCAGAATACGTCCCAAGCGGGAGGACGTCAAGAGCGAGGGCCTCGTGAGCCCCGCGAAGTGTCGTACTCGGATTTCATGAGTACGCACCCTCCAGTGTTCACCGAAGCTGAAGAACCACTGGAGGCGGACAACTGGCTGCGGACTATCGAGTCCAAGTTCGGGCTGCTCCAGTGTACGGAGCGGCAGAAGACGCTGTTCGCAGCACAGCAGCTCCACGGTGCCGCTGGTGCGTGGTGGGCGAATTATGTCGCCTCACGTCCGGCTGGCCATGCCGTGGAATGGCAAGAGTTCCGGGAGGCGTTCCGCGCCTATCACATTCCTCCCGGAATAATGAAGAGAAAGTTCCAAGAATTTTTGGAACTGAAGCAGGGCGGGAGGAGTGCCCACGACTACTCCCGTGCCTTCAACCATCTGGCGCAGTATGCGTCAGACTACATCTCCACGGAGGAGAAGAAGAGGGAGCACTTCTATCGGGGGTTACATCCCGAAATGAAGACCCACCTCGTACAATGGAACCGCGGCACATTCAACGATCTAGTCAATGCCGCCATCATGCAAGAGGACGCTCAGCGGGAGTTAGCAGCTGAGCAGAGGAAGCGTAGCGCTCCACCTAGCAGCGGTGGGAGTGGCGCTCCCCAGAAGTACCGTATGGTGTATCGGACACCATCCGGGCAGCAGTGGCAACCACCGGCGCGACCGCAACGGTTCGGGGGACGTCCCTTCCAGGCACCTCCGTTCCGTCCGCCGATGCCACCACCAAAACAGCAGCAGCAGCAGACGGTACCCCGGGCGTTTCCACCGCCACAACGCGCCCCAGGTTTCCGTCCACCGATCAGCGGGGGACCGCCCCGTTTCACCTGCTTCACGTGTGGCCAGGCGGGCCACTTTGCGAAGGACTGTCCCCAGGGGCAGCAGAGCAGCGGGCAAGCCCAGTTTCAGGGCGGTGCTCGAGGCCGACCTCCGGTGAAGAAGGTTGGTCAGCGGACTGGAGGCGTCCGCAACCTCGACAATGAGGACGCCCCAGAGGGAGACAACGTGCTGGCGGGTACGTTTACTCTCAACCATCAAGCCATAGTCATATTATTTGATTCGGGTGCAACCCACAGCTTTATAAGTGCATCCTATGTGGCTAAACATCAATTGCAAGTCTTCCCAACCGACTGCACTTATATGATATGCTCACCGGGAGGGAAGATTTCAGCTAATATGATGATTCCAAAGGCACCTCTGTGCTTAGGTGGGAAGCTATATCCCACCACCTTGATAATCCTTATGGGACAAAAGATTGATGCAATCTTAGGGATGTCATGGCTGCAATACCATGGCGCTGTCCTAGAGACTCGGACACGGACGATTCACTTAAATTCTCCATTCCACCGTCCGCATTCCATGATGTTAGACATGCCAGTCCGGGAAGTTTTAGCAATTAATAATGCTGAAGTTCTCAAGTTAGAAGACATCCCTGTAGTCCGGGAGTATCCTGATGTGTTCCCGGATGATCTTCCGGGCATGCCACCTGAGCGGGATGTCGAGTTCAAGATTGAACTTGCACCCGGGACTACGCCCATATCACGGAGACCATACAAGATGGCTCCAAATGAGCTGGCGGAACTGAAAGAACAGCTCAATGATCTGTTGAGCAAGGGTTTCATTAGGCCGAGTTCCTCGCCTTGGGGATGCTCGGCGCTATTCGTGAAGAAGAAGGATGAGACCCTGAGGCTGTGTGTGGATTACCGGCCGCTCAACGCCGTCACCATCAAGAATAAGTACCCACTGCCCCGTATTGACATCTTGTTTGATCAACTTGTGGGGGCAAGTGTATTCTCAAAGATGGACCTTCGCTCTGGATATCACCAGATCAAGATCCGGGCGGAGGATATCCCGAAGACGGCATTCTCGACGAGATACGGCTTATACGAATATCTCGTCATGTCCTTTGGTCTCACAAATGCTCCAGCCCATTTCATGTATCTCATGAACTCGGTGTTCATGCCGGAGCTGGACAAGTTCGTGGTAGTGTTCATCGACGACATCTTGGTTTACTCCAAGACCGAAGCTGAACATGCCGAACACTTGCGGATCGTTCTTCAACGATTGCGAGACCACAAGCTCTACGCCAAGTTCAGCAAATGCGAATTTTGGATCAGCCAAGTGCCATTTTTGGGACATATCATCTCAGCTGAAGGCATTGCGGTTGACCCAAGTAAAATAGAGCAAGTGTTGAAATGGAAAGCTCCCACTTCAGTCCATGAAGTCAGAAGCTTCCTCGGGTTAGCGGGATACTATCGGAGATTCATCCCAAGTTTCTCCAAGCTCGCTAAGCCGATGACAGAGTTGCTGAAGAAAGGAAAAAAATATGTTTGGAACACGGCGTGTGAAGGAGCATTCCGAGCATTGGTGAAGCATCTCACAACAGCCCCGGTATTAGCTCAGCCGGATACAACAAAGCCCTTCGACGTATATTGTGACGCGTCCGGTATTGGGCTTGGCTGCGTGTTGATGCAGGAAGGACGTGTGGTCGCTTATGGCTCACGCCAACTTCGGAACCATGAGCAGCACTACCCGACTCACGATCTTGAACTTGCTGCCGTGGTGTTGGCACTGAAAATGTGGAGGCACTATCTCCTGGGGAACTTGGTGCATCTCTACACCGACCACAAGAGCTTGAAATACATTTTCACCCAGAAGGAGCTGAACATGAGGCAGAGGAGGTGGTTAGAACTGATCAAAGATTATGAGATTGAGATCCATTACCACCCCGGCAAGGCGAATGTGGTTGCCGATGCGCTGAGTCGGAAATCACATGTCCATCACCTCACCATTACACCGGTGGAGGAGGAAGAGCCAAGTTTATACTTGGTTCCTTATGGATCGCTGTACAACCTTGCCCTCATCCCTACTATTAGGGAGGACATCATTGCAGCTCAGAAAACGGATAAAGGCATGGCACATCTCCGGAGACGGATAGACAATGGAGAGATTAAATGTTTCCGGAAAGATGATGAGGGGACGCTGTGGTTCAATGACCGCATAGTCGTACCCCGAGATATGAAGTTGAGGAAAAAGATCCTCGATGAAGCTCACTTGTCCAAATACTCCATTCATCCGGGCAGCAGCAAAATGTACCAAGATTTGAAAAAGAAATTTTGGTGGACACGGATGAAGCGGGAGGTAGCTAAGTACGTATCCGAGTGCGATACGTGTAGACGAGTGAAAGCTGATCACATGAAGAAATCAGGGCTGTTGCAACCCCTGAAGATTCCGGCATGGAAGTGGGAAGATGTGAGCATGGATTTCATTGTAGGATTACCTCTAACAGCCAACAAGCATAATTCCATATGGGTAATCGTTGATCGGTTAACCAAGACGGCTCACTTCATTCCGGTGAATACACGTTACAATGCCGGCAAATATGCGGAGCTATACATAGCAAAGATTCTATGCCTATACGGGATACCCAAGACCATTGTCTCAGATCGAGGTGCATTATTTGTATCTCGCTTTTGGGAGCAGCTACACGCTGCATTGGGTACTAAGTTGATCAGGAGCTCCGCCTATCACCCTCAGACGGATGGTCAGACAGAAAGGGTGAATCAAGTCCTGGAAGACATGTTGAGAGCATGTGCCATCCACCATGGTAGGAACTGGGATGATCACCTACCCTTGGCGGAATTCTCGTACAACAACGGTTATCAGGCGAGTATCAAAATGGCACCTTACGAAGCTCTCTATGGTCGTAAATGCCGCACCCCATTAAATTGGTGCGAGTCCGGTGAAAGGGTCACATTCGGGGTTGATATGGTGAACGACGCCGAGGAGCGCGTTCGGACAATTCAAGCCAATTTGAAGGCCGCTCAATCCCGACAGAAGAGCTACGCTGATAAGAGGCGTAGGCCGTTACACTTTGACGTTGGGGAACACGTGTACCTCCGCGTATCTCCAATGAAGGGCGTGCACCGATTCGGTGTGAAGGGGAAGCTCGCTCCCCGTTTCATTGGACCCTACGCTATCACCGAGAAGTGTGGACCAGCAGCGTATCGATTGGAGCTACCGGCATCTCTGGCTGGTGTCCATGATATTTTCCATGTTTCGCAACTGCGAAAATGCTTGAAGCATACAACTGCTGTTCCTACCGAAGACATCGGCGAGCTGAAGCCGGATTTAACATATGATGAATATCCGGTGGGAATTCTTGATGAGAAAGCCAGGACCACGCGTAGCAGAACGTTGTGGTTCTACAAAATACTCTGGAGTAACCACACCGCCGAGGAAGCGACGTGGGAGAGCGAGGAGTTCCTTCGCTCAAATTACCCGGAGTTTATGGCTTCTCAACACGGGTAAGTCCCTATTATATCGCTATCTCTTCTTTTATAATCTCGGGACGAGATTCTTTTAAGGGGGGAGGGATGTAAAAGCCCAAGAAAAGGGACTTGCAAAAACTTTTCTTCACCTCACAACACCACAGTTTTTATTGTGGACACCATAGGAAATGTTGTGAAGAGCAAGTAACCTCCATCAAAAGAATGATTAGAGGGGAAAGCCTTCACTTTCATAATGTAGGGTTTCTACAAATGAGCATGAGAGGTTGAGCTCACCCCTAGGATTTAAAAAGTCTTGGGAAGGTTCAGTCCAAAGCTCATGCAAATTCAACAATTTTTGAGGCACTTTTGGGTTATTTCAAAAAGAGGCCAATTTGAATGTAAATTCAAATTGCAGCAACTTTCATCACCCAAATTCAAAAGTTAGCTCCATATCTATACTCAGCACATTTTTCTGAGTGAACCCACCAACTTTCATCTCCATTGGAGCTCATCTTGTCAAGAGCTAAATTTGCAAGAATTCAAAACTGAATTTGAATTTAAGTTTGAATATGAAGCAAATTTAACCAAACAAAGTTTGAATTTGAGAATTCAAATTCAAACATAGGCTTGGTGACTAAGTCTCACATTAAATTGTGAGTAGCTGAGGATATTTTGGCACAACAGAATTCAGAAAATTGGAAAAAAAAAAAGAGTTAGAGGGGAGGCCCACTGGTCAGTAGACTTAGCACCGAAGTCTCTTCAGCCGACTCCTCGACCGAGCGCGCTCGCCAGCTGCAGCCAGCGGCGGCGACCGACCACCTCGGCCGGCCAGCTCCTGCTTCGGCAGAGGAGGTGGCACAGCAGGTGTCGCGCTCTCCCCTGGCCTCAGGAGCCTATAAAAGGCCCGAGACCGCCGGCGAGTTACTGACTTTCGCGAAGTTCTGTAACCAGCAGCCTAGTCGCCCGAGCTCCGATCGTGTGCCACCCCAGCTGTGATCATCTTCCGGCTTCGACCTCCATAGGAAAGTGAAGCGCTAGCTCGTCCTCAAGACCACCGCGCAAACCGTTCCAAGGTTCGACCTCTGTGCGCGGAGAATTTCTCAGTTTAGGGCGAGTAGCTCCTTTCGGGACCCGATTAGGTTTAGCAGAAATTTGGGAAGCATAGTGGGTGGGAGGCCGAACGGAGCTGTGAGAGAGCATCTAGAGGTTCTGGCGACCCTTCTCGTTCGAAAACCGGAAGGAAATCACCGCTGGAACCCTAAGTTCACCGTAGGACAGTAGGGCGGAGGAGGGGGTCGCCGGTGAGGTCTGGGTTGCCGGCCGTTTAGGGCCCAACAGAGCTCATGCCGAGTTTCCCGAGGTTTCCCTGAGTGTGGCGACGCGATTAGCGCACGAAGAAAACGGTCAGAAGGGCGGGAACACATTGCCGAGGTAGCACAGAGGCATAGGGCTCGTCGCCGGCGAGCTATGGCGGTTAGCCGGCGGCGACATGGTGTCCAGCGGGTTCAGCACCCGAGATTACGTGGGGGCGGCGAGTTTCGTCGGCTCCGGTGAGCTAGATCGCCGGGAACGCTGACCTCGCCGGAGCTCCGGCGGCTCGGGGCGGCGACGTCGGGAGGTAGACGAAGGGCGCGGCCCCACCTGTCAGCCCCTGTGTTAATCGCGCGCGAGCGCGCGCGGTTAGTTCAATTTAAATGGGCGGGCCCCGCTGTCAGCCTCTGGTTTAGCGCGGGAGGGGATTTTTCTGTAGGAAAATAATTCAGGGATTAGCTCAAACTTTAGAAATCCATAACCTTGGCTAGGAAGCTCCAAATTTAGTGATTCAAATTGGGTTGGATTCATCTTGCCTAGCTATATCCAGGAATACAACCCAATTTGTATGAAACCCATTAATTAATTCTGGAAAATTCTTTAAAGTTTCTGAGCAAAAGAATTTTAGAGGGAGTTTGGTCCATCCAAAAATCCCCAAATTTTGCCAGGATGTTCTTTAGGACATTAGTAAACCCCTGTAAAAGTTTCAGACCATTTGGAGTTGATTTGGTCAGAGCAATTCAAATTTGAAGGTGCTGTGTTCATTTGAATGCAGAAACATTTTCAGAGAATTTCCAAAACTTGGAAATTCAATTCTGGGCAAACCCTGACTCCAAAAATGCTAGGAAAATTCATGCAAACTCTATGAGCTATAATATAAATTGTATTTCATTAAGTTGAGCATGAACAGGGGTATTACCTCAGAATTAATTCTTCCTTGCTGATTTGCCAAGAGAATTATTCTGAGCAAACCACTCCATGAAAAGTGCTAATGTTTGGTCCAGAGAGTTTTCTTGTGACAAGGAACTCACACAAAAATTCTCAGCTCCATTGGAGCTCTAGATCACCCCTGTCCTGTTTACCCACTTAAGGGATTAATATGGAAAAGGGGGGAAAACCACTTAGCATTTAACCATGTGATTAAGTCCAAGCCAAACCACCAACACCAGTTCATATTTAAATTCTTAAACAAAGTTCCAGATATTAGAGGCTGGTTATTAGAACCAATAGTATAAGTCTTACTCTAAACTCACTTTTGCATATAAATTAACATGTAGTATTTCATTAACGTGTAGCCGTTGAAGAAGAGACTCCGGAAGTGCTGGACTTCCTCCTTCCGGACGAAGAACTAACTCCTGACCAGCAGCAACAAGGCAAGCCCCGGTTTGCATTAACCCTTTTTAAAAAGTTTTACTTTGTATACATGTGTCATATGAAGTATGTATGTGCATTAGGTATCGGATGAATGAAACCCCACTTGCATAACCAAAGTTTTCCTAAAAGAGTGAGGGTAGTGTCAAGGACCTCGAGTAGACAGGCTATGCTTAATGAGTCATAGGACTTCGGTACAAGTCGAGTAGTTGGAATCTACTCGCGAGATAGGCTGGGGACACACGGGTTCGGTTGAGTGATGTGAGATCACTTTAGTAATGAAAATGAGACTAGGCAGGGGCTAGGGCGCAGCAAGAGAGAGTCTTGTGTGCGCAGCCCTGCCCGTGTCGATTGAGGACCGATCCGTGTGCGGCCCTGCTGAACAAGTATTGAACGTACCGAAGGCATATCGGATATATGGGCCCCGATAAACCGATGTAGCCTAAACCTCCGGGCGTCGAGGCATAGCACACCGATTTATAGGTGTAGGTTGAGGGCAGCAAGGTGGAAATCTGCCAACGGGCATAGAGAGATGCTCCGTGTGGGGAACCTCCTGCTCGTTCCGGTGCGACCGGTTCGACGTTTGGGCTGTTGGGTGAAAGGTTGTCCCGTACGACATCGAGTGAGCGTGCTGTGCAGCTCCACGGGTGGGCGTACGTGACGTGCTCTTTGGGTTTTCCCTGCAGGTGTATATCGAGTCGATTCGCCGTCCCTCGCGGTGACGAGTACTGCTTGTTCACTGTGTCGTAACGTAGACTAATGGATGAATTATGGTGATTCAACGATGCTGATTGATATAATTGTATTGCCACATGTGTGCCACCAAATACTGCTTACTAAATTTCAGATTTCATGAACTGTTAACTTGTTGCTAAAAGATAAACTAAGGATGAACTTGTAGGCGTGTCGTTTTGCTGAAATGTTACTATCCTATGTCCATTGTACACCTCATGTAGAGTTTCATGCTTAGGTGAGTCGGTTAAGCCTTGCTGAGCCTTCGAGCTCACGGTTGCTGCTTAAGTGTTTTTCAGGTGAAGAGCCACCCACGGACTCGGAGTACGAGTCCACCGGCGAGGGTTACCCTCCGTCGGGGACCACGGCTGAGTGGGAGCCGTACACGCCGCGCTGAGCTGAGGAGTGCAGCTAGTGTGGGTTGCCCTAGGGCTGGGCAACCGACTTTTGCTAAATAGGCGGGCGTGAGTTGTATAGTGTAGTCTTCCGCTGTGTAATAGAACAATAATTGTAACTGAAGTTTGTACTTATTTGTACAGTTTCAGCTGTTTTTCCCATGTAATATATTGTGTTCTTATGACGTGTGCTGTCGGGTGTCGCATCGCGCGGCATCACCCTCTGCGATCCTGGATGAGCGGATTCCGGTCCGCCACACCACCGACGGGGGCCCTACTGCTCTGCCTCCCACTCCGCCAGTCCGGGTACCCGTGGTGCAGGCGCAGGCGCCGGCGGCAGGCTCCGGTGGTTCTGTCCCGGCTCGGAAGCCGGGGCTCCATGCCCGTTGGAGCGCTCATGTCCCTCGGTAAGTGTTGCTCTTTCCGGATTTTAGAACTAGTGTTCTTTTCTCCTTTCTTAGCCTCAGAGCTTCTTATGTCGGCAGGGACTCATCGGCTTCCGGAGGCAAGTCTGTTCCCCGGCCATCTCCGGCTAGCGGAGGTTCTGCGCCGCAGCGTCCGGGAGCTGCGGCGGCTCCGACGGCCCCCAAGTCGGCAGGGGCTTCTTCTGTGCCGGCGGGACCATCCCCCGCGGCAGCGGCGGCAGCACCCGCTCGTCCCCCTTCGCCAATTAGGAAGCCAGCGGCTGTCGAGGGCTCGGCGAAGCCGGCTGGTGACGCCCGACCTTCCGGTGCTGAGGCTGGAGGGGCAGCTGCGGGTGCAACTGTTGGCCCTCCGGCTTCCCCAGATCGGCGCCTCACTTCGGTTGCCGAGGCACCAGCATTTCCACCGGTCAAGGACGTGATGGAGGAGGTCGGGGGCGCGGCTTCGTCCTCCGCCGCCCAGCTGCCCCTAGCGGATGCCTTGGGGCTTGCCCAGGCTGGCGTTCGGCAGTTCCAGGCTGCCCTAGAGCGAGAGCGGGAGGTGCTGGCTGGAGAGAGGGACCGCCTCCTTGGCTGGGGGCATCTCCTGAAGCAGCGGACTCAGGAGGCTCGGGCAGAGCTCGACTCAAGGCAGTCGAGGCTTGATGCCATGGAGGCGCTGCTCGATGCTCAGAAGAGGGCCGTCGACTGCCTGGGCTCCGAGACCCGGCGGCTCCGCCAAGAGACCCGCGAAGCTCACGCCAGGGCCGAGGCGCGCTCCACTGCCGTGGAGGAGCTGCGGTTGCAGGTGGCGCGTCGTGAGTGTGCCATTGCGGATCGAGAGCGCGATGTGGCGGCCGAGGAGAAGAAGCTCGCCGCACGGCTGGAGGCCAGCGAGGGCAAGCTGAAGGCCCGGGTCGAGGAGCTGGGGCTTCGGGAGTCGGCTGTTGCCGCGAGGGAGGAGTAGACCTCCCGGGAGCGCCAGGCGGCGCTGGATCGTAAGCTGGCGGCCCGCCAAGAGGCGGAGAAGCTCCAGGCTTCGCGGTCTGTCGAGGCCCGAGTGGTCTGGAGCTTTGTCAGTGAGGCGGGGTCCGCCCTAGTTCCCCTTGGTTTCAGCCCAGTGAGGACGGAGGCTCCCGCGCAGGAGGTGGCTGAGGCAATCCCGGCGCTTGAGTCCATCGGCGCCAAGCTGGGCAGGCTCGAAGCTGTGATCGCCAATGAGCTTGAGGCGGAGGGACGGGGCCTAGCGAAGGAGGTCGCTACGCACGTGCTGGCGTGCTTTCGGAGTCAAGACCCTTCCTTCTCTCTGGAGCCGGTGAGACTAGGCCCCGTCGCCGAGCGGGAGGAAGCTGCCAGGGCCGAAGTCGGGGACATGGCCGCCCTCTTGGCCTCTAGGTTCCAGCGGGAGTCCGGGGACTCTTAGGCAGTCGGCCATGCGGCCAGAAGGCCCTGTATCTCTTCTTTTTTGCTTTTGTTGAATCTGTGGTCCAGCTCATGGAGCTTTGAATGAATGTGCTTATCTTCTTCTTGGCTTGGCCTGGCCGAGTCCTTAGCTCCGCAAGGACCTCGGAGGCCTTCAGCAATCTTGATGTCTTGCACAGACACCTTCCTTGGGTCCTTATTGTGTTAAGGGCCCAGGGGGTCTTCGGAGCTCACCCCGTGAGAACGGGGAGGTCCAGATCTGCCGGCCACGTGGTGGGCCCGGAGCTCTCCTCTGAGAAGATGGAGGTCCGACCCCGCGGGACACGTGGAGCCTTCGGAGCTCACCCCTGCGGAGGAGGCGAGGCCCGGCTCTGCCGGCCACGTGGCGGGCCCGGAGCTACCCTCTGAGGAGAGGGGAGCTCCGGCCCCGCCGGACACGTGGGGCCTTCGGAACCCGCCCCTGCGGAGGGGGCGAGGTCCGGATCCTCCGGTCTTGCGTTGGAGCTCCGGTCTTTCCTTGCGCGGTCCCCGTAGTGGCCCCCTTGTAGGTGTGGCCAATGGATTGGGCACACCTACCATACTCCTGCGGGGGAGCTAAGGCCGGGAGGTCCTGCACACAAGTAAGGGAAGCGTAATTCTCCTTGGGGCTCTCCCTTGCTTATCTCATAGTCTTATTTGGCTTACGATCCTGATCCGGTATACGGGGCTTGGGCAATTCAGTGCGCCCGGCGCTGGTGGTCCGGCTCCCTCCGAGGTCAGGGTACGACCGTCCGGCCCTTAGTACCGGACCAACTGACATCGCAACACCTGACTGGGGGAGGCCCGAGAGGCCCCCTGGCCATTGGCAGGTACCTCAAGCGTGACCGTCTTTGGTAGGATAGCAAATACCGACTAGAGATGAGAATGGGAAAAGAGAGCTGAGTGTATGGTGAGCATACACAGAAAGTGCGGTCATAAAAATTAATGCGTAATTAAATGAGCACAAGGGTAAGAGCAAAGCAGGACAGATTTCTTTCCATATAAATATACATAGGAGGAAGGTAGGCTAAACATGGAGGCAACGACCCGCCCCATTAAGAAGGGAAGCAAGACTCTACGCGCTTAGGGTCGGAACCAGGCCAAGCTGAACGTAGTCCTGGACCGTCCCTTGAGGCTTAGCTGCTCCGAGCGCTGTTCCTGGACTCTATAGAATCTATTACAGAAAGAAAAAGTACTGTCCTACTATTTCTCTATGGATAGAACTTACGGAGGTGTTCTATGTTCCAAGGGTTCGGGAGTGGATCCCCATCCTTGGTGGAAAGGCGTACGCACCCGGGGCGGCAAACTTTCGTGACTCGGAAGGGACCTTCCCAGCTGGGGGAGAGTTTGTCGGTCCCTTCGCGAGAAAGTATGCGCCGTAGCACCAGGTCTCCTTCTTGCAGCTCCCGGACACGCACAGACCTTTGGTGGTAGCGCTGGAGCGTTTACCGGTATCGTGCGTTGTGGAGCGCTGCGTGTAATCGAGCCTCGTCGACGAGGTCGATGTCTTCACGCCAGAGGTTGTCCTGCGTGGCTTCGTCGTAAGCTCGGACACTGAGAGACCCCATGGTGATCTCTGGGGGAAGCACAACTTCGGCCCCGTATACCATGAAGAAGGGTGTCTCTCTGGTGGCCCGACTTTGGGGTGTCCGGTTAGCCCACAGTGTGCTCGGAAGCTCATCTACCCACTTGGCGCTATGTTTCTCAAGCCGGCATAGGTGCGAGTCTTGAGGCCCCGAAGGATCTCGGCGTTGGCCCTCTCGACCTGCCCATTGCTCTTTGGGTGAGCAACGGAGGCATAGCACACCTGGATGCCGAGGTCTTCGCAGTAGTCTTGGAACGCTGCGCTGGTGAACTAGGTCCCGTTGTCGGTGATGATTCTGTTCGGGACCCCGAACCGGCAGATGATCGACTTGATGAACTTTACTGCAGATTGCTTGTTGATGGTGACGATGGGTGTAGCTTCCGGCCACTTGGTGAACTTATCGATGGCGACGTAGAGGTACCGGAATCCCCGACGGCTTTGGGGAATGGTCCCAGGATGTCCAACCCCCATACGGCGAATGGCCACGAGGGCGGGATCATCTGAACCGCCTGAGCCGGTGTGTGGATCTGCTTGGCGTGGAACTGGCACGCCTTGCAGCTCTCGACCAGCTTGACAGCATCCTGGAGTGCTGTCGGCCAGTAGAAGCCATGCCGGAAGGCTTTACCGACGAGCGTGCGTGAGGAAGAGTGACTCCCCCATTCGCCTCCATGGATCTCAGCGAGCAAGTCGCAGCCTTCCCCCTAGGTTATGCACCGCAATAGGACGTGGTTGGCGCCACGCCGGTAGAGATCCCCTTCTACCAGCGTGTATCTTTTAGCCTCACACACGATCCGTTCAGCGGATACACGTTCATCAGGGAGGATGTTGTCTTTCAAGTAGTCCCGGATCTCCGTGATCCATGCATCGGGTCTGACTGGAGCTTCTAGATCTTGAGCACTGGGTTGCACGGAGTCCCCAGTGACGCTTACGATCCTTGGCGGTGTCCATGGCTGCAGGGCCGCCGGGACTGCCAGCTTCGAGGTTCTGGTCCAGCCCCCTTCGCCCGGCTTGGCAGGCCGGGCTGTGGGCCGCAGCAACGTCCTCTCGAAGACTCCTTCGAGCACAGGGGCTCCGGTGGAGGCCTTCGCTGAGAGGTCGTCGGCCGCGGCATTGCCAGCGCGTGGTACATGGCGCAGGTCCATGGCGAGGAAGTCTTTCTCCAACATCTGCACGTGGAGCAGATAACCAGCTAGCTGTGGGTCATTGCAGGAGCATTCACCCTTAACTTGCTTGATGACTAGCTGGGAGTCGCCCTGTGCCAACAACTGGCGAGCGCCCAGAGACAGGGCTGTCTTTAGGCCAAAGATGAGTGCTTCATACTCTGCCATGTTGTTGGTTGCCTTGAAATTGAGACGCACCATGTACCCAAACTGCTCCCCCGATGGCATGAGAAGCAGTACGCCAGCACCGGCCCCCTGCTTTTGCGAGGAGCCGTCGAAGAAGAGCGTCCAGTGAGTCCCGGTGAAGAACGAAGCTCGGGGCTTTGGTTCACCGTCTTCGTGGCCCCCTGGGTTAGTCATCATTGGCGTCCACTCAGCCACGAAGTCAGCCAGTGCTTGGCTCTTGACTGCATGGCGAGGAAGGAAGTCCAGCTCAAACTCTGCCAATTCCGCTGCCCATTTAGCGACATTGCCGGTCGCGTTGGGGCTGTGAATAATGGCATTCAGCGGGTAGGAGGAGACCACCGAGATCCGGTGGGCTTGAAAGTAGTGGCGGAGCTTCCTGGATGCCACGAGTACTGCATACAGCAGCTTGTGGACCTCTAGGTACCTTGTCTTGGCGTCGTGGAGGACTTCGCTGATGTAGTAGACAGGCCTCTGGATGGTCCAGACCCTCCCCCTGGGCCTGAGATGTCCTCCTCCATTGGCTCAAGCCGACAGGAGGTAGACGGGTCCGGGGGAGCCTCCGGGAGCTGGGACTCAAAGGCTTCTAGGCCATCTTGGACCTCCGGGGGGTCCCGCTGGTCTTCCGGGTGGTCATCTTGGACCCTCGGGAGGACCTCTTGTTCTCCTGGGAGGTTCCTTTGGGCCTCCGGGGGGTTATCCTGGAGCTCCGGGAGGTCCCAATGGACCTCCGGGAGGTTGTCTTGGAGCTCCGGGAGGTCCCATTGGACCTCCGGGAGGTTGTCTTGGAGCTCCGGGAGGTCGTCTTGAGCCTCCGGGGTCTCCTGGTGCTTGCCTTCTGCTACCGGAGCAGGCTGCGGTGACGAGGGGTTCGGCCGCTCTGCGACGAGAACGATGCCCACCACCTCAGTTGCTGCCGCGATGTAGAGCAGGAAGTGCTCTTCGGGCTGGGGGGCTACCATGATGGGTAGGGTCGTCAGGAGCTGCTTCAACTCTTAGAAAGCTTCTTCTGCTTCATCGGTCCAAGCAAATGGACCGGATTTGCGCAGGAGCTTAAAGAAGGGGAGCGCCCGCTCTGCTAGCCTCGGTATAGACTGACTCAGCGCGGCTAGGCATCCCGTGAGTTTATGGACATCTTTGATGCGGGCGGGGGCCGCATCAGGTCGATGGCCTTGATCTTCTCTGGGTTGGCCTTAATTCCTCGGTGTGAGACCAGGAATCCTAGGAGCTTCCCAGAGGATACGCCGAACACACACTTGTCGGGGTTCAGCTTAGTGCGCGTGGAGCGCAGTTTGTCAAAGACTAGGGTTAGGTTATCTAACAATGATGAGCACTGCCTGACTTTGACAACGATGTCATCGACATACACCTCGACTAAGTCTCTTATTAGCTCTCCAAAGGTTTTGTGCATAGCACGTACAAAGGTGGGAAGAGCATTCTTTAGACCATAAGGCATAGAGACATAACAATACAGGTCGCCTACTGTGATGAAAGAAGTGTGTTCTTCATCTTCTCTAGACATAGAGATCTGATGAAAGCCCGAGTAGGTGTCTAGGAAGCATAGCATATCACGGCCTGATGTAGAGTCTACTATTTGATCTATTCTAGGGAGGGGGAATGGATCTTTGGGACATGCCTTATTGAGACCGGTGTAGTCGATGCACATCCGGAGCTTCCCGCCAGCCTTGGGGACAACGACGGGGTTCGCCAACCACCAGGGGTGGTGGACTTCTCGTATGAAGCCAGCATCCAGCAGCTTCTTGATTTCTTCTCGGATGAAGTTCTGCCGTTCGATGGACTGCTTGCGGGGATTTTGTTGGACTGGCCGGGCGTCAGGGAAGATCTTCAGATGGTGCTCGATCACCTCCCTAGGGATCCCCGGCATCTGCGACGGCTGCCATGCAAACACGTCGACGTTGTGCCGGAGGAAGGTGATGAGCGCGCCTTCCTATTTGCTGTCCAGGCCCCCGGCTACCCGGGTGGTCTGGGCCGCATCGGCGCCGACTTGGACGACCTTCAGGGGGACGTCGCCCTCGTCGAGGGGTTGCACGCGGGGTGCTGAGGTCGAGGTACGGTGGCGTGCACTCGGGTGGAGCTGGCCCGGTTCTGCACCGCCAGGGGCTGGTGCTCGGGCTGTTGCAAGTGCTTGGAGCTTCTCCAAGGCTGATACTGCAGCAGTGCGGTCTCCACGAATCTTGAGGACGCCTTTTGGTGTGGGCATCTTCAAGACGAGGTAGCCATAGTGGGCTACCGCCATAAATCGGTACAGGGCTGGCCTGCCAATTATGGCGTTGAAGGGGAGGTCGATCTCCACCACGTCGAACAGAATGTACTCTGTTCGATAGCTGTCCGGTGCCCCAAAGGTCACCGGAAGGCTGATGTTGCCGTAGGGGACGACTTGTCCCGGCCCTACCCCTGAGAACGGGCTCGATGGGTGAGCTTGGCCATCGGGATCTGCAGCTTCTGGAAAGCTGCGCGGCTGATGAGGTTCAGCCCAGCCCCGCCATCTACCAGAACGTGGTACATCCTCACGTTGGCGATGGTGGGTGCTACAAGGAGCAGTAGTTGGCCAGCCCCAGCCATGTTCCTGGGGCAGTCGGTGGCATCGAAGCTGATGGGGGTTACCATCTACTTGAGGTGCGGCGCGGCACTTGGGAGAGGAGCCACCGACGCTACCTCTCGGCGCAGAGTCTTGACTGCGCTTCGGGACGAGGGGTCAGCGGACCCGCCGTAGATGACGTAGAGCGTCTTCCAGCGCTCGTCGTCGCTGGAGCCGGAGTCCTCATGGTTGTGTACCGCCTTCACGGCGCGCTGAGGCTCCTGGAACTCCACCTGGTGGTCGACGTTGTCTTGGGTGTCGACCTTCTGCTTGCCCTCCCTTTGACGGAAAGGAGGGGCGTCAGTACGCGGTTGCTTCCCCTTACGGAAGCGCTCCGCGAGCTTCTGAATCTCCTGGCACTCAGCAGCAGTATGGCTGCTGGTGTTGTGCACGGGGCACGGCTCGCCTTGGTCACCATCTGGAGTTGGTGACTGTCTCTGCCTCTTGTCGGGGCGTGGTCCCCGAGCTCCACTGGGTGCTGCTGCTGAAGCAATGGGAGCTGTGGTCGGTGGCTTCATCTTGCCACCGCCCCGGTTCTTGATCTTCTTGCTGCTTCCATGGGAAGCAGTGCCAGATCCGGGCTGTCCTCCTGATTCGGAGGCTGGCTGTGAGTGTCAGTTCCGCCCTTCTGCTGCCCTGGCACACTTGTCCGCCAGGCTGAAGAGCTCTGAGACGTCGCGCACTTTTCTGGTCGCGAGCTTCTCGAGCATCTTCGTATCCCGTACACCCTGCCGGAACGCCACCACCACAGAAGCATTTTGGATATGCGGGATGGTGTTCCGTACCTGGGAGAACCGCTGGATGAAGGAGCGCAGCGTCTCTCCAGGCTGTTGTTGGATGGCGTGGAGGTCGAGCTCCGTGCCAGGCCGGGTATAGGAGCTGCCGAAGTTCGCAGTGAACTGCCGGCAGAGCTCTCCCCAGGAGGTTATGGAACCCTGGGGGAGATTCATGAGCCAAGACCGAGCTGGGCCGGTCAAGGCGACGGGGAAGTAGTTGGCCATGACGGCCTCATCCCCTCCTGCAGCAAGGATGGCGGTGGAGTAGATCTGGAGGAACTCCGCCGGGTTGACGCTGCCATCGTACTTCTCGGGCAGGTGTGGCCGGAACTTGCGCGGCCACTTCACGAAGCAAAGGTGCGGCGCCAGGGCCGCACATCCTGCTCCTGTTGCTGCAGGTGTTGGTGCCGTGAACGCTTGGTTCGCTGCCGGTACCGTGTACCCCGGTATGGGCAAGGCTGCGCCATAGACCTGGGGCACCATTTGCAGGGCATATGGCTGGGGCATATGCTGCGTGGTGTATGCCTGCGGCAGAGATCGCGTGGCGAACGTCTGCGGCTCAGGCTGGGTCGAGGCGGTTGACATGCTGTCGCCGGCCTCTTGGTTGCGACGCCTTTCTCGCTGTCGCTCGATGACCACCCGGGCATCCTTGCCCAGGTGGCGTCGTTCCAGCTCCGACCTCAGGTCCGCCGATGGGAGCCTGGTGGAGCGGGAGTCTGCCGTCTGCCCGTCAACCATTGGTGTGCGCGTCAGCGACACAGCCTGTTGACTGGGACGCTGTCCCCGCCGAAGTTGAGGGTTGGCGGCGGCGACGACGAGACGGTCTACGTTGCGAATCCACTGCTGGGTCGCTGTCTGAGGTGCGTCCCCAGCAGGTGGATTGTGCAGTAGCACTCGTGCTGCAGCTAGTGCACTCCCGTGGGAGACACTCAGCGCTGCAGTGGATCTTGGGCTCGCTGGAGTCGGCGCTGCCGGAGTCGGCTGCTGGCTTCCAGCTTGCACCGACACACTCCGTCCTGAGTGTGTCGAGACGTAGGGTGGGGAGAGCTTGCCGCTGAAGGAAGCTTCGTCATCTTCATCAGCAAAAGCTCGTCGCGCAAGGGAAAAGCCCCCTACCTGGCGCGCCAAATGTCAAAGTGTGTAGCCGACACTTCCCCCGGGCCTGATCTGGGCAGCCCGTGGAGGTTCTTTTTCGGAGGGGCTAGTCACTCACGGAGAGCTTACGCTTTAGGGACGATGGAAGGAGAAGCTTGACATAGGGATTTTTACGTGGTTCAGGCCGCCAGAGCATAAAACCCTACGTCCACGGTGAGCACAGATGCTCGTTGTATTGCTTGACGCTCAGAACCGGAGTTCTGAGCTTGAGGATGAGTTGGGTGCTCGGATGCTGGAGCATAAGTGTGCAAAGAGTCGACCCATTGCTAACGTTGCCTACCCGAGCCTTTTATAGTCCAAGGCTCGGGTGGCTTACAAGGTGGGCCCGGGACCCGACAGGTGGTACCGCGGGGAGATTGCCTGCCATCTACCGTATCTGCAGTTACGCCGGCAGTTGTCTCTAGCGAGGGCTTCTAAGTCTTCGTTCTGCCGCCCTGCCCATGCCGCAAGCTAGTCGTAGGGGTTGATGATGGCAGGGGCGGCAGGGTATGTCTTGTCGCTGTGTTTATTGGTGTACAGCCACTGGTGCGGCGCGCCAGTCTTCACTGCGATGTGATTGGGCGCAACGGCACCTGACAGAGGCGTGCTCTGCGTCTCCACGCCTTGGGAAGGCACGGGTCTTGAATACCTTGTACGGGCAGAGTATGGCGCGTCTTTACTCTTGCTGCCTACCGCGCGGGGGCAGGCAGCCCTGTTCTGCTGGCCACGTGGCGGGCCCGGAGCCCTCCTCTGAGGAGAGGGGAGTCCGGCCCCGCTGGACACATGGAGCCTTCGGAGCTCTCCCCGCGGAGGGGGGAGGTCCAGCTTTGCTGTCCACGTGGTGGGCCCGGAGCCCTCCTCTGAGGAGAGGGAGGTCCGGCCCCGCTGGACACGTGGATCCTTGGGAGCTCTCCCCGCGGAGGGGGGAGGCCCGGCTTTGCTGACCATGTAGCGGGCCTGGAGCCCTCCTCTGAGGAAAGGATGATCCGGCCCCGCTGGACAAGTGGAGCCTTCGGAGCTCTCCCCACGGAGGGGGAGGTCCGGCTCTGTTGGCCACGTGGCAGGCCCGGAGCTATCCTCTGAGGAGAGGGAGGTCCAGCCCCGCTGGACACGTGGCACCCTCGGAGCTCTCCCCGCGGAGAGGGGCGAGGTCCTTAGGCAGTTTCCCCTGTGCGCGGGGGTACCCCATATTGAGGGTACCGACACGAGCCTTTTATAGTCCAAGGCTCGGGCGACTTACAAGGTGGGTCCCAGGACCCGACAGGTGCCCCTGGGGTGATTTCCTACCAGCTACATAATCTTGGCGCTGGCTTTGAGGTGGTCGTCCGGCCACCCTGCCCATGCCGCAGGCTAGGTGTAGCCATTGGTGATGGCAGGGGCGGCAGGGCACGTCTTGTCCATGTCTTGTCGCTGCCTTCAATGGTCTGCAGCTTCTGACACTGTGCGCCTGTCTTGACTGTGACTGGTCACAGTGCCTCCTGACAGGCGTGCGCCATGCCTCCGCGCCTTGGGAAGGCGCGGGTCTTGAATACTTTGTACAGTAAAGGCATGGGGCGCCTTTACTCCCGCTGCCCACCACGCCTGGCGGGCAGCGCTGCTCTGCTGGCCACGTGGCGGGCCCAGAGCTCACCTCTGAGGAGAGGGGAGCTCCGGCCCCGCTGGACACGTGAAGCCTTCGAAGCTCACCCCCGCGGAGGGGGGAGGTTCGGCTCTGTTGGGCCACGTGGCAGGCCCGGAGCTATCTTTTGACGAGAGGGGAGCTCCGGCCCTACTGGACACGTGGTGCCTTCGGAGCTCGCCCCTGCGGAGGGGGCGAGGTCTGGCCTCCTGGGCCACGTGGCAGTCCCGGAGCTATCCTATGAGGAGAGGGGAGCTTCGGCCCTACTGGACACGTGGCGCCTTCGGAGCTCGCCCCTGCGGAGGGGGCGAGGTCCGGCCTCCTGGGCCACGTGGCAGGCCCGGAGCTATCCTCTGAGGAGAGGCGAGCTCCGGCCCTACTAGACACATGGCGCCTTTGGAGCTGGCCCCTGCGGAGGGTGCGAGGTCCGGCTTTCTGGGCCACGTGGCAGGCCCGGAGCTATCCTCTAAGGAGAGGGGAGCTCCGACCCTCCTGGACACGTGGCTCTTTCGGAGCTCGCCTCTGCGGAGGGGGCGAGGTCTGGCCTTCTGCGCCACGTGGCAGGCCCGGAGCTATCCTCTGAGAAGAGGGGAGCTCCGGCCCTACTGGACACATGGCGACTTCGGAGCTTGCCCCTGTGGAGGGGGCGAGGTCCTTAGGCGGTTTCACCCTGTGTGCGGGGTACCCGGTATTGAGGGTACCGACAGTGGCCTTCTCCTTCCCGCACACTTTCTTTTCTTGAGTATTCCCTGTGTTGGCAGGGTCTCGACGGCTTCGGAGCTCAGCCTCTGAGGAGAGGGTGAGGCCTGGCATGGGAGCCTAGCCCTGTGAAACGGGGCGGTCCGGCTTTGGAGCTCGCCTCTAAGGAGAGGTAGAGGTCCGGCTTCAGTGTTCACCCCTGTCGAGGGGGTGTAAACCGGCATTAGAGGTCACCCCTGCTGAGGGGGTGAGGTCTGCCATCGGAGCTCAGCCCTGTGGAAGGGGGAGGTCCGGCTTCGGAGCTCGCCTCTGAGGAGAGGTAGAGGTCCGGCATCGAAGCTCAGGCCAGTGGAGGGCGTGAGGTTCGGAGGTCATCGGAGCTCAGGCCAGTGGGGGGCGTGAGGTCCGGAGGTCATCGGAGCTCAGGCTAGCGGAGGGCGTGAGGTCCGGAGGTCATCGGAGCTCAGGCCAGCAGAGGGCGTGAGGTCCGGAGGTCATCGGAGCTCAGACCAGCGAAGGGCGTGAGGTCCGGCATCAGGGCTCGGCCCTGCTTTGGGGTGGAGGTCTGGAGGTCATCGGAGCTCAGGCCAGCGGAGGGCGTGAGGTTTGGAGGTCATCGGAGCTCAGGTTAGCGGTGGGCGTGAGGTCCGGAGGTCATCGGAGCTCAGGCCAGCGGTGGGCGTGAGGTCCGGAGGTCATCGGAGCTCAGGCCAGCGGTGGGCGTGAGGTCCAGAGGTCATTGGAGCTCATCTCTGAGAAGAGGGAGACGAGGTCCGGCTTCGGAGCTCACCCTGCTGAGGGGGTGAGGTCCGGTACTGCTCTGAGGTCCTCCTTTCCTTGTCTCTTAGTCTTATTTGGCTTACAGTCCTAGGCTGGTATACGAAGCTTAGGCCATCCAGTGCACTTGGTCCCGGAGGTCCGGCTCCCGCTGTAGTCAGGGTGTAACCGTCTGACCCCTAGTACTCAGACCGTAGCTCTGGGGAGGCAGAGTGCGCATGCTTTGGGTGCAGGACCCGGCAAAGCAAGGCTCCTGGACCTCCCGCTCTGGCCTAGGTCTTTTCCTGGAGGAGGCCAACTGGCGTTACAGTATCCTAACTGGGGGAGGTCCAGGAAGCCCCCGGGCCTTTGGCAGGTACCTCAAGCACGACCGCACTCGGCAGGATAGCAAATGCCGACTAGTTATGAGAGTAAGAAAGGACGGCCAAGTGTACGACGGGCGTACACTGTCTAGAGCGCAGGGAGGTGATCATATAAATTAATGCGTAATTTAAATGAACACCTGAGTAAATGTGGTAGGACCTACAGAGGTAGGGCTGGAGCGCCTGCCTTGTGCTCCCATGCATGGACCCGCGGTGGTAGCGCTGGAGCTCCCGCCGGGACCGTGCGGTCCGGAGCGTTGCTTGCCATCTTGCCTCGTCGACAAGGTAGATGTTCTCAAGCAGAGTAGGTCTTGCGTGGCTTCGTCGTATGCTCGGACACGGGGGGACCCCCATGGCAAAATCGGGGGGAAGCATGGCTTCGGCCCCGCATACCATGTAGAAGGGTGATTCCCGTGACCTGGCCCTAGGATGTCCAGCTGGCCCCCGTCGTAGAGGAGCCGATATCCCCTGACGGTTCTGGGTGCAGCGTCTGCACCAGTTGTGTGAGTCTGCTCGGCATGGACCTGGCATGCCTTGCATCTCCTAACCGGCTTGACGGCGTCCAGGTGGCTCTCGGTCAGTAGGAGCCATGTCGGATGACTTAACCGACCAGCGTGCAGGATGATGAGTGTTCCCTGCACTTGCCCCCGTGGATTACTGCGAGCTGGATGCAGCCTTCCTCCTGGATTATGCACCGCAATAGGATGCTGTGGCGCCACGCCAGTAAAGATACCAGCGCGTAGCACTTAGCCATCCGCACAATCCGTTTAGCGAGTGCATGTTCATCAGGAAGGATGTTGTCTTTCAAGAAGTCTCGGACCTCCGTGGTCCATGCATCGGGGCTACTTGAGCTTCTAGATCTTGGGCGCTGGGTAGCACGGAGTCCCCAGTGGCACATACGATCCTTTGGCAGGCACCATGGCTACAGGGCCGCCGGGACCGCCAGCTTCGAGGTGCTGATCTCACCCCCTTCGCCCGGTTCGGCATTCTGGGCTGTGAGTCGTGGCAATGTCCCTTCGAAGGCTCCTTGGGGCTCCGAGGCTCTGTTGGAGGCCTTCGTTGACAAGTTGTTAGCGACAGTGTCATCGGCGCGGTACATGGCACATGTCCAAGGTACCCAAATCGCTCCCCCGTTGGCATGAGGAGCAGCACGCTATCGGAGTAGAACGTCCAGTGGGGCTCGGTGAAGGCCGGTTCTCGGGGTTCCGGTTCTCCACCTTCGGGGCCCCCTGGGATGCTTGGTGGTGGCGTCCACCTGACCACGAAGTCAGTCGGTGCTTGGCTCTTGACTGTCTGTCGTGGTCGGGAGTTCAGCTTGAACTCCGCCGTCTTCGGGCTAGCTTCCAGCTTCAGAGGCTGGCTGTGAGTGCCAGTGATGCCCTTCTTCTATCCCCCTGGGGAGCGTCTTCTGCGGCGGCTTCTGCACTTTCTTGAGTGGCACTCTGCGCCGCGGCAGATCTTGAAGTTTATGGAGTTCGTCGGGAACAATGACGCGAAGAGTTTGCCTCTAAAGGAAGCTTGGACATCTTCATCGGCGAAGACTCGTCGCAAGAGGAAAAATCCCCTACCTGGCGCACCAAATGTCGAAGCGTCTGCGGTCGACACTTCCCCCGGGCCTGCTCTGGGCAGCCCGCGGAGGTTATTTTTGGAGGGGCTAGTCCTCTCGCGAGGGTCTCACCGGAGTGGACAAAGGAAGGAGATGATTGACACAGGGATTTACGTGGTTCGGGCCGCCAGAGCGTAAAACCCTACGTCCACGGGAGTGCTTGGAGCACTGGTTTCCTTGAGTATGTGGATGACCTAGAGGGAGCTGAACTCAGCAGAGTTCGAACCCCTTGTAACGTTGCCTACCCGAGCCTTTTATAGTCCAAGGCTCGGGCGGCATACAAGGTGGGCCCCAGGACCTAACAGGTGGCCCCGGGGTGATTTCCTACCAGCTACATAGTCTTGGCGCTAGCTTCGATGTGGTCGTCCTGCCACCCTGCCCATGCCTCAGGCTATGTGTAGCCGTTGGTGATGGCAGGGGCGGCAGGGCACGTCTTGTTGCTGCCTTCAATGGTCTGCAGCTTCTGACACTGTGCGCCTATCTTGACTGTGACTGGTCACAGTGCCTCCTGACAGGCGTGCACCGCGCCTCCACGCCTTGGGAAGGCGCGGTTCTTGAATGCTTTGTACTGTAAAGGCATGGGGCACCTTTACTCCCACTGCCTACCGCGCCAAGCGAGCAGCGCTGCTCTGCTGGCCACGTGGCGGGCTCGGAGCTCACCTCTGAGGAGAGGGGAGCTCCGGCCCCGCTGGACACGTGGAGGGGGGAGGTCCGGCTCTGCTGGGCCACGTGGCAGTCCCGGAGCTATCCTCTGAGGAGAGGGAAGCTCCGGCCCTACTAGACACGTGGCGCCTTCGGAGCTCGCCCCTGCGGAGGGGAAGAGGTCCGGTCTCCTGGGCCACGTGGCAGGCCCGGAGCTATCCTCTGAGGAGAGGGGAGCTTCGGCCCTACTGTACACGTGGCGCCTTCGGAGCTCGCCCCTGCGGAGGGGGCGAGGTCCGGCCTCCTGGGCCACGTGGCAGGCTCGGAGCTATCCTCTGAGGAGAGGGGAGCTCCGGCCCTACTGGACACGTGGCGCCCGCCCCTGTGGAGGGGGCGAGGTCCGGCCTTCTGGGCCACGTGGCAGGACCGGAGCTATCCTCTGAGGAGAGGGGAGCTCCGGCCCTACTGGACACGTGGCTCCTTCAGAGCTCACCCCTGCGGGGGAGGCGAGGTCCGGTCTTCTGCGCCACGTGGCAGGCCCGGAGCTATCCTCTGAGGAGAGGGGAGCTCCGGCCCTACTAGACATGTGGCGCCTTCGGAGCTCGCCCCTGCGGAGGGGCGAGGTCCTTAGACGGTTTCACCCTGTGCGCGGGGGTACCCGGTATTGAGCGTACCGACAGACCCCAAGAGGGAAACACCGTCGAGTGGGAGCTGTGCATGCCGCCGTGTTAGTGTGCGTGTGTGCTAGTGGGAACACGTTCACGGGCTGAACGTGAACTCTTTTGTTTAGTCTACCCCCGCCAGTGTAGACTTGACGTTATTTTGATGTAAACATGTTCATAAACTCATCTATGTAATAAAATTTCAGTTCCGGTTTGTACCTTTTATGTGTGTTATCCGGTGCTGTGCAATGCAGTACCTCTCAGCGTGATCCTGGCTAGTCAAGACCGTCGGGTCCTCGCAAATATTCAATTTTCTATTTATTTTACACTTTGCATGTAAAATCTGATGCACAAAACAATTTTTCTAGGAGCAAAATACAAGAACAGGAGCTTCTTCAACCTCTGAATAGGATCAAACAGCCATGGAAAAGGGACAAAACAGTAGGGAACCAACCAGTAAAAGGGGAAAATGCCGAGGACAACAAGGAGAAATATTAGATCCAAAACCTCACTAGAACAGCAGCACTTAGGGTCTGTTTGTTTCAGCTGCTCCAACCAGATTTTCTACCAAAAATCAGAAATCTGAACCAATGGGGTTTACATGAGAATCAGATTCTCCGGAATCTACAGATTTTCCTTGTGCAAACGGAAATATGCCAAAACCCCAGATTTTCTAGATTCCTGTTCCAACTTTTCGCTTAAATTACCCATCATGCCACTAATTACACAACCAAACATTATTTTCTTTATAACATACATTTATTACAGAATCCACAGTTGATAGTTATTTCCAGCTAAACAGATTTCAGCTTCACCGAAGCTCTTAGCTCACAGCAGCTTTCTCACATCTCACAGCTAGAATCATATTTTTAAAAATCTACAGCTGAACCAAACACACCCTTAGAGTAGCTTGGATCTCAACTTGTGAATCATAGAGAGGAATAGCAGAGAGGAGGGGACTCTTTCTTTGCTGGGAAAAAGGAAGGAGATTTGGGGGAGGGGTGAGCACCCAACTGAATAGAAGAGGAGACTGGCTGGGATAGAGGCACCCACGCCCAGCAACTTTAGCTTCTGTGACGCCCTCAATTTCGTGGAAAAACCACGGAACCAAGAACTGATGCATATGTGTGCTCAGGATGTTCATCACACATATACACATCATCCACAACCTGAATTTCAGAATATATATAACCACGAATAACAGAGTTTATTACAAGGTTTCATGAGTCTTGGACTCAACTTGGCAGCGGAAGTCCAATCTTACAGCGGAAGTCTTATTTCTATGCATCGGAAGTCTTCTAACTAGTGCGGAAGCAGTCTAAGCAGCAGCGGCGGCTCCATCTCTACTCCATCCCCACAGGCAAGGTTGAGGATAGATTACACGCCTAATGCTCCACCTGGTCTTTATCGTAATCTTATCCTATTGCTGATGATGAAATATTAATGCAAGTTTGAGTACAATGATGTACTCAGCAAGTGCGGGAAAATATGATATGTAGCTCACAACAAGGTAGGTATAAAAAGGCTCATTGCAGAAAACAAAGTTATTTATCAAAACCATGATAAAACAGCAACTTAACTTTAAGTGAACGTAATCTCAACATGTATTAAAATACCAATCAAACCTCCATTATGTTCATCACTTTCCATGTCACAACCAGACATTAATTAACTTCATTCTTGCTCACGAATACCTTCTCGTATTCGCTACCATCTCACGAATACCATCTTGTATTCGCTATCATTTCATCTCATAAACAGTTCCGTCTCACACCGAAACCAATCTCGTTGCCATGACTCAACAGTCATGCAACCAAATCTTATCACCCAGACTCAACAGTCCCGAAAGACAAACCATAACCAAAACCATAACCAATAACCATCCCAACTAATCATGGAAGTTGGCCAGGCGCTCGTGACCGTAAGCTCGGCTATCATGATAGTTTTAGACTCTGTAGAGTTTGCACCTCTTTACCCACAAGTTTGTGATTTCGTCACCCGTCGGCGACTGCAGAACCTCCATTATACCAGTACACAACCGTCGGTGTATGGCCAAGAGATCACAAAATAGCCTTTACAAAGGAGCTCCTAGATGTATGGACTCACTGAGGTTTCACCGGCAGGCTCGAATCACCATTCTCCCACCCACGGGCCCCGCCCCTACTTGTGCCATGCAGTTCCCAGAGCAGTCCTCACTCGACTCCCATTCCCCACGCCTTCCACGGCCCATAACAATCTAGCAACTTACCTAATTACTCAGCTAAGCCGCACCCATACTGGCCTTGTGGTGCACTGTTATCCTGGCATGTGCTCGCATGAACCGGTCCTTATATCTACAGCAAGTAAACCACCATCTCATTCTACATCATTCACAAACCCAGGCTTGCCTAGATCTCCCTCCGATCCATGTTCATTAACAACATCAGTTTCTCATTATCATTACGAGTGCAGTTAGCTAGACACATCTATCTCGCTTCCCAACCCTATGGACTCAGCGAAGCATAAAAGCAAAAACCATACCCGACTCATAAACTTCCCCGGCGACAAGGGTGGTTTAACCAAAACTATTAAACTCCTATAAAAGGGTTTCCAATCATGTTTAACTCAGTACACACACCTTTTCGCAAAAACAAAATAGTTTCCCAAAACATAGGATCAATATGGTCAAGGGGCATTTGCCTTGTTCTGGCTGTTCCGGTTGCTCAAAATCTTGTTGTTGTAGTCCGTCGTAGGTAGCTCCCTGAGCTTGTCCTTCTATACATGATCACACACATACAAGATTCACAACAATCAATATCATGCACAAACTTTAACTAGATGCGATGATGCATATGCATGCAATTCCTATGATACAGTTCTTATTAGATCGGTTGTACGTGTCCTTGTATGTTTGCATGGGTTTTAAGATGAATAGAGTTGTATAGATCAATTGTGGACGTGGCGATGATCTTGACTTAGTTCAAACTGATCAACAAGTGATATGTCCACGAAAAAGCTTCTGTTCGAAAGGAATCGAAGAACAGATGCAAAGAAAACGCGATGATGTCGTAAGATGGTATTGGAGACCTACCTTATGTTCTTCTTGGTCCCGGGGTCCTTCTCCTAGCAAGACAGATCGTTGGGGCTCTCTTCCGGCGATCTCCCGCGACTGAACTCAGGCGAAGGGTTTTACTCGGCGAGCTGGGGCTAGGGCTCTAAGTCGTCGGCTCAGGAGTTGAAAAGAAGTTTGTGGTTTTGGTCAAAGGTTCTTGGTTCTATTTATAATCAGGAAGACAGAGTTCTAATCTGATTGTACTTCGAATAAGAGTCCCATTCAAACTGTTTTTGAATCTTAACAACTTATCTTTAGTTGATTTGGTGCGGTAACATTGTGGAATTCATGTCGGTTTCCTCAGTACCGGGGATTCCCACGCGTACAGAAGAAAACCACTTTAGAATCACGTCCTTACGCGGTGATGGGCTTCCGGAAGCTCCACGTGTCCATCGGGGGCCTGGTCTCCCTTTTTCCGCAAAGACGAGCTCCGGTTGTGCCGCGTGTCAAGCGAGCGAGGCCTCCCTCTTTCTCAGAGGCGGGCTCCACGTGCGCCACGCATCCTGGCGGGTGGCTCCTCTCTTTCCACAGACGAGCTTTGCATGCGCCACGCGTCCTGGCGGGCGGGGACCTCCCCTCTCTCCAGAGACGAGTTTCGAAGCTGACACGTGTCCAACAGTGACGGACCTCCCGGAGATAAGCTCCGGAGGTGACACGTATCCAGTAGTGTCGGACCTCCCGGAGGTGAGCTTCGGAGGTGACACGTGTTCAATAGGACCGGACCTCTCGGAGGTGAGCTCCGAGAGCGACATGTGTCTAGCAGGCCGGACCTCTCGGAGGTGAGCTCCAAGAGTGACACGTGTCCCGCATGGCTGGTCCTCTGTTTTCCGCGGTGACTAGCTCCGAAGGCGACACGTGTCCTGCGGGACTGGTCTCGCTTCTCCGCAGAGGCTAGCTCCGGGGGAAACACGTGTCCCACGGGGTCGGACCTCTCCCCATTTGCGGAGACGAGCTCTGAACATGCCACGTGGCCAGCGAGCCGCGGGAGTTGTCCTTGGCGCTCTGTGTAAACTGGATTTGGCTCTTTTTGGCTATCTTTTTGATTCTTTCTCTGTTTCAACTTATTTAAAAATGTTTTTCTACATGGAACATGAATACATGCAGAAGTAAAAAAAATGAGGGTGTCACAGCTGCTCACCTGCTCAGCCCATGGAAGTTAATGAGCCAATGACAGGTGGGACCAGCCTCTGCTCTGGAAATTTTCAGATTTCCCAAAAGTTTATCTACAATGCTTCTGTGTCTATCCCATAAACCATGTTCCACTGCTCAGAAAATTATGAAAAAAAATTTTGGTCCTAGTTAAGGTTATAAGGAACAACTCTTGTTATTGTAACTTTTCCTGATTCGGCATAGAATTTAAACTAAAAATCTGGAAATGTAGGTGATATTGAAACTTTGCTAAATTTTTAAGTAATGTAAGCTTCTCTATAAAATCTTGGGAAAATCATAAAAATTATATTTCATCATGCAGAATATAAAAGTATTTTTTGGTACACTACAGTGGAAATAATTTGGGTTTCTTCACAAGGCTTAATCAGAATAATATTTTACTTATGAATCTGGATTTGAACTCAATCTAATCGCTAATGTCACACTCGGTTTTTCTGAAGAACAACCGAGTGAATATCACATGTATGCCAGGATCATTTTCTCATACATGTGATGACAAATAGTGAAGCATCATTTATTACAAGCCAGGTGTCGAATATAAATAAGTCTTACATAGCAAATGTCTCGATGGACAATAATAAGTTCATCACAAGTAAATAAACTAGCAGCGGAATATTATTCTTGAGGGCTCCGTCACAGACGTTGCCCAGGGGACTCCATGAACCTAGAAACCTTCTTCGGGTCTAAAGTCTTGATCATTATACACCACCTCATTATCTTGACCTGAGCAGCAATATAAACCAACAAATATGCAAGGTTGAGTACCGATGGTACTCAGCAAGTGTGGGAAAGTTATGTCATGCATGGCTAGAACAAGGGGAGGTTGAACTCATGGTTAAAGCACTACGCAATTAATACCTATCGCCTTAGCTTATTAAGCACCTACATTACTACACAGGTGAATTGGTCCCAATCTCCCATCCCATCATCATAATCAAATAACCATAACATCATTTCCAATGTTAAGCTCCCCGCTTAACATCCACAACTTCCAAAGCCATCATCCTCTAATCATGGATAAGTCCAAGCCGCTCTTGACCGTGAGCATGACTGTCATGACAGTTTTGACTCTACAGAGTTTGGACCACTGTACCCACATGTAGTGATTTCATCCCCCGTTGCCGGGTGGACTAAAAGAACCTCCATTATGCCAGTGGCTACGAACCACATTCACACTTCCCAGGTGTGTAGCCAGGAGATCACTACGAAGCCTTTACAAAGGGATTCCCGATGAGCATGAGCCCACTGAGGTTTCACCCCTAACAGCATACAAGAGGCTCCAACCCCGCTGCAGTGGCCCCCTCTTGAGCCTTGCGGTTCATATGGTAGTCCAGCTGACACCTATTCCCCGCACCATCCAACACACCCATACTACGCCGAGGATACACCTAATTAATTGGCCAAGCTGCCCCATCTCAGCATGCGGTTGGCACGGTAAAGCCAGGTTACATGCTCCATGAACCGGTCCTTAGGATCCAGGCAAGTACTAAACACAAACCCGAGTCTCGTGCACCCAGCACCAACCAAAACATCCAACTTGCCTTGATCCCTACCTCTACATAACTCATATTATCTCATTCAAGAGTATGGTAAAAATAAACTGATGATCCCATATCCCAAATATCCCATTCTAAGCATGGCTAAGCATATGCATAATAATAAATGACATGATAAAATAAATCCCAACCCAAGCTACAAGGAAACAAGGTAATGCAATTCTAGGGAAACTTCCTAGCATGGGTTTCATATTTCATTTGACAATGCAAATAATTCTATCTACACATCCTAGCATAGGATCAAAGTGGTCAAGGACACTTGCCTCCTTCCTGCTGCTCTTGGAATGGGTAGTCCTGATCTTGGAAATGAAGAACTTGCTCTGGAGCAGGTTCTACATCATACCATCACACATAGCAAAAGAAAAACAACAATCCATAAGACATAATTCACACTTCCACTTCATACAAACCACACATTCACATGTATAAAAGTCATTCACAAATTCTATGTGTTGTGGTTACTCTATGTGTGTTAATCTTTAGCTTACATGCACTTTTAATCATGTGTATATGATTCCTACTTTTGTATTCACATTTATACTTGCATACTATATATATGAGTTTCCAATTTAAATAAATTCCTTATATTCAATTACTACACCATTTAGCTACCAAGTATGCATCAAAGGTATTTTCCTACTCCATATGTGTCTTCAGAACTTATACCAACCCTAAACTGAATTCTTTGGATTTTGGAATCTTCATTTATCATTTTCTAATTATTTATACCTAGCTTGCTATATTTTCAAATTTACTTCCTATGCCTAAATGTGTACTTATTATGAAAATAGTAAGACACATCATCTAAACAGAATAGGTTCTGATCCAAAATAGTTAATAATATATTTTTGATCTTTTCCTCTGATGTAAACTATTTTACATTTATTTTTCTAATTTTCAGAATTATTCTCTACTTAAAAATGTGTCCCTCTAACTAATAAATGTGAATAATCAATTAAACAGATTCATTTCAGCCAAAAATCTATTTTTATCTCACTCCAAGGTTTTCTAAGTATTGGGAAAGTTTTTAATTTGAATTTGACAATATGTTTGTCCCACCTTTTAAATTTTAAATACTAACCACATATTCAATTTTCTAAATTTAATATCAAATAGGGTTAAAAAGGTAAACTCACCCCACTACAGGGTCTATAATATTATTTTAAGAATTTTCAGGGGTCTAGCTACACATAACAGAGGGGTTTTTCCTAATTTTTATTAAGTCCAGGGGCTAAAACTGATTTTTAAATGAATTTACATGATTTTCTGAAGTTCCAGGGGCTAGATCAGAAGTTTCCGGGGCTAGCTCTTATTTCCCGAGAACCCCAGGGGGTAGCGCGTAAGAATTCCAGTCTTTATAACGCGGGGCTGACGTGGACCGTCCGATTTAAAACAGACGGCTGAGATTATAACGTCGAACCGGTACGCGGGGATTTAAACTCTACCGTGCGATTTAAAATAAACGGCGCACAAGCGGCCACGTCGCTCTGATCGAGCGCGGGCGGCGCTGCCCGGCGGCGCACGGCGGCGGGAGGCGGCGATCTCGCCGGAGAGTTTCGGATCTTCGTAAATTCTTCCTAGAACTGTGATTTTATGGCATAGATCGGTAGAGGGGAGGTCGTGGATCTCACCTCGGGGGTTTTCTTGAGCTCGGAGGTCCTGGTGGGCGGTCGGCGACGAGGTCCGAGGTGAATTCACGGCGAGGCTCGTCGGTGCTGTGTTTGAACCGCAAACCACCGCGTTTTCTGCACCTGCGAGGTTCCCCGGAGGCGGTGGATCAAGACCAGCGAGTTAGATCAGAATTCCCGAGCGTAGCTCGGCCAGAATTCGCCGGAGGGGCCCGGGTTCTCACCGGAGAGAAAATCGGCAGATCGTGGGGAAAACGGGACGATGCCGGGGTTTTTATAGACGGGGAAAGGGCGGCGTTCGGCTGTGATCGAGTTTGCGTCGCCCACGAACGAAATTCGGCTGGGATACGCAGGAATCCGGGTCGGTTTTGATTCGGGGTGAGAGAGTCCGGCCGAGCGCGGGCGCGAGCGCGAGGAAGAAGAAAGACTGGCGGGCCCCGCATGTCAGTGGGAAGAAGGGGGCGCACACGGCTGCGAGCTGGCGCGGGATCGGTGGGCCGGCTGGTGGGTTTCGGCCACTGGCCGGTTTTTTTCTGTTTTCCTTTTTCCTTTTCTATTTCTTTTCTGTTTTGAGTTTAATTTGAATTCCAGTTTGAATTTGAATTTTTGCAATACATGCAACACATCCAAAATTTTTTAAATTCCCCTCTTAACAGGATTTTGGGGTGTTACAGCTAATTAGACTATTTGTTATTGGCACTCTTTCATTCTAAGATTGAGCTGCTGAATGATTCAACAAATTGGGGTGTAATATTTACGATGGTCTGTGTCTCGTAAATAAGATAATTTCTATTTAAAAAAATAAAACAGTACACCCGGCACGAAGGGCAGCTCACAACAAATAAAACAGACAACAATTCACAATAAAGCAACACATATATAATTATAAACACATATAAAAATCACAGTGAAGCTCCACTTCAAATGCTAGCACCTGCGCTACCTTCGAACCCAAAGAAGTTGTCTTCGCGTTTTGATCCAAGTGCCGATAGGTGTGGGGACGGAGTATGAGCGTCGCTGATTTCTTTGATAAACAAGTGTAGTTGGACACATATATAGCTTCAAAAGTGTATTTTGACTAAATTTATTTAATTGGGCTAGAACTGAGCAAGTTTGTCTTAAATATGACCAAATTTAGCTAATTTGAGCATAATCAAGCAAGTTTTAGCTATCTTGTGCAAGATTTGCCTATATTTGTCTAAGTTGATTAAAGTTGGCTAATTTTTGCTAAGTTAGGATAGATTTAGCTAAGTCTGCCTATGTTTGGCTATGTTTGACTAAGTTTTACTAAGTTTGCTATATTTTTTTTATTTAGCTTCATTTAAACAATTGTAGTACCTGGGCTAGTGAAGAATGCACCTATGGCTCCATCGGCACAAGTGGCTCCATTGATGGCTACAATGAGGGAATCACAACCTGCTACCCATGCTGTTGGGCTAGGGATTGTGATCGCCAAAGCATTAGCACATGTGTGTTACTAAAATGCTATGGATATTAAGTACTTTATATTCTTACTTATATGGCTGCTTGCATATATGATTAATAGTTAGCTTGATACTACTCTCTCGCATTGGCAAGAGCTTCTTGCTTTTGTAGCTTCTCGTGTGTCATTCTGAGCTCCTCCTAGACACTCTGGAGCTCTAGTTCCTTCTGTGATATCCGATGCCTAGATCCAACCAACGAAGACTGCGATGAAAAGCCAATCGAAGACCTTGCCTCTCTCAAGTCAACCACTCTACCGAATATGCCAACTATACACAAAGGAAATATTTAGAGTAAGATTGCGTATCTCGAATTGATAAAAATAAAAAAAATAGTTAACATCTTACCGTCCATGGGCTTTTCCCTTCTGCTTGCATACACGAGATTGACGTCGACTGGTGGATTTTGCCAATCATAGCCTTTGCCACGAATCTTCGCCGCCTCCTCCCCATATTTCTTCTACAAATTCATTCAAACCGTGTAAACATGTCAACAATAATATTAGTTAAAATTCAATTAAAATATATCAACAAGTCACCAGTCGAGCTGTCACCACTGGAATGCACAGCTGGCTGGGCTATGAAGGGTCACTTGCCCTGTAACCTCTCTTCCATACCAGAACATTGCTGAATCGTTCACCGATCTCGTGTTACTATGGGTACGAGTTAGTAGCATAAATATATTATCGATATATTTTCGTAGATACTTTCCTTGCCTCGCGTTTAACCAGACGTATATGTCCATCAAAACCATATGTATGGCCTCCGGTACCATCTGCACTCTCGAGCAATATTGGACTTGGTGACGAAGTCCTCGCTGGCCCACAACCGATAGAGGATCCGGTAAGATTCCGGACGGTCCTCCAACTGCACCTTATTGATATTTGACAATAAAAAAGAATGGTACACAAAAAATATAGTATTGGTCACCCACTCATCTGAGTAAGCCTCATTCTTGTTCAACCAGTATACATCCAACTACGGTCTTCACACATATTTAAGGCTATAAATTAAAGCCAAACAAATCATCGTTAGCTATCACGCTCCTACATATATTTGAAAGGATATGTCCTAAACCCACACAAGAGTGACCGAAAGAGCTTGCTTATGATGAGACGTGACTTCCCGGGGTGGCAGGGCGAGGGCATGGCGCGCGAAGCATGCACAGTTGCGCGCAGGGCGGCGGCGAGGGCGAATGGGGCGGTGGGGCGGTCGGGGGCAGCGAGGACTGGGCGGGCGAGGTGGGTGGGGGCTGCTGTTTACGGTCATTAAGTACCAATTTCGACCATCAATACGACTCAATTATGTGAAGGACTAAACATTTCTTGCACACATTCTGTTTATAAATAACATAATTCCACTTGTACATGGAGAAATGGTGCATGCTCACATTTTATTGTAGAAATGAGGAAGAATTGAAAGAGTGGTCCTGAAAGCTACCATATCAGCCAATCATAGGCTGACATGTGGCAGCACATGGATCCATGGCCCATTCCCAGGCTTATCTGAGAGAATACGATGGTGCACCCAAGGAAGGCATGAGAACTCACTTGTCAGTCACCCAGAGGAAACACACCGCAAAATGGGCCACCCCAGGTTCAGCGACCTGGTCCTGGCACCATTCTTGGTAATCGACGTGTGTCATCTCCTGGTGGCTCTCTGATGGCAGCAACAACTACTTCCCATGTGGATTCTGGCGCCAAGCATCTTAACTCGTGTATAAATATCCTCCTCACTCCTCACTTCAACACACACCACTTGAGCATCAGTCTCTTGTATACACATTACTCCTAGTCCTTAGTAGATTTTAGGCTGTAGAGAGGAGCCTCTAGTTCCCAAGTCCATCTTGGTAAAGGTATGGCTCAAGTATATTTTCTTTTATTTGTGGCTTTATGCTTATTTACAATAATAGTCTTTTATTATTCATATGCTTGGATGAAATGTTTCTTGTTTGATTGTGGACTCCATATATGTGATAGGTATAGTTGTCATTATGATAATGTAGTAATCTTATTATTATGTTATCATAAACGTCATAATCCTTCACTATAGTCTAATTAGGTAATATGTGAATATGTTAGTATGAACACATTAGAGCTAAGATCCAACATTGATTAAACATTGTTTAGCTTAGTCATACCTTAGGATAGTACTTCTATTGCAACTCTTTAGTATTTTCTTAGCATGCAAGCATGGTGCTTGGATAGTTAAATAGCGTTGGATGTCTCGTAGTCCCATGAATTGTAGGGGCAGATGGTAGGTGGTGACAGCCCTGTCCGTTCTTTGTACCCCTCCTCATTGGGCTATGCCACAGAATTTTAGAGGGAGTCTATCTGGTGTTGCTAGAGGTAAAACCATGTCTGTTGTGTTGGACCATTAAGTGCTAGTATTCACCACTAGCATATCAATGTGTATATTATTAGGCAATGCATATGTATAATAGGAGCACTTTTGGAACAAGCCCTCATCTTAGCCTAATTTATACTAGGACCACATGAACCTTTAGAGTAGACAGCCTAAGTGTGTATAACACTACCCTAATTATCTATTTATCCATGTTACTTGGTTTCACACTAGAACACCCTACACTATCCATAATCACGCCACACTTCACAACCTTGCGTTGGGATAAATAAATATGATATCCTAGGAAATACTCTTGGCTGAAATTGTGACACCCTCATCTCAGGTGTCAGCATATGTTCATGTTTTATAAAGAAGAAAAACATTTTAAGAAAAGAAGGAACAGAGACAAGTATCAAAAGGATGGCCAACAAAGCTCTCCGAGAACACCGAAGGCAATTTCCACGGCCATCAAACCACGTGGCGTGTTTGGAGCTCATCCCTGAGAAATTTGGGAGAGGTCCGCCATTAAACTAGCTACGTGGCAGGCTCGGGGGTCACCTCCGATATTGGAAAGAGGTCTGACCCTGTGGGACACGTGTTGCCCGTGGAGCTAGCCTCCGCGGAAGAAGCAAAGGCATTTTTCATGGGACACATGTCACCTTCGGAGCTAGTCCTCGCGGAAGTCAGGGGACCAGTCGCACGGGATACGTGTTGATCTTGGAACCCATCTCCGAGAAGTCCGGATCTATTGAACACGTGTCGCCACCGGAGCTTATCTCCGGAGGTCCATCGCTGCTGGACACGTGTCGACCTCGGGGCATATCCCTGAGGGAGGGAAAGGCGGAAAGACCGGCACCCACACGTGGCGTGCATGGAGCTCACCTCCGAAGAAGAGGGAGGTCTCGCTCGTGACACGCGGCACGACCGGAGCTCGTCTCTGAGGACGAGGAGATACCAGGCCCGGAGGACACGTGGAGCTTCCGGAGCTCATCATCACGGAGGTAACGAATTGTGGAGCGGCTGTTACGCGTAAGGACACCTGTACGCAACAGAAACCGATCTAAATTCCACGATGTTACCAAAGATAAGACGTTAGGATCGAACAAAGATCTGAATAAGACTCTTATTCGGGATCCAATCAGATTAGGACTCTTCTCTTCCCGATTATAAATAGAACCCAAAACCTCTGGCCGAAACCACAAACTTCTCTTTCAAATCCTGAGCCGACGACTTAGAGCCCTAGCCCTAACTCGCCGAGCAAAAACATCACCGAAGCGCAACAAGGGAGATCATCGGAGAAGAACCGAGCGGTCTGAGGAGGACCTCGAAGTCAAGAAGAACGTGAGGTAGGGCTTCAATACCACCTTACGACATCATTGTGTTCATCTCTTGCATCTGTTCTTCAATTCCTTCCGAACAGAAGCCTGCTCGTGGGCAGATCACTCGATGATCAGTTTGATCTAAAGACAAGATCATCGCCACATCCACCTTTAATCCGAACACCTCTGTCCATGCAAGCCATATAAGAGCACACCAATCTAATAAAAATCATAGGATAGCATGCATGTGCATCATCGCATCTAGTTTAAGGTTTGCGCATGATATTGATTGCTGTGAATCTTGTATGCACGTGAATCCTACATAGCAGGAAAGGTTCAGGAAGCTGTCTACGACGAACTACAGCAACCAGGTTTTGAGAATCAAGAACAACCGGAACCGCAAGAACAAGGCAAGTGCTCCTTGACCATGTTGATCCTATGTTTTGGGTAAAACTATTTTGTTTTGCAAAAAAGTGTGTATGCTGAGTCAAACATGATGAGAAACCTATTTATAGGAGTTTACTAGTTTGGTTGAACCACCCTTGTCGCCTGGGAATTTTATGAGTCGGGTATGGTTTTTGTTTTATGCTTCGCTGAGTCCATGGGATTGGGAAGCGAGATAGATGTGTCTAGCTAACTGCACTCGTACTGATAATAAGTAACTGATGAGGTTAATGAACATGGATCGGAGGGAGATCTAGGCAAGCCTGGGTTTGTGTATGAGGTAGCATGAGATGGTGGTTTTACATGCCATAGATATAAGGACCGGTTCATGCATGCACATGCCAGGATAACAGTGCCACCACAAGGCCAAGTATGGGTGCGGCTTAGCTGAGTAATTAGGTAAGTTGCTAGAGTGTTATGGACTGTGGAAGGCGCGGGGAATGGGAGTCGAGTGAGGACTGCCCTGGGAACTGCATGGCACAAGAGGGGGCCCGTGGGTGGGAGAATTGGAGATTCTAGCCTGCCGGTGAAACCTTAGTGAGTCCATACATCTAGTAACCCCTTTGTAAAGGCTATTTTGTGATCTCTTGACCATACACCGACGGTTGTGTACTGGTATAATGGAGGTTCTGCAGCCGCCGACGGGTGACGAAATCACAAACTTGTGGGTAAAGAGGTACAAACTCTGCAGAGTTATTAAAACTATCATGATAGCCGAGCTTACGGTCACGAGCACCTGGCTAAACTGCCATGATTAGATGGGATGGTTACTGGAATGGTTATTGGGAAGGTTCTTGGTTATGGTTTTTGGTTATGGTTTGGTTTGGAATTGTTAAGTCTGGATGATGAAAGGGTTGCATGACTGGTGGGTCATGATATGAGATTGGTCTCGGTGCGAGACAAGGTTGTTTCATGAGGTGAGATGGTAGAGAATACGAGGAGGTATTCGTGAGTATGGGTAAGGGATTGGTTAATGTTTGGATGGAACACGGGAAGTGATGGAGGTATGTTGGTAATTTCATACATGCTGGGACTACATTCATCTAAAGTTAAGTTGCTGTTTTATCACGGTTTTATAAATCTGCTTTTCTAAAAATAAGCCTTTTATACCTACCTTGTTTATGAGCTGCATGTCATGTGTTATTCCCGCACTTGCTGAGTACATCATTGTACTCAAACTTGCATTATTATTTCTTCATCAACAGCAAAGAGAAGACTACTATGAAGACCGAGTAGAGCATTATGGCGTGTGATCTGTTCTCAACCTTGCCTGTGGAGGGAGTAGAGATGGAGCCACTTCTGCTTAGTTTTGCTTCCACATTAGTTTTTGCTTCCGCATTTAAATAAGATTTCCGCTGCGTAGAAATAAAGACTTCCTCTGTGAGCATGAGTCCAAGACTCATGAGGTGCTGTAATAAACTCTGTTATTCGTGGTAATATATAGTCTGAATTCAGTTTGTGGAACGTATGTGTATGTGTGATGAACATCCTGGGCACACATATGCATTAGTTCTTGGTTCCGTGGTTTTCCACAGAATTGAGGGCGTCACAGATTGGTATCAGAGCCACGGGTTGACAGTAGGTTACACGCCTAGATAGAAACCTTAGATTGGTATTAGAATCACGGGTTAACAGCAAGTTACACCCCTAAATAGAAATCACAGATAGCTAAGCCACGCGGACCAAAGGAAGCGTCCTAGGGTGAATAGATTAGATTGGCCTTGAAACCACCTTGACATAGGAAACCATCCTTGAATAGGAGTTGAGTGGGCCCTTTTGATGATTATTTGTGAATATGTGCTTAGTGTGAGTTGTGGGACGTTTCAAAAACGTTGTCCATATCCACACGTAAGAAGGAGGTGTGAGATGTTTCGGCACTTGCTCACATCCTCATAAGGGCTAATATATATAGTCCAACTCACCTTGATGCATATAGTTGAAGGGACCTACCTAACTTTCTAACCTTCTATTACTATTTCGTTCTCTCTCACAGATGGTGAGAGGAAACGCCAGCCGAAGGAATGTCTAGGAAGATGACCACGAGGAAGTTCCTGCTAATCCCGGAGCTGGCGAAAACAACCTAGAAAGGTTGATGGCCATGCAAAACTAGCTTATGCAAACCATGATCCAAACTTTGGGTCAGTTGCAGGCCAACCAAAACTCCGCTCCGGCACCACCGCCACCACCACCGCCGGCTCATAACAGGTTGGGAGAGTTCATGAGGACTCGACCACCCACCTTTGCTCAAGCAAGCGATCCAATGAAGGCCGATGATTGGTTGAAATCCATGGAGAAGAAGCTTGCCATTGTTCAGTGCAACGACCGAGAGAAGGTTCTCTTTGCGTCGCACCAACTGATGGGAGCAGCTGCTGACTGGTGGGATGCCTTGAGCAACGCCCATGCCAACCCGGAGACAATCACTTCGACTGAGTTCAAGGAAAATTTCCGCTCCCACTACATCCCTGTTGGCGTAATGATGCTCAAGAGGCAGGAGTTTGAAGGTCTCCGCCAAGGGCAGAAAAGTGTGAACGAATATCTCAACAAGTTCATACAACTGTCCCGGTATGCCCCCGAAGATGTCAACTCAGATCAGAAGAAGCAGTACCTGTTCATGAGAGGGTTGAACAATGAGATCCAAGTTCAGCTCCTCAACAATGACTACGTAAGCTTCCAGAAGCTGGTTGATAAGGCTATTGTGGTGGAAAACAAGATCCGAGAGATTGAGCGCGAGTGCAAAAGGAAGGTGCCATACCAGCCCCAAGGGAGCAACGTACGACCTAGGTACACGCCCCCTGCACCGCAGTATGGACCAACCACTCCTACGTACCGCCCTGGTCAGCCACCACAGCAACGGTTTGTTGCACCGGCACCTCGAGTGCCCATGCCTCCTGCGCCCCGGCCTAACAATGGCGCTCCTGTTCAAAACCCCCGCCCCAACGTACCTGCTGCCGTAGGCAACAGGGCATGCTTTGCATGCGGGGAAGTAGGCCACTTCGCTAACCAGTGCCCAAAGAGAGGCCCTGGACAGCAAGGTAACATGCCCAAGCAGAACCAGCGACCAAACGGAGGAGATAACCAAGGGAACCGTAGACCGCAGAACTATGCTCGTGGCCACGTTAACCATGTCACTGCTGAGGAAGCACAACAGGCTGACGACGTCGCAATTGGTATGTTCCTTGCCAACTCCAACCCAGCCACCATTTTATTTGATTCTGGAGCATCACATTCCTTCATATCATCCGAATATGTTGCCAAGCATCATCTACCCGTATCCCACTTAGAATGTGCCATGTTAGTTAATTCTCCCAGAGGAGAAATGAGGACTAGTATAGTATGTCCTAAGGTAAGCCTTAAAATAAGGGGGGTAGACTTCCTTGCCAACCTTATTGTCTTGGACTCCCACGGAATTGACATCATACTCGGAATGGACTGGTTAAGCAAGCACAATGGAGTAATCCAATGCGCTGAGAGAAGCGTGCAGTTGACAAACGAACACGGTATCCGTGTCGAGTTTGAGTCAGCCCAGCAAGCAATCGAACGGGCGGATTTGAACCATGTTGAAAGAGTAGCAATGGACAATATTCCAGTGGTTCAGGAATTTTCGGACGTGTTCCCGGAAGAACTTCTAGGTATGCCACCTGACCGGGACATTGAGTTTGCCATAGATTTGGTACCTGGAACTGCACCCATAGCTAAGAGACCATATAGGATGCCCGTCAACGAGTTAGTTGAACTAAAGAAGCAAATTCAAGAACAGTAGGAGAAGGGTTTTATCCGTCCAAGTTCGTCACCATGGGGAGCCCCGGTGCTTTTCGTGGACAAGAAGGACGGAACTCAAAGAATGTGCGTGGACTACAGGTCTCTCAACGAGGTAACAATCAAGAATAAATACCCTCTGCCCCGTATAGAGGACCTGTTCGATCAAATGAAAGGAGCCCAAGTGTTCTCCAAGATTGATCTTCGGTCGGGATATTTCCAGCTGAAGATTAAGCCCTCCGATATACCTAAGACAGCCTTTCGGACGCGGTATGGTTCATATGAATATACCGTTATGTCTTTTGGATTGACGAATGCACCTGCATACTTCATGTACCTTATGAATAAGGTTTTCATGGAGTACTTGGACAAGTTCGTCGTGGTTTTCATCGACGACATTATGGTGTATTCAAAAAGTGAGGAGCTTGAAGAACATCTGAGATTGACCTTGCAGAAGTTGCGAGAGCATCAGTTGTATGCCAAGCTCAACAAGTGTCAATTTTGGCTAAGGGAAATATCCTTCCTAGGCAAAATCATCTCCAAGAAAGGGGTATCTGTTGATCCTGGAAAGGTGAGAGATGTTTTGAAGTGGGACCAACCGAAGAGCATGAGGGATATTCGGAGTTTCCTTGGGATGGCAGGATACTATCGGCGCTTCATTAAAGACTTCTCTAAGATAGCAAAACCTATGACGGAGTTGCTAACGAAGGGAAAAATCTTTCAATGGGACACAAGTCTGCCAAGAAAGTTTTGAGGAACTCAAGAAAAGGCTAACCACAGCACCAGTTCTGGTATTGCCAGACGTAAGCAAGAGCTTTGACATATATTGTGACGCATCCAGACAAGGGCTCGGGTGTGTACTCATGCAGGAAGGACAAGTGGTAGCCTATGCCTCACGACAATTAAAGAAGCATGAGCTTAACTATCCTACTCATGATTTGGAGTTAGCAGCAGTGGTGCATGCATTGAAGATTTGGAGACACTATATCCTTGGTCATCGATGTGAGATCTATACAGATCATAAAAGCCTCAAGTACATATTTACACAAACGGACTTGAATTTGAGGCAACGTCGATGGTTAGAACTCATCAAGGATTATGATGTGGGAATCAACTACCACCCCGGGAAGGCCAATGTGGTCGCTGACGCACTGAGCAGAAAGGGAGCATGCCACCAACTCACGGTTCGGGAGCTACCACCCGAACTTCGAAAGGAGTTCGAATGGTTACACCTCGGATTCTTGAATAACATGGAAATAATGAAGATCCACTCCTCATTGGAGCAAGAAATAAGAGAGGGCCAAGCAACAGACGAAGGGATCAAGGAGATCAAGGAAAGAATCCGACAAGGGATAGAAAAGGATTTCAAGGAGGATGAAAAGGGTACGCTTTGGCTAGGAAAAAGGATTTGTGTGCCAAACATAAGACACCTTCGCGACATGATATTGAAGGAGGCACTTGATTCACCCTATTCCATACATCCAGGGAGCACCAAAATGTACAAGGACTTGAAAACTTGCTATTGGTGGGATGGTATGAAGAAGGATGTAGCCGAATACGTTGCCCTATGCGATACATGCCAACGGGTAAAAGCCGAACATCAAAAACCCGCTGGATTGTTGCAACCTTTGAAAATACCTGAATGGAAATGGGAGGACATCAGTATGGACGTTATTGTCGGATTGCCACGAACTCAGTCAGGATACGACTCCATCTGGGTCATTGTGGACCGGTTGACGAAAACCGCCCATTTTCTTCCGGTAAAAGCCATTTACAACGTTACACAGTTGGCAGAGTTGTACATGGAGCAGATCGTGTGCCGTCATGGAGTTCCGAAGAGGATAGTCTCAGATCGAGGTTCTCAGTTTACCTCTAGATTCTGGAGGAAGCTGCAGAAAGCCATGGGTACACGACTAGATTTTAGCTCCGCCTATCACCCACAAACAGATGGGCAAACCGAGAGGACGAACCAAATTTTGGAGGACATGCTGAGAGCTTGCGCCTTGAAACGTGGGCGTAGTTGGGATAGGAGTTTACCGTATGCCGAGTTCTCCTATAACAACAGCTATCAAGCTAGCTTGAAGATGTCGCCTTTCAAAGCCTTATATGGTAGACGGTGTAGAACGCCACTGTTCTGGAACGAGACTGGAGAGAACCAGGTGTTTGGACCCGAAGTACTACAAGAGGCTGAAAAGCAAGTCCAAACGATACGGGAAAACTTAAATGCTGCTCAGTCACGACAGAAAGGCTATGCAGACAATAGGCGTAGGAAGTTGACCTTTGAAGTAGGAGACTTCGTATACCTTAAGGTATCGCCTATCCGAGGCCAACGACGTTTTAACGTAAAGGGCAAACTAGCGCCTCGCTACATCGGACCATTTAAGATTTTGGACAAGCGAGGAGAAGTAGACTATCAACTAGAGCTCCCACACCACCTCTCTGACGTACATGACGTGTTTCATGTATCCCAGCTCAAGAAGTGTTTGAGAGTACCAGAGGAACAAGTGTCAATGAGAGAACTTGAACTTCAAGGAGACCTGACCTACGCAGAACACCCTATCCGAATCTTGGACGTAAAGGAAAGGGTCACCCGAAACAAAGTGATTCGATGGTGCAAGGTACAATGGAGCCATCACACTGAAGCTGAAGCCACATGGGAGCGTGAAGAGGATATTAAGGCTGAATTCCCCTACCTATTTTCTACTAACGAATCTCGAGGGCGAGATTCAATTTAAGGGGGTAGATTTGTGACACCCTCATCTCGGGTGTCAGCATATGTTCATGTTTTATGAAGAAGAAAAACATTTTAAGAAAAGAAGGAACAGAGACAAGTATCAAAAGGATGGCCAACAAAGCTCTCCGAGAACACCGAAGGCAATTTCCACGGCCATCAAACCACGTGGCGTGTTCGAAGCTCATCCCCGAGAAATTTGGGAGAGGTCCGCCATTAAACTAGCTACGTGACAGGCTCGGGGGTCACCTCCGCAATTGGAAAGAGGTCCGACCCTGTGGGACACGTGTTGCCTGTGGAGCTAGCCTCCGCGGAAGAAGCAAAGGCATTTTTCATGGGACACATGTCACCTTCGGAGCTAGTCCTCGCGGAAGTCAGGGGACCAGTCGCACGGGATACGTGTTGATCTCGGAACCCATCTCCGAGAAGTCCGGATCTATTGAACACGTGTCGCCACCGGAGCTTATCTCCGGAGGTCCGTCGCTGTTGGACACGTGTCGACCTCGGGGCATGTCCCTGAGGGAGGGAAAGGCGGAAAGACCGGCACCCACACGTGGCGTGCGTGGAGCTCACCTCCGAAGAAGAGGGAGGTCTCGCTTGTGACACGCGGCACGACCGGAGCTCGTCTCTGCGGACGAGGAGATACCAGGCCCGGAGGACACGTGGAGCTTCCGGAGCTCATCATCACGGAGGAAACGAATTCTGGAGCGGCTGTTACGCGTAAGGACACCTGTACGCAACAGAAACTGATCTAAATTCCACGATGTTACCAAAGATAAGACGTTAGGATCCAACAAAGATCTGAATAAGACTCTTATTCGGGATCCAATCAGATTAGGACTCTTCTCTTCCCGATTATAAATAGAACCCAAAACCTCTGGCCGAAACCACAAACTTCTCTTTCAAATCCTGAGCCGACGACTTAGAGCCCTAGCCCTAACTCGCCATGCAAAAACATCACCGAAGCGCAACAAGGGAGATCATCGGAGAAGAACGGAGCAGTCTGAGGAGGACCTCGAAGTCAAGAAGAACGTGAGGTAGGGCTTCAATACCACCTCACGACATCATTGTGTTCATCTCTTGCATCTGTTCTTCAATTCCTTCCGAACAGAAGCCTTCTCGTGGGCAGATCACTCGATGATCAGTTTGATCTAAAGACAAGATCATCGCCACATCCACATTTAATCCGAACACCTCTGTCCATGCAAGCCATACAAGAGCACACCAATCTAATAAAAATCATAGGATAGCATGGATGTGCATCATCGCATCTAGTTTAAGGTTTGCGCATGATATTGATTGCTGTGAATCTTGTATGCACGTGAATCCTACATAGCAGGACAGGTTCAGGAAGCTGTCTACGACGAACTACAGCAACCAGGTTTTGAGAATCAAGAACAACCGGAACCGCAAGAACAAGGCAAGTGCTCCTTGACCATGTTGATCCTATGTTTTGGGTAAAACTATTTTGTTTTGCGAAAAAGTGTGTATGCTGAGTCAAACATGATGAGAAACCTATTTATAGGAGTTTACTAGTTTGGTTAAACCACCCTTGTCGCCTAGGAATTTTATGAGTCGGGTATGGTTTTTGTTTTATGCTTCGCTGAGTCCATGGGATTGGGAATCGAGATAGATGTGTCTAGCTAACTGCACTCGTACTGATAAAAAGTAACTGATGAGGTTAATGAACATGGATCGGAGGGAGATCTAGGCAAGCCTGGGTTTGTGTATGAGGTAGCATGAGATGGTGGTTTTACATGCCATAGATCTAAGGACCGGTTCATGCATGCACATGCCAGGATAACAGTGCCACCACAAGGCCAAGTATGGGTGCGGCTTAGCTGAGTAATTAGGTAAGTTGCTAGAGTGTTATGGACTGTGGAAGGCGCGGGGAATGGGAGTCGAGTGAGGACTGCCCTGGGAACTGCATGGCACAAGAGGGGGCCCGTGGGTGGGAGAATTGGAGATTCTAGCCTGCCGGTGAAACCTTAGTGAGTCCATACATCTAGTAACCCCTTTGTAAAGGCTATTTTGTGATCTCTTGACCATACACCGACGGTTGTGTACTGGTATAATGGAGGTTCTGCAGCCGCCGACGGGTGACGAAATCACAAACTTGTGGGTAAAGAGGTACAAACTCTGCAGAGTTATTAAAACTATCATGATAGCCGAGCTTACGGTCACGAGCACCTGGCTAAACTGCCATGATTAGATGGGATGGTTACTGGAATGGTTATTGGGAAGGTTCTTGGTTATGGTTTTTGGTTATGGTTTGGTTTGGAATTGTTAAGTCTGGATGATGAAAGGGTTGCATGACTGGTGGGTCATGATATGAGATTGGTCTCGGTGCGAGACAAGGTTGTTTCATGAGGTGAGATGGTAGCGAATACGAGGAGGTATTCGTGAGTATGGGTAAAGTCTTGGTTAATGTTTGGATGGAACACGGGAAGTGATGGAGGTATGTTGGTAATTTCATACATGCTGGGACTACATTCATCTAAAGTTAAGTTGCTGTTTTATCACGGTTTTATAAATCTGCTTTTCTGCAAATAAGCCTTTTATACCTACCTTGTTTATGAGCTGCATGTCATGTGTTATTCCCGCACTTGCTGAGTACATCATTGTACTCAAACTTGCATTATTATTTCTTCATCAACAGCAAAGAGAAGACTACTATGAAGACCGAGTAGAGCATTATGGCGTGTGATCTGTTCTTAACCTTGCCTGTGGAGGGAGTAGAGATGGAGCCACTTCTGCTTAGTTTTGCTTCCGCATTAGTTTTTGCTTCCGCATTTAAATAAGATTTACGCTGCGTAGAAATAAAGACTTCCGCTGTGAGCATGAGTGCAAGACTCTTGAGGTGCTGTAATAAACTCTGTTATTCGTGGTAATATATAGTCTGAATTCAGTTTGTGGAACGTATGTGTATGTGTGATGAACATCCAGGGCACACATATGCATTAGTTCTCGGTTCTGTGGTTTTCCACAGAATTGAGGGCGTCACAGAAATGCTACAACAGTATTTTTTTGTACGCTTGCGGAACTCATCTTGCTTTGGCCCTAGGTTAGCCTAGTTGTCACAAGCATTGCTGGCATTCATTGCTAGAATGAACTCTAGACGTTAGCAAATACCAACAGCGGCGCGGGCAGGCGTGGCATGGGCGGCCAGGTTGGCTGGGTGGGCGGGGGCGTGGCGTTGCAAGGGCCAGGGGCGGGGGCAGCACGGGCGATGGGGCAGCGTGGAGGCGGAGCGGGTGGGCGGAAGCGGCAGGGTTGTGGGCCGAAAGAAAGAGATGGCGTGCGAGGGTATAGGTTTTTTATTTATGATGGCCAGTAACTGGTCGTAGTAAATAACTTTAAATTACGATGGGCAGGTCTAGACTGTCATAAGTTAATGTTATTATGAGGGCTAGGTCCTGGCCACCGTAAGTTACCGCGATATTTATGGCGGCCAGATCTAGCCATCGTAGACAAGTTGGCCATCGTAAAATAACTTTAGCAGTTGTAGATTTATCATTTTCTTGTAGCGCTATTAAAATAAAAGAGACTATACAGTGTGAATGGGAATACATGGGATGCTACTCGCTAGCACACAAAAAAGTTAACCATCGAGCGAAAAACAGGAACGCTTGGATGTGGATGATCATAGATATACCTTCCTGTCGAGTGGTGCAGCGGAAGACTCGTAGTCAATGGGAAGGTAGTCCTCCGGCCTGATGAAGTGTGCAACATAGCAGCACCTCTACGGACATCCACACGTACGAAGAGATGAACCCCGTGCCAGAACATGCTAGCGTTCCGTGGCACGTATGCGGATACCGCGATCAGCCTTTGATGCGGAAGGAGACGTGGAGCAGATCGTCCTTGCAGCAGCAACCTCACACGTCTCACGCATGAGGGGCAGCAGCTTATGTGCGGCGGTTGCTGGGGGGAGGCTCTATTCTCTCTAGACTTCTTTTATGATCAGAATTATTGCTTCAATCCACCTTCGACCAAAAGAGTCTTACTCTTCTCTTAAGGAAGACTGTCTCCAAAGGAAGGAGATTTAAGCAACAAAAACTCAAACGTGGGGAACTTGATGAAATAGGTACTGGGGCAACATAAGTTCAATGCTTTGGAGTATATGTAATATTTGATTCATTTTGCATCTAACACGCGTTCTAGGTCTTGTTTATATGCACCATATATTTATAAAGATGATTCAGACCGTGACTGGGAGAAAGTTCGCAAAAGACGTAGCTCACCGGCACCTTCAACCTCAGCTAGAAGATCCACTTCCTGTGTCGAAGGGCATGGGGGATACTAGAGCAGCAGCTGTGGCACAGTGAGTGCCATGGTGTCCTCACCTCCTGCTTAGTCCTAGAGAGCTCGAGGCTTTCCCGATGGTTGTTGACACAAGCTAAGCTACATTAATAAAACATCCATGACAATGGCGCCAGAAGAGACAAGGAACATTCTACTAATGCAACCTATATTATGTTGGTATTCTTTACAACTACAGAAAGGATCCGCAAGCGCACGGAAAATACTGTTGTAGCATTTCACCCATGAGTATTTTCAAGGATATCATATTTATCGTAAAGGAAGGCGATGAAGTATGGCATTACTATGTGCATGAGTAGTACAGAACTTTACTAATGAGTTATTCAAATAGATGGGTAAATGATGATGATGGGGTAGTGTGACACACACTTAACAATCTACTCTAATTAAGATAGTTTAGTCATAATAAGATTTAGACTAAGGGGGAGTTGTTTCTATTGTGCTTCTAATATACATATGCATAGCTTAGTAGTGTACATGTGAACATGCTAGTGAATAGTCCTAGCATTTAGTGATCCAATCATATTGGGCACGGGCGTACACCTGTTCTGCCAGGTGACTCCTAAAAAGAGCCTGTGGCATACCCAAATGTGGGGGATTACGAACGACGGACAGGGCTGTCACCACCTTCTTCCTACCACTACAACTTGTGGGTCTACGAGACATCCAGCACTACTTAAGTATCCCGACACCATGCTTGCACACTAAGTAGGTACCTTAGAAGTCATGGTACAAATATCATTCTAAGTCAATTATTTACCTAAACATCGTTGAACCAATATGGATCTAAACACTTAGTTATTCATACTAAGGTATTCATACCTTACGCAATTAGACTATAGTGGAGGCCTATAGTGTTAATTATAACATAATAATAGCTTTACTACATTATCATAATAACAACTAGTAGTATCACATGTACGGAATTCACGATCAAACAAGAAATGCTTCATCCAAGCATATGAATAATAAAAGACTAATATTATTAAATAGCATAAAGTCACAAATAAGAGAAAAGATACATGAGTCATACCTTTCCTAAAATAGACTTTTGGAACTAGAGAGGCTCCTCTCTACATCGTAAACTCCATTAACGACTACGGGAAGTGTGTATATAACAGAGTGATGCTCAAATGGTGTGTGTTCTAATAAGAAGTGAAGGGTTCAGTTTATACTAGTTTCAAAGTCGGTTCCGCCATAATTTGTGCGCAAAGAAGTCATCACCGACTTCAGGGCACTACAGTGAGTCGACACGTGGAAGGAGACTGAATTTTGGGGGAAGACCAGATCGTCTGAACCACTTGTTCAGGCGCACCCCCATGTGCTCCGTTTGTTGTGTGCTTTCTCCTGGAGACTGGTACGTGGGCACTCTGATCATTCCCGAGTGATTTGCTGTTGTATTCTCTCGGATACTCCTGAAAGTGGGCCATTGGATCCATGGACTGCCACATGTCAAAATGTGATTGGCTGGTAGTGTAGTTTAAAGGATTACTCCCCTGGATTTTCCTCATCTCTATAGTAAAATAGCTGCATGCATAATTCCTCCAGATACAAATACACATATATTAAATCTAAAGGTAATATGTGTTAAGAAATGTTTACTAATTCACAATATTGAGATAGATTGGTGGTCAAAATGGAACTTAATGACCGTCAACAGTGGTCTTCTCCCAGTTCTACAGTTACTCTTCACCATGTGCCGGAGTGCACATGCACAAGGAAAGAATAATAGTAAGGACATCAAGAATATGAGAAGGGATTTCAGAGCAATGAATGGGAAACTAGAAATATCTTACACTAAGTATCCACCTTAGGATGATAGCGTGGACGAGAAGCCTCCTGAGTTCCTAGAGCTTACACAAGACGAACTCGACTTCTTCGGCGGCACTGGCACAAGTGTGAAATCCCAAGATTTTAACACATGTAGTTCAGCTCATGAAAACTTAGTAAAAAATGGGAGGAATTTATTTCTTTGCATAGAATGATGTGAGATCAAAGTTGGGACTAAAAACAGCAACACAGCACCTAAAAATCTTCATATGATCTCACACTTCAAATCCTTAGGTTCAAACTAGGCAGGCTGCCAAGTGTACCTAAATTTGGACCTAAGTGGTTAGTTCAAAATAGAGTATTGAGTAGAGTTCCTCACTAAACTTCTGAATTCTACTCACAACATTGCCAAACATGGAGACCTGATTTCACAGTTAGGTTCTCCATAGTCTAAAATGTATCCCTGCCAAGTTTCATTGAATTTGGACTAGGTGTGCTATTTGTTTGGATGAGGTAAAGTGGGAATCCAAATTTAAATTCAAAACATCAGATTTCAATTCAACTTCATCCAAATTCAAATTGAATTGCACCATTGGATTCCTCATATTCAGTTTAGCCAACATGCAAATTTTTACCATTTTTGGAGTCGGTTTACTGTTTTAAACTGAATTTACAAAGTGGATAAGAGGGAGGTGGGACTCACATGTCCCTGTGGTTGTGCTGAGTTTTCTTCCCTCCTCCCACACGCGCCACACCGCGGCTCACCGGCGCTCTTACCCAAGCAGTGAAGCACACACACAGGCAACTCGGTGGAAAGAACGAGTTTAATTCTGTACACCCTCATTTTTGAATTCTGCACGTATTCATGTTTCATGTAGAAAAAAACATTTTTAAAATAAGTTGAAACCGAGAAAATATCAAAAAGTTGGCCAAAAAGAGCAAATTCCAGTTTACAGAGAGCGCCAAAGACAATTCCCGTGGCTCGCTGGCCACGTGGCGTGTTCGGAGCTCATCTCCGCAAATGGGGAGAGGTCCGCCGTTAAACTGGCTACGTGGCAGGCTCGGGGCTCATCCCCGCAAAGGGGGAGAGGTCTGACCCCGTGGGACACGTGTTGCCCCCGGAGCTAGCCTCTGCGGAGAAGCGAGACCAGTCCCGCAGGACGCGTGTCACCTTAGGAGCTATTCACCGCGAAAAAGAGAGGACCAGCCGCGCGGGACACGTGTCGCTCTCGGAGCTCACTTCTGAGAGGCCCGGCCCCGTCAGACACGTGTCGCTCTCGGAGCTCACCTCCGGGAGGTCCGGTCCTATTGGACACGTGTCACCTCCAGAGCTTACCTCCGGGAGGTCCGACGCTGATGGACGCGTGTCACCTCCGGAGCTCACCTCCAGGACTTCCGTCACTATTGGACACGTGTCGACCTCGGAGCTCGCCTCCGAGAAAAAAAGAAAGTCTGTCACTGTTAGGACATGTGGCACATCCGGAGCCACATCTGAAGAGAGGAGAGGTCCGGAATTGACACCTGGCACACCCGGAGCCACCTCTGAAGAGAGGGGAGGTCCGGAACTGACACGTGGTGTTCGCGGAGCTCGCCTCTGTTGAGAGAGGAGGTCCCGACCCACCAGACACGTGGCGCACGTGGAGCTCGCCTCTGAGGGAGAGAGAGAGGTCCCACCCGCCAGGACGCGTGGCGCACACGAAGCTCGCCTCTGAGGAAGAGGGAGGTCTCGCCCGCCTGACACGCGGCATAACCGGAACTTGTCTCTACGGAAAAGGGAGCCCAGGTTCCCACAGGACATGTGGAGCTTCCGGAGCTCACCGCCGCGAAGGTAACACGATTCTGAAGCGATTTTCCTCTGTACGCGTGGGAATACCGGTACGGGAGGAAACCGACACGATTTCCACAATGTTATCGCACCGAAACAATCTAAGACAAGTTATTAAGATTCAAAAACAGTTTGAATGGGACTCTTATTCGAAGTCCAATCAGATTAGAACTCTTCTCTTCCCGGTTATAAATAGAACCAAAAACCTTTGGCCGCAACCATGAACTTCTTTTCCACCTCCCGAGACGACAACTTAGAGCCCTAGCCCCAGCTCACGGAGTAAACCCCCTTCGCCGGAGTTCAGTCACCAAAGATCGCCGGAGGAGCGCCGACGATCTGTCTTTCTAGGAGAAGGATCCTGAGACCAAGAAGAACGTAAGGTAGGTCTCCAATACCACCTTACGACATCATCACGTTTTCTTTGCATCTGTTCTTCGATTCCTTGCGAACAGAAGATTTTTCATGGACAGATCACGTGTTGATTGGTTTGATCTAAAGTCAAGATCATTGCCACATCCATATTCGATCCGAACACCTCTGTTCATTGTAAAACCATGCAAGCCATTGAAACAGCTCTGATACCAACTGAAACAGGCTTGATACCAACTGAGACACGGATCAGCTCATGATACCACTTGTCACAACTTTGATACCACGCTGAGACGGCCCGACGCTGCCCGTTTAGTCACGAGGATGGGGCACTCGCCCGGGATTCGCATTGGGTGGTGCCGTGTTGTGCGGCACCCAACAGCACACATACAAGGAACAATGTATTACATAAAACAATAGCGGAAACTTACAAGTTTTTCTTGTAAATAATTTACATCAAGTAGCTACAGCGGAAGTCTATAACAACTCACGTCGAATAACTAAGAGCTCTTGAGATGAAGTCCAGCCCGCGGACTCCTCTCGCTAGCAACACGAAGACAACAGCAGCGGCTGGGTTCTCCATGTGTTACATGACTCAGAAGTCTCCGAGTCTCACCGGACAACCTTCTTCTTAGCATCGATGTTAACCTGCAAAACCACTTATATAGCAAGCGTGAGCACATAGGCTCAGCAAGACTGATCCATCTCTCCTAAACAAGAAACTCTACATGCACGACGGTTGCACTTGGGTTAGCTAGATTTGGCTAAAGGACTCGCCTAAAGTTGATTCTTAACTTTCAAATTTTAAGCATCATTGTGCATACCTTGAGCCGAAAAGCATCGCAACTCCACAATCAAACAAGAAACGCTTTGTTACGATGCTCCTTGCACAAAGTGAAAGTAAAGTTTAATGAGTCTATCTCTAAACCAGTCATGGTTGCAATACAAGTTACATCACTGTCTTATCAAGTTCAAAAGATAACCAGTTCCAGTTGTTACTACGTCAAGACGCAGTGGGCAAGTATGCTCATATGACAGCAAGCGATAGTGATTCGAATCAGTACACGCCTGGACTACACGACACGTACACCCGTACTCTGAGTTGCCGGCAGCAACCTCGACTGACGTTGTACGCGGCGACCTTTCCCAAAATCTTCCACATTGGACGCACTCTAACTGCCCCGAGTACGCAAGCTCCCTCAAGGTACATAGCCGCAGTGGTATGTTCTTAAGCGAGTTACCTCCTGCTACCCTGATGCCGAAAGCCTAAGGAAGTTGGAAAAGTTCCACTATGGATCTCCCAAGGTACATCGGTTTCCTGCGTCCCATATAGCCAGTATGCGCCCGGTACACAACTCAAACTTGTACAATAGGGCCAAGCACGGACGGGCCTTAACCGACACAGGCAGGGCTATGCACGTAGATCACAGTATAGTGAATGTTTCCCCTTATCTGCCCTCCTGTCTGCAGATTTAGGTACGGGCCGTATTGTTGTAAATATGATGATCCGCAGCCTCTAGTTCCCTCTGGACAATGCCTAGCATAATGGACCATACACCTACAAGTGAAACACAGATGTCTTTCCAGTTCTTCGTTGACTTGCGGTGGGATGCTAGGTACACCTGGCTGCAGCGATGGAGCACAAACCACCGTCTGATGCTGCGGCTGTGGAGGTGGTGCAAGTTGTAGAACTTTACCAGCAATCAATCTCTGAGGAGTTGATCGTACAGGTGGCCTCCATCTTTCACCGGGTGGCGTTTGATACACCAAACGGTACTTCTGAGGCACATAACTTGTGCTGGCCTGCTCGATCTCACTCATCTTTCTCTTCTCGGCTTGCCACTCAAGTATCGGCTTCTCTTGGATGAAAGCCGCATCTACCATGTCGGTGTAACTGCCGTTATTGTGCACGGCCAACTTCTCCTGTAATATGGCACTCAGGCCATGGAAGAATAGGTCACATCGTGCCTCTTCTTTCGCCACATATTCGGGGGCATATTGGGCCAAAAGGTTAAACCTTCTGACATACTCGAGGACACTCATGTCCCCTTGCTTCAAGCACAAAAATTCCTCCCGCTTTGCCTTGACAATACCTAGTGGTATGTGACGAGTACGAAAGGCTTCACAAAAATCGCTCCATGGCACTTGATGGTCCTCCGGAATGGTGGCAAGATGATCAACCCACCAGTTTCCGGCAGCTCCATGGAGTTGCTGAGCGGCAAACTTGGTCTTATGGTATTCATCACACTCGAATACTCCGAATTTGGACTCCATGACACGAAGCCACTGATCTGCTTCTACAGGTTCGGTAGCTTCCGTAAAGATTGGCGGTTGAGTCGCCAAGAAGTCCAGATAAGCGTTCCGAGGTGGAACGACTTGTTGCGTGTTCTGGAGTACGCCTTGCTATACCAAAGCTTGGAGTAAGCGTGTGTGTTCATGCGTTGCTTCTTGGAGTAGCCTAGTGTTCTCTTGGTTAGACTTGACGAGTCGAGTCATAAGATCCATCCATCCCGTGGATGGTGGTTCGGACGGTGGAATAGAAGCATCACCGCCTCGGCGAGAACTCCCAGCCCTACTCCTAGAGCGAGTACGAACCATACTGCATAAATGTATTCATAATGCGTTAAACATGAACACAGCAGTATGTGAGACTAATGAAAACACGAATATGTCAAAACTTTATGAAAGCAGTAACAAAAATCCATGTTTACACAACTCCTTAGTAGGCATAGCTAACCAGTCTATCAGTACAGAACAGACCTTTATGCACTATCTCCAGATTTTGATCTAGTTAGAAGCATTCTCCTAGCTCAAGTTGAATACCAAAGTTAAAGTTAACTTTAGTATCTTTCCAACGAGTACTCATATGCATCTAGATCATCTATGGATTAAGGGTTATGATTTTCCAATGTTGACAGAATTCCTGGATAAAATTTGCCAGCATCCTCTTTGTATGTGGCCGATTTTATCACAGCTGTATATACAAATACACTAAGAATCTGAACAAACTTTGAACTACAACAATGTGGTACATTTCATAACATTTCCAACGGTGTATCATGGGCTCCTTAAGGATTTTTCTACAGAAAGTTATGGCTTAAAAACAGAAAGGTCCAGAGAGGTTTTGCTGCTGTCCTAGTTCTGGACGGTTTATCTTCCTCTGAACTTTCTACCCATTTAACGTGTGATTTTGCTCTGGAGGTCTACAAAGAAGTTGTATATCACTTGAAAATATTCCCAGAACTGTATCATACACCTTAATTGGTTAAAGCTACTCAGAGTTATGCTCTGTTAAAGTCCAGCAAGAATTCCTGCCAAAAACAGAGCACTCTGTTTTTGAATTCTTTGAAGCCTAGTCTTCCTCTCATTTGAATCTTAGCTCAAAATAAGAGTTCAGTAACTAATATTTGTTTTAAACTTCCATTTTTAGTTGAAAGTTAGTTCATGAGTCATTTCTTCAAAGAAAGGAGATTATTAAGTTTAGTACGGCGTCGATGCACCGTAAGAAGCATGTCGGTACTACGTAGCCTCACCAAAAGAAAATCCTAACCGGATTATACCGGCATAAGCGTTTCTTAGGTGACACTATAACGGTCACTCGCAAACGTGTTCTATTCGTACTACGGTTTCGTGGTTAATCCTGCACAAGTCACACTCAATCGTCAGGTCCGGCTGCACACTGAACCCGGTATCCATATAGTTCTTACACCTGTCCGTCATCACTCGCACAGGTGTTCTCAAGCCAAACACGCCTTCAGATACGTGTTCACGTTACTAACCACGTGACGGGGTTTCCCAAACTTTCCCGTAGCACGCTAGGGAAGGGCGTTGCTGGAGTACCCCAAACGACATGAAGAGTCGTAGAGGATACCAAAGCGGGTCGGGTTACCTGCCACCCATGGGGCTCCACCCTTCAGCTTGTGCGCACTGGTGGACAGCGCTTACGTGCACCCCCAAGAAATAAATCGTCCCTAGATGCACAACTTCCGACATAACAAATAAGTTAGTTTACCACCTTCATATTAAGCAAATAGTAATCCTTATATGGCCTAGTACCGTATCCTCACCGTAACCTAAATTTTTATCGTAATACCTTCCTTATTCCGTGCGCTATTACCGATGTGGCTCTGATACCATCTGAAACAGCTCTGATACCAACTGAAACAGGCTTGATACCAACTGAGACAGGGCTCAGCTCATGATACCACTTGTCACAGCTCTGATACCACGCTGAGACGGCCCGACGCCGCCCGTTTAGTCACGGGGATGGAGCACTCGCTCTGGATTCGCATTGGGTGGTGCCGTGTTGTGCGACACCCAATAGCACACATACAAGGAACAATGTATTACATAAAACAATATTGGAAACTTACAAGTTTTTCTTTGTAAATAATTTACATCAAGTAGTTACAGCGGAAGTCTATAACAACTCACGTCGAATAACTAAGAGCACTCGAGATGAAGTCCAGCCCGCGGACTCCTCTCGCTAGCAACACGAAGACAACAGCAGCGGCTGGGTTCTCCATGTGTTACATGACTCGGAAGTCTCCGAGTCTCACCGGACAACCTTATTCTTAGCATCGATGTTAACCTGCAAAACCACTTATATAGCAAGCATGAGCACATAGGCTCAGCAAGATTGATGCATCTCTCCTAAACAAGAAACTCTACATGCACGACGGTTGCACTTGGGTTAGCTAGATTTGCGTAAAGGACTCGCCTAAAGTTGATCCTTAACTTTCAAATTTTGAGCCTCATTGTGCAGACCTTGAGCCAAAAAGCATCGCAACTCCACAATCAAACAAGAAACGCTTTGTTGCGATGCTCCTTGCACAAAGTGAAAGTAAAGTTTAATGAGTCTATCTCTAAACAGTCATGGTTGCAATACAAGTTACATCACTGTCTTATCAAGTTCAAAAGATAACCAGTTCCAGTTGTTACTACGTCAATACGCAGTGGGCAAGTATGCTCATATGAACGTGAGCGACGGTGATTCGAATCAGTACACGCCCGGACTACACGACACATACACCCGTACTCCGAGTTGCCGGCAGCAACCTCGACTGACGTTGTACGTGGCCACCTTTCCCAAGATCTTCCACATTGGACGCAGTCCAACTGCCCCGAGTATGCAAGCTCCCTCAAGGTACATAGCCGCAGTGGTATGTTCTTAAGCGAGTTACTCCTGCTACGCTGATGCCGAAAGCCTAAGGCAGTTGGAAAAGTTCCACTATGAATCTCCCAAGGTACATCGGTTTCCTGGGTCCCATATAGCCAGTATGCGCCTGGTACACAACTCAAACTTGTCCAACAGGGCCAAGCACGGACGGGCCTTAACCGACACAGGCAGGGCTATGCACGCATGGTCCGCAACCTGCTGCATCTAAACCTCCCTGCCCGGTCTCCATTTCTTATGTGTGAACTTTCCTCATCTTTTCTATTTTGGACCCGCTCCGAATAAACCAGCCCTAAACTCACGAGTAGATTCCAACTACTCAACTTCTACCGGACCTTTCCTATTAACATTAACATAGCCAAATCCACTCAAGGAGGTGCTATTCTACCCTTTCTCTATTAGGTATTTCTGGTTATGCAACTGGGGTTTTCAATATCAACTAGACTTAATGCAACAAACAATTCAAGCTATGATCTCTAGAAATGGAAATGTTTTATAAAACTGTTCAAATGCAAACCGGGGCTTGCCTGTTTTGCAGGTGACTAAGAATACGATTAGTTAGTGACGATCACTTGGAGCTTGATCACTTGTTTTCCTCCCTCCTTGATCTTCAAGTCCTTCTCACGTTCTTCACGTATATGCTACACGATATGATCATGCATATGTATTTAATTGAAAAGCTTTTGCTAATAAGATGTAATGACAGTTTAAAAACTGGAACCCTGTTTAAGAATTTAAAATGACACTGGTGCTAGTGGTTTAGGTTGGGTTTAAACACTATGATCAAAAGTTGAGTGCTTTTCCCACTTAAGTGTTGATACACCTTAAGAGGTTACACATGACAGTGGTGATCCAGAGCCCCAATGGAGCTGATAATTTTCATGTGAGCTCCTTGTCACAAGAAAGTCATCTTGACCAAAAGTTTGCACTTTTCATTGAGTAGTTTATTCAGAACAATTCTCTAAGTATTTAAACAAAGATGAATTAATTCTGAGGTAACACCCCTGTTCATGTCAAACTTAGTGAACTACAATTTTAATTACAGTTCATAGAGCTTGCATGGATTTTCCTAGGATTTTTGGAGCTAAGAAGTGCCCAGAACTGAATTTCCAAGTTTTGGAAATTCTCTGAAAATGTTTCTGTAATCATTTGAACACAGCAAATTACAATCTGAATTATCCTAATCAAGTCAACTCCAAATGAGCTGAAACTTTTACAGGACTCTAATAACACCATAAGGAATATTCTGTCAAAATTTGAGGATTTTTGGATAAACCAAACTTCCTCTAAAATTCTTTTGCTGAAAAGCTTTAAAGAATTTTCCATAATTAATTAATGCCTGTCATACAAATTGGGTTGCATATTTGGATATAGTTTGTCAATCTGAATCTAACCCAATTTGAATAACTAAATTTGGAGATTCCTAGCAAAAGTTATGCTCTTCTAAAGATTGGGGAAAATCTGGGATTTGAATAAATCCGGGAAAAGTTTAAAACTGACTGTGGGTCCGGGGAGCACACGTGTCACGCCCTGAAATAAGCCACACGGGGCTACAGAACTGTTTTCCGCGTTGCCAAAATTAATGCGGCAACACATAGTATCCAGCCCCTCTCTCGACTCACTGACACGTGGGCCCGGCGGTCTTCTTCAACATCCAGCCGCCCGCGCGCCCGCGCCGCTGGGACTCGCCGGAGCTCGCCGGTTTTCGGTCGTCCCGCCAATTTCCGAGCTGCTACTCGCTGCCAGGCCCTAACTTCATGCGAGGAACACGATGGGATGATCTTCCCGGATCGGCGACGTCCCTAAACCATCCCGCACCGGTGCAGCGGCTCGGATGATGTTCGGCGGCGTTACCCCGATGAGCTGGCCCGTTAAAAGCCCCCTGGACAGGTCCTACAGCACCAATGAGGACTGGAGGAGCTCGGCATGGCCGCACATGGGCTGAGGAACAGCTCCAAGCTAGGGTTCACCGTGCGCCCGAACCATCCCGCCGAAGCCACCGTCGGAAAGATCAAAATTGCGCTGTGCACAGTGTGTGTCATGCTATGTTTCAAAAGCAAACTGGTGCACCCTCAAGTCTAGCCCGTGTATGTGAAGTTTCGTGGTATCTAAACAAAAATCAATCGGGAATTTCACGGAATCATACCCGAAGGTCGGTTTGCACCGATCGGAAGAAAATCTCGAAATACCCTGTCAATGATCCGCGGTTGGTCCTGAGCTTCAGGGGTGAGCTGCGTGGGCGTCGTGCGCGTCCAGATGTGGCCTAGCTCGGCCGTGACAAGGTGCAGTTGAGGCTGTCCACAAGAGCACCTGCTCTCGGTTCTATGGTGGCCGCCGCAGACACAGGGTGTTCTCGGTGTAGAAGGCACAAACTCACTTGGCGTTGGCGCGGGAAGGTCGTGGAGGGTATGGTGGTACGGTTTTGCTGCTCAGAGACGTTGCTCACGTGAACTGCCCGGGTTCCCGAGTGATCGAAGAACGGGCGGCCGTGTTTCTGTCTCTCGGTGCGAGGGAGAGAAGAGGGCCTCGGCTTCGGTTCTGTGAGCGACCAGAGTGTGGCAGAAGGGATGAGAACGGGGAGGAGCAGTGGGACACCCTCATTTTTGGGTTTGCATATATTCATATTTTATATGTAGAAAAACATTTTTGAAATAAGTTGAAATCATGAAAGGATCAAAAAGTTAGCCCAAAAGAGCAAATTCCAGTTTACGGAAAGCGCCAAAGACAACTTCCGCAGCTCGCTGGCCACGTGGCGTTTTCAGAGCTCATCTCCGTAAATGGGGAGAGGTCCGCCGCTAAACTGGCTATGTGGCAGGCTCGGGGCTCATCCCCGCAAAGGGGGAGAGGTCCGACCCTGTGGGACACGTGTTGCCCCCGGAGGTAGCCTCTGCAGAAGAGCGAGGCCAGTCCCGAAGGACACATGTCGACTGCGGGGCTAGTCACCACGGAGAACAGAGGACCAGTCGCGCGGGATACGTGTCGATCTCGGAGCTCACCTCCGAGAGGTCCAGTTCTATTGGACACATGTCACCAACGGAGCTTATCTCCGGGAGGTCCGTCACTGTTGGACACGTGTCAACCTCGGAGCTCGTCTCTATGAAGAAAGGAAGTTCGGCGCTGTTAGGACACGTGGCACACCCAGAGCCACCTCCAAAGAGAGGGGAGGTCCGGCACTGACACGTGGCGTGCGTGGAGCCACCTCCGATTAGAGACAAGGTCCCGACCGGTAGGATACGTGGCGCACGCGGAGCCCTCCTCTGAGAATGAGGGAGGTCTCGCTCGCTTGACACGCGGCACAACCGGAGCTCGTCTTTGCAAAAAGGGGAGACCAGGCCCCCGAGGGACACGTGGAGCTTCCGGAGCTCATCACCGCAGAGGTAACGAGTTCTGGAGCAGTTTTTTCTTCTGTACGCGTGGGAATACCAGTACGGGAGGAAACCGACACGAATTCCACAATGTTACCGCACCAAATCAACTAAAGATAAGTTGTTAAGATTCAACGACAAGTTGAATAGGACACAATCAGATTAGGACTCTTCTCTTCCCGATTATAAATAGAACCTAGAACCTTTGGCCGAAACCACGAACTTCTTTTCCAACTCCTGAGCCGACGACATAGAGCCCTAGCCCCAGCTCGCCAAGTAAAACCTTCACCGGAGTTCAGTCGAGGGAGATCGCCGGAAGAGAGCCCCAATGATATGTCTTGCTAGGAGAAGGACCCGAGACCAAGAAGAACGTAAGGTAGGTCTCCAATAACACCTTACGACATCATCGCGTTTTCTTTGCATCCGTTCTTTGATTCCTTTCGAACAGAAGCTTTTTTGTGGACAGATCACGTGTTGATCGGTTTTATCTAGAGTCAAGATCATCGCATGCATAAGCATCATAGGATAGCTCCTTGACCCATTTGATCCTAACACCTCTGTTCATCGTAAAACCCATGCGAACCATGCAAGAACACGTACAAACTGATCTAATAGAAACTGCTCATAGGATAGCATGCATAAGCATCATCGCATCTAGTTAAAATTTGTGCATGATATTGATTGTTGTGAATCTTGTATGTGCGTGATCATGTATAGAAGGACAAGCTCAGGGAGCTACGTACGATGGACAACAACAACAAGATTTTGAGCAACTGGAACAGCCAGAACAAGGCAAGTGCCCCTTGACCATATTGATCCTATGTTTTGGAAAACTATTTTGTTTGCGAAAAGGTGTGGGTGCTGAGTCAAACATGATGGGAAACCCTTTTATAGGAGTTTACTAGTTTTGGTTAAACCACCCTTGTCGCTAGGGAAGTTTATGAGTCGGGTATGGTTTTCGCTTTTATGCTTCGCTGAGTCCATGGGATTACAGGAAGCGAGATAGATGTGTCTAGATAACTGCACTCGTAAGAATGATGAGAAACTGATGTTGTTAATGAACATGGATCGGAGGGAGATCTAGGCAAGCCTGGGTTTGTGAATGAGGTATAATAAGATGGTGGTTTACTCGTCGTAGATATAAGGACCGGTTCATGCGAGCACATGCCAGGATAACAGTGCCACCACAAGGCCAAGTATGGGTGCGGCTTAGCTGAGTAATTAGGTAAGTTGCTAGATTGTTATGGACTGTGGAAGGAGCGGGGAATGGGAGTCGAGTGAGGACTGCCCTGGGAACTGCATGGCACAAGAGGGGGCCCGTGGGTGGGAGAATTGGAGATTCTAGCCTGCCGGTGAAACCTTAGTGAGTCCATACATCTAGTATCCCCTTTGTAAAGGCTATTTTGTGATCTCTTGACCATACACCGACAGTTGTGTATTGGTATAATGGAGGTTCTGCAGTCGCCGACGGGTGACGAAATCACAAACTTGTGGGTAAAGAGGTGCAAACTTTGCAGAGTCTAAAACTATCATGATAGCCGAGCTTACGGTCACGAGCGCCTGGCCAACTTCCATGATTAGTTGGATGGTTATTTTGGGATGGTTTTGGATGGTTTGGTTTTCGGGACTGTTGAGTCCGGGTGATAAGATTGGTTGAATGAATGTTGAGTCATGGCAACGAGATTGGTCTCTATGTGAGACGGAGTTGTTTATGAGATGAAATGGTAGCGAATACGAGATGGTATTCATGAGATGGTAGCGGATACGAGAAAGTATTCATGAGCAAGAATGAGGTTGATTAATGTCTGGTTGGGACATGGAAAGTGACGAACATAACGGAGCTATGATTGGTATTTTAATACATGTTGGGATTATGTTCACTTAAAGTTAAGTTGCTGTTTTATCATGGTTTTGATAAATAACTTTGCTTTCTGCAATGAGCCTTTTTATACCTACCTTGTTGTGAGCTACATATCATATTTTCCCGCACTTGCTGAGTACATCATTGTACTCAAACTTGCATTATTATTTCATCATTAGCAACAGGAGAATATTACTATGAAGACCAGGTGGAGCATTAGGTGTGTAATCTATTCTCAACCTTGCCTGTGGGGATGGAGTAGAGATGGAGCTGCTGCTTCTTAGACTGCTTCCGCATGAGTTAGAAGACTTCCGCTGCTAGAATAAAGACTTCCGCTGTTAGATTAAGACTTCCGCTGTGAGCATGAGTCCATGACTCATGAGACATTGTAATAAACTCTGCTATTCGTGGTCGTATATATTCTGAAATTCAGTTTGTGGATGATGTGCATATGTGTGATGAACATCCTGGGCACACATATGCATCATTTCTTGTTTCTGTGGTTTTCCATAGAATTGAGGGCGTCAAACATTGGTATCAGAGCCACGGGTTGACGGTAGGTTACACGCTTAGATAGATCAAAGATTGGTATCAGACACAGATTGGTATCAACCTGCCACGGATAGATCACACAACCTAGATAGATCACAGATTGGTAAGCTAAGCCACGCTGACCATAGGATGCAAGCCTAGGATGCATAGATTGGCATTGGAACTACCTTGACATAGGATACAAGACTAGTAGAAGCCATAGTTGGATCACAGATTGGCATCACCCTAAGCCATATAGGACCCCCATTGAATAAGCCTTCAATAGGAGTTGTGTGAGCCTTTGTGATGATTGCTTGTGATTGTGTGCTTAGTGTGAGTTGTGGGAAGTCTCAAGCGTAGTTCATATCCACACATAAGTAGAAAGAGGTATGAGATGCCTCGGCACTTGTTCACATCCTCATATGGGCTAATATATATAGTCCAATCCACCTTGATGCATATAGTTAGGGGGATCCATATAACCTTCTAACCTCTATTCTATTTCGTTCTCTCTCACAGATGGTGAGAGGAAACGCCAGCCGTAGGAACGTCCGTGACAACCAAGAGGATGGCCATGATGAAGTTCCTGTTAACCCCAGAGCTGGTGAGAACAACCTGGAACAGTTGATGGCCATGCAAAATCAACTTATGCAAACCATGATCCAAACTTTTGGTAAGTTGCAGGCCAACAACAACAACCCTGTTCCGGCACCACCGCCACCACCACCGCCGGCTCATAACAGACTGGAAGAGTTCATGAGGACTCGACTACCCACCTTTGCTCAAGCTAACGACCCCATGGAGGCTGACGACTGGTTGAAATCCATGGAGAAGAAGCTTTCCATAGTGCAGTGCAATGATCGAGAGAAGGTTCTTTTTGCGTCGCACCAACTCATGGGAGCTACCGCTGACTGGTGGGATGCCCTATGCAGCGCTCAGGTCGACCCAGAGACGATCACATGGACTGAGTTCAAGGAGAGTTTCCGCTCTCATTACATCCCTGCTGGTGTAATGATGCTCAAGAGACAGGAGTTCGAAGGTCTCCGCTAAGGACAGAGAAGCGTGAATGAGTATCTCAACAAGTTCACGCAACTGTCCCGGTACGCCCCCAAAGATGTCAACTCAGACCAGAGGAAGCAATACCTGTTCATGAGAGGGTTGAACAATGAGATCCAGGTTCAGCTCCTCAACAATGACTATGCAAGCTTCCATAAGCTGGTTGACAAGGCTATAGTGGTTGAAAGCAAGATCCTAGAGATTGAGCGAGAGTGCGAGAGGAAGATGCCATACCAGCCCCAAGGGAGCAACGTACGACCTCCGTACATGCCCCCAGCTGCACCGCAGTATGGATCGACGACTCCTGCATACCGCCCTAGTCAGCCACCACAGCAACGACCCATTGCACAAGCACCTCATGTGCCTTTACCTCCTATGCCCCGACCCAACATGGGCGCTCCTGTTCAAAACCCCCGCCCCAATGTACCTGCTGCCGTGGGCAACAGGGCATGCTTTGCATGCGGGGAAACAGGACACTTCACGAGCCAGTGCCTGAGGAGAGGTCGTGGACAGCAAGGCAACGTGACCAAGCAGAACCTGCGACCGAACGGAGGAGACAATCAAGGAAACCGTGGACAGCAGTACTATGCTCGCGGCAACGTGAACCATGTCTCTGCTGAGCAAGCACAAGAGGCTAAGGACGTCGTAATTGGTATGTTCCTTTCCAATTCCAACCCAGCCACCATTTTATTTGATTCTGGAGCATCACATTCCTTCATATCATCCAAGTATGTTGCCAAGCATAATCTACCCATATCACACTTAAAATGTGTTATGTTAGTTAATTCTCCCAGTGGAGAGATGAGGACTAATATAGTATGTCCGAAAGTAAGCCTTAAAAGAAGGGGGTAGACTTCCTTGCCAACCTCATTGTCTTGGATTCCCAAGGGCTTGACATAATACTCGGGATGGATTGGTTAAGCAAGCACAACGGAGTAATCCAGTGTGCTGAGAGGAGCGTGCAGTTGACAAACGAGCATGGTATTCGTATCGAGTTTAAGTCAGCCCAATAAACGACCAATAAGGCAAGCTTGAACCATGTCGAAGGAGCAACATTGGACATCATTCCAGTGGTCCAGGAATTCTCGGACGTGTTTCCAGAAGAGCTTCCGGGTATGCCACCTGACCGGGACATTGAGTTTGCCATTGATTTGGTACCCGGAACTACACCCATAGCAAAGAGACCCTATAGGATGCCCACCAATGAACAAGTGGAACTCAAGAAGCAAATTCAGGAGCAGTTGGAGAAGGGTTTTATACGTCCAAGATCGTCACCATGGGGAGCCCCCGTGCTCTTCGTAGACAAGAAGGATGGGACCCAAAGGATGTGCGTGGACTACAGGTCTCTCAACAAGGTAACAATCTGAATGTGGCCTAGAGGGGGGTGAATAGGCCTTTAAAAGATTCCTGCACACTTAATAAAATTATCAGAAACTTGATTGACCGGACTAGTCCGGCTGTGTGGGCGGACTAGTCCGGTGTGCTGAATTATGTGAGTTGATTAAGTGTGTTTCAAAAATTTAATCTTTCAGCAGCGGAATGAGAACAACAGTTTTTATAAATTAATTTATTGTATGGATGCACGTGCAAACTTATAAGTAACTCAAATAATGACCAGCAAACTAGTGATCTAATGTATCAAAATGTAAAATAAATGAGAGACAAAAGACACAAATTTTTACCGAGGTTCGATCTCACCAAGAGATATACGTCCTCGTTGAGGAAGCTCACACAGAGCCGGGTTCCCAACCCTTTCCCTCTTCAAGTCACCACACAGGCCGACTTGACTTCACTATCATGTGTAATCACCGTGTTTATGGGGCAACCTCACACGTTGAGGGCTCCCACAAGAATTACAATGAGAAGTTGATCAAATACACTCAAAAAGATTACAATGCAGAATATGAGTGTAGAGAGATCAAACCCCAAGAGCTCACAACGAAGGAACGACGATCTCCCAATCCCAAATCCAAGTATTTGATTGATCTTCACCTTTTTGCACCTTAGATGTATGGGGAGACTGTTTTTGGGCTCTTGGGACAGGTGGCGGCGCTAGGGTTTTAGTTTTTGACAGTATGAGTCGTCTCTCAATTTAGAAACAACGAAGGACCTCTTTTTATAGAGTTTCCAAATAAGTTACCGTTGTTAAACCTACTACCGGACTAGTCCGGTATATGATCGGACTTGTCCGGTCTACTTCCAGTGGGTTAACCGGACTAGTCAGGTCCACAAACTGGACTTGTCCGGTGCTATGTGAAATGGGGTTCCAGAAACTTCAGCGGACTAGTCCTGTCGCTTGGATGGACTAGTCCGCAGTCCTCTAAAGAGGACAACAGAGACATGACCAGACTAGTCCGGTCCAAAACCGGACTTGTCCGGTTGAGTTCCAGTAAGCTGACCGGACTAGTCCGATCCATGGACGGACTAGTCCGGTGTTCAGTGGATTTTAGTTGATTATTAGCCCTTACCCTTACGCAAAGTCATGAGCTCTTGGGATGTGTCTCTCACACACAACCTATACATTTATATCTACTTTGCTCTTCTAAATTCCACTAAAGTCTTCCTTTTCGGGCACCACTCTATTTTTCACCTTTTTGTGTGTGTCGAGCCAGTTCACTTTCTTTATCCTGCAATCATCTTAATAGTTTCATTAGGATCTCATATGTTCGTCATCAATTAGCCAAAACCCACAAGGGATATCCTAGATGCACTTACAATCTCCCCCTTTTTGGTGATTGATGACAACTATTTGAGATATCACAATTGAGAATAAAAAGTTGATTTTCATAAGGTGTGCACATATGAGAATAATAAAGAATTCACAAAAAAAACTTCTCACATATGCACACACCTTATGGTGGGGTGCTCACAGGTGTGTGATAAACAAAATGTGATAAATTAAAGACAAACAGTAGTGAACAGATAAGTAGGCATTAGAGCATAGTACATTACACATAAGAAAAGAAATAGTGCATTACAAGATTTTAAAATAGGTACATGTCCTTGATCACAAAAGATCTTAATAACTAATACTAGATAGAAATAGTCCAAATCTAATCTCAATCTTCCCTAATCTCAATCTCTCCCCCTTTGGCATCAAGGCACCAAAAAGGGAAAAATTGAGGGAAATCACTCATCGCTGCCTCCTCCGTCAGTCTCAGTCTGATCTTCATCTTCAGCATCCACGGGAGCAGGATCTTCCTCTGAGTCCTCGGAGGCGGGCGGTGATCCAACGGGCTGAATCTCAAGCTTTGCACAGATAGACTTGATATTGGCATTGACGTACTGTTGATGTTTCTTCCTTGCAAGCTTTTCTTTGCGCTGCCTGTCTTCGATCTTACGGCAGCTGGCAAAGATGGAGGAGAGCATCTTGAGGATGCCGCTGGATGATTCCTGGGCAGGTGGAGATCCAGGAGGAGCAGCTGCAGATCTAGTGTCATCATGAGCTTGCTTTGATCCAGTGGAGAGGATGGGGCAGTTGGAGCCGGAGGGAGAGTGTACTCGGTGGGTTTTTGCGGCTTCAACCCCGTATGCTTGACATCCTTGACAAACTCGAGTCCCGTCACTTTCTCAATCATGTACATGATATACGGTGCGTATCCACAGGACCTATTGGGGGTAATTGAGATGTTCACAATGTCGTTGTAGATATACTCAAAGACATTAAATGGTCTCCTTCCACTGATGACCTTCATGAGAGTCCTCAAGGTCCCTTGTATAGTTCCCGCATCTCCATCCTTCGGAGCTATAGTCTTTCTCAAGACTCTATTTAGGACCACAAAGAAGGGCTTTAGATATTTGATGGTGGGAGGAACATATGGCATCCTTGTGTCATAGAGAAATTCAAGTTCCTCCTTCTCCAGGGGTTTCAGATTATGAATGACCAGTTCATGATCCAAAGTGTGTTGGAGGTGAAGAATCCTAGCAAATTCATCATACGTGACACTAAAGATGAACTGGTGTTGGTGGTTTGGCTTGAACTTAATCACATGGTTAAATGCTAAGTGGTTTTCCCCCCTTTTCCATATTAATCCCTTAAGTGGTTAAACAGGACAGGGGTAATCTAGAGCTCCAATGGAGCTGAGAATTTTTGTGTGAGTTCCTTGTCACAAGAAAACCATCTGGACCAAACCTTAGCACTTTTCATGGAGTGGTTTACTCAGAATAATTTTCTTAGCAAATAAGCAAGGAGGAATTAATTCTGAGGTAATACCCCTGTTCATATCCAACTTAGTGAACTACAATTTCAATTATAGCTCCTAGAGTTTGCATGAATTTTCCTAGCATTTTTGGAGTCAAGGTTTGCCCAGAATTGAATTTCCAAGTTTTGGAAATTCTCTGAAAATGTTTCTGTATTCAAATGAACACAGCACCTTCCAATTTGAATTGCTCTGACCAAATCAACTCCAAATGGTCTGAAACTTTTACAGGGGTTTACTAATGTCCTAAAGAACATTCTGGCAAAATTTGGGGATTTTTGGATGAACCAAACTCCCTCTAAAATTCTTTTTCTGAAAAGATTTAAAGAATTTTCCAGAATTAATTAATGGGTTTCATACAAATTGGGTTGTATATCTGGACAGAGCTAGGCAAGATGAATCCAACCCAATTTGAATCACTAAATTTGGAGCTTCCTAGCCAAGGTTATGGGGTTCTAAAGTTTGCACTAAAACTGGAAATTCCAAAAATGTTTAAATCCTGCGGGTGGGACCCACTCCTCGAGCCGGCCCACTCAGAAAGCGGCCACACCGCGGCCCACGGGGTTTTACCCGCGCTGCCGCACCGAATCCCGGCCGCAAACCCGATCCCCGCGCGAGATCAGAGGCTGACCGGTGGACCCGGCCCCCCCTTCGTCTACCTCGCGCTCTCCCGCAGTTCCCGCGGCGGCGCTTCGCCGGAGCGCTCGCTGCCGGGCGTTTCCCCGCCCGACCTTTGACAAAACTTGCCGCCTGTGCCTAACTCGACTCGGAGAACACGCTGGTGCCCTCACCGGAGCTCGGCAATGGCCGGAACTATGCACGCGACGGCGACAGAGCCTCCCTCTGCTTCGGTGACGTCGTCCGGGCTACTCCGGGCCTTATTTCTCAAGCGGTTTGCTCTTACAGCTCCACCGTGGCATGCTGCACACGAATATGAGCTCGGTTGGCCATGGAAATAGCCGGAACTGGGACCTCACCGTCGACCTAGGCCCGATATCGACTGTTGCTTGAAAAACTTGGATATCAGCGCAAAGGCTCGATGGTTTTCGATGGTTTTGGATCCTAGGTGGCCGTGGGGGCGTGTAGAACCTATGCTCAGCTGGGTTTACGCTGTGCAGGACCGATCGTCGCGAATTTCGGCATTTCTGCTCACTCGTTTTTGTTGAGCACCGAGGACTAGACGGGGAAATACTCCCCCTACAAAACATGGAAGAGGGTAGGGTCTTCACCGTGAGCTCGAGCAGTCCCCGGTGCGTGTCTTTGCTGTTGAACTCCGGTCGCGAGGTCGCCTGGATCAACGGCGCGACGAGGAGCCGAGGGGAGCAGCGGGTGTCGTTTTTCGTTTCGGGTAGGAACGGGCAGAGCGGAGGAGATGAGGCTGGCTCACGTGGGCTGGGAACTTAAACCGCGTCGGGCACGCGTGCGCTCGGTCGCCGAGCAGGAGGTGGCGAGGTGAGGCGGTCGGACGCCGGTGCTGTCCGCAGCTGGCGCGAGGTGTTCGACCGACGTCGGGAGAAAACAGCCACGCTCGGTTTGGGAAACAAGTTTCCCCCACTGACTTGTGGGCCCACTCTCCCCCTAATCCTCTCTTCTCCATTTCTTTTGTAAATATCCCAGCAACTACACATTGAATGAGAGACTTAGACCCCAAGTCTTGGTTTGAATTTGAGTTCTCAAATTCAAACTTTGTTTGGTTAAATTTGCTTCATGTTTAAACTGAAATTCAAATTCAGTTTTGAATTATTGCAAATTTGGCTCCCGACAAGATGAACTCCAATGGGGATGAAACTTGGTGGGTTTACTCAGAAAAATGTGCTGAGTATAGATATGGAGCTAACTTTTGAATTTGGGTGATGAAAGTTGCTGCAATTTGAATTTACATCCAAATTGGCCTCCTCTTGAAATAACCCAAAAGTGCCTCAAAAAGTGTTGAATTTGCATGAGCTTTGGACTGAACCTTCCCAAGACTTTTTAAATTCTAGGGGTGAGCTCAACCTCTCATGTTCATGTGTAGAAACCCTACTTTGTGAAAGTGAAGGCTTTCCCTTCTAATCACTCCTTTGATGGAGGTCACTTGCTCTTCACAATATTTCACAATCTACCCACAACAAAACTGTTGTGTTGTGAGGTGCAGAAAAGTTTTTGCAAGTCCCTTTTCTTGGGCTTTTACATCCCTCCCCCCTTAAAAGAATCTCGTCCCGAGATTATAAAAGAAGAGATAGCGATGTAATAGGGACTTACCCGTGTTGAGAAGCCATGAACTCCGGGTAATTTGAGCGAAGGAACTCCTCGCTCTCCCACGTCGCTTCTTCGGCGGTGTGGTTGCTCCAGAGTATTTTGTAGAACCACAACGTTCTGCTGCGTGTGGTCCTGGCTTTCTCATCAAGAATTCCCACCGGATATTCATCATATGTTAAATCCGGTTTCTGCTCGCCGATGTCTTCGGTAGGAACAGCAGCTGTATGCTTCAAGCATTTTCGCAGTTGCGAAACATGGAAAATATCATGGACACCAGTCAGAGATGCCGGTAGCTCCAATCGATACGCTGCTGGTCCACACTTCTCGGTGATAGCGTAGGGTCCAATGAAACGGGGAGCGAGCTTCCCCTTCACACCGAATCGGTGCACGCCCTTCATTGGAGACACGCGGAGGTACACGTGTCCCCCAACGTCAAAGTGCAACGGCCTACGCCTCTTATCAGCGTAGCTTTTTTGTCGGGATTGAGCGGCCTTCAAATTTGCTTGAATTGTCCGAACGCGCTCCTCGGCGTCGTTCACCACATCAACCCCGAATGTGACCCTTTCACCGGACTTGCACCAATTTAATGGGGTGCGGCATTTACGACCATAGAGAGCTTCGTAAGGTGCCATTTTGATACTCGCCTGATAACCGTTGTTGTACGAGAATTCCGCCAATGGTAGGTGATCATCCCAGTTTCTACCATGGTGGATGGCACATGCTCTCAACATGTCTTCCAGAACTTGATTCACCCTCTCTGTCTGGCCATCTGTCTGAGGGTGATAGGTGGAGCTCCTGATCAACTTAGTACCCAATGCAGCGTGTAGCTGCTCCCAAAAGTGAGATACAAATAATGCACCTCGATCTGAGACAATGGTCTTGGGTACCCCGTATAGGCATAGAATCTTCGCTATGTATAGCTCCGCATATTTGCCGGCATTGTAACGTGTATTCACCGGAATGAAGTGAGCCGTCTTGGTTAACCGATCAACGATTACCCATATGGAATCATGCTTGTTGGCTGTTAGGGGTAATCCCACAATGAAATCCATGCTCACATCTTCCCATTTCCATGCCGGGATCTTCAGGGGTTGCAGCAGCCCTGATTTCTTCATGTGATCAGCTTTCACTCGTCTACACGTATCGCACTCGGATACGTACTTAGCTACCTCCCGCTTCATCCGTGTCCACCAAAATTTCTTTTTCAAATCTTGGTACATTTTATTGCTGCCCGGATGAATGGAGTATTTGGACAAGTGAGCTTCATCGAGGATCTTTTTCCTCAACTCCATATCTCGGGGTACGACTATGCGGTCATTGAACCACAACGTCCCCTCACCATCTTTCCGGAAACATTTGATCTCCCCATTGTCAATTCGTCTCCGGAGATGTGCCATGCCTTTATCATTTTTCTGAGCTGCAATGATGTCCTCCCTAATAGTAGGGACGAGGGCAAGGTTGTACAGCGATCCATAAGGAACCAAGTATAAACTTGGCTCTTCCTCCTCCACCGGTGTAATGGTGAGGCGATGGACATGTGATTTCCGACTCAGCGCGTCGGCAACCACATTCGCGTTGCCGGGGTGGTAATGGATCTCAATCTCATAATCTTTGATCAGTTCTAACCACCTCCTCTGCCTCATGTTCAGCTCCTTCTAGGTGAAAATGTATTTCAAGCTCTTGTGGTCGGTGTAGAGATGCACCAAGTTCCCCAGGAGATAGTGCCTCCACATTTTCAGCGCCAACACCACGGCAGCAAGTTCAAGATCGTGAGTCGGGTAGTGCTGCTCATGGTTCCGAAGTTGGCGTGAGCCATAAGCGACCACACGTCCTTCCTGCATCAACACGCAGCCAAGCCCAATACCGGACGCGTCACAATACACGTCGAAGGGCTTTGTTGTATCCGGTTGAGCTAAGACCGGGGCTGTTGTGAGATGCTTCACCAATGTTCGGAACGCTCCTTCACACGCCGTGTTCCAAACATATTTCTTCCCTTTTTTCAGCAACTCTGTCATCGGCTTAGCGAGCTTGGAGAAACTCGGAATGAACCTCCGGTAGTATCCCGCTAACCCGAGGAAGCTTCTAACTTCATGGACTGAAATGGGAGCTTTCCATTTCAGCACTTGCTCTATTTTGCTTGGGTCAACCGCAATGCCTTCAGCTGAGATGATATGTCCCAAGAATGGCACTTGGCTGATCCAAAATTCGCATTTACTGAACTTGGCATAGAGCTTGTGGTCTCGCAATCGTTGAAGAACGATCCGTAAGTGTTTGGCATGCTCGGCTTCTGTCTTGGAGTAAACCAAGATATCGTCGATGAACACTACCACGAACTTGTCCAGCTCTGGCATGAACACCGAGTTCATGAGATACATGAAATGGGCTGGAGCATTTGTGAGACCAAATGACATGACGAGATATTCGTATAAGCCGTATCTCGTCGAGAACGCCGTCTTCGGGATATCCTCCGCCCGGATCTTGATCTGGTGATATCCAGAGCGAAGGTCCATCTTTGAGAATACACTTGCCCCCACCAGTTGATCAAACAAGATGTCAATACGGGGCAGTGGGTACTTATTCTTGATGGTGACGGCGTTGAGCGGCCGGTAATCCACACACAGCCTCAGGGTTTCATCCTTCTTCTTTACAAATAGCGCCGAGCATCCCCAAGGCGAGGAACTCGGCCTAATGAAACCCTTGCTCAACAGATCATTGAGCTGTTCTTTCAGTTCCGCCAGCTCATTTGGAGCCATCTTGTATGGTCTCCGTGATATGGGCGTAGTCCCGGGTGCAAGTTCAATCTTGAACTCGACATCCCGCTCAGGTGGCATGCCCGGAAGATCGTCCGGGAACACGTCGGGATACTCCCGGACTACGGGGATGTCTTCTAACTTGAGAACTTCAGCATTTTATTAATTGCTAAAACTTCCCGGACTGGCGTGTCTAACACCATGGAATGCGGATGGTGGAATGGAGAATTTAAGTGAACCGTCCGTGTCCGAGTCTCTAGGACAGCACCATGGTATTGCAGCCATGACATCCCTAAGATTGCATCAATCTTTTGTCCCATAAGGATTATCAAGGTGGTGGGATATAGTTTCCCACCCAAGCACAGAGGTGCCTTTGGAATCATCATATTAGCTGAAATCTTCCCTCCCGGTGAGCAGATCATATAAGTGTCGTCGGTTGGGAAGACTTGCAATTGATGTTTAGCCACATAGGATGCACTTATAAAGCTGTGGGTTGCACCAGAATCAAATAATATGATGATGGCTTGATTGTTGAGAGTAAACGTACCCGCCAGCACGTTGTCTCCCTCTGGGGCGTCCTCATTGTCGAGGTTGCGGATGCCTCCAGTCCGCTGACCAACCTTCTTCACCGGAGGTCGGCCTCGAGCACCGCCCTGGAGCTGGGCTTGCCCGCTGCTCTGCTGCCCTTGGGGACAGTCCTTCGCGAAGTGGCCCGCCTGGCCACACGTGAAGCAGGTGAAACGGGGCTGTCCCCCGCTAATCGGTGGACGGAAACCCGGGGCGCGTTGTGGCGGTGGAAACACCCGGGGTACCGTCTGCTGCTGCTGCTGTCTTGGTGGTGGCATCGGCGGACGGAATGGGGGTGCTTGGAACGAACGTCCCCCGAACTGCTGAGGTCGCGCCGGTGGACGCCACTGCTGCCCGGATGGTGTCCGATACACCATACGGTACTTCTGGGGAGCGCCACTCCTACCGCTGCTAGGTGGAGCGCTGCGCTTCCTCTGCTCAGCTGCTAACTCCCGCTGAGCGTCCTCTTGCATGATGGCGGCATTGACTAGGTCATTGAATGTGCCGCGGTTCCATTGTACGAGGTGGGTCTTCATTTCGGGGTGTAACCCTCGATAGAAGTGCTCCCTCTTCTTCTCCTCCGTGGAGATGTAGTCTGACGCATACTGCGCCAGATGGTTGAAGGCACGGGAGTAGTCGTGGGCACTCCTCCCGCCCTGCTTCAGTTCCAAAAATTCTTGGAACTTTCTCTTCATTATTCCGGGAGGGATGTGATAGGCGCGGAACGCCTCCTGGAACTCTTGCCATTCCACGGCATGGCCAGCCGGACGTGAGGCGACATAATTCGCCCACCACGCACCAGCGGCACCGTGGAGCTGCTGTGCTGCAAACAGTGTCTTCTGCCGCTCCGTACACTGGAGCAGCCCAAACTTGGACTCGATAGTCCGCAGCCAGTTGTCCGCCTCCAGTGGTTCTTCAGCTTCGGTGAACACTGGAGGGTGCGTACTCTGAAATCCGAGTACGACACTTCGCGGGGCTCACGAGGCCCTCGCTCTTGACGTCCTCCCGCTTGGGACGTATTCTGCACGATCGTGCGGAGCAGGTCGGTCTGCTCCTCACGACCTCCCACCAATGCCGCTATCACATCCGCTAGAGTAAACGGAGGCGGCGGTGGTGGCTGCTGCTGCGGGGTGCTGTCGTAGGCCGGTGGCTGGGAGTCATCGCCTCCACCTTGGCTAGAGCCACCAACCTCGTGCGTGGTCCTAGTACGAACCATCTGCAACCATACGACATTAAACATCAGTCCCGCAACATTTTGCATGCAGTCCAATAGAACTGGGCGTAAAAACATTATGACAACAAAACATGCGAAATATCTCGTAAGTAGATAATGTAATAACTTTGCACAAGCTACACCATTACCAGACCAAACACAAGTTAGTTTAATCCAACTTGATGAACCCCCTCTTTGGAAGCTCACCATAACTGGGTTTGGTCTCTACGAGACATTATTATTGCGTTGTCATCACGTATAACACCCTTAGGGTACAACACCCTTTTCAATGAGTTCAACTGTCATTCTTCTGTCAGAATGACCAGTTGCTACCTATTCCAAGTTTTGATCTGGTCCTGGGCATTTTCATGACTCAAGTTGAACACCAAAGTTAAAGTTAACTTCAGTATCTTTCCAACGAGTACTCATTTGCCCCCAGATCAGCTTTGATTAAAAAGTTATGTTAATTCAAAGTTAGCAGAATTTCTGGAAGAATTTTAACAGCACCTCCCTTGGAAGTGGCTGTTTCCAACCCTGATTTCCACTAAATTTTGTGCTGAAATTTCAGGAACTTTGAATTGCAAAGGTGTCGCACATCTTCTACTCTTTCTAAGGATGTATTATATGACAATTTTAGATTTTTCTACTGGGAGTTATGTTTGAAAAACAGATCAGTTCAGAGGATGTTTTACTCTGCCCTGGTTCTGGACAGTTTACATTCCTCTGGGATTTCAGCCATCTCAAGGCGAGTTTCAGCTCTGGAAGTCTACAACAAAGTTGTAGAGTACTTGAATACCTTTCCAGAGCTATGTAGCACACCTCTCTCGGCTAAAAGACCTGTGAGTTACGCCCTGTTGAAGATCAGCAAACTTGCTGTCTCAAAACAGAGCACTCTGTTTTTCAGTCTTTTTGGAACTACAATCATCACTATCCCATTCTTATACCCAACCAGGGTCCTAAATGTTGAACCTATAGGTTTTAATTCTTTGTTATCATTATACTCATGCATATGCCTACAATGTCTCGGTACTACGTTCCTCACAAAAGAAAATCCTAACCGGATCATACCGGTATATACGTCTCAAGTGTGGCACTAAACGGTCTCTCGCACACGTTTTCTACATGGATACATACGTGGTTAGTACCTGCAGAAGACCACACAATGATGGTGCACTCAAAGTTTTGTTCATTTCAGGCAGTTCCATATCTAAAAGTAAATACAAACGCCCGTGTCATTGTCATACGGCAGTCCTTGAGCTAAGTCACGTCTCAAGGCACGTGATCGTGTTTCAACACCACACGACGGGGAACCCGAGTATGTCATGAACGGGTCGTCACGGTTGGGAATGTTATCAACCCAACAGATACCACCTACTGCCCTGCAGGGCACGCCGATGGCAAGCGCTGTGTATGTCCTCCTAGGCTATTTCCAGACGAACACACTCTCGCGTTACTGACCACGCGATGGGGTCTCCACTTACTTGCCTAATGCACGCTAGGGATCAGCGTTTCATATGAACTCAGGGACATGAAGAGTCCAAGAGATTCATATTGACATCTCACACCAAGCTGTGAGACTCTATCCCTGAGCCACTTTCCTTGTCAGGGGGAGCTAACCGAAATTGAACCGCTTTCGGTGGCGTTCCTTACCATACTTACCAGAGCGTAGGTGCGTCGTTACATAATTGAAATTCAAAATTATAACACATAAGTTAGTCTTTGCCACTTTAAGTCACTATGCTAATATAGTCCTTACTTGGGCAACTACCGAATCCTCACCGTATACCTAAGTTTTTCCCATAATGCAGTCCTTTAGTACTGTGCTATCCCCACTGCAGCTCTGATACCAGGCTGTGGCGGACCGGAATCCGCTCATCCAGGATCGCAGAGGGTGGTGCCGCGCGATGCGACACCCGACAGCACACGTCATAAGAACACAATATATTACATGGGAAAAACAGCTGAAACTGTACAAACAAGTACAAACTTCAGTTACAATTATTGTTCTATTACACAGCGGAAGACTACACTATACAACTCACGCCCGCCTATTTAGCAAAAGTCGGTTGCCCAGCCCTAGGGCAACCCACACTAGCTGCACGTCTCAGCTCAGCGCGGCGTGTACGGCTCCCACTCAGCCGTGGTCCCCGACGGAGGGTAACCCTCGCCGGTGGACTCGTACTCCGAGTCCGTGGGTGGCTCCTCACCTGAAAAACACTTAAGCAGCAACCGTGAGCACAAAGGCTCAGCAAGGCTTAACTGACTCACCTAAGCATGAAACTCTACATGAGGTGTACAATGGACATAGGATAGTAACATTTCAGCAAAACGACACGCCTAAAAGTTCATCCTTAGTTCATCTTTTAGCAACAAGTTAACAGTTCATGAAATCTGAAATTTAGTAAGCAGTATTTGGTGGCACACATGTAGCAATACAATTATATCGATCAGCATCATTGAATCAACATATTTCATCCATTAGTCTACGTTACGACGCAGTGAACAAGCAGTACTCGTCACCGCGAGGGACGGCGAATCGACTCGATATACACCTGCAGGGAAACCCAAAGAGCACGTCACGTACGCCCACCCGTGGAGCTGCACAGCACGCTCACTCCGATGTCGTACGGGACAACCTTTCACCCAACAGCCCAAACGTCGAACCGGTCGCACCGAAACGAGCAGGAGGTTCCCCACACGGAGCATCTCTCTATGCCCGTTGGCAGATTTCCACCTTGCTGCCCTCAACCTACACCTATAAATCGGTGTGCTATGCCTCGACGCCCGGAGGTTTAGGCTACATCGGTTTATCGGGGCCCATATATCCGATATGCCTTCGGTACGTTCAATACTTGTTCAGCAGGGCCGCACACGGATCGGTCCTCAATCGACACGGACAGGGCTGCGCACACAAGACTTCCTCTTGCTGCGCCCTAGCCCCTGCCTAGTCTCATTTTCATTACTATAGTGATCTCACATCACTCAACCGAACCCGTGTGTCCCAAGTGTATCTCGCGAGTAGATTCCAACTACTCGACTTGTACCGAAGTCCTATGACTCATTAAGCATAGCCTGTCTACTCGAGGTCCTTGACACTACCCTCACTCTTTTAGGAACCTTTGGTTATGCAAGTGGGGTTTCATTCATTCTATACCTAATGCACATACATACTTCATATGACACATGTAAACAAAGTAAAGCTTTTAAAAAAAGGTTAATGCAAACCGGGGCTTGCCTTGTTGCTGCTGGTCAGGAGTTAGTTCTTCGTCCGGAAGGAGGAAGTCCAGCACTTCCGGAGTCTCTTCTTCAACGGCTACACGTTAATGAAATACTACATGTTAATTTAGATGCAAATGTGAGTTTTAGAGTAAGACTTCTACTATTAGTTCTAATAACCAGCCTCTAACACCTGGAACTTTGTTTAAGAATTTAAAGACGAACTGGTGTTGGTGGTTTGGCTTGAACTTAATCACATGGTTAAATGCTAAGTGGTTTTCCCCCCTTTTCCATATTAATCCCCTAAGTGGTTAAACAGGACAGGAGTAATCTAGAGCTCCAATGGAGCTGACAATTTTTGTGTGAGTTCCTTGTCACAAGAAAACCCTCTGGACCAAACCTTAGCACTTTTCATGGAGTGGTTTGCTCAGAATAATTTTCTTAGCAAATAAGCAAGGAGGAATTAATTCTGAGGTAATACCCCTGTTCATATCCAACTTAGTGAACTACAATTTCAATTATAGCTCCTAGAGTTCGCATGAATTTTCCTAGCATTTTTGGAGTCAAGGTTTGCCCAGAATTGAATTTCCAAGTTTTGGAAATTCTCTGAAAATGTTTCTGTATTCAAATGAACACAGCACCTTCCAATTTGAATTGCTCTGACCAAATCAACTCCAAATGGTCTGAAACATTTACAGGGGTTTACTAATGTCGTAAAGAACATTCTGGCAAAATTTGGGGATTTTTGGATGAACCAAACTCCCTCTAAAATTCTTTTTCTGAAAAGATTTAAAGAATTTTCCAGAATTAATTAATGGGTTTCATACAAATTGGGTTGTATATCTGGACAGAGCTAGGCAAGATGAATCCAACCCAATTTGAATCACTAAATTTGGAGCTTCCTAGCCAAGGTTATGGGGTTCTAAAGTTTGCACTAAAACTGGAAATTCCAAAAATGTTTAAATCCTGCGGGTGGGACCCACTCCTCGAGCCGGCCCACTCAGAAAGCGGCCACACCGCGGCCCACGGGGTTTTACCCGCGCTGCCGCACCGAATCCCGGCCGCAAACCCGATCCTCGCGCGAGATCAGAGGCTGACCGGTGGACCCGGCCCCCCCTTCGTCTACCTCGCGCTCTCCCGCAGTTCCCGCGGCGGCGCTTCGCCGGAGCGCTCACCGCCGGGCGTTTCCCCGCCCGACCTTTGACAAAACTTGCCGCCTGTGCCTAACTCGACTCGGAGAACACGCTGGTGCCCTCACCGGAGCTCGGCAATGGCCGGAACTATGCCCGCGACGGCGACAGAGCCTCCCTCTGCTCCGGTGACGTCGTCCGGGCTACTCCGGGCCTTATTTCTCAAGCGGTTTGCTCCTACAGCTCCACCGTGGCATGCTGCGCACGAATATGAGCTCGGTTGGCCATGGAAATAGCCGGAACTGGGACCTCACCGTCGACCTAGGCCCGATATCGACTGTTGCTCGAAAAACTTGGATATCAGCGCAAAGGCTCGATGGTTTTTGATGGTTTTGGATCCTAGGTGACCGTGGGGGCGTGTAGAACCTATGCTCAGCTGGGTTTACGCTGTGCAGGACCGATCGCCGCGAATTTCGGCATTTCTGCTCACTCGTTTTTGTTGAGCACCGAGGACTAGACGGGGAAATACTCCCCCTACAAAACATGGAAGAGGGTAGGGTCTTCACCGTGAGCTCGAGCAGTCCCCGGCGCGTGTCTTTGCTGTTGGACCCCGGTCGCGAGGTCGCCTGGATCAACGGCGCGACGAGGAGCCGAGGGGAGCGGCGGGTGTCGTTTTTCGTTTCGGGTAGGAACGGGCAGAGCGGAGGAGATGAGGCTGGCTCACGTGGGCTGGGAACTTAAACCGCGTCGGGCACGCGTGCGCTCGGTCGCCGAGCAGGAGGTGGCGAGGTGAGGCGGTCGGACGCCGGTGCTGTCCGCAGCTGGCGCGAGGTGTTCGACCGACGTCGGGAGAAAACAGCCACGCTCGGTTTGGGAAACAAGTTTCCCCCACTGACTTGTGGGCCCACTCTCCCCCTAATCCTCTCTTCTCCATTTCTTTTGTAAATATCCCAGCAACTACACATTGAATGAGAGACTTAGACCCCAAGTCTTGGTTTGAATTTGAGTTCTCAAATTCAAACTTTGTTTGGTTAAATTTGCTTCATGTTTAAACTGAAATTCAAATTCAGTTTTGAATTATTGCAAATTTGGCTCCCGACAAGATGAACTCCAATGGGGATGAAACTGAGGGGGCCCGACCCCGATCACGGGGCCGTGCCGCCTTGCCCGAGGAATCGCATTGGTTGGTGCCGTATTATGCGGCACCCAACAACACACAGATAAGGAACACAGTATTACATAAACCAAAGCGGAAGCTTACAACTGTTCTTTGTAAATAATTTACATAAAATAGCTACAGCGGAAGTCTATAAACAGCTCACGTTGAATAACTATGAAGCACCGAGAAGAGGTCCAGCCCGCGGACTCCTCTCGCTAGCAACACGAAGACAAGGCAGCGGCTAGGTCCTCCAAGGGTGACATGACTCGGAAGTTCCCGAGTCTCACCGGACAACCTTCTTTATAGCGTCGATGCTTACCTGCAAAACCACTTATATAGCAAGAGTGAGCACAAAGGCTCAGCAAGACTTAACCGTCTCTCCTAAAGCATGGAACTCTATGTGAAAGTAACCTAAGACCTAAGCCTGTCCTTTGCGAAAAGACTCGCCTACGAGTTCATCCTTAACTTTCAGATTTTAGCCATAATAGTAGTGACCTTGCGCCCAGCAACATTGGAACTCCACAATCAAACAAGAAACGCTTCATTCCAATGTTACTTGTCCCAAGGTGAAAAATAAATTTAGTTTGCTCTATCTCTACTTCAAACATGGTTTTCATGCAACTTAACATAATCACAACAGCAATTAAACTTTTTGCAAACTGTTTCCACACAAGTTGATTAACTACGTCACAACATGGGAGCAAGCGGTACTCAATAACCGCGAGGGACGGTGATTCGAATCAAACACTACCCGGATAACTCGACACATACGCCCGCCTCTGAAGACCCAACTCTGGCGTCCTTCATTACGTCGTATGTGGCAACCTTTCTCAGGACACTAAACTGTAGAACCGGTCGCGCCGTCTCGGGCTCATAGGTCTAACGAGACGATGTGGTATGCCTCTACAATCCAGTGAACCTGGTACATCGGTTTCCTGATTCCCATATGTCAGTAAGCATCCGGTACACAACTCAATACTTGCTCCTGGACGCGGCATACGCATCGGTCCTTAACCGACACAGGCAGAGCTACTCGACCAAGACCTCGTCTTGTCGCAGCCTAACCCCTCTGCCCGGTCTCATCTTTAGAAATGTAAACTTTAGTTTGCTTCCTTTCCCAACCACACTTATGATCTTCTGAACTATAGCTCGCGAGTAGATTCCAACTACTCGTCTTCTACCGGATGTCCTAGCCTAATTAGCATTGCCTTATTCTACAGCGATGACACATTTCTACCCTTGATCTCAGGGTTCATGTTTGGTTATGCAAGTGGAGTATCACACATTCTTGACCTAATGCACATACAAACCTTGACCAAATGTAGTGAACAAAGGGAAAACTTTAAAAACAACTTAAGTGCAAACCGGGGCTTGCCTTGGTTTTGCAGGTGACTTAAGTCAGGTAAGATGAAGTTAGTTGCTGATGATGACTTGAGGCTTAATCCCTGCCTTCTTGCTCCTTGATCCAAGTTCAACTTCTCCTTCACTCTTCCACGTTTAAACACTACACGTTATGAACATGCATACATGTTTAATTGTAAAACTTTTTGCTAACAAATGCTAAAGCCAAGTTTGAAACTGGAACTTTGTTTAAGAATTTAAAATGAAACTGGTGCTAGTGGTTTGGGTTTGTGTTTAAGCACTATCATCAAGTGATGAGTGGGGTTCCATCACTCGGGTGGGAATCAACTAATAATGGTTGGACAGGACATAATGATCCAGGGATCCAATGGAGCTGGAAATTTTCTTGTGAGTTCCTTGTCACAAGAAAGTCCTCTGGCCCAAAATTCAGAACATTCCACTAAGTGGATCACCCAGAACAATTCCCTAAGCATTTAAGCAAAAAGGAATTAATTCTGATTAAATTTGCACTTTCATGCAATTCCAAGTGAACTATAATTTCATACATAGCTCAGAGAGTATGTATGAATTTTCTGAGGATTTTTGGAGTTAAGGAATGCCCAGAACTGAATTTCCAAGTTTTGGAAATTCTCTGAAAATGGTTCTGTACTTATTTGAATACAGAAACTTGGAATTAGAATTACCCTAACTAAATCAACTCAAAATGAGCTGAAACTTTTACAGGAGTCTCCTAATATCCTGAAGATTATCCTGGCAAAATTTGGGGAATTTTGGATAAACCAAACTCCCTCAAGAATTCTTTTGCTGAAAAGCTTTAAAGAATTTTCCAGAATTTTCTATTCGTTTTCATGCAAATGAGGTTGCATATTTGGATAGAGCATTTCATCCTGAATCCAACCCAATTTGAATCACTAAATTTGGAGCTTCCTAGCAAAAGTTATGCAGATCCAAAGTTTGAACCGAATCTGGAATTCAAATTAATTCGGGAAAAATTTAAACTCTGACAGTGGGTCCACCCTACACGTGTCAACCGCCGGGATCACGCCACACGGGGCCACAGACCTTTTCCCGCGTCACCACACGGGATCACACGCCACAGCTGATCCGGAGTTTTAATCTTCAGCTGCTGACACGTGGGCCCGGTGGGGGTCTTCTTCTTTCTCTCGCTCCCACGCCTCCCCCTCGCCGGCGCTCCACTGGAGCTCGCCGGACCCGGCTTCCCGGCCACCTCTCGGCCGGAGACTCGCCGCCTGGGGGTTTTCAGGGTCGGGGAACAAGTTTACAGGGTTGGCTCGGGCTGCCGGTGGCCGGAAGTAGGCCGGCGACGAGCCGTAGCCTTCGGCGATGATCGGCACCGTCGCCCGAGCACACCAGCCCACCAAAAGCTCGGCGGATCCGCTCTAAAGCATCAGTGGAGGTCAGTCAAACTCGGCATGGCCTCAAACTGGCTAGGAAATGGCGGCAACTTGGTTGTCACCGTGCGCCCGAGGGTTCCCGCCATGATCGCCGTTCGGAAACTTCAAAATGATCTGCTAATATGGGGTTTCAAGCCATGATTGGGGAGGGGATCGGGTCGTCCTTGAGTCTAGATCCTTTGAGCACAGTTTAGTGACCTAAAGACGAGAAGGGAGTGAGAATTTGGAGAATTCGTACCAGAACATCGCCCGATGGCCGCCGGCGAAGTTTTTCTGAATTCCCGCTCGGTGGTTCACGGCTTGCCTTGTGGTTTGGGTGGAAGCAGCAGGGTTCACCAGCGCGTCCGGAGGTGGCCTTGCTTGGGCGTGGAAGTGCCTGGATTAGGCTGTCCACGAGCGCCCCAACTCTCGGTGAAGTGGAATCGCTGCGGCGACGAGCCGATTTCGGGTCGGGGAGGCAACAACTCGTGGGATGCTGTACTTAGGAAGTGGAGGACGAGCTCACCGTGTGGTTTCTTGGCTTGGCTGGCCTCTGCACGCTCGGTTTCCTTCAGTTCTCGGTCGATCACCCGAGGCGGCAGCGTCCTCGGTCCTTTTATTGTGCGAGGGCGGAAGGCGGCCGAGGCGTCGGTGATGAAGCAAAGGCCCGCACGGGAGGAAGGGTAGGCGTCCAGGCAGCTCTCCAGCGTGCTGCTTCGGTGAAGAGGTGGCACCCGCGTGCGTTCGGTGGCGCCGGGAGCGGCTTCGGTGGCTCGGGTGGAAACCAATACACCGTGGTAGACTTAAGCAGCAAGTTATAACCCCCACCTCTCTATGACAAGTGGGGCCCACAACTCCCTTCTGCCCCAAAAGATCTCCAAATCTTTGGCACATGCAAATTCAGCCCTGAGGTACTCAAATTAAAAAGTTATTTGGCAATTTGACCAGTTGTGCCTCAATTTCGAATTTAAATTCAAATTTGGGTGAAATTTACAAGTTCCTTTGATATTCATATCAAAGCACCTCCAAATTTGCTCAAAACTTGGCTCCCTCATAATTTGGACCTGAGAAACTCAAATATATCCTCTGATCTTTGAGTTGGCTTTTGCAACTACAACCTCTCCAACATCAGTTTGAATTTTTCCTTTTTGGAGATGGCCCTCCTCTTTTTGGAAGTGACCCTCTTAGTTCAAACTGAAATCCAAGTTTTATTGCACATGCCAACACTTTCATGAGGAACACAAAAGTTTTTGTAAGTCCCATTTCTTGTATTCAAACTCAACTTTATTCATAGCTCAAGTTTTCTATTTACAAGTTTTTGGGACTTTTACATTCCTCCCCCCTTAAAAAGAATCTCGTCCCGAGATTCATGATTAAGGACAAGGTGGAGAGGACAACTACTACATATGAGCCTCTAACAACTCCGGATGATTGCACTGCAAATACTCCTCGCTTTCCCATGTAGCTTCGTCGGACGTGTGATTTTCCCATAGCACCTTGAAAAATCGCAACGTCCGATTTCTGGTTTCGCGAGTCTTTTCCTCAATTATTCGGGTTGGATGCTCAACATACGTGAGGTCCGGCTTCAGATCTGCCATGTCTCCCGTGAGAATCTCCGTTGGAACTTTCAAACACTTCCGCAACTGAGATATGTGGAAGACATTATGCACTCCGGCTAAGGCTGCCGGTAGCTCCAAACGGTATGCCACGGGTCCACACCTTTCCATGATGGCGAAGGGACCGATAAAACACGGAGCTAGTTTCCCTTTCACTCCGAATCGGTGAATGCCCTTCATGGGAGATACGCGGAGGTAGACGTGGTCCCCAACATGAAAGCCTAGAGGACGACGTCTCTTATCCGCATAGCTCTTTTGCCTGGACTGAGCGGCTTTCAGATTTTCCTGAATAAGCCTCATCCGCTCTTCTGCTTCATTTACGAGATCAATCCCGTAAATAACTCTCTCGCCGGATTCACACCAGTTCAAGGGTGTGCGGCACTTCCGTCCGTAGAGAGCTTCATAAGGCGCCATTTTGATACTTGATTGATACCCGTTGTTATATGAGAACTCCACCAACGGTAAGTGATCATCCCAGCTCTTACCGTGGTGGATGATACATGCTCTCAGCATATCTTCAAGTATTTGATTCACCCTCTCCGTTTGTCCATCGGTTTGAGGGTGATACGCGGAGCTTCGAATCAATTTAGTTCCCAAGGATGTGTGTAGCTGTTCCCAGAAACGGGATACGAACAGCGATCCTCTGTCGGAGACAATGGTACGGGGAACTCCGTGCAGGCATAGGATTCGTGCTATGTATAACTCCGCATACTGCTTGGCGCTGTAGTTGGTATGCACCGGAATGAAGCGTGCCGATTTGGTCAATCGATCAACGATTACCCAAATCGAGTCATGGTGGTGGGAGGTCATCGGCAATCCAACGATGAAATCCATACTCAAGTCTTCCCACTTCCATGCCGGTATTTGTAGCGGTTGCAGCAGGCCCGACTTCTTCACATGGTCGGCCTTAACTCTTCGACACGTATCACATTCTGATACGTATTTAGCAACTTCTCTCTTCATCCGGGTCCACCAAAATTTAGTCCTCAATTCTTGGTACATCTTGTTGCTGCCCGGATGAATAGAAAATTTGGATAAGTGAGCCTCATCCAAAATTTTCTTCCGCAGCCTCATATCACGGGGTACGACTATCCGGTCCTTGAACCACAAGGTATCTTCCTCATCTAACCGGAAACATTTCATTTCCCCGTTCTTCAATCTCCTTCTGATATGAGCCATGCCCTTGTCTTTCTTTTGAGCTGCCATAACCTCCTCTTTTATTGTGGGTATGAGGGCTAGGTTATGTAGGGCTCCAAATGGAACCAAGTAAAGACTTGGTTCTTCCTCTTCTATCGGCGTGATGGATAGGCTATGAATATGAGACTTCCGGCTGAGTGCATCGGCAACCACATTTGCCTTGCCCGGATGATAATGAATTTCAATCTCATAGTCCTTGATCAACTCCAACCATCGCCGTTGTCGCATATTCAACTCTTTCTGAGTGAATATGTACTTCAAACTCTTGTGGTCGGTGTAGAGATGAACCAGATTTCCCATTAGGTAATGTCTCCACATCTTCAAAGCTAGTACCACGGCAGCAAGCTCGAGATCATGAGTTGGATAATTTTTCTCATGATTCCGTAATTGCCGTGATCCATATGCGACCACACGTCCTCCTTGCATGGGTACACAACCAAGCCCGACGCCGGATGCATCACAATACACATCAAAAGGCTTGGTTGTATCCGGTTGGCTAGAACCGGGGCTGTTGTGAGGTGTTTCACCAACGCTTGAAAAGCTTCCTCACATGGCTTGCTCCAATCATACTTGATGCCTTTCTTCAGTAGCTCCGTCATAGGTTTGGAGATTTTTTAGAAGCTCGGGATGAACCTCCGGTAATATCCAGCCAAACCCAAGAAGCTACGAACTTCATGGACTGATGTTGGAGACTTCCACTTCAGCACTTGTTCAATCTTGCTTGGATCAACAGCAATGCCTTCTGCTGAGATAATGTGTCCAAGGAATGGCACTTGGTTGATCCAGAATTCACATTTACCAAACTTTGCAAAGAGCTTGTGATCTCTCAGTCGTTGGAGCACAATATGCAAATGTTTAGCGTGTTCCTCTTCAGATTTGGAGTAGACCAAGATGTCGTCGATGAATACCACGATGAACTGATCCAGCTCCGGCATGAACACCGAGTTCATAAGATACATAAAGTGGGCCGGAGCATTGGTCAACCCAAATGACATGACAAGATATTCATAGAGCCCATATCTTGTCGAGAATGCTGTTTTCGGGACATCTTCCGTGCGAATCTTTATTTGATGATATCCCGACCTTAAGTCCATCTTGGAGAAGACTTTAGCACCCACTAGCTGATCAAAAAGAATATCAATTCTTGGTAGTGGATACTTGTTCTTTATGGTCACAGCATTTAAAGGACGATAATCGACGCATAGCCTCAGCGTCTCATCCTTCTTCTTCACGAACAACGCTGAGCAACCCCATGGTGATGAACTTGGACGAATAAACCCCTTGTCCATCAGATCTTTGAGTTGCTCCTTCAATTCTGCTAATTCATTCGGAGCCATTTTGTATGGTCTCCGAGAGATCGGCGTGGTTCCCGGTATCAACTCTATTTTGAACTCCACCTCGCGCTCAGGTGGTAGTCCTGGAAGATCTTCGGGAAACACGTCCGGATATTCACGGACTACCGGAATGTCTTCTAATTTGCAAGCCTCGGCATTACATACTTCCGGGTCTTTGGAAACCGCTTCGCCGAGATACAATGTTTGACGTCCGTGAAGTGGAGAGTCCAAGTGAACACTCCTGTTCTCGATGTCCAGAACAGCCTTATGGAAGGTCAACCATGATATTCCCAATATGGCATTGATTCCCTGGTCTTCGAGAATGATGAGGGTGGTAGGATAAATTTCTCCACCCAAGCAAAGTGGTGCTCGAGAGACGACTTCATTAGTTGATATGTCTCCACCTGGCGAATGAATAAGGTAGGAACCTTTCGTGATAGTGGTGGAGATCTGATCCCGGATCACCGTTGCCCTGCTAATGAAGTTATGTGTCGCACCCGAGTCGAATAAAATGACAACCGGCTTGTCATTTAAGGTGAACCTGCCGGCAAGAACAGGTCCTCCCTTTGGCAGATCATCGACTGACACATAATTGACTGTCCCCACTTTTGACATAGCTTTTCTGGGCTGCCCAAGATCACTTTTTGGAACTGGACCCGCAGACACGTTGTTGCTGTTTGGTTCAGTTGCTTCATTGACATTGGGCTCATTGTCAATATGGAGGGGGACAGCACTCGGTTCAACTGAGACATCACCTTGTTTATCTTCAGCCTCTTGAGGGTAATAATGTTCTAGTACACCTTGTTGACACTGAGGTGCATAAGAAATAAGTTGCTGCCGCGGTAGAGGTGAATAAGACCTCTGTGGAGTAGAAGAGTCATCACACTCCCAGAATGATTGCACCTCTTGTGGAATCTCTCGACCGGAAGGTGAACGGATTACCAACCGATACTTCTGAGGTAGACGATCGTCTTCATCTTGTGATGAATCCCTCTCCCTATTTTCCTTGAGGTAGAGGTTGGAATAATATTCTTGAGCGATAGCACAGCTCACAAACTCATCAAAATTCTCTTGGCTAACTTGAGCCAATTCACATCGCAGCCTAGCAGTCAGCCCTCGATAAAAATGATAACCCCTCATGGATGGTGATTTCACATAGTCAGGGACATATTGAGCTAAGCGATTGAATTCTTTCGCATACTCAATAACACTCATGTCCCCTTGCTTCAGACTCCAGAACTCCTCCAGACTGGTTTGCATTATGCCCGCAGGGATGAAACGAGCACGAAATGCATTCTGGAACTCTGCCCATATGACACGATGCCCTACTGGTTGGACAGCAAGGTACTCTGCCCACCATGCTCCAGCAAAGCCGTGAAGCTGCTGAGCGGCATATAGAGTCTTCGAGAATTCATCACATCGGATCAATCCAAGCTTGGACTCAATGACACATAACCAGTGACTTGCTTCACAATGGTCAGCCGCCTCGGAGAATACCGGCGGTTGTGTCGCCAGGAAATCCAGATACGTGCTCTGGGTTGGCATGTGATGTTGAGCTTCTCGATCTATGCCTTTCTGAACTAGAGTTTGGAGAGTTTCATTCATTTTGGCCATAATTTCCGCCAATCCGGTTGGCGATGGCTCTTGTGATGAAGTCGATTCATTCCCACCTCGACTGGAACCTCCAATTTCCATTTGAGAATGTGTACGTACCATACTGCACGAAACAAAATTTTGAGTCAATCAAAATTCTATCTCAGTAGTAAGTAAAGATAAGTAAAACATGAACATGTCATGAACTTTATGAAAGCATAACCACATTCATGTTTAAACAAATCTTATGTACGCTAAGCTAATCAGCGGGACTACCCCGACCAGCTCACACAAACTCCAAATTTTTACTCAAGTCATCAACAGATTCTAGACTTGAGTTCAATACCAAAGTTTTTAGTAAACTTCAGTAGCCTTCCAACTAGTACTTATGTGCTCATTAAGGATTTTTCTATAGAAAGTTATGGCTTAAAAACAGAAAGGTCCAGAGAGGTTTTTGTTACTGTCCTGGTTCTGAACAGTTTGCCTTCAACTGGACTTTTCACCCATGTAACATGTGATTCTGCTCTGGAGGCCTACAAGGAAGTTGTAGAGCACTTGAAAATATTTCCAGAACTGTATCATACACCTTATTTGGGTCAAGCTACTCAGAGTTATGCTCTGTTAAAGTCCAGCAAGAATTCCTGCCAGAAACAGAGCACTCTGTTTTTGAAAACTTTGAAGCCTAGTAATTCTCTCATTTGAATCTTAGCTCAAAATAAGAGTTCAGTAGCTAATACTTGTTTAAAACTTCCATTTTTAGTTGAAAGTTAGTTCATGAATCATTTCTTCATAGGGAAGAGGTTATTCAATGTAGTACGGTGTCGATGCACTGTAAGAAACATGTCGGTACTACGTAGCCTCACCAAAAATAAAAATCCTAACCCGGATTATACCGGCATATCCGTTTTATCAGTGGCACTAAGACGGTCTCTCGCACACGTGTACTACACGGGATACGTACGTGGTTAGTACCTGCAGAAAAACACTCAATAATGGTGCACTCAAAGGTTGTTTCATTACAGGCAGTTCCATATTTAAAAGTAAATACAAACGCCCGTATCATTGTCATACAGCCGTCCTTGAGTTAAGTCACGTCTCAAGGTACGCGATCGTGTTTCAACACCACACGACGGGGAACCCGAGTATGTCATGAACGGGTCGTCACGGTTGGGAATGTTATCAACCCAACGGATACCACCTACTGCCCTGCAGGGCACGCCGATGGCAAGCGCTGTGTATGTTCTCCTGGGCTACTTCCAGATGAACACACTATCGCGTTACTGACCACACGATGGGGTCTCCACTTACTTGCCTAATGCACGCTAGGGATCAGCGTTTCATATGAACTCAGGAACATGAAAAGTCCAAGAGTTTCATATTAACATCTCACACCAAGCTGTGAGATCTAACCCTGAACCACTTTCCTCGTCAGGGGAGCTAACCGAAATTGAACCGCTTTCGGTGGCGTTCCTTACCATTCTTACCTGAACGTAGGTGCGTCGTTACATAATGAAAATTCAGAATTAAAACACATATGTTAGTCTTGCCACTTTAAGTAACTACACTACTATAGTCCTTATGTGGGCCTAATATCGTTTCCTCACCGTATCCTAAGTTTTTGTCGTAATACGATCCTTACTCTGTGTGCTATTACCAATGCGGCTCTGATACCACGCTGAGGGGGCCCGACCCCGATCACGGGGCCGTGCCGCCTTGCCCGAGTAATCGCATTGGTTGGTGCCGTGTTATGCGGCACCCAACAACACACATATAAGGAACACAGTATTACATAAACCAAAGCGGAAGCTTACAACTGTTCTTTGTAAATAATTTACATAAAATAGCTACAGCGGAAGTCTATAAACAGCTCACGTTAAATAACTATGAAGCACCGAGAAGAGGTCCAGCCCGCGGACTCCTCTCGCTAGCAACACGAAGACAAGGCAGCGGCTAGGTCCTCCAAGGGTGACATGACTCGGAAGTTCCCGAGTCTCACCGGACAACCTTCTTTATAGCGTCGATGCTTACCTGCAAAACCACTTATATAGCAAGAGTGAGCACAAAGGCTCAGCAAGACTTAACCGTCTCTCCTAAAGCATGGAACTCTATGTGAAAGTAACCTAAGAAATAAGCCTGTCCTTTGCGAAAAGACTCGCCTACGAGTTCATCCTTAACTTTCAGATTTTAGCCATAATAGTAGTGACCTTGCGCCCAGCAACATTGGAACTCCACAATCAAACAAGAAACGCTTCATTCCAATGTTACTTGTCCCAAGGTGAAAAATAAATTTAGTTTGCTCTATCTCTACTTCAAACATGGTTTTCATGCAACTTAACATAATCACAACAGCAATTAAACTTTTTGCAAACTGTTTCCACACAAGTTGATTAACTACGTCACAACATGGGAGCAAGCGGTACTCAATAACCGCAAGGGACGGTGATTCGAATCAAACACTACCCGGATAACTCGACACATACGCATGCCTCTGAAGACCCAACTCTGGCGTCCTTCATTACGTCGTATGTGGCAACCTTTCTCAGGACACTAAACTGTAGAACCGGTCGCGCCGTCTCGGGCTCATAGGTCTAACGAGACGATGTGGTATGCCTCTACAATCCAGTGAACCTGGTACATCGGTTTCCTGATTCCCATATGTCAGTAAGCATCCGGTACACAACTCAATACTTGCTCCTGGACGCGGCATACGCATCGGTCCTTAACCGACACAGGCAGAGCTACTCGACCAAGACCTCGTCTTGTCGCAGCCTAACCCCTCTGCCCGGTCTCATCTTTAGAAATGTAAACTTTAGTTTGCTTCCTTTCCCAACCACACTTATGATCTTCTGAACTATAGCTCGCGAGTAGATTCCAACTACTCGTCTTCTACCGGATGTCCTAGCCTAATTAGCATTGCCTTATTCTACAGCGATGACACATTTCTACCCTTGATCTCAGGGTTCATGTTTGGTTATGCAAGTGGAGTATCACACATTCTTGACCTAATGCACATACAAACCTTGACCAAATGTAGTGAACAAAGGGAAAACTTTAAAAACAACTTAAGTGCAAACCGGGGCTTGCCTTGGTTTTGCAGGTGACTTAAGTCAGGTAAGATGAAGTTAGTTGCTGATGATGACTTGAGGCTTAATCCCTGCCTTCTTGCTCCTTGATCCAAGTTCAACTTCTCCTTCACTCTTCCACGTTTAAACACTACACGTTATGAACATGCATACATGTTTAATTGTAAAACTTTTTGCTAACAAATGCTAAAGCCAAGTTTGAAACTGGAACTTTGTTTAAGAATTTAAAATGAAACTGGTGCTAGTGGTTTGGGTTTGTGTTTAAGCACTATCATCAAGTGATGAGTGGGGTTCCATCACTCGGGTGGGAATCAACTAATAATGGTTGGACAGGACATAATGATCCAGGGCTCCAATGGAGCTGGAAATTTTCTTGTGAGTTCCTTGTCACAAGAAAGTCCTCTGGCCCAAAATTCAGAACATTCCACTAAGTGGATCACCCAGAACAATTCCCTAAGCATTTAAGCAAAAAGGAATTAATTCTGATTAAATTTGCACTTTCATGCAATTCCAAGTGAACTATAATTTCATACATAGCTCAGAGAGTATGTATGAATTTTCCGAGGATTTTTGGAGTTAAGGAATGCCCAGAACTGAATTTCCAAGTTTTGGAAATTCTTTGAAAATGGTTCTGTACTTATTTGAATACAGAAACTTGGAATTAGAATTACCCTAACTAAATCAACTCAAAATGAGCTGAACCTTTTACAGGAGTCTCCTAATATCCTGAAGATTATCCTGGCAAAATTTGGGGAATTTTGGATAAACCAAACTCCCTCAAGAATTCTTTTGCTGAAAAGCTTTAAAGAATTTTCCAGAATTTTCTATTCGTTTTCATGCAAATGGGGTTGCATATTTGGATAGAGCATTTCATCCTGAATCCAACCCAATTTGAATCACTAAATTTGGAGCTTCCTAGCAAAAGTTATGCAGATCCAAAGTTTGAACCGAATCTGGAATTCAAATTAATTCGGGAAAAATTTAAACTCTGACAGTGGGTCCACCCTACACATGTCAACCGCCAGGATCACGCCACACGGGGCCACAGACCTTTTCCCGCGCCACCACACGGGATCACACGCCACAGCTGATCCGGAGTTTTAATCTTCAGCTGCTGACACGTGGGCCCGGTGGGGGTCTTCTTCTTTCTCTCGCTCCCACGCCTCCCCCTCGCCGGCGCTCCACTGGAGCTCGCCGGACCCGGCTTCCCGGCCACCTCTCGGCCGGAGACTCGCCGCCTGGGGGTTTTCAGGGTCGGGGAACAAGTTTACAGGGTTGGCTCGGGCTGCCGGTGGCCGGAAGTAGGCCGGCGACGAGCCGTAGCCTTCGGCGATGATCGGCACCGTCGCCCGAGCACACCAGCCCACCAAAAGCTCGGCGGATCCGCTCTAAAGCATCAGTGGAGGTCAGTCAAACTCGGCATGGCCTCAAACTGGCTAGGAAATGGCGGCAACTTGGTTGTCACCGTGCGCCCGAGGGTTCCCGCCATGATCACCGTTCGGAAACTTCAAAATGATCTGCTAATATGGGGTTTCAAGCCATGATTGGGGAGGGGATCGGGTCGTCCTTGAGTCTAGATCCTTTGAGCACAGTTTAGTGACCTAAAGACGAGAAGGGAGTGAGAATTTGGAGAATTCGTACCAGAACATCGCCCGATGGCCGCCGGCGAAGTTTTTCTGAATTCCCGCTCGGTGGTTCACGGCTTGCCTTGTGGTTTGGGTGGAAGCAGCAGGGTTCACCAGCGCGTCCGGAGGTGGCCTTGCTTGGGCGTGGAAGTGCCTGGATTAGGCTGTCCACGAGCGCCCCAAGTCTCGGTGAAGTGGAATCGCTGCGGCGACGAGCCGATTTCAGGTCGGGGAGGCAACAACTCGTGGGATGCTGTACTTAGGAAGTGGAGGACGAGCTCACCGTGTGGTTTCTTGGCTTGGCTGGCCTCTGCACGCTCGGTTTCCTTCAGTTCACGGTCGATCACCCGAGGCGGCAGCGTCCTCGGTCCTTTTATTGTGCGAGGGCGGAAGGTGGCCGAGGCGTCGGTGATGAAGCAAAGGCCCGCACGGGAGGAAGGGTAGGCGTCCAGGCAGCTCTCCAGCGTGCTGCTTCGGTGAAGAGGTGGCACCCGCGTGTGTTCGGTGGCGCCGGGAGCGGCTTCGGTGGCTCGGGTGGAAACCAATACACCGTGGTAGACTTAAGCAGCAAGTTATAACCCCCACCTCTCTATGACAAGTGGGGCCCACAACTCCCTTCTGCCCCAAAAGATCTCCAAATCTTTGGCACATGCAAATTCATCCCTGAGGTACTCAAATTAAAAAGTTATTTGGCAATTTGACCAGTTGTGCCTCAATTTCGAATTTAAATTCAAATTTGGGTGAAATTTACAAGTTCCTTTGATATTCATATCAAAGCACCTCCAAATTTGCTCAAAACTTGGCTCCCTCATAATTTGGACCTGAGAAACTCAAATATATCCTCTGATCTTTGAGTTGGCTTTTGCAACTACAACCTCTCCAACATCAGTTTGAATTTTTCCTTTTTGGAGATGGCCCTCCTCTTTTTGGAAGTGACCCTCTTAGTTCAAACTGAAATCCAAGTTTTATTGCACATGCCAACACTTTCATGAGGAACACAAAAGTTTTTGTAAGTCCCATTTCTTGTATTCAAACTCAACTTTATTCATAGCTCAAGTTTTCTATTTACAAGTTTTTGGGACTTTTACAGAAACTTGGTGGGTTTACTCAGAAAAATGTGCTGAGTATAGATATGGAGCTAACTTTTGAATTTGGGTGATGAAAGTTGCTGCAATTTGAATTTACATTCAAATTAGCCTCCTTTTGAAATAACCCAAAAGTGCCTCAAAAAGTGTTGAATTTGCATGAGCTTTGGACTGAACCTTCCCAAGATTTTTTAAATTCTAGGGGTGAGCTCAACCTCTCATGTTCATGTGTAGAAACCCTACTTTGTGAAAGTGAAGGCTTTCCCTTCTAATCACTCCTTTGATGGAGGTCACTTGCTCTTCACAATATTTCACAATCTACCCACAACAAAACTGTTGTGTTGTGAGGTGCAGAAAAGTTTTTGCAAGTCCCTTTTCTTGGGCTTTTACACTTTTAGTCATAAAGAATTAATCAAGTAATCAACTCACATGTTGGGTTCTTATGTTCAAATAAAAAAATGAGAAAAGATCAAGAGAATATGCATGCATCGCACTTCTTCTTTTGAGATGGCTTATCATTGCACTTAGATATGAACATGAAAGGAGTTGTGTATGACTAAAACCATGTCCTTAAGCTTCTGACTGTCAAATGACATAGGCTTGGTTTGGTTGGTTAGAATAAGGCTGATGCTGCATATAATCTCTTGCAAATGTCATAAGATCAAAATTTGTGATTTAAATGTTAAATAAAATGCAGGAACAAGTGTCATGCTTTTAGGACTTGAAATAGTTAAGTTTGTGAGATCATGACTTGCTTAAATTGAAAATTACACTTGATCTCTAGCATGGCTTACACTACTTTATGTATCTCATTGATGTGCTACTGTAAGTTACTTGATAGTATTATTTGGATGAGCTTTGTTTCATATGTATATGTTATAATGTGCTCATAACAAATTAAAATTTCTCTTTTGCACCTTGTGTCACACCCGGTTTGTCCGAAGAACAACCGAGTGAATATCACATGTATGCCAGGATCATTTTCTCATACATGTGATGACAAATAGTGAAGCATCATTTATTACAAGCCAGGTGTCGAATATAAATAAGTCTTACATAGCATATGTCTCGATGGACGATAATAAGTTCATAACAAGTAAATAAAATAGCAGGGGAATATTATTCTTGTGGGCTCCGTTACAGGCGTTGCCCGAGGGACTCCATGAACCTAGAAACCTTCTTCGGGTCCAAAGTCTTGATCATTAAACACCACTTCATTATCTTGACCTGAGCAGCAATATAAACCAACAAATATGCAAGGTTGAGTACCGATGGTACTCAGCAAGTGTGGGAAAGTTATGTCATGCATGGCTAGAGCAAGGAGAGGTTGAACTCATGGTTAAAGCACTACGCAATTAATACCTATCACCTTAGCTTATTAAGCACCTACATTACTACACAGGTGAAATGGTCTCAATCTCCCATCCCATCATCATAATCAAATAACCATAACATCATTTTCAATGTTAAGCTCCCCGCTTATCATCCTTAACTTCCAAAACCATCACCCCTCTAATCATGAATAAGTCCAAGCCGCTCTTGACCGTGAGCATGGCTGTCATGACAGTTTTGACTCTGCAGAGTTTGCACCACTGTACCCACATGTAGTGATTTCATCCCCCGTTGCTGGGTGGACTAAATGAACCTCCATTATGCCAGTGGCCACGAACCACATACACACTTCCCAGGTGTGTAGCTAGGAGATCACTACGAAGCCTTTACAAAGGGATTCCCAACGAGCGTGGGCCCACTGAGGTTTCACCGCTAACAGCATACAAGAGGCTCCAACCCCGCTGCAGTGGCCCCCTCTTGAGCCTTGCGGTTCATATGGTAGTCCAGCTGACACCTATTCCCCGCACCATCCAACACACCCATACTACACCGGGGATACACCTAATTAATTGGCCAAGCTGCCCCATCTCAGCATGTGGTTGGCACGGTAAAGCCAGGTTACATGCTCCATGAACCGGTCCTTAGGATACAGGCAAGTACTAAACACAAACCCGAGTCTCGTGCACCCAGCACCAACCAAAACATCCAACTTGCCTTGATCCCTACCTCTACATAACTCACAATATCTCATTCAAGAGTATGGTAAAATAAACTGATGATCTCATATCCCAAATATCCCATTCTAAGCATGGCTAAGCATATGCATAATAATAAATGACATGATAAAATGAATCCAACCCAAGCTACAAGGAAACAAGGTAATGCAATTCTAGGGAAACATCCTAGCATGGGTTTCATATTTTCAATTGACAATGCAAACAATTCTATCTACACATCCTAGTATAGGAACAAAGTGGTCAAGGACACTTGCCTTCTTCCTGCTGCTCTGGGAATGGGTAGTCCTGATCTTGGAAAGGAAGAACTTGCTCTGGAGCAGGTTCTACATCATACCATCACACATAGCAAAAGAAAACAACAATCCATAAGACATAGTTCACACTTCCACTTCATACAAACCACATATTCCCATTTATGAAAGCCATTCCCATTCCTATGTGTTGTGGTTACTCTATGTGTGTTTATTTTTGGGCTTACATGCACATTTAAACATGTGCATATGATTTCTACTTTTGTATTCATATTTATGTTGCATACTATATATGAGCTTCCAATTTAAATAAATTCCTTATATTCAATTGATACACCTTTAGCTACCAAGTGTGCATGGAGGGTATTTTCCTACTCCAAATGTGTCTTCAGACCTTCTACCAACCCTAAACTTTATTCTTTGGATTTTGGAAACTTCATTTATCATTTTATAGTTATTCATACCTAGCTTGCTATATTTTCAGATTTATTTCCGATGCCTAATTGTGAACTTTATTATGAAAATAGTAAGACACCTCATCTGAACAGAATAGGTTTTGGGTCTAAAATATTAAATAATATATTTTTGAACTTCTCCTCTGATGTGAACTATTTTACATTTATTTTACTAATTTTCAGAATTATTCTCTACTTAAAAATGTGTCACTATAACTAATAAATGTGAATAATCAATTAGACAGATTCTTTTCAGCCAAAAATCTATTTTTATCTCACTCCAAAGTTTTCCAAGTACTAGGAAAGTTTTTAATTTGAATTTACAATGTGTTTGTCCAATCTTTTAAATTTGAAATACTAAACACATATTCAAATTCCTAAATTTAATATCACATAGGGTTAAAAAGGTAAACTCACCCCACTACAGGGTATATTATATTATTTTAAGAATTTTCAGGGGTCTAACTACACATAACAGAGGGGTTTTCCTAATTTTTATTAAGTCCAGGGGCTAAAACTGATTTTTAAATGAATTTACATGATTTTCTGAAGTTCCATGGGCTAGATCGGAAGTTTCCGGGGCTAGCTCGTATTTTCTGAGAACCCCAGGGGGTAGCGCGTAAGAATTCCGGCCTTTATAACGCGGGGCTGACATGGACCGTCCGATTTAAAACAGACGGCTGAGATCATAACGTCGAACCGGTACGCGGGGTTTTTGTCACACCCGGTTTTTCCGAAGAAACAACCAAGTGAATATCACATGTATGCCAGGATCATTTTCTCATACATGTGATGACAAATAGTGAAGCATCATTTATTACAAGCCAGGTGTCGAATATAAGTAAGTCTTACATAGTAAATGTCTCGATGGACAATAATAAGTTCATCACAAGTAAATAAACTAGCAGCGGAATATTATTATTTAGGGCTCCATCACAGGCGTTGCCCGGGGGTCTTCATGAACCTAAAAGCCTTCCTCGGGTCCAAAATCTTGGTCATTATACACCACCTCATTATCTTGACCTGAGCAGCAATATAAACCAACAAATATGCAAGGTTGAGTACCAATGGTACTCAGCAAGTGTGGGAAAATTATATCATGCATGGCTAGAACAAGGATAGGTTGAACTCATGGTTAAAGCACTACGCAATTAATACCTATCACCTTAGCTTATTAAGCACCTACATTACTACACAGGTGAAATGGTCCCAATCTCCCATCCCATCATCATAACCAAATAACCATAACATCATTTCCAATGTTAAGCTCCCCACTTAACATCCAAAACCATCAATCCTCTAATCATGAATAAGTCCAGGCCGCTCTTAACCGTGAGCACGGCTGTCAAGACAGTTTTGACTCTGCAGAGTTTGTACCACTGTACCCACAAGTAGTGATTTCATCCCCCGTTGCCGGGTGGACTAAAAGAACCTCCATTATGCCAGTGGCTACGATCCACATTCACACTTCCCAGGTGTGCGGCCAGGAGATCACTACGAAGCCTTTACAAAGGGATTCCCGACGAGCGTGGGCCCACTGAGGTTTCACCCATAACAGCATACAAGAGGCTCCAACCCCGCTGCAGTGGCCCCCTCTTGAGCCTTGCGGTTCATATGGTAGTCCAGCTGACACCTACTCCCCGCACCATCCAACACACCCATACTACGCCGGGGATACACCTAATTAATTGGCCAAGCTGCCCCATCTCAGCATGTGGTTGGCACTGTAAAGCCGGGTTACATGCTCCATGAACCGGTCCTTAGGATCCAGGCAAGTACTAAACACAAACCAAAGTCTCGTGCACCCAGCACACAACCAAAACATCCAACTTGCCTTGATCCCTACCTCTACATAGCTCACAATAGCTCATTCAAGAGTATGGTATAATAAACTGATGCTTTCATATCCCAAATATCCCATTCTAAGCATGGCTAAGCATATGCATGTAAATAAATGACATGACAAAATAAATCCCAACCCAAGCTACAAGGAAACAAAGTAATGCAATTCTAGGGAAACTTTCCTAGCATGGGTTTCATATTTCATTTGACAATGCAAATAATTCTATCTACACATCCTAGCATAGGATCAAAGTGGTCAAGGACACTTGCCTCCTTCTTGCTGCTCTTGAAATGGGTAGTCCTGATCTTGGAAAGAAATAACTTGCTCTTGAACAGGTTCTACTTCATACCATCACACATAGCAAAAGAAAAACAACAATCATAAGACATAGTTCACACTTCTACTTCATACAAACCACACATTCATATTTATGAAATTCATTCACCATTATATGTGTTGTGGTTACTTTATGTGTGTTGAGTTGTGGCTTGCATGCACTTTTAACCATGTGTATATGATTCCTACTTTTGTGTCCACCTTTATACTTACATACTATTTATATGAGTTTCCAATAAATTTCTTATATTCAACTACTTCACCTTTTTACTACCAAGTGTGTATGAAAAGTATTATTCTTCCCCATATGTGCCTTCATAATTTGTACCAACCCTAAACTGAATTCTTTGTATTTTAGAAACTCCATTTATCATTTACTAGTTGCTATATTTTCAGATTTATATTCCTATGCATAATTGTGTATTTTATTATGAAATTAGTAACACACATCATCTAAACAGTATAGGTTCTGGTCCTAAATAATTTAATAACATATTTTAACCTTGGCCTCTGATGTAAACTATTTCATAATTATTTTCCCTATTTTTCTATAACTATTCTTTACTTAAAAATGTGTCCCTATACTAATAGATGTGAATAATAGATGAAACAGATTCATTTCAGCCCAAAAATATATTTTTATCTCACTCCAAAGTTTTCTAAGTACTGAGAAAGTTTTTAATTAATTTTGACAATTATGTTTGTCCCACTTTTTAATTTTTAAACACTAGTTACATATTCAATTTTCTAAATTAGATACTAAACAGGGCTAAAATAATGAATTCACCCCATTACAGGGTCTATAATATTATTTTCATAATTTCCAGGGGTCTAGCTACACTTATCAGAGGTGTTTTTCCTAATTTTTATTAAGTCCAGGGGCTAAAACTGATTTTTAAATGAATTTACATGATTTTCTGAAGTTCCAGGGGCTAGATCTGAAGTTTCCGGGCTAGCTCTCAATTCCAGAGAACCCCAGGGGGTAGCACGTAAGAATTCCAGTCTTTATAATGCGGGGCTGACGTGGACCGTCCGATTTTAAACCGACGGCTGAGATTATAACATCGAACCGGTACGTGGGGTTTTAAAGTCTACCGTGCGATTTAAAATAAACGGCGCACAAGCGGCCACGTCGCTCCGATCGAGCGCGGGCGGCGCTGCCGGCGGCGCACGGCGGCGGGAAGCGGCGATCTCGCCGGAAAGTTTCGGATCCGCGAGAATTCTACCTAGAACTGTGATCTTATGGCATAGATCGGTAGAGGGGAGGTCAGGGATCTCACCTCGGGGGTTTTCTCGAGCTCGGGGGTCTTGGAAAGTGATCGGCGGCGAGGTCCGAGGCAAAACCACGGCGAAGCTCGTCGGCGCTGTGTTTACACCGTAAGTCTCCGAGTTTTCTGCACCTGCAAAGCTCCCCGGAGGCGGTGGATCAAGACCAGCGAGTTAGATCAGAGTTTCCAAGCTTAGATCGGCCAGAATTCACCGGCAAAGTCTCGGTGCTCACCGGAGTAAAAATCGGCGATCGCGTGAGAAAAACCGATCAGGGCTGGGGTTTTTATAGCCGGGAGAGGGCGGTGGGTCTGTTGCGATCGAGTTTGAGTCTTCCGGGATCAGAATTCGGGCTGAGGGACGCGGTTTTCAATCGGTTAAGATCGCGCGCGCTCGGGGGGAAAAGTCCGGGGTCGGCGCGAGCGAGGTTGGGGATGACAGGTGGGTCCCACCTGTCTGTGAGAGACAGCGCGGGCGCGCGGGGGCGGGCTGGCGCGGGGGGGGGGGGGGGGGGGGGAAACTGGGCCGGCTGGCGGGTTTCGGCCCACTGGCCGGTTTTTTTTCCCGTTTCTCTTTTTCTTTTTCCATTTCTTTTCTGTTTTGAGTATAATTTGAATTCCAGTTTGAATTTGAATTTTTGCAAAACATGCAACACGTCCAAAAATTTTTAAATTCCCCTCTGAACATGGTTTAGAGTTTTGAATCAAAATTTGGGGTGTTACAGCTCTACCCCCCTTAAAAGAAATCTCGTCCTCGAGATTGGTGTTTCTAAGAAAACAATTCCGGAAATTGTGCCTTGAGCTCATCTTCCCGTTCCCAGGTGGCTTCCTCTTCTGAGTGATGCTTCCACTGCACCTTGCACATCCGGATTCTTTTATTTCTGGTGAGGCGTTCCATTGTCTCCAAAATCTTGTATGGTTGCTCGGCATAAGACAAATCTTCAGCTACATCCACTTCATTCATGGGTAACACCTCTTCAGGCGTCCTCAGACATTTCTTGAGTTGTGACACATGAAATACATCGTGCACGTCCGATAGATGAACCGGTAACTCTAGTTGGTACGCCACTTCGCCTTTCCTTTCCAAAACTTGAAAGGGTCCGATGTATCGAGGTGACAACTTCCCTTTCACCTTGAACCGACGAAGTCCTCTGATAGGGGACACCTTGAGATAAACATAGTCTCCCACGTTGAAAACGAGTTCTCTTCTTCGTACATCAGCATAACTCTTCTAGCGTGTTTGTGCTATCCTCAAGTTGTTGCGAATCTCCCTCACCTTCGCTTCGGCTTCTTGTAGCACTTCTGGACCAAACACTTTACTTTCTCCTGTTTGGTTCCAAAATAGGGGAGTTCTGCACTTCCTTCCATACAAAGCTTCAAACGGTGACATTTTCATACTAGCTTGATAACTGTTGTTATAGGAAAACTCCGCATACGGTAGGTTCTTGTCCCATCTCCTATTGTTTTTGAGTGCACATGGCCTTAACATATCTTCAAGGATCTGATTGGTTCTTTCCGTCTGCCCGTCAGTTTGGGGATGATAGGCAGAGCTGAAGTTCAGATGGGTTCCCATGGTTTCATGCAACTTTTGCCAAAACCTCGAGGTGAACTGTGTCCCTCAGTCCGACACTATCTTCTTTGGCACTCCATGGTAACACACAATCCTTGACATGTACAATTCTGCCAATTTGGATCCGCTGTAGCTTTCTTTCACAGGAATGAAATGAGCTACCTTGGTTAGCCGATCAATAATGACCCATATTGAATCATACCCGGATTGGGTCCTAGGCAATCCCACGACAAAATCCATGCTGATTTCTTCCCACTTCCATTCAGTCACTTTGAGTGGTTGCAATAATCCCGCGGGTCGTTGATGTTCTGCTTTCACCAACTGACATGTGTCACATAGGGCAACATGTTCCGCGACATCTCGCTTCATGCCATACCACCAATACCTGCTTTTGAGGTCCTGGTACATCTTCGTACTCCCAGGATGAATGGAATAGTCGGAATCGTGAGCCTCCTTCAAAATTAATTCACGGATCTCTTTTACTTCTGGCACACAGATCCTTTTCCCGTGCCACACCGTTCCCTGTTCATCCTCTCTAAAACCAGGAGCTTTATTTTCCTTAATGAGCTGTCTGATCTCTTGTATCTTCTCATCATTCTTTTGGCCCTCGCGTATGTCTTGCTCGAGTGTGGAGTCCACTTCCATGGCGATGGCTTCACCACTATTTACTAGACATAGATTGAGTCTTATAACCTCGTCCTTCAATTCTGCAGGCATGTCCTTCAAACTCAACTTATTGACCTGCACTTTCCGACTCAAAGCATCGGCCACGACGTTTGCTTTCCCGGGATGATAGTTGATGCCTATATCAAAGTCATTGATTAGCTCTAACCATCTCCTTTGTCTGAGGTTGAGATCTGGCTGTGTGAATATGTACTTCAAACTCTTATGATCCGTATATATCTCTGTCCTCTTCCCCATCAAATAGTGCCACCAAATTTTCAACGCGTGTACCACTGCAGCTAGTTCTAGGTCATGAGTAGGATAGTTCTTCTCGTGCTTCCGAAGCTGCCGGGATGCATATGCCACGACATGTCCTTCTTGCATGAGAACACATCCCAACCCATTTCCAGAGGCATCGCAGTACACTGTGAAATTCTTCTGCATATCTGGCATAACCAACACTGGGGCTGTTGTCAATCTCTTCTTTAGCTCCTGAAAGCTTGTATCGCACTGTGGCGTCCAGGTGATTGTGATTCCCTTTTCCAACAATTTGGTGAGAGGTCTCGAGATCTTGGAGAATCACTCAATAAACCGTCGATAGTATCCAGCCAATCCCAAAAAGCTTCGAACTTCCCCGACATTTTCAGGGGTCTTCCACTTCTGGATGTCCTCGATTTTGGCGGGATCTACGGAGATTCCTCCCTCCGAGATTATATGTCCTAAAAAGGGAACTCTCTTCAGCCAAAACTCACACTTGCTCAACTTGGCATATAGTTGGTGTTCTCTCAGCCTCTGTAACACCAACCTTAGATGTTTCTCATGTTCTTCTTCATTTTTGGAGAAGACGAGAATATCATCTATGAAAACCACCACAAATTTGTCCAGATATTCCATGAATACCTTGTTCATGAGGTACATGAAATATGCCGGGGCATTGGTTAGCCCAAAAGGCATGACAGTGTATTCATACAGTCCGTACCGAGATACGAAAGCTGTCTTGGGAATATCTGATTGCCTTATCTTGAGTTAGTGGTACCCCGACCTGAGATCAATTTTCAAGAACACACAAGATCCCATCAACTGATCAAACAAGTCTTCAATGCGGGGTAATGGGTACTTGTTTTTGATGGTTACCTCATTCAAGGCACGGTAATCCACGCATAACCTTTGGGTTCCGTCTTTCTTGGGCACGAATATCACCGGAGCTCCCCATGGTGAGGAACTAGGGCGAATATACCCCTTCTCCGTCAATTCTCTCAAATGATCCTTGAGCTCTCCTAGCTGCTTGGAGTCCATTCGATAAGGTCTCTTGTATATCGGGGCTGTTCCCGGTACTAGCTCAATTGCGAATTCCACGTCACCGTCGGGAGGCATACCTGGTAACTCCTCCGGAAAAACATCTGGATAATCCCTGATGGTCCTGATTTCCTCAACTTTCACCTCCACTTGATTTAATTTAATGTCCCTCCTAGGCTCGTGTATCGTTATGAACTTTACTCTTGTGCCATTGGGGTGAGTTAGTTCCACCGTTCTGGTCGAACAATGGATGATTCCTTTATGTTTGGTCAACCAATCCATACCCAAAATAATATCTATTCCTTGTGAATCTATCACTATGAGGTTAGCAGTAAATACTACCCCATTAATGTCTAGGCTCACTTTGGGACACACTTGTCTTGTCCTTATTTCTCCACCTGGAGAGTTTACGGCTAGCATATGGTTCATTTGTGTGGTTGCTAGGTCATGCTTCTTAACAAACCCTTGAGCAATGAACGAGTGGGTAGCACCAGAATCAAACAGCAGAGTTGCAAGGTGTAAATTGGCAGGAAACTTACCAACTACCACGTCGGGTGCCTCTTGTGCTTCCTCCATAGTGACATGGTTCACCCGTCCTCTCACTATATTCTGCTGTTGTGGCGGCGCAGGCTTCTTCTTTGGGCACTTATGGGCATAGTGCCCCACTTCACCACAGCTAAAACATTGCACCCCAACCTTAGGTGCTTGGCCTTTGTTGTCTTGGGGTTGGTTCGGGGGTCCTTGCACTGCTGGTCGAGGTGGATATGCGGGGCGAGGCTGCTGCACAAACTGACGTTGCAGCTGTGCTGGTGCTGCTGGTGGCCTGTAGTTTGGGTTGTACCCTCTTGGTGCTGAATAGGGTACCGCAGCACGGCTTGTCTGCCCCGTAGGTTGCTGCATCATACGTGGGCGGGTGTTGCTCCCTGAGGCCTGATGTGACCACCCCGCCTTCCTCTTATTCTCATTTTCCAGAGCCTTTAGCTTCCTTTCCACCACAAATGCTTTGTCCACCATCTTTTGAAAGCTTTCATACTTATTGGAGGACATTGCACACTGCATCTCTGCGGTAAGTCCTTCCACGAAACAATCTTGTTTCTGCTCATCAGTCTCTATGTCTCGTGGAGCATAACGGGATAGTTGAGTAAATTTAGTGAGGTATTCCCTCACAGTCATGTTTCCCTGCTGCAGTCCCAGAAACTCTTTCCTCTTGTTTTTGAGTTCACCTCTTGGGATGTAATGGTTGCGGAAGCTACGCTTGAACTCTTCCCAAGTGATGTTCTCAGGGTCATGATGGGCAGCCACGTAGGCGGTCCACCAATCAGCAGCAGGTCCTTGCAATTGATGAGAGGCAAACAGCACCCTCTCATACCCTTGGCATTGTATTATCCTCATCTTACTTTCAATGGTCTTCAGCCAATCATCTGCCTCCAGAGGTTCAGCAGCACTTGCAAACTTTGGAGATTGAGTTCCTAGAAACTCACTCAACCTTGATTGGCGTGGTGCCGCTTGTGGAGGTGGAACTTGATGCAAGTTGGCCACCACTTGAGTCAAGTTCTGGATAAGCTGATTTTGATTCTCCAGCATTTGGTGGAGAGGATCAACTTCTTCACGGCGACCACCCCTGTCCTGTCCTCCAGAAAGATGAGGGTTGCATGCCTCATCATTGTTGTTGGCGGGGTTGGCAGCACGTCCTTTTCCTCTTCCGGCCATCTGGCAGAATCAACACATGTTAATTTGTTACCATTTAGTATCATCTTACTACTTTCATTTGTTGGTACTTTAAGGTGTTGAGGCTTTGTTAAAACTTTACGAGGTTTTATATCTCACACCAAATAAATGCACTATTATTTCCTGTGGGTTCACACACCAAAGCAAAACAATCTGAAGACGAGGCTGTGGACAATTGCTCATGGCTTCCACAACTCACGTCACACACCAAGCATTATCACACCATTAACTACGTAACGACTCGACTACTCGACCTCTTGCTAGCTAGGGGAAAGACTCTACACTACTTGTCCTCTTGAGCTGGCTCCTCGGGATCTTCCTCCTCATTTCGGCTACCTTCTGACTCTGCTTTGGGTGGGGAGGCTGCTGGTGGAGAAGTGCGACGACGCCTGATTGCTCGGCGATCCGGGGAGTCAGGAGTCCATGGATCACTCACGGTGACACACAGTTCATTCCCATCTCCTCTTTCTCTCGCCTTTAAGCAAGCTCGCAGCAACGCCTCCGTTTCCTTCAGGGTGTCTCGGACATCCTGAAGCTCTTGTTGACACTCCTGCAGTCGAGTGATGAGCATAGCAGCATCCTCCAAGCACAAGTCCATGTGCTCATGGGAAGTCCCTTGCTGCACCGGTGGGTACTTGTACTCCGTGGTACCACTCTCACGTTGGAGGACATACATGTACTCAGTTTTGTCCAAGTGGCGACGATAGATGTGACTCTGGCAGGTGATGGCCTCCCAGGTGACATCTTTCTCCGCGTCAACTTGTGTTGCTCGACAAGCTGGAGAGTGGTGAATCTTAAGCAGCTGATTCTCGTGTATAATCCTCATCTCCGAACTCCATTCTTCCCTCTTCTCACGAATGGTCCTGGTGGAGTTATAGTGGATGATGAGCTTGCCCGTATTGCCGGCGGCTTCGAGCATACGTCGAAGACGGCGCAACAAATCTCCTACTGCCAATCCGTAGGAAAGGTACGTCACTGGGCGACTCTCCTCTCTTTCGGCAAGGGCAACTACGGGAACTCTCCCTCCTGTGGACTTACGAGCGGTGCGAATCATGCGAACCATCTAAAACAAAAGAATTTAAAATTAGGTTAGATAAATTCTCAAACAAAAATCCTATTTTGAATGAAAGTTGGGGTAAGATGAAGAAAATGACTCCTTTAATAACACTTTTCCACCCACACTTTGGAAAATAGTTTTTAAGAAAATAGGGCGCTTAAATACGTCCATTTCTACCTAGGTCCATGATCCTACGGGCAACCTTGACTCTGATACCACCTCTGTCACACCCGGTTTTTCCGAAGAAACAACCAAGTGAATATCACATGTATGCCAGGATCATTTTCTCATACATGTGATGACAAATAGTGAAGCATCATTTATTACAAGCCAGGTGTCGAATATAAGTAAGTCTTACATAGTAAATGTCTCGATGGACAATAATAAGTTCATCACAAGTAAATAAACTAGCAGCGGAATATTATTATTTAGGGCTCCATCACAGGCGTTGCCCGGGGGTCTTCATGAACCTAAAAGCCTTCCTCGGGTCCAAAATCTTGGTCATTATACACCACCTCATTATCTTGACCTGAGCAGCAATATAAACCAACAAATATGCAAGGTTGAGTACCAATGGTACTCAGCAAGTGTAGGAAAATTATATCATGCATGGCTAGAACAAGGATAGGTTGAACTCATGGTTAAAGCACTACGCAATTAATACCTATCACCTTAGCTTATTAAGCACCTACATTACTACACAGGTGAAATGGTCCCAATCTCCCATCCCATCATCATAACCAAATAACCATAACATCATTTCCAATGTTAAGCTCCCCGCTTAACATCCAAAACCATCAATCCTCTAATCATGAATAAGTCCAGGCCGCTCTTAACCGTGAGCACGGCTGTCAAGACAGTTTTGACTCTGCAGAGTTTGTACCACTGTACCCACAAGTAGTGATTTCATCCCCCGTTGCCGGGTGGACTAAAAGAACCTCCATTATGCCAGTGGCTACGATCCACATTCACACTTCCCAGGTGTGCGGCCAGGAGATCACTACGAAGCCTTTACAAAGGGATTCCCGATGAGCGTGGGCCCACTGAGATTTCACCCCTAACAGCATACAAGAGGCTCCAACCCCGCTGCAGTGGCCCCCTCTTGAGCCTTGCGGTTCATATGGTAGTCCAGCTGACACCTACTCCCCGCACCATCCAACACACCCATACTACGCCGGGGATACACCTAATTAATTGGCCAAGCTGCCCCATCTCAGCATGTGGTTGGCACTGTAAAGCCGGGTTACATGCTCCATGAACCGGTCCTTAGGATCCAGGCAAGTACTAAACACAAACCCAAGTCTCGTGCACCCAGCACACAACCAAAACATCCAACTTGCCTTGATCCCTACCTCTACATAACTCACAATAGCTCATTCAAGAGTATGGTATAATAAACTGATGCTTTCATATCCCAAATATCCAATTCTAAGCATGGCTAAGCATATGCATTTAAATAAATGACATGACAAAATAAATCCCAACCCAAGCTACAAGGAAACAAGGTAATGCAATTCTAGGGAAACTTTCCTAGCATGGGTTTCATATTTCATTTGACAATGCAAATAATTCTATCTACACATCCTAGCATAGGATCAAAGTGGTCAAGGACACTTGCCTCCTTCTTGCTGCTCTTGAAATGGGTAGTCCTGATCTTGGAAAGAAATAACTTGCTCTTGAACAGGTTCTACTTCATACCATCACACATAGCAAAAGAAAAACAACAATCATAAGACATAGTTCACACTTCTACTTCATACAAACCACACATTCATATTTATGAAATTCATTCACCATTATATGTGTTGTGGTTACTTTATGTGTGTTGAGTTGTGGCTTGCATGCACTTTTAACCATGTGTATATGATTCCTACTTTTGTGTCCACCTTTATACTTACATACTATTTATATGGGTTTCCAAGAAATTTCTTATATTCAACTACTTCACCTTTTTACTACCAAGTGTGTATGAAAAGTATTATTGTTCCCCATATGTGCCTTCATAATTTGTACCAACGCTAAACTGAATTCTTTGTATTTTAGAAACTCCATTTATCATTTACTAGTTGCTATATTTTCAGATTTATATTCCTATGCATAATTGTGTATTTTATTATGAAATTAGTAACACACATCATCTAAACAGTATAGGTTCTGGTCCTAAATAATTTAATAACATATTTTAACCTTGGCCTCTGATGTAAACTATTTCATAATTATTTTCCCTATTTTTCTATAACTATTCTTTACTTAAAAATGTGTCCCTATACTAATAGATGTGAATAATAGATGAAACAGATTCATTTCAGCCCAAAAATATATTTTTATCTCACTCCAAAGTTTTCTAAGTACTGAGAAAGTTTTTAATTAATTTTGACAATTATGTTTGTCCCACTTTTTAATTTTTAAACACTAGTTACATATTCAATTTTCTAAATTAAATACTAAACAGGGCTAAAATAATGAATTCACCCCATTACAGGGTCTATAATATTATTTTCATAATTTCCAGGGGTCTAGCTACACTTATCAGAGGTGTTTTTCCTAATTTTTATTAAGTCCAGGGGCTAAAACTGATTTTTAAATGAACTTACATGATTTTCTGGAGTTCCAGGGGATAGATCTGAAGTTTCCGGGGCTAGCTCTCAATTCCAGAGAACCCCAGGGGGTAGCACGTAAGAATTCCAGTCTTTATAATGCGGGGCTGACGTGGACCGTCCGATTTTAAACCGACGGCTGAGATTATAACATCGAACCGGTACGCGGGGTTTTAAAGTCTACCGTGCGATTTAAAATAAACGGCGCACAAGCGGCCACGTCGCTCCGATCGAGCGCGGGCGGCGCTGCCGGCGGCGCACGGCGGCGGGAAGCGGCGATCTCGCCGGAAAGTTTCGGATCCGCGAGAATTCTACCTAGAACTGTGATCTTATGGCATAGATCGGTAGAGGGGAGGTCAGGGATCTCACCTCAGGGGTTTTCTCGAGCTCGGGGGTCCTGGAAAGTGATCGGCGGCGAGGTCCGAGGCAAAACCACGGCGAAGCTCGTCGGCGCTGTGTTTACACCGTAAGTCTCCGAGTTTTCTGCACCTGCAAAGCTCCCCGGAGGCGGTGGATCAAGACCAGCGAGTTAGATCAGAGTTTCCAAGCTTAGATCGGCCAGAATTCACCGGCGAAGTCTCGGTGCTCACCGGAGTAAAAATCGGCGATCGCGTGAGAAAAACCGATCGGGGCTGGGGTTTTTATAGCCGGGAGAGGGCGGTGGGTCTGTTGCGATCGAGTTTGAGTCTTCCGGGATCAGAATTCGGGCTGAGGGACGCGGTTTTCAATCGGTTAAGATCGCGCGCGCTCGGGGGGAAAAGTCCGGGGTCGGCGCGAGCGAGGTTGGGGATGACAGGTGGGTCCCACCTGTCTGTGAGATACAGCGCGGGCGCGCGGGGGCGGGCTGGCGCGGGGGGGGGGGGGGGGGGGAAACTGGGCCGGCTGGCGGGTTTCGGCCCACTGGCCGGTTTTCTTCCCGTTTCTCTTTTTCTTTTTCCATTTCTTTTCTGTTTTGAGTATAATTTGAATTCCAGTTTGAATTTGAATTTTTGCAAAACATGCAACACGTCCAAAAATTTTTAAATTCCCCTCTGAACATGGTTTAGAGTTTTGAATCAAAATTTGGGGTGTTACAGTTTTAAATTCTACCGTGCGATTTAAAATAGACGGCGCACAAGCGGCCACGTCGCTCTGATCGAGCGTGGGCGGCGCTGCCCGGCGGCGCACGGCGGCAGGAGGCGGCGATCTCGCCGGAGAGTTTCGGATCTTCGTCAATTCTTCCTAGAACTGTGATTTTATGGCATAGATTGGTAGAGGGGAGGTCAGGGATCTCACCTCGCGGGTTTTCTTGAGCTCGGAGGTCCTGGAAAGCGGTCGGCGACGAGGTCCGAGGTGAATTCACGGCGAGGCTCATCGGCGCTGTGTTTGAAGCGCAAACCACCGGGTTTTCTGCACCTGCACGGTTCCCCGGAGGCGGTGGATCAAGATCAGCGCGTTAGATGAGAAATCCCGAGCGAAGATGGAGCGAAATTGGCCGGAGAAACTCGGGTTCTCACCGGGAAGAAAAACAGCTGATCGCGGGTGAAAATCGGGAAGATGCCGTAGTTTATATAGCCGGGGGAGGGCGGCGTTCGGTTGTGATCGAGTTTGCGTCGTCCAGGAATGAAATTCGGCTGGGATACACGAGGATCCGGGGCGGTTTCGATTCGGAGGTGAGAAGAGTCCGGCCGGCCGAGCGCGGGCGCGAGGAGGAAGAAGGGTTGGCGGGCCCCGCGGGTCAGTGGGAAAGAGGGGAGGGCGCGCGGCTGCGGGCTGGCGCGGGAATAAATGGGCCGGCTGGTGGGTTTCGGCCCACTGGCCGGGGGTTTATTTTTTTCCTTTTCTTTTTCTTTTTCATTTCTGTTTTGAGTTTAATTTGAATTCCAGTTTGAATTTGAATTTTTGCAACACATGCAATACGTTCAAAAATTTTTAAATTCCCCTCTTAACAGGATTTTGGGGTGTTACACCTTGCTAGAAACATTGTCAAAGGGGGAGAAATTGATCACATATTGCACACATTCACAAGTGTTTTGGCACGATTCTTCTCAGGGGGAGAATTTTTGGTATTTTTGTTTTCTTATCATTTTATTTCTGATTTACAAAGGGGGAGAAATTGTTTTCAAAACTTTTCATGTGAATAAGCCAATGTTCGGATTTTAAGTGGTGTTGCCAATGCATTCATCAAGGGGGAGATTGAAGACCTATGTGTGCTGAATACATTGGTTTTGACGATAAAAGTTTTGAATACTACCAAAACACCTTTTTAATAAGGTCCGACTCTAGGTCCGAGCTCCTGCAAGGTCCAACGATAGGTCCGACTTGTTTTGGGTAGCTCCGGCAAGGTCCGACGTAAGGTCTGACTTGCTTTGTCTAGGTCTAACTTATTCTGGCTAGGTCCGACTAGCTTTGGTAAGTTCCGTGCTAGGTCCGACTAAGCTTTAGTAAGCTCCGGCGCTGGGTCCGACTAGCTTTGGTAAGCTCCGGTTCAAGGTCCGGTTAGCTTTGGTAACGTTCGGAGCTTGATTGCAATGGTTCTTCTTTTAACTTGCAATGTTTCAAACTTGCTTTACTCTTATGGAACGTTTGCTTAGTATTATTTTACTAAGTTTTTGGTTTGTTTTGGGTGTTATGGCTGATATCATTTTGCTATGGTTTACAACATGCTTATGTGAGGTGCCCACGTAAGATGTTGTAGTTTCGGAACTAACGAGAGTCAAGTCGAGGACTTGTGCTCGGAACTATTGGTTGTTTATTCATGTGCAGGTGTTGCTTGAGTTCAATACATGGCTGGTGACGGGATCCATTGAACTAGTCTTGGGGAGAAGATGAGGTTCAACATCCAAGTTCGGGAGGAATTGTGGTTGAGTTGATCGGGAGGTTGCGCAGTATGTTTGAATCAAGAACAATGCATATGAAGGTATCTTGGACGTCGTTGGAAGATGTTTGCACGTGTGCAAGGAGTGCATGGACGTGGCTGCATGGTTCCAAGGCGTGATGAAGAGATGTGGATGTAAAGAATTGGTCGGAAAGGTCCAACCGACTAGGTTATGGACTCAGGCTGCGGCTGAGTCGTGTTTGACTCAAATATGGAAAGTTTTGAGTTGGTTATGATAGGATTTCGTGTGGGACATGAAGTTGAGTTGTTTTAGGAATGTTTGGGACGTTCCTAGAGTGTTTGGAAGTCTTAAGATTGCTTCTATTTGCGTATAGAAGAATCCTAAGCAGTATTGGAAAGTTACAGTTTGAATCCAAGTAGGAGTAGGAGTCCTAGTTTAAGTTGAGTTGGCCTTCGGGCTGGTTATATAAGCAAGGGAGGCCAGAGCTTGTTGTGCACGACTTTGGGGCTGTTCCTCTTGTGTTTTTATAAATAAAATTCGTATTCTAAAGGAACTTTTGTGCCTTGTTCGTCCGACTTGTTTTAGACAAGTTTTTCTCGTCGAGTTTCTGTTCAGCACTACCTTGCTTCGGTGGTTTTATCATAACTCGAGTTTTACAGATCCAATTGATGTGATTCTTTCAGGGTTGTCTTTACAACTTGATTATCTATCATCTGTGAAAATGTCACGGTCATTGAATTTGTGGTTTCTGATCTACGCGAGTTTCTTTGCAGTATTCCAGAACTGTTTTTCTCGCGTAGGACAGATTGACCTTTGTTCGATCTTTCGGTCGTAACTTGAGTTTCTCTCAACGGATTTTCATGATTTTTGTTGTGACGTTTTCGTGACTTGATTCTCTACAATTATACTAGTTTTGTCACAGTTTCACATGTTTAGATTAGTCACACACATGGTTTCTTTAACAGATCAGTTTTCTGCTGAGGGGTGTTTTGTTGCTTCTGCTGAAAAGTTTTTATCTAGCATTCACCCCCTCTGGTAGCTTTACACGTGTACTTCGATCCTACACTTGATTTCCTTGTCTTCCTCATCCGTTGCTTGGCCATTTTCTTATCTCTTGTTCCAGCGAAGAGTTGAGTTCTATCACTTCCATCTCATTCAAGAACCCAAGATGTAACCGTTCGAACTCCTTGCGCAGCTCGGGCGGTAGCTCCCGAACCGTAAGTTGGTGACATGCTCCCTTTCCGCTCAACGCATCAGCTACTACATTGGCCTTTTCGGGGTGATAATTGATTCCAACATCATAATCCTTGATGAGTTCCAACCATCGACGTTGCCTCAAATTTAGATCCGTTTGCGTGAATATATACTTGAGGCTTTTGTGATCCGTATAGATCTCACATCGATGGCCAAGGATATAATGTCTCCAAATCTTTAGGGCACGTACCACAGCTGCAAGTTCCAAGTCATGTGTGGGGTAATTCAGCTCGTATTTCTTTACTTGCCTCGACGCATAGGCTACAACTTGTCCTTCTAGCATGAGCACACATCCAAGCCCTTGTCTTGATGCGTCACAATATATATCAAAACTCTTGCTCACATCCAGCAATACCAAAACTGGCGCTGTGGTTAGTCTTTTCTTGAGCTCCTCAAAGCTTTCTTGGCACACTGGTGTCCACTGAAATGCTTTTCCCTTCATTAGCAATTCAGTCATAGGTTTCGCTATTTTGGAGAAGTCCTTGATGAACCGTCGGTAGTATCCAGCGATCCCAAGGAAACTCCGAATATCTCTCACGTTCTGTGGTTGGTTCCACTTCAGAACATCTCCCACTTTTGTAGGATCAACCGATACTCCTCCCTCGGAGATGATGTGGCCTAGGAACGATATCTCCTTTAGCCAAAATTTACATTTGCTGAACTTGGCATACAATTGATGCTCTTGCAGCTTCTGCAATGTCAATCTCAAATGTTCTTCATGTTCTTCCTTGCTTTTTGAATACACCATGATATCATCGATGAAAACCACGATGAACTTGTCCAAGTACTCCATGAAGACCTTATTCATGAGGTACATAAAATATGCGGGTGCATTCGTTAACCCAAAAGACATAATGGTATATTCATACAAACTATACCGTGTTCGAAATGCAATCTTGGGTATGTCGGAGGGCTTAATCTTCAGCTGGAAGTATCCTGACCGAAGATCAATCTTGCAGAAAATTCAGGCACCTTTCATTTGGTTGAATAGGTCCTCTATACGGGGCAGCGGGTATTTATTCTTGATCGTCACCTTATTGAGAGACCTATAATCCACACACATGCTTTGGGTCCCATCCTTCTTGTCTACGAAGAGCACGGGGCCTCCCCACGGTGACGAGCTTGGGCGTATAAAACCCTTTTCTATCTGCTCCCGAATTTGCTTCTTAAGTTCCACTAGTTCATTAACGGGCATCCTATATGGCCTCTTCACTATAGGTGCAGTTCCAGGTGCTAAATCAATGGTAAATTCAATGTCCCGGTAAGGTGGCATACCTGGAAGTTCTTCCGGGAACACATCTGAAAATTTTTGAACCACTGGAATGCTTTCCAATGTTGCTTATTCGACGTGGTTCAACGCTGCCTTCTCGGTTGCCGGTTGGGCTGACTCAAACTCAATACGAGTACCATGCTCATTTGTCAACTGCACGCTCCTCTCAGCACATTGAATTACTCCGTTGCGCTTGCTTAACCAATCCATTACAAGTATTATATCAATCCCTTGGGAATCTAAGACAATAAGGTTGGCAAGAAAGTCTACCCCCCTTATTTTAAGGTTTACTTTCGGGCATACTATATTAGTCCTCATCTCTCCACCGGGAGAATTAACTAACATAGTGTGTTTCATGTGTGATATGGGCAGATTATACTTGGCAACATACTTGGATGATATGAATGAATGCGATGCTCCAGAATCAAATAAAACAGTGGCGGGGTTGGAGTTGGCAAGGAACATACCAATCACGATGTCCTCAGCTTGTTGTGCTTCCTCAGGGGAGACATGATTCACGTTGCCACGAGTGTAGTTCTGCTGTCCACGGTTGCCTTGATTAGCTCCTCCGTTCAGCCGTGGGTTCATATTGGGCGCGTTGCTTGGCTGTCCAAGGCCTTTCTTTGGGCATTGACATGCAAAGTGTCCTGCCTCTCCGCATGCAAAGCATGCTTTGTTGCCCAAAACAGCAGGAATGTTGGGGCGAGGATGGGTTTGAGCATAGGCACCTATGTTAGGACGGGGTGCAGTAGGCAAAGGCAAATCCACGAGTTTCTGGAAGTTTGCACAATCATTGTTGATCAGTTGTACTTGGATCTCATTGTTCAGTCCCCTCATAAACAAGTATTGCTTCCATTGATCCGAGTTGACGTCTACGGGAGTATACCTTGACAGCTGCGTGAACTTGTTGAGGTACTAATTCACGCTCTTCCTTCCTTGGCGGAGACCTTTGAACTCTTGCCTTTTAAGCATCATGACTCCAGCAGGGACGTAATGACAACAGAAACTGTAACACTCTCAATTTCATATTCATGCATGCATATAGAAAAACATTATAAAGAAATAAAAATGGGAAAGAATCATAAAAATGGGAGAAAGATAGCTGAAAAGAGCCAATTCCAATTAGCCGAGGAGCGCTGTCGACACTTCCCGCGGCCACTGGCCACGTGGCTTCTTCGGAGCTCATCCCTGCGGTGGGGGTGAGGTCCGGCACTGCTGGCCACATGGCAGGCTAGGAGCTCGCCTCAGGAGAAGGGGCGAGGTCCAATCCCGCTGGAAACGTGTTGCCTTCGGAGCTAGTCTCTGCGGGGAAGCGAGTCTCAGCCAGCGGGACACATGTTGACTTTGGAGCTAGTCTCTGTGCAGAAGAGAGGCTCAGCCCCGCGGGACACGTGGCGCTTTCATAGCTCACCCCTGTGGAAGGGAGGTCTCCGGCCCCGCTAGATATGTGTTGCTCTCGGAGCCCGCCTCCGAGAGGTCCGACACCGCGGGACACGGGTCACCCTCGGAGCTCGCCTCCGAGAGGTCCGACACTGTTGGAAACGTGTCACCCTAGGAGCTCGCCTCCGAGAGGACCGACACTGTTGGACACGTGTCATCCTCGGAGCTCACCTCTGAGAAGAAAGGTCCGACGCTGTTGGACACGTGGCGACCTCGGAGCTCGTCTCTGAGGAGAAAGGAAGTCAGGCGATACTGGACACGTGGCACTCTCAGAGCTCGCCTCTGAGGAGAGGGGAGGTCCAACACTGACACGTGGCACATGCGGAGCTCGCCTCTGAGGAGAGGGGAGGTTTCGCCCGCCAGACACGTGGTGCACGCGGAGCTCGCCTCTGAAGGGAGAGGCAGGTCCCGCCCACCAGACACGCGGCGCACCCGAAGCTCGCCTCTGAGGAAAAAGGAGGCCCGGCCCCCGCTGGACACGTGGAGCCTCCAGAGCTCACCCTGCGGAGGTGACGAGACTCTTAAGCGGTTTTTGTCCTGTGCACGCGGGAATACCCGGTACTGAGGAAACCGACACGATTTCTATGTTGCTACTGCACCAAATCAATTGGAGATAAGTTTTAAGATCCAAAACAAATTGAATCGGACTCTTATTTGAAATCCGATCGGAGTAGGACTCTTCTTTTCCTTTTTATAAATAGAACCCGAAAACCCCCTTGGCTGTAACACCTTTTCCCAAGTAAACAACTTAGAGGCCCTAGCCTCCAACTCGTCGAGTTAACCCCCTTCGCCGGAGTTCAGTCGCCGGTGAGCACCGCCGACGAGTCGTCACACCTCGCCGTCGCCGGAAGAATAGCCGACGATCATAAGAGAAGTGAGGTAGGTCTTCGTTACCCATCTTACGACATCGTCGCATCCGTTTTCTTTTGTTTGCTTCGGATAGAACCTTTTTCGTGTGGACGGATCACATATTGATCGGTTTTTGACGGTGTTATTGATCCAGATCTTGAGTCAAGATCATCACCACGTCCACACTTTATCCTTACACCTTGGTTCATCATAAAACCCATGCAAAGACAGTAAAACATGCAAGAACACGTACAAACTGAATTAATGAAACTGCTCCATAGGATCGGCATTGTGACGCCCTGGTTCTGAGAGAAAACCTCTAGGAACCGAGACTGATGCATATGTGTGCCCAGGATGTTCATCACACATACACATTTAATCCACAAACTTAATTCAGAATATATATAACCACGAATGAATATGTTCAAGTAATTTATTACATCAATCTCTATTGCAGCGAAAGTCTCTAATCTATTCTAGCAGCGGAAGTCTTTATTCTAGCAGTGGATGTCTTCTAACTAGTGCGGAAACAAACTAAGCAGCAGCAGCGGCTCCATCTCTACTCCACGGGCAAGTTGAAGGTAGATCACGCTCCTAATACTCCACGTGGTCTTTATAGTACTCCTCTCCTGTTGCTGATGATGTATGATAATGCAAGGATGAGTACATGACGTACTCAGCAAGTGCGGGAAGTATGACATGTAGCTTATAACAAGGTAGGTATAAAAAAGCTCATTGCAGAAAGCAAAGTTTATTCCTCAAAACATGATAAAACAGCAACTAGCTTTAAGTGAATGTAATCCCAACATGTATTTAAACATCAACATACCTCCATCATGATTCACCACTTTTCATGTCTCTTCCAGACATTTATCTTTCTCAACTTTTCTCATGCTCATGAATACCATCTTGTATTCACTACCATCTCATCTCATATTCAATTTCCGTCTCATAACCGAGACCAAAGCTCATTACCATGACTCAACAGTCATGAAACCAATCTCATTACCCAGACTCAACAGTCCGGAAAATCAAATTCGAAGACCAAACCATAACTAAACCAATACCATCCCAATAGCAAAAACCGAATCATCCATCCCAATAACCATCCCATCTAATCATGTGGGTTGTCCAGCGCTTGTGACCGGAAGCACGGCTATCATGATAGTTTTACACTCTGCAGAGTTTGCACCACTTTACCCACAAGTTTGTGATTTCGTCACCCGTCGGCGACTGCAGAACCTCCATTATACCAGTACACAACCGTCGGTGTATGGCCAAGAGATCACAAAATAGCCTTTACAAAGGGGCTACTAGATGTATGGACTCACTAAGGTTTTACCAGAAGGCTATAATCTCCAATTCTCTCACCTACGGGCCCTCTCTTGTGCCATGCAGTGCCCAGGGCAGTCCTCACTTGACTCCCATTCCCCGCGCCTTCCACGGTCCATAACAATCTAGCAACTTACCTAATTAGTCAGCTAAGCCGCACCCATATTTGGCCTTGTGGTGGCACTGTATTCCTGGCACGGCTTGAATGAACCGGTCTTTAGATCTACGGAAAGTAAACCACCATCTCATTCTACCTCATCCACAAACCAAGCTTGCCTAGATCTCCCCCGATTCATGTTCATTATCAACATCAAGTTCTCATTATCTTTATTCGTATGACTGCAGTAGCTAGACACCTTCTATCGCTTCCCATATCCCGTGGACTCAGTGAAGCATAAAAGCGAAACAAACAACCATACCTGACTCATCAACTTTCCCTGGCGACAAGGGTGGTTAACAAAACTAGTAAAGTCCTATAAAAGGGTTTCCCATCAAGTTGACTCAAGCATTCACAGTTTTTGCAAACAAAAAAGTTTTCAAAACATGGGATCAATATGGTCAAGGGGCACTTGCCTTGTTCCTGAGGTTTCTGTTGCTCTTGGATCTCGAAGTCTTGGTGTTGAAATCCTTCGTAGACAGCTCCCTGAGCTTGTCCTTCTACTCACGATCACGCATATACATGATTTACAGAGATCAATCATCATGCACAAACTTTACTCAAGATGCAATGGTGCATATGCATGCTAATCCTATGGTGCTGTTTTTTTAGATCGGTTTGTACGTGTTCTTGCATGTTTTAAGGGTTTGCATGGTGGTTTTACGATGAACAGAGGTGTAAAGATCAAATGTGGACGTGGTGATGATCTGGGCTCAAGATCTAGATCAAACCGATCAACACGTGATCTGTCCTCGAAGAAACTTCTGTTCGAAGGGATCAAAAAACAGATGCAAAGAAAACCGCGATCTTGTCGTAAGGTGGTAATGGAGACCTACCTTACTTTCTTCGGAATCTTCATCCTAGCAATGGCAGCAAAACAGATCGTCAGATCTCCTCCAGCGATCGTGTTAGGGCTCGTCGGCGGCTCTTCGGCAACTAAACTCTGGCGAAGGTGGTTAGCTCTGCGAGCTGGGGGCTAGGGCTCCAAGTCGTCGACTCAGGAGGTGGAAAAGAAGTACGTGGTTGCGGACAAAGGTTTTGGGTTCTATTTATAAGAGGAAAAAGAAGAGTCCTAATCTGATTGGATTTCGAATAAGAGTTCTATTCAATTTGTTTTTGAATCTTAACAACTTATCTTCAATAGATTTGGTGCGGTAATGTGACACCCTCATCTCGGGTGTCAGCATATGTTCATGCTTTATGAAGAGGAAACATTTTAAGAAAAGAAGGAACAGAGAAAAATATCAAAAGAATAGCCAATGAGAGCCGAATCCAGCTTTCAGAAAGCGCTGAAGACAACTCACCGCGGCAACTGGCCACGTGGCGTGTTCGGAGCTCATCCCTGCAAAGTAGGGAGAGGCCGCCGCCAAACTGGCTACGTGGCAGGCTTGGGGCTCGTCTCCGCAAAGGGAAGAGGTCCGATCCTGTGGGACACGTGTTGGACACGGAGCTAGCCTCTGCGGAAGAAGCAAAGGCATTTCCGCAGGACACGTGTCATCCTCGGAGCTAGTCCTCGCGGAAGTCAGAGGACCAGTCGCGCGGGATACGTGTCGATCTCGGAGCCTGCCTCCGAGAGGTCCTGTTCTATTGGACACGCGTCGTCACCGGAGCTTATCTCCGGGAGGCCTGTCGCTACTAGACACGTGTCTACCTCGGGGCATGTCCCTGAAGAAAGAAGAGAGGAAAAGACCGGCGCCAACATGTGGCGTGCGTGGAGCTCACCTCCAAAGGAGGGGGAGGTCTCGGTCGATTGACATGTGGCACAACCGGAGCTCGTCTCTGCGGAAAAGGAGATACCAGGCCCCGGAAGGACACGTGGAGCCTCCGGAGCTCATCACCGCGAAGGTAACGAGTTCTGGGGCAGCTGTACGAGTAAGAATACCGGTACGTAAAGGAAACCGACCTGAATTCCACAACGTTACCGCACCAAATCAACTAAAGATAAGATGACAGGACCCAACGACGATCTGAATAAGGCTCTTACTCGGGATACGATCAGATTAGGACTCTTCTCTTCCCGATTATAAATAGAACCCAGAACCTCTGGCCGAAACCACAGACTTCTTTTCCAACTCCTGAGCCGACGACTTAGAGCCCTAGCCCTAACTCGCCGAGAAAGTCATCGACGAAGCACAACAAGGGAGATCATCGGAGGAGAACCGAGCGATCTGAGGAGGACCTCGCAAACCCAGAAGGGCGTAAGGTAGGACTCCGACACCACCCTACAGCATTATTGTATTTCCCTTGCATCTGTTCTTTGATTCCTTTCGAACAGAAGCCTTCTCGTGGACAGATCACTTGATGACCAGATTGGTCTAAAGACCAGATCATTGCCACGTCCACCTTTGATCCGAACACTTCTGTCCATGCAAGCCATGCAAGAACACACCAATCTAATAAAAAAATCATAGGATAACCTGCATATGCATCATCGCATCTACTATAAGGTTTGTGCATTGATTGCTGTGAATGTTGTATGCACGTGATCCTATCTAGCAGGACAAGCTCAGGGAGCTGTCTACGATGAACTGCAGCAACCAGGTTTTGAGATTCAAGAACAACCGGAACCACAAGAACAAGGCAAGTGCTCCTTGACCATGTTGACCCTATGTTTTGGGTAAAACTATTCTGTTTGCGAAAAGGTGTGTGTGCTGAGTCAAACATGATGGGAAACCTTTTATAGGAGTTTACTAGTTTTGGTTAAACCACCCTTGTCGCCCAGGAAGTTTATGAGTCGGGTATGGTTTTTACCTTATGCTCCGCTGAGTCCATGGGATTGGGAAGCGAGTTAGATGTGTCTAGCTAACTGCACTCATATTGATAATAAGAAACTGATGTTAATAATGGATATGGATCGGAGGGAGATCTAGGCAAGACTGGGTTGTGAATGAGGTAGCATGAGATGGTGGTTTACTTACCATAGATCTAAGGACCGGTTCATGCATGCACATGCCAGGATAACAGTGCCACCACAAGGCCAAGTATGGGTGTGGCTTAGCTGAGTAATTAGGTAAATTGCTAGAATGTTATGGACTGTGGAAGGCGCGGGGAATGGGAGTCGAGTGAGGACTGCCCTGGGAACTGCATGGCACAAGAGGGGGCCCGTGGGTGGGAGAATTGGAGATTCTAGCCTGCCGGTGAAACCTTAGTGAGTCCATACATCTAGTAACTCCTTTGTAAAGGCTATTTTGTGATCTCTTGGCCATACACCGACGGTCGTGTACTGGTATAATGGAGGTTCTGCAGTCGCCGACGGGTGACGAATCACAAACTTGTGGGTAAAGAGGTGCAACTCTGCAGAGTTAATAAAACTATCATGATAGCCGAGATTACGGTCACGAGCACCTGGCTAAACTGCCATGATTAGTTGGGATGGTTATTGGGAAGGTTATTGGTTTGGTTGTTGGGACTGTTGAGTCCGGGTGATGAGATGGTTGCTTGACTGTTGAGTCATGGCCACGAGTTTGGTCTCGGTGTGAGACGAGGTTGTTTTATGATATGAGATGGTAGCGAATACGGGAAGGTATTTGTGAGATGGTAGCGAATACGAGGAGGTATTCGTGAGTAAGAATGAGGTTGGTTAATGTTCGGATGGAACACTGGAAGTGATGGAGGTATGTCGGTAATTTAATTCATGCTGGGATTACATTCATCTAAAGTTAAGTTGCTGTTTTATCATGGTTTTACAATCTGCTTTTCTGCAAATAAGCCTTTTTATACCTACCTTGTTTATGAGCTGCATATCATGTGTTTTCCCGCACTTGCTGAGTACATCATTGTACTCAAACTTGCATTATTACTTCATCATCAGCAGCAGGAGAAGCCTACTATGAAGACCAAGTGGAGCATTATGGCGTGTAATCTGTTCTCAACCTTGCCTGTGGAGGGAGTAGAGATGGAGCCACTTCTGCTTAGATTTACTTCCGCATTAGTTGAATTGCTTCCGCATTAGAATAAAGACTTCCGCTGCATTGAAATAAGACTTCTGCTGTGAACATGAGCCCAAGACTCATGAGGTATTGTAATAAACTCTGTTATTCGTGGTAATATATAAACCTGAATTCAGTTTGTGGAACGTATGTGTATGTGTGATGAACATCCTGGGCACACATATGCGTTAGTTCTCGGTTCCGTGGTTTTCGACAGAATTGAGGGCGTCACAGATTGGTATCAGAGCCACGGGTTGACAGTAGGTTACACGCCTAGATAGATAATAGAACCACGGGTTACACCCCTAAATAGGAGTCACAAGCGTACTAGGGTGAATAGCTTAGATTGGCCTTTAAACCCACCTTGACATAGGAAACCATCCTTGAATAGGAGTTGTGTGGGCCCTTGTGATAATTATTTGTGATTGTGTGATTAGTGTGAAGTTGTGGGACGTCTCAAAACGTTGTCCATATCCACACGTAAGAAGAAAGAGGTGTGAGATGTATCGGCACTTGCTCACATCCTGTAACACCCCAAAATTCTGATTCAAAACCCTAAATTATGTTAAGAGGGGGATTTAAAAATTTTTGGACGTGTTGCATGTTTTGCAAAAATTCAAATTCAAACTGGAATTCAAATTAAACTCAAATCAGAAAGGAAATAGAAAAAGAAAAAGAGAAAACAGAAAACAAACCGGCCAGTGGGCTGAAACCCACCAGCCGGCCCAGCCAGCGCCCGCGCCAGCCCACAGCCGCGCGCGCTGCTTCCTCACACTGACAGGCGGGGCCCACCCGATCGTCGTCTACCTCGCGCCAGCGCCGAACTCCCTCGCACCCGAATCAAAACCGATCGGGATTTCGTCGTATCCCCGCTGAATTCTGTTCGTAGGCGACGCGGACATGATCTAAACCACCCCGCCGCCCTCCCCCGTCTATAAAAACCCCGGCACCGTTCTGTTTTTCCCCCACGATCGCCGATTTTTACTCCGGTGAGAACCGAGACTTCTCCGGCGAATTCTGGCCGATCTAAGCTCGAAAATTCCGATCTAACTCGCTGGTCATGATCCACCGCCTCCGGGGAATCTTGCAGGTGCAGAAAACTCGGTGATTTGCGGTGTAAACGCAGCGCTGACGAGCTTCGCCGTGGTTTTGCCTCGGACCTCGTCGCCGATCACCTTCCAGGACCTCCGAGCTCAAGAAAACCCCCGAGGTGAGATCCCCGACCTCCCATCCACCGATTTATACCATAAAATCACAGTTCTAGGAAGAATTCTCGAAGATCCGAAAGTCTCCGTCGAGATCGCCGCTTCCCGCCGCCGTGCGCCGCCGGCAGCGCCGCCCGCGCTCGATCAGAGCGACGTGGCCGCTTGTGCTCCGTTTATTTTAAATCGCACGGTAGGATTTAAATCCCCGCGTACCGGTTCGATGTTATAATCTTGGCCGTCGGTTTAAAAGCGGACGGTCCACATCAGCCCCGTGTTATAAAGACTGGAATTCTTACGTGCTACCCCCTGGGGTTCTCGGGAAATAAGAGCTAGCCCCGGAAACTTCTGATCTAACCCCTGGAACTCCAGAAAATCATGTAAATTCATTAAAAAATCAGTTTTAGCCCCTGGACTTAATAAAAATTAGGAAAAACACATCTGATAAGTGTAGCTAGACCCCTAGAAATTCTAAAATAATATTATAGACCCTGTAATGGGGTGAGTTTACCTTTTTAGCCCTGTTTAGTATTTAATTTAGGAAATTGAATATGTTGCTAGTGTTTAAAAATTTAAAAGAGGGACAAGCATATTGTCAAAATTAAATTAAATACTTTCTCAGTATTTAGAAAACTTTGGAGTGAGATAAAAATATATTTTGGGCTGAAATGAATCTGTTTAATTTATTATTCACATTTAGGGACACATTTTTAAGTAAAGAATAGTTCTGGAAAATAGGGAAAATAATTGTAAAATAGTTTACATCAGAGGAAAAGGTCAAAAATATATTAGTAAATATTTTAGATCAGAACCTATTCTGTTTAGATGAAGTGTCTTACTATTTTCATAATAAAGTTAACATTTAGGCATAGGAAATAAATCTGAAAATATAGCAAGCTATGTATGAATAACTAGAAAATGATAAACGAAGTTTCTAAAATCCAAAGAATTCAGTTTAGGGTTGGTAGAAGGTCTGAGGACACATGTGGGGTAGGAAAATGACTTCCATGCACACTTGGTAGCTAAAAGGTGTATCAATTAAATATAAGGAATTTATTTAAATTTGAAAACTCATATATATATAATAGGCAAACATAAATATGAATACAAAAGTAGGAATCATGTACACATGATTAAAAGTGCATGCAAGCCACAAGTCAACACACATAGAGTAACCACAACACATATAATTGTGAATGACTTTCATAAATATGAATGTGTAGTTTGTATGAAGTGGAAGTGTGAACTATGTCTTATGGATTGTTGTTTTTCTTTTGTTATGTGTGATGGTATGATGTAGAACCTGCTCCAGAGCACGTTATTCCTTTCCAAGATCAGGACTACCATTTCAAGAGCAGCAGGAAGGAGGCAAGTGTCCTTGACCACTTTGATCCTATACTAGGATGTGTAGATAGAATTATTTGCATTGCCAATTGAAAATATGAAACCCATGCTAGGAAGTTTCCCTAGAATTGCATTACCTTGTTTCCTTGTAGCTTGGGTTGGGATTTATTTTATCATGTCATTCATTTACATGCTTATGCATAGCCAAGCTTAGAATGGGATAATTGGGATATGAGATCATCAGTTTATTTTACCATACTCTTGAATGAGATATTGTGAGTTATGTAGAGGTAGGGATCAAGGCAAGTTGGATGTTTTGGTTGTGTGCTGGGTGCACGAGACTCGGGTTTGTGTTCAGTACTTGCCTGGATCCTAAGGACCGGTTCATGGAGCATGTAACCTGGCTTTACAGTGCCAACCACATGCTGAGATGGGGCAGCTTGGACAATTAATTAGGTGTATCCCCGGCGTAGTATGGGTATGTTGGATGGTGCGGGGAATAGGTGTCAGCTGGACTACCATATGAACCGCAAGGCTCCAGAGGGCGCCACTGCAGCGGGGTTGGAGCCTCTTGTATGCTGTTAGGGGTGAAACCTCAGTGGGCCCACGCTCGTCGGGAATCCCTTTGTAAAGGCTTCGTAGTGATCTCCTGGCTACACACCTGGGAAGTGTGAATGTGGTTCGTAGCCACTAGCATAATGGAGGTTCTTTTAGTCCATCCGGTAACGAGGGATGAAATCACTACATGTGGGTACAGTGGTACAAACTCTTCAGAGTCAAAACTGTCATGACAGCCGTGCTCATGGTCAAGAGCGGCTTGGACTTATTCATGATTACAGGATTGATGGTTTTGGAAGTTGTGATGTTAAGCGGGGAGCTTAACATTGGAAATGATGTTATGGTCATGATGATGGGATGGGAAATTGGGACCATTTCACCTGTGTAGTAATGTAGGTGCTTAATAAGCTAAGGTGATAGGTATTAATTGCGTAGTGCTTTAACCATGAGTTCAACCTCTCCTTGTCCTAGCCATGCATGATATAATTTTCCCACACTTGCTGAGTACCATTGGTACTCAACCTTGCATATTTGTTGGTTTATATTGCTGCTCAGGTCAAGATAATGAGGTGGTATATAATGACCAAGACTTTGGACCCGAAGAAGGTTTCTAGGTTCATGGAGACCCCGGGCAACGCCTGTGATGGAGCCCTCAATAATAATTTTTCCGCTGCTAGTTTATTTACTTGTGATGAACTTATTATTGTCCATCGAGACATTGGCGATGTAAGACTTATTTATATTCGACACCTGGCTTGTAATAAATGATGCTTCACTATTTGTCATCACATGTATGAGAAAATGATCCTGGCATACATGTGATATTCACTTGGTTGTTCTTCGGAAAAATCGGGTGTGACACATCCTCATATGGGCTAATATATACATAGTACAACTCACCTTGATGCATATAGTTGGAAGGGATCTACCTAACCTTCTAACATTCTATTCTATTTCGATCTCTCTCACAGATGGTGAGAGGAAACGCCGACCAAAGGAACGTCCAACTGGATGACCCTGATGAAGTTCCTGCTAACCCAGGAGCTGGCGAAAACCATCTGGAAAGGTTGATGGCCATGCAAAATCAGCTTATGCAAACCATGATCCAAACTTTGGGTCAGTTGCAGGCCAACCAAAATCCCGTTCCGGTACCGCCGCCACCACCACCGCCGGCTCATAACAGGTTGGGAGAGTTCATGAGGACTCGACCACCCACCTTTGCTCAAGCTAGTGATCCCATGGAGGCCGATGATTGGTTAAAATCCATGGAGAAAAAGCTTGCCATTGTTCAGTGCAATGACCGAGAGAAGGTTCTCTTCGCGTCGCACCAACTTACGGGAGCCGCTGCTGACTGGTGGGATGCCCTGGGCAACGCTCATGCTAACCCGGAGACAATCACTTGGACGGAGTTCAAGGAAAGTTTCCGCTCTCACTACATCCCTGCTGGGGTAATGATGATCAAAAGGCAGGAGTTCGAAGGTCTCCGCCAAGGACAGAAAAGTGTGAATGAGTATCTCAACAAGTTCATACAACTGTCCCGGTATACCCCCGAAGATGTCAACTCAGATCAGAGGAAGCAGTACCTGTTCATGAGAGGGTTGAACAATGAGATCCAGGTTCAGCTCCTCAACAATGACTACGAAAGCTTCTAGAAGCTTGTTGACAAGGCCATAGTGGTTGAAAACAAGATCCGAGAGATCGAGCGAGAGTGCAAGAGGAAGATGCCATACCAGCCCCAAGGGAGCAACGTACGACCTAGGTACATGCCCCCTGCACCGCAGTATGGATCGACCACTCCTGCATACCGCCCTGGTCAGCCACCACAGCAACAATTCGTCGCACCGGCACCTCGTGTGCCCATGCCTCCTGCGCCCCGACCTAACAACGGCGCCCCTGTTCAAAACCCCCGCCCAAACGCACCTGCTGCCGTAGGCAACAGGGCATGCTTTGCATGCGGGGAGGTAGGCCACTTCACGAACCAGTGCCTGAGGAGAGGCCCTGGACAGCAAGGTAACGTGCCCAAGCAGAACCTGCGACCGAACGGAGGAGAAAATCAAGGGAACCATGGACAGCAAAATTATGCTCGCGGCCACGTGAACCATGTCACTGCCGAGGAAGCACAACAGGATGAGGACGTCGTAATTGGTATGTTCCTTGCCAACTCCAACCCAGCCACCATCTTATTTGATTCTGGAGCATCGCATTCCTTCATATCATCCAAATATGTTGACAAACATCATCTACCCGTATCCCACTTAGAATGTGCTATGTTAGTTAATTCTCCCGGAGGAGAAATGAGGACTAATATAGTATGTCCGAAAGTAAGCCTTAAAATAAGGGGGATAGACTTCCTTGCCAACCTTATTGTCTTGGACTCCCAAGGGATTGACATCATACTCGGAATGGATTGGCTAAGCGAGGACAATGGAGTAATCCAATGTGCTGAAAGGAGCGTGCAGTTGACAAACGAGCACAGTATTCGTGTCGAGTTTGAGTCAGCCCAGCAAACCACTGAAGGGGCAAATCTGAACCACATTGTAGGAGTAGCATTGGACAGTTTTCTGGTGGTTCGAGAGTTTTCGGACGTGTTCCCGGAAGAGTTTCCAGGTATGCCACCTGACCGGGACATTGAGTTTGCCATAGAGTTGGTACCCGGAACTGCACCCATAGCCAAAAGACCATATAGGATGCCCGTCAATGAGCTAGTTGAACTCAAGAAGCAAATTCAAGAACAGTTGGAGAAGGGTTTTATCCGTCCAAGCTCGTCACCATGGGGAGCTCCGGTGCTCTTCGTAGACATAAAGGATGGAACCCAAAGGATGTGCGTGGACTATAGGTCTCTCAACGAGGTGACAATCAAGAACAAATACCCTCTACCCCGTATAGAGGACCTGTTCGACCAAATGAAAGGAGCCCCAGTGTTCTCCAAGATTGATCTTTGGTCAGGATATTTCCAGCTGAAGATTAAGCCCTCTGATATACCTAAGACAGCCTTTCGGACACGGTATGGTTCGTATGAATATACCGTTATATCTGTTGGATTGACGAATGCACCCGCATACTTCATGTACCTTATGAACAAGGTTTTCATGCAGTACTTTGACAAGTTCGTCATGGTTTTCATCGACAACATTATGGTGTATTCAAAAAGTGAGGAGGAGCATGAAGAACATCTGAGATTGACCCTGCAGAAGTTGCGTGAGCATCAATTGTATGCCAAGATCAACAAGTGTCAATTTTGGCTAAAATAAATATCTTTTCTAGGCCACATTATCTCAAAGGAAGGGGTATCGGTTGATCCTGGAAAGGTGAGAGATGTTCTGAAATGGGACCAACCGAAGAGTGTGAGGGATATTCCGAGTTTCCTTGGGATGGCAGGATACTACCGACGCTTCATTAAAGACTTCTCTAAGATAACAAAACCTATGACGGAGTTGCTAATGAAGGGAAAGGTTTTTCAATGGATGCCAGCCTGCCAAGAGAGTTTCGAGGAACTCAAGAAAAGGCTAACCACAGCACCGGTTCTGGTATTGCCAGACATAAGCAAGAGCTTTGACATATATTGTGACGCATCCAGACAAGGGCTCGGATGTGTGCTCATGAAGGAAGGACAAGTGGTAGCCTATGCCTCACGGCAACTAAAGAAGCACGAGCTAAACTATCCTACACATGACTTGGACTTAGCAGCACTGGTGCATGCATTGAAGATTTGGAGACATTATATCCTTGGTCATCGATGTGAGATCTATACGGATCATAAAAGCCTCAAGTACATATTCACACAAATGGACTTAAATTTGAGGCAACGTCGATGGTTAGAACTCATCAAGGATTATGATGTTGGAATCAACTATCACCCCCGGGAAGGCCAATGTAGTAGCTGATGCATTGAGCAGAAAGGGAGCATGTCACCAACTCACGGTTCGGGAGCTACCACCCGAACTACGTAAGGAGTTCGAACGGTTACACCTCGGATTCTTGAATAACCTTGAAATAATAGAGATCCACTCCTCATTGGAACAAGAAATAAGAGATGGCCAAGTAACGGACGAGGAGATCAAGGAGATCAAGGAAAGAATCCGACAAGGGATAGAGAAGGATTTCAAGGAGGATGAAAAGGGTACGCTTTGGCTAGGAAAAAGGATTTGTGTGCCAAATATAAGACACCTCCGCGACATGATATTGAAGGAGGCACATGATTCCCCCTATTCCATACATCCCGGAAGCACCAAAATGTACAAGGAACTGAAAACTTGTTATTGGTGGGATGGTATGAAGAGGGATATAGCCGAATACGTTGCCCTATGCGACACATGCCAACGGGTGAATGCCAAACATCAAAAACCCGCTGGATTTTTGCAACCTTTGAAAATACCCGAATGGAAGTGGGAAGACATCAGTATGGATTTCATCGTCGGATTGCCACGTACTCAGTCGGGATACGACTCCATCTATGTCATTGTGGACCGATTGACGAAAACCGCCCATTTTCTCCCTGTAAAGACCAGTTACAACGTTGCACAATTGGCAGAGTTGTACATGGAGCAAATCGTGTGCCGTCACGGAGTTCCGAGGAGGATAGTCTCAGATCGAGGTTCTCATTTTAACTCTAGATTCTGGAGGAAGCTGCAGAAAGCCATGGGTACACGACTAGATTTTACCTCCGCCTATCACCCACAAACAGATGGACAAACCGAAAGGACAAACCAAATTTTGGAGGACATGTTGAGAGCTTGCGCCTTGAAACGTGGGCGTAGTTGGGATAGGAGTTTACCGTATGCCGAATTCTTCTATAACAACAGCTATCAAGCTAGCTTGAAGATGTCGCCTTTCGAAGCCTTATATGGTAGACGGTGTAGAACGCCACTGTTCTGGAATGAGACCAGAGAGAACCAGATGTTTGGACCCAAAGTGCTACAAGAAGCCGAAGAGCAAGTCCAAATGGTACGGGAGAACTTAAAAGCCGCTCAGTCACGACAGAAAGGCTATGCGGACAATAGGCGAAGGAAGTTGACCTTCAAAGTAGGAGACTTCGTATATCTTAAGGTGTCGCCTATCCGAGGCCAACGACGTTTCAACGTCAAAGGCAAGCTAGCACCTGGCTACATTGGACCATTTAAGATTCTGGATAAGCGAGGAGAAGTAGCCTATTAACTAGAGCTCCCAAACCACCTCTCCGACGTACATGACGTGTTTCATGTATCCCAGCTCAAGAAGTGCTTAAGAGTACCAGAGGAACAAGTATCAATGGGAGAGCTTGAACTTCAAAAGGACCTGACTTATGTGGAATACCCTGTCCGAATTTTGGACGTAAAGGAAAGGGTCACCCGGAACAAGGTGATTCAATGGTGCAAGGTACAATGGAGTCACCACACCGAAGCTGAAGCCACATGGGAGCGTGAAGAGGATATCAAGGCAGAATTTCCCCATCTATTTTCTACTAACGAATCTCGAGGGTGAGATTCAATTTAAGGGGGGTAGATTTGTGACACCCTCATCTCGGGTGTCAGCATATGTTCATGCTTTATGAAGAGGAAACATTTTAAGAAAAGAAGGAACAGAGAAAAATATAAAAGGAATAGCCAATGAGAGCCGAATCCAGCTTTCAGAAAGCGCCAAAGACAACTCACCGCGGCCGCTGGCCACGTGGCGTGTTCAGAGCTCATCCATGCAAAGTAGGGAGAGGCCGCCGCCAAACTGGCTACGTGGCAGGCTCGGGGCTCGTCTCCGCAAAGGGAAGAGGTCCGATCCTGTGGGACACGTGTTGTACACGGAGCTAGCCTCTGCGGAAGAAGCAAAGGCATTTCCGCAGGACACATGTCATCCTCGGAGCTAGTCCTCGCGGAAGTCAGAGGACCAGTCGCGCGGGATACGTGTCGATCTCGGAGCCCGCCTCCGAGAGGTCCTGTTCTATTGGACACGCATCATCACCGGAGCTTATCTCCGGGAGGTCTATCGCTACTAGACACGTGTCGACCTCGGGGAATGTCCCTGAAGAAAGAAGAGAGGAAAACACTGGCGCCAACATGTGGCGTGCGTGGAGCTCACCTCCAAAGGAGGGGGAGGTCTCGGTCGATTGGCACATGTCATAACCGGAGCTCATCTCTGCGGAAAAGGAGATACCAGGCCCCGGAAGGACACATGGAGCCTCCGGAGCTCATCACCGCGAAGGTAACGAGTTCTGGGGCAGCTGTACGAGTAAGAATACCGGTACGTAAAGGAAACCGACCTGAATTCCACAACATTACCGCACCAAATCAACTAAAGATAAGATTACAGGATCCAACGACGATCTGAATAAGGCTCTTACTCGGGATACAATCAGATTAGGACTCTTCTCTTCCCGATTATAAATAGAACCCAGAACCTCTGGCCGAAACCACAGACTTCTTTTCCAACTCCTGAGCCGACGACTTAGATCCCTAGCCCTAACTCGCCGAGAAAGCCATCGACGAAGCGCAACAAGGGAGATCATCGGAGGAGAACCGAGCAGTCTGAGGAGGACCTCGCAAACCCAGAAGGGCGTAAGGTAGGACTCCGACACCACCCTACGGCATTATTGTATTTCCCTTGCATCTGTTCTTTAATTCCTTTCGAACAGAAGCCTTCTCGTGGACAGATCACTTGATGATCAGATTGGTCTAAAGACCAGATCATTGCCACGTCCACCTTTGATCCGAACACTTCAGTCCATGCAAGCTGTGACGCCCTCAGTTCTGTGGAAAAACCACGGAACCAAGAACTAATGCATATGTGTGCCCAGAATGTTCATCACACATACACATACGTTCCACAAACTGAATTCAGATCATATATTACCACGAATAACAAGGTTATTACAATATCTCATGAGTCTTGGACTCATGCTCACAGCGGAAGTCTTATTTCTATGCGGAAGCAAAACTAAGCAGTAGTGGCTCCATCTCTACTCCCTCCACAGGCAAGGTTGAGAACAGATCACACGCCATAATGCTCCACTTGATCTTCATAGTAGGCTTCTCCTGCTGCTGATGATGAAGTAAAAATGCAAGTTTGAGTACAATGATGTACTCAGCAAGTGCGGGAAAAAAACGCATGATATGCAGCTCATAAACAAGGTAGGTATAAAAGGCTTATTTGCAGAAAGGCAGATTTGTAAAACCATGATAAAACAGCAACTTAACTTTAGATGTAATCCCAGCATGTATTAAATTACCAACATACCTCCATCACTTCCCGTGTTCCATCCGAACATTAACCAATCCTTTATTCATGCTCATGAATACCTCCTCGTATTCGCTACCATCTCACCTCGTAAAACAACCTCGTCTCACACCGAGACCAATCTTATGTCATGTCCCAACAGTCATGCAACCATCTCATCACCCAGACTCAACAGTCCCAAAACAAACCATAACCAAACCAATAATTATAACCCAGAACCTTCCCAATAACCATCAGTAACCATCCCAACTAATCATGGCAGTTTAGCCAGGTGCTCGTGACCGTAAGCTCGGCTATCATGATAGTTTTAGACTCTGCAGAGTTTGCACCGCTTTACCCACAAGTTTGTGATTTCATCACCCGTCGGCGACTGCAGAACCTCCATTATACCAGTACAAAACCGTCGGTGTATGGTCAAGAGATCACAAAATAGCCTTTACAAAGGGGTTACTAGATGTATGGACTCACTAAGGTTTCACCGGCAGGATAGAATCTCCAATTCTCCCACCCACGGGCCCCCTCTTGTGCCATGCAGTTCCCAGGGCAGTCCTCACTCGACCCCCATTCCCCGCGCCTTCCACAGTCCATAACACTCTAGCAACTTGCCTAATTACTCAGCTAAGCCGCACCCATACTTGGCCTTGTGGTGGCACTGTTATCCTGGCATGTGCATGCATGAACCGGTCCTTAGATCTACGGCAAGTAAAACCACCATCTCATGCTACCTCATTCACAAACCCAGGCTTGCCTAGATCTCCCTCCAATCCATATTCATTAACCTCATCAGTTACTTATTATCAATACGAGTGCAGTTAGCTAGACACATCTATCTCGCTTCCCAATCCCATAGACTCAGCGAAGCATAACGCAAAAACCATACCCGACTCATAAACTTCCCAGGCGACAAGGGTGGTTTAATCAAAACTAGTAAACTCCTATAAAAAGGGTTTCCCAATATGTTTGACTCAGCACACACACCTTTTCGCAAAACAAAATAGTTTTACCCAAAACATAGGATCAACATGGTCAAGGAGCACTTGCCTTGTCCTTGCAGTTCCGGTTGTTCTTGATTCTCAAAACCTGGTTGGTGCAGTTCGTCGTAGACAGCTCCCTGAGCTTGTCCTGCTAGGTAGGATCACGTGCATACAGGATTCATAGCAATCAATATTTATGCACAAACATTAAACTAGATGCGATGATGCATATGCATGCTATCTCATGATTAGTTTTATTAGATTGATCTGTACGTGTTCTTGCATGGCCTTGTATGGACAGGGGTGTTCGGATCAAAGGTGGACGTGGCGATGATCTTGTCTTTAGATCAAACTGATCATCAAGTGATCTGCCCACGAGAAGGCTTCTGTTCGAAAGGAATTGAAGAACAGATGCAAAGAGATGAACACAATGATATTGAAGTCCTACCTCACGTTCTTCTCGACTTCGAGGTCCTCCTCAGACCGCTCGGTTCTTCTCCGATGATCTCCCTTGTTGCGCTTCAGCGATGGTTTGCTCGGCGAGTTAGGGCTAGGGCTCTAAGTCGTCGGCTCAGGAGCCGAAAGAGAAGTTTGTGGTTTCGGCCAGAGGTTTTGGGTTCTATTTATAATCGAGAAGAGAAGAGTCCTAATGTGATTGTATCCCGAATAAGAGTCTTATTCAGATCTTTGTTGGATCCTAACATCTTATCTTTAGTAACATCGTGGAATTTAGATCGGTTTCTATTGCATACCTGTATCTTTACGCGTAAAACCCGCTCCAGAATTCGTTACCTCCGTGATGATGAGCTCTGGAAGCTCCACGTGTCCTCCGGGGCCTGGTATCTCCTCTTCTGCAGAGACGAGCTCCGGTTGTGCCGCGTGTCACGAGCGAGACCTCCCCCTTCTTTGGAGGTGAGCTCCGCGCACGCCACGTGTTGGCGCCGGTCTTCCCTCTCTTCCTTCCTCAGGAACATGCCCCAAGGTCGACACGTGTCCAGCAACGACAGACCTCCCAGAGATAAGCTCCGGTGGCGACTCGTGTTCGATAGATCCAGACTTCTCTGAGATGAGCTCCGAGATTGACAGGTATCCCGCGCGACTGGTCCTCTTATTTCCGCGAGGACTAGCTCCGAGGATGACACGTGTCTTGTGGAAATGCCTTTGCTTCCTCTGCAGGGGCTAGCTCCGTGGGCAACACGTGTCCCACAGGATTGGACCTCTCCCCTTTGCGGAGACGAGCCCCTGCTACGTAGCCAGCTTGGCGACAGCCTCTCCCCGCTTTGCAGGGATGAGCTCCGAACACGCCACGTGGCCTGCTGGCCGCGGAAGTTGGCTTCGGCGCTCTCTAAGGGCTTTATTGGCTATTCTTTTGATAATTCTCTCTGTTCCTATTTTTCATTAAAATGTTTCCTCTTCATAGAACATGAACATATGCTGACACCCGAGGCGAGGGTGTCACAAATCTACCCCTCTTAATTTGAATCTCGCCGTCGAGATTCGTTAGTAGGAAATAGATGGGGGAATTCCGCCTTGATATCCTCATCAAGCTCCCATGTGGCTTCAGCTTTGGTGTGATTGCTCCATTGTACCTTGCACCATCGAATCACCATGTTTCGGGTGACCCTTTCCTTTACATCCAAGATTCGGACAGGGTGTTCTGCGTAAGTCAGCTCCTCTTGAAGTTCAAGATCTCCCATTGACACTTGTTCCTCTGGTACTCTCAAGCACTTCTTGAGCTGGGATACATGAAACACGTCATGTACGTCGGAGAGGTGGTTTGGGAGCTCTAGTTGATAGGCTACTTCTCCTCGCTTGTCCAAAATCTTAAATTGTCTGATGTAGCAAGGTGCTAGCTTGCCTTTGACGTTGAAACGTCGTTGGCCTCGGATAGGCGATACCTTAAGTTATACGAAGTCTCCTACTTCAAAGGTCAACTTCCTATGCATATTGTCCGCATAGCCTTTCTGTCGTGACAGAGCAGCCTTTAAGTTCTCCCGTATCGTTTGGACCTGCTTTTCAGCTTCTTGTAGTACTTCGGGTCCAAACACCTGATTCTCTCCAGTCTCATTCCAGAACAATGGCGTTCTACACCATCTACCATATAAGGCTTCGAAAGGCGACATCTTTAAGATAGCTTGATAGCTGTTGTTATAGGAGAATTCAGCATAAGGTAAACTCCTATCCCAACTACGTCCACGTTTCAGGGCGCAAGCTCTGAACATGTCCTCCAAAATTTGGTTTGTCCTTTCGGTTTGTCCATCTGTTTGTGGGTGGTAGGCGGAGCTAAAAGCCAGTCGTGTACCCATGGCTTTCTGCAGCTTCCTCCAGAATATAGAGGTAAACTGAGAACCTCGATCTGAGACTATCCTCTTCGGAACTCCGTGACGGCACACGATCTGCTCTATGTACAACTCTGCCAATTGTGCAACGTTGTAATTGGTCTTTACCGGAAAAAATGGGCAGTTTTCGTCAATCGGTCCACAATGACCCAGATGGAGTCGTATCCCGACTGAGTACGTGGTAATTCGACGATGAAGTCCATACTAATGTCCTCCCACTTCCATTCTGGTATTCTCAAAGGTTGCAACAATCCTGCGGGTTTTTGATGTTCGGTCTTTACCCGTTGGCATGTGTCGCATAGGGCAACGTATTCGGCTATATCCCTCTTCATACCATCCCACCAATAACAAGTTTTCAAGTCCTTGTACATTTTGGTGCTTCCTGGATGTATGGAATAGGGTGAATCATGTGCCTCCTTCAATATCATGTCGCGAAGGTGTCTTATGTTCGGCACACAAATCCTTTTTCCTAGCCAAAGCGTACCCTTTTCATCCTCCTTGAAATCCTTCTCTATTCCTTGTCGGATTATTTCCTTGATCTCCTTGATCTCCTCGTCCGTTTCTTGGCCCTCTCTTATTTCTTGCTCCAATGGGGAGTGAATCTCTATTATCTCCGCGTTATTCAAGAATCCGAGGTGTAACCGTTCGAGCTCCTTCCGTAGTTCGGGTGGTAGCTCCTGAACCATGAGTTGGTGACATGCTCCCTTTCTGCTCAATTCGTCCGCTACTACATTGGCCCTCCCGGGGTGGTAGTTGATTCCCACATCATATTCCTTGATGAGTTCTAACCATCGACGTTGCCTCAAATTCAAGTCCGTTTGTGTAAATATGTACTTGAGGCTTTTATGATCCGTATAGATCTCACATCGATGTCCAAGGATATAATGTCTCCAAATCTTCAATGCATGCACTACTGCTGCTAACTCCAAGTCATGTGTAGGATAGTTAAGCTTGTGCTTCTTTAATTGTCGTGAGGCATAGGCTACCACTTGTCCTTCCTGCATGAGTACACATCCGAGCCCTTGTCTGGATGCGTCACAATATATGTCAAAGCTCTTGCTTACATCTGGCAATACCAGAACTGGTGCTGTGGTTAGCCTTCTCTTGAGTTCCTCAAAACTTTCTTGGCAGGCTCGTGTCCATTGAGGGACTTTTCCCTTCATTAGCAATTCCTTCATAGGTTTTGCTATCTTAGAGAAGTCTTTAATGAAGCGCCGATAGTATCCTGCCATCCCAAGGAAACTCCGAATATCCCTCACGCTCTTCGGTTGGTCCCACTTCAGAACATCTCTCACCTTTCCAGGATCAACCGATACCCCTTCCTTGGAGATAATATGGCCTAGGAAAGATATTTCCTTTAGCCAAAATTGACACTTGTTGAGCTTGGCATACAATTGATACTCACGCAACTTCTGCAAGGTCAATCTCAGATGTTCTTCATGCTCCTCCTCACTTTTTGAATACACCATAATGTCATCGATGAAAACCACGATGAACTTGTCCAAGTATTTCATGAAAACCTTGTTCATAAGGTACATGAAGTATGCGGGTGCATTTGTTAACCCAAAAGACATGACGGTATATTCATACGAACCATACCGTGTCCGAAAGACTGTCTTAGGTATATCGGAGGGCTTAATCTTTAGCTGGAAATATCCCGACCGAAGATCAATCTTGGAGAATACTCGGGGTCCTTTCATTTGATCAAACAGGTCCTCTATACGGGGCAGAGGGTATTTATTCTTGATTATCACCTCGTTGAGAGACCTGTAGTCCACGCACATTCTTTGGGTTCCATCCTTCTTGTCCACGAAGAGTACAGGAGCTCCCCATGGTGACGAGCTTGGATGGATAAAAACCTTCTCTAACTGTTCTTGAATTTGCTTCTTGAGTTCAACTAGCTCATTGACGGGCATCCTATATGGTCTCTTAGCTATAGGTGCAGTTCCGGGTACCAAATCTAGGGCAAACTCGATGTCCCGATCATGTGGCATTCCTGGAAGCTCTTTTGGGAACACATCCAAAAATTTCTGAACCACTGGAATGCTGTCCAATGTTGTTCTTTCGACGTGGTTCGAATTTGCCCGTTCGGTTGTTTGCTGGGCTGACTCAAACTCGACACGAATACCGTGTTCGTTTGTCAACTGCACGCTCCTTTCAGCACATTGGATTACTCCATTTTGCTTGCTTAACCAATCCATTCCGAGTATGATGTCAATCCTGTGGGAGTCCAAGATAATAAGGTTGGCAAGGAAGTCTACCCCCCCTTATTTTAAGGCTTACTTTAGGACATACTATATTAATCCTCATTTATCCTCCGGGAGAATTAACTAACATAGCCCATTCTAAATGGGTTATGGGTAGATGATGTTTGGCAACATATTTGGATGATATGAAGGAATGCGATGCTACGGAATCAAATAAAATGGTGGCTGTGTTGGAGTTGGCAAGGAACATACCAATTGCGACGTCCTCAGCCTGTTGTGCTTCCTCAGCAGTGACAAGGTTTACGTGGCCACGAGCATAGTTCTACGGTCCACGTTTCCCTTGGTTGTCCCCTCCGTTTGGTTGCTGGTTCTGCTTGGGCACGTTACCTTTCTGTCCAGAGCCTCTCCTCGGGCACTGGTTAGCGAAGTGGCCTACTTCCCGCATTGGAGTCATCACTCAAGATGATCTTCTTCTCCAAAATATGGCCTCAAATCTGAAATGTTAAAGGTGGGACTAACCCCAAACTCGGGAGGCAACTCAAGTTTATATGCATTATCATTAATCTTCTCAAGTATTTTAAAAGGACCATCATCTCTAGGCATCAATTTAGACTTTCTCAGTTCTTGAAAACTATCCTTTCTCAAGTGTAACCAAACTAAATCACCTGGTTCAAGTCAAACTTCCTGCCTACCTTTACTACAAGCAATTCTATATTTTTCATTCATCTTTTCAATATTGTGTTTAGTGGTCTCATGAATTTTCAAAATAAAATCAGCACGTTCCTTTGCATCATTATGAGTTCTCTCACTAGTAGGTAAAGGCAAGATATCAATAGGAGCACGAGGATTGAATCCATACACTACCCGAAAAGGACTTACCTTGGTGGTAGAATGTGTTGCCCGATTATATGCAAACTCCACATGTGGCAAACATTCTTCCCACATCTTTAAATTTTTCTTCAAACAGCTCTCAACATGGTGCCCAAAGTGCGGTTCACTACTTCTGTTTGCCCATCAGTTTGTAGGTGACATGTTGTAGAGAACAACAGTTTTGTACCCAACTTGTTCCATAGGGTGCGCCAAAAGTGACTCAAAAATTTAGCATCACGATCTGAAACAATAGTAGAAGGCATACCATGCAAGTGAACAATATCTTTGAAAAAAAGGTCGGCAATATGTACAGCATCATCACTTTTCTGACACGGTATAAAATGTGCCACCTTAGAAAAACGATCCACCACAACAAAAATGCTGTCCCTCCCCCTCTTAGTCCTTGGCAATCCCAAAACAAAGTCCATAGAGATATCCGCCCAAGGAATGGAAGGAGTGGGATGAGGCATGTATAAACCATGTGTATTCAAACGGGACTTAGCTTTCTGACATGTGGTGCAGCGAGCCACAAAACGCTCTACATCTCTCCTCATCTTTGGCCAAAAGAAATGTGTAAGGGCCTCAGTTTTTGACACACATTTGCAGTGTTCATCACCACACCACACACCTCATTTGAGGAAGAATGATGAATACAAATGAAGAGCAAGTAACAATTATCAACATGCTCATTAGAAAACAAACTTACACATTGCAAAAGTGGTATTTCCGACATGTGATATAGATGGGCTGGACATAGGAAAACTCCTACACTTTGCTAAGGATGTCCATGCCAAGTTTCACCCAAATTCAAAACCTTTTTGAGGTCATCTTGGGTATAGATAGGAAGAGGGCAGTTTGAAAACATATTCAAATTCAAACTGTTTTTATCCCATGAATTTAAAAGTGGAAGGCATATTCTTACTCAGCACATTTTTGTGAGCTCACACACCAATTTTCACTCCATTTGGAGTTGATCTTGACATGAACTAAGGGGGAGAAATTCAAACTTTATTTGAATTTCAAACTGAACTTGTGCTGAAATTCATTCAAACCAAACCTTATTTGAACTTTGATCAATTCAAATGGCTCATGGGTGAATAATTTGAATTGCCAAGGGTAGTATGGGGTTCACTGTTTACAACAGTGAATTTCAGAGGTTAAAACTGGAGGTGGGACCCACATGTCAGCCACTGCTCAGATCAAACCGACTGAGACTTTTTCACTCGGGTCGCCGAGCCGCAGCGGTGATCGCCACCGAGGCCAGCCGCCGCGCCACCAGCTGCTTGCCCACGCGCGGGCATGAGGCGGTGCAGAGCCTTCTTAAGGCGCCTGCCCCCTCCTCGGCCGAGGCACCACCGTTCTTCCCCGCAAGAACTCAGCGCCGGCCGAAAACTTCCGCAGCTCGGACTTGATCGGAGAACGCCGATCGCAGCTCCCTCCTTCCACTCCAGAGCCCCAGCAAGGTACTAGAGACCTTCCTCCATCCTCCCCGTTGCTAGAATTCGATTGAAACCGAGTGATATCGGCTGTGCCGAAAGATCAAAATCGGAACTTGGAACCGCCGCACCTCGGGCTCTCGTGTACAGCCCAACCAGGGCGTTGTCACGCCTGAGCCAAGGCACCCTTGGACGCGCGGGTGACCGGTGCTGCTCATCCCCGAGCCACAGCTCGAGTGGTTGCTCACCGGCGGCGAATTTCCACTTTTCCCCTTTCTGTGTGCAGAACGACCTTCGGGTACGATTCTGTTTAATTCGTGCTCTAGAAAGGATTAGAGGGCCTCAGGCCGCTCTCACACGAGCTAGACACGGTAACGCACAAGTTGTCTTCACAACTCTGGGCCGGAGAACCTCTGTGCCCGGCGTAATTTAAGGTCTACTAATGGCGGAACGAACGGGCGGCATCGGGCGCACGGTGAGGACCTATTTCGGGCCTTCCCGAGCTGCCTCGAGCTTACGTCGACCTTCTCTAAGGTCCACTGATGCTCCCCGACCGATTTCTCAAGTAGCTGAGGTGCTAGGGTGGTCAGCCGACATGGCCGAAGTCGTTCCGAGGTGGCGGCTCGTCGCCGACCATGCTCCGGCCATTGTCATGAGCAGCAAACCCTAGAATCATGTTCCCCGAGTAAAAGTAGGCAGGGGCGGCCAGAATCGAGAAGTTGGAGCTGTACAGCAGCCGGCGGCGAGATCCCTCGGCGGCGGAGTGCGGGTGTCGCGAGGTTGAAGAAGGGGGTGGACCCCAGCTGTCAGGGGCCGATATTTTGAATCGGGATCCGGCTGCGGCCGGGATCGGGTGTTCTGGCGCGCAAAATCCTTGTGGGCCGCGATGTGCCATCGCCTAGGCGTGCGACGCGTGTCCCCTGGGCCCACGCGCGAGTTTAAACTTTTCCCCGATTTTCAGATTTCCTTCAAACTTCAAATCTTTATAACTTTGGCTAGAAAGCTCCAAATTGAGTGAACCAAATTTTGCTGGATTCAGCTCTCTGAGTACTTTCCAGAAAATCAAGTTTCACTTCATGAAATTCCTTATTTTCCCAGAATTAATTCCTCAAAATTTAAACTGTTAGGAATTTTAACTGGAGAATCCTTTGGAGGAAAATCCTGAAATTTTGCTGAGATGTTCACCAAAATATCCTTGAACTACCATAAAAATTTCAGATCCATTTGAGCTGATTTAATCCACCTAATGGTGTGATTAGTGAAACTGTTCCAGAGAAAATAGAAAATGTTCAGAAACATTTTCAGAATTTTCTCTGAAATTGTTTAGCTCATATCTTTAGTTAGAGACTTCAAAATTAAGTGAGACCAACTCCATTAGAACCCTCTGAAAATCTAGTTTTCAGAAAGTCATAGTTTGTCTCATGAAAATTCCTAGAACACCCTAAGAGTTCCAATTAAGATCAAGGACATAATTATTTGTGGAGGGCTCAAATGAGCTTTGCTGCAACTAAAACTTGACCAAGTCTCTGTTTAGGTTGTAACCAATACAGAGCAAAAGTTTCACAGTCATTAGGTCTATCTAGCAAAGGTTATAGACTTCACAACTTCAAAGTTAATACAAATGCATTTAAATTGATACATATGTTTCTTATATCATGTAGTCGCTAAGGTCGAGGAGGAACCCGAAGTCCTAGACTTCGTTACTCCAGAGGAACAGCTAGCCTACGACCAAGAGCAGCAAGGCAAGCCCCGGTTTGCATTAACCTTTTTACAAATGTTTATTGTTTTGAGCACCTCTTTGAATATTGTTCTTTGCATTAGAGTCTTGATTGAAAATCCAACTGCATAGCCAAGAAAACCATGGGTTGGGTTTAGGATTGAAAATCTCGTTAGCCACTGCATTGCTAGGATAGAGTAGGATTCGGTACAAGTCGAGTAGTTGGAACTACTCGCGAGAATAGGCTAGAGGCACATTGCTCGGGTAGAGATAGCACATGATACACATGGCAAGAAAATGAGACCGAGCGGAGAGTAAGGGCAGCAGGACTTTGGGGCCTGTGTGCTGTAGCTCCGCTTGTGTCGATTGAGGACCGAGCCGTGTGCGGGCCTGTTGAACAAGCTAGAACAGTACCGAAGACCTACCGGCTATATGGGAACCGGGAAACTGATGTAACTCGGGTAGCTGGGTATTGAGGCATTGCCCGTCGTTCAGAGGGTAGGTTGAGAGCTCGAGGTGTAAATCGGCTGGCGGCACAGAGATGCGCGTGCAGAGACCTCTTGCTCGGGACGATGGGACCGGTTCAATATTTGGCTAACGGGTGAAAGGTAGTCGCGTACGGCGTCCGTGATGGTTGTTGTAGACAACATCGAGTACGGGCGTACGTGACGGATTGTTCGGGTAACCCTGCAGGTGTAAATCGATTATAATCGCCGTCCCTCGCGGTCAGTGAGTACCACTTGTTCACTGTACCGTGACGTAGAAAGAACAGGCTAGTTACATGTTAAAATGTTGCTGATTGAAAGCTGGACATTGATTGTTAATGATATGCTGTAGCTTAGAGCTAATTAAAGTTCATTTCAACTTTGGGCAAAGTACATGAGAGAAATGCGTTTCTTGTTTGATTGCGGCTCTCTCATGTGCCTTAGCGTAAGGTTCTCCACAACCTGCTGCTAAAACTTGAAAGTAAGGTTCCACTAATTAGGCGAGTCCTTGCAAATGATTTTTACCTCATGCAACCCATTACCCTCATGTAGAAGTTCCATGTTTAGGTGAGACGGGTCAGACTTGCTGAGCCTTCGTGCTCACTGCTTGTGTTTGAAGCTTTTGCAGGGTTCTATGAGGAAGGGACTCCCGAAGAGGAGACGGAACCCCAGGAGGGGAACCCCGTCGAGTGGGAGTCGTGCACGCCGCAGAGTTAGTGTGCGTGTGTGCTAGCAAGGACACGTTCGAGGGCTGAACGTGCACTTGATGCTTAGTCTATGCCCGCGAGTGTAGACTAGACTTATTTTGATGTAAACATGTTCCTAAACTTGTTTATGTAATAAAACTTCCGCTTCCGCTTTGCACCTTTGACGTGTGTTATACGGTGCTGTGCAACGCAGCACCCCTCAGCGTGATCCTGGCTCGACAGGACCAATGGGGTCGCGTCAAAATGTGTGGCCAGAACATCCTCCGTCTTCTTTGCGCCAAAATGGCCCATCAAACCTCCACCATGTGCCTCCTGTAATAACAAAAGACGAATGGAACCAACTGGAATGCATAGGCGGTTAGCTCTAAACAAGAATCCATCATCCAGTACAAATTTATTTCAGGTATGACCTTTTCTACAATGCAGCAACACATCTTTAAAATCAGCATCAAGAGCATATTGTTCTTTAATTGATTCAAGTCCAAGAATTCGACAATCAAGTTGGGACAGCATATTATATCGTCTAGACAATGCATCAGCGATCAAATTGTCCTTCCCTTTCTTATGTTTAATGACATAAGGAAAAGACTCAATAAATTCAATCCATTTTGCATGTCTACGATTTATATTATTTTGAGAACGAATATGCTTTAGCAATTCATGATCAGAATGAATAACAAATTCTTTAGGCCATAAATAATGATGCCATGTCTCTAAGCATCGTACGAGAGCATACAATTCTTTATCATATGTGGAGTAATTCAGGACTGGACCATTAAGTTTTTCACTTAAGTATGCAACCGGTTTACCACCTTGCAGTAAGACACCACCAATGCCAACTCCACTAGCATCACATTCAAATTCAAAAGTCTTACTAAAATCAGGAAGTTGCAGCAATGGTGCGTGTGTAAGCTTGTCCTTCAAGGTGTCAAAGGACTCCTCTTGTGCTTTCCCCCAATGGAACACCACACATTTCTTAGTCAACTCATGCAATGGGGCAGCAATAGTGCTAAAATCCTTGAGGAAACGTCAGTAGAAACCTGCAAGACCAAGAAAACTCCTTACCTGTGTGATGGCTTGAGGTATTGGCCAGATTTTCATCTCATCCACCTCAATTCCCTGTGGAGTCACAACATAGCCAAGAAAGGAAACTCGATTCGTACAAAAGATGCACTTCTCAAGGTTACCAAATAAACGTGTATCTCTCAAAGCATTAAAAACAGCACGTAAATGATCCATATGTTCATCCAATGACTTGCTATAAATCAATATACCATCAAACTAAACCACCACAAATTTTCTAATAAAATCTCTCAAAACCTCATTCATCAAACGCATGAATGTACTTGGTGCATTAGTTAAACCAAAAGGCATTACTAACCACTCATACAACCCAAATTTGGTATTGAAAGCTGTTTTCCATTCACCTCCCAATTTCATTCTTATTTGGTGGTAACCACTACGCAAGTCAATCTTAGTGAAAATTATAGAACCACACAACTTATCAAGCATGTCATCTAGCCTTGGAATAGGATGACGATACCTTATAGTAATATTGTTAATGGCTCTACAATCAACACACATACGCCAAGTACCATCTTTCTTAGGAACCAAAAGTACAGGAACAGCACAAGGACTAAGGCTTTCACGTACATACCCACGGTCCAAAAGGTCTTGGACTTGCCGCTGAATTTCCTTAGTCTCCTCGGGGTTGGTACTATATGCAGAACGGTTTGGCAAAATTGCACCTGGAATCAAATCAATTTGATGTTCAATCCCTCTCAAAGGTGGAAGTCCCGGGGGTATCTCAGCTGTAAAAATATCCTCATACTCTTTCAACAAGTTAGTAACTGCTGGAGGCAAAGACCTAGCAATATCATCAATGGAAAACAAAACTTGTTTGCACACCAATGCACAGCAAATATCATGATCAGAAATTTCATCAAGGTCTGATTTTGTAGCAAGCATTACACGACCCTTCAATTTAATTCCCTCAGTCTTAGAACTAGGTGTAGATCTCTCATTATTTGGTGATAACATAGAATTAATGACTTTTTGATTTTCTGATTTAGAACTACTAGAAATTCCAGCTCTCTCCCTAACAGCTTGTACAATTTCAGCAGGAGTCAAAGGTATCAAAGTAATTTTCTTTCCTTTATGCATAAAAATATATTTATTACTTCTACCATGGTGCAAAGCATCCTTATCATGTTCCCAAGGTCAACCCAATAAATGTGAACACGCTTGCATGGGTACCACATCACAATCAACAGAATCAACATATGTACCAATGGAAAACGGAATTCTGCAAGTTTGTGTTACCTTAGCTCTTCCAGAATCATTCAACCATTGAATATAGCACGGATGTGGGTGTGGTCGTGTATTCAAGCTAAGCTTCTTGACCAATTCAAAACTCACCAAGTTGTTGTAGCTTCCTCCATCAATGATGACACGTGCTCGCCGGTTCTTGATGACAAAGAAAATATGAAACAAATTATGGTGTTGTAATCTATCAAGTTGTTGTACCTGTGTGTTCAGCACCCGCTGCACAATGATGTTCATGTAGGCTGATGTGTCTTCACTTCCAAAAACATGTCCCTCATCATTGTCCGTGGCAGCTTCATCATCATTGTTGTCTTCGACATCAGAGGTGCTGATGTATCCTCCCTCTTCTGTAGCCACGTATGCCCGCTGACTAGGACAATCTTTTTGCACATGACCAAGACCATGGCAGCAGTGGCACTGAATGCCGGAAGTGCGTCCTGTTGAAGCAACGGATGAAGCACTTTTGGCGGGTACCTGCATGGAATTTTTACCCGAATCCGCAGGTCGTGCAGGTGGTGGTTTTGGTGCTGCTGAAACGTTGTTGCTGCCAGAAGGAAGCTTGGCTGCTGGTTTTGGTGAAAGGGCATCAAAACGGAATGACTTGGACGCCCCCGAAGATGTTGTCGTGCGTGGAGTGTAGGAGGCACCGCTGCTGCTCTTGTTCTTTTGTTGACGACTCTGTAACTCCTTTTCTGCAAGCATAGCAAGCTGGAACAACTGGTTGACAATATTAAATTTCTTATAATCAACAATATCATGTATCTCACGTCTCAACCCCCCATAGAAACGACAAATTTTATCTTCAGTGTCCTCTACTACCCCACATCGTATCATACCCTTTTGAAGCTCCGCATAATAATCTTGCACAGAATTATTTCCCTGCTCTAAGCGCTGCAATTTCTTTCGTAAATCACGTTGGTAGGATGGAGGAACAAAACGATTACGCATAGCTTCTTTTAAACGTTCCCATGTATCAGGTTGTAAGCGTGTGGTACCTAGTTCATTCCACCATATTATAGCAAAATCCTTAAACTCACTAGTGGCTTGTCGAACTCTATGTTGTTCAGGAACAAGGTAGTAATTAAATTTCTGCTCAACCGTCATTTCCCAATCAAGATATGCCTCAGCATCATAAGCACCAGAAAATGAAGGTATGGAAAATTTAACTTTAGCAAAAGGGTCATCAAGAGGGCGGTTATTGTTACCACACATGTTGTTTCCTACCATACCTGAGTGTTTTGACGAAGGCGTTGACGTAGATGTACATTCTGCGCAGCACGTGTATCCACCTCTCCATTGACATCACACAACACGTCTTCTTCTTCTTCGAAGTTGTTGTGGTGGGTAGCATCATGGCTGAATGGTATGTGGGTCTCCATATCATCAATCCTTCCAACTAGCAAGCTTAAGCATCTGTCCAACCTCTCATGGGTGTATGGTATTCTCTGTTCAGCAAGATAATCTTTTACCCCTTGTGTGATTGCTTCCTTGACATACTTCATCATTTGTTCTATGTAACCCTTCATCTCACTTTTCAAAACACACTCCATAGGATCAACATGATCTGACATTGTTAGCAAGAATAATATGGAAAACAACAAGATTATCCCTATTAACTACTACGCAATGATGGTGGAACTCACAAAGCAATGGGTCAAGTCTTACCAAGCTCTTACAAGTTTCTTACCACAACAAGGCAAAGGATACCTGGACGACATGATTCAGCGATTGCAAGGGTCAGAAACTTGTGCTGTTCGAAAGGATGAATGTGGAGTTTGGATGGCCAAATATATGTGAGTAGCACACAATTCAATAACAGATAGTAATGCTGAATAGATGTCCAAACACTTGTCCTAGTTGCTGGCCTACTCGTGTCTTATCCCGGATGTTATGAACAAGACAGCAAGAAGTATGAATGATAAGGACAATAATTGAGCAGGAACAATTGTACCACAAGGCAAAATAACACACCCAAGTTTTGATATTTGTGCTCCTCTTCACAAATTTTCTTTTCTATATTTTTTCTTTGATTTTTTTTATATCTGCCGTGAAATCAGGAGCACTAATATACACGTCGCACAAATTTTCAGCTCACTTAAAAAAAGAAGATGTGGACAACAGAAATTCAATATGTTTCTTTATGATTATTGTTGAGCCTTTAGATGCCAAATAATCAATCTTCCAAAGTGAATCTGGGCAATGTAATTTAACTCAATGCCAAGGTTATGGCTGTTTTATGACAGCACCACAAGATTATGTTTTTGGTGGAGCTGAATTGGAAACGGTGGTGAGAAAAAAATTGGATATGATGGTGACAACGTGTGGGATGGTGTGCGTATATCAAGGAGGATAAACTCACGTAATATGTGATGAAAACTGAAGAACAAGGATAACCCTAGCACAATGGATAGTTATGGTGATCGATTTGATAACGATTGTGGCAGCTAGGGTATCAATGGAATGCAGCGGATGGAATAACAAAGTAGGAACAAACCAAGATTAAACAAGCAACAAAACACGAACTAGGACACAAATTCAACACTACGGACTCCAAAACAGAATTGTGCAAAAGGCTAAACCTGGTCTGGGATGGGGAAACCTATGACTATAATTTTTTGGCTTTTTCGTGGACGATAGGATGAGTTCAAGATAAACAAAACTAGGGGAAGGCGAACCTGACGGTGCATGTAAAGCTCTGATACCACTTTATGTGTACAGGGGTCCCGATCTTCCGAAAGGTTCTGATAACTCTCAATTTGGTGGAGACTTGACACAAATTGATCCGGCTTCCGAACAACACGTTCTGAACCCTGCAATCGCAGCACCACGTCTCCTCAGGTTATCAACCGATATTGCGCGGTTGACCTCGCCAAGAAGGCTAATCCTTGCCTGAGAATCGAAGAACACAAGTAAGAACAAGAAAGATGCAACCAAATCGCTAAAAGATATGAAGCACTCAAGTTGGGGTCTCACAAACCGTTGAACTGTGAAACTGTTCTTGACAGAATAATCTAAGCAAAACCCAGCTGTTTGTGATGGCGGCTAGGGGGTGTAAAGGAGATGGAGGACGAACAGGGGGGTCTGGGGTCGTGACCTAACTCTAAGACACGTACATAATGGACTTGGACACGATACAAGGCCCAATGGCCCAACAAGGTGATGCAACACCCTGACAGACTCTAAACTTTATATTTTCGAAGCTTTCCGTCGACTCCTAGGTAATTTTGACGTGGGGCCAGTTCCATTGGAAATTTTATCTTCTCAGCTTTCCGTGCATATGTAGAACATCAAAAACGGAGTCCGTATGCCTCTTGTGCATCCATTATAAGGTGGACTGCTCGTGGGCCCGAGTTGGACTCGAGTTTGAGTTGGGCTCGGTCTCTAACTTCTTGTTGGCGTATTTTCTGTTCCTCCACGCCTCCAAACCCCTCTCCATGTATCTCCATGTCCTCTCCATGGTTCCTAATCATAATTAATCTATTAGGTAGCAACATACTTTCAAAATTCAGATATAAAGAATTGTTCAGAACGAGCTCACCTCTAAATTCATTGTCGTGCTCGAGCTCTAGTAATTGTACCTTGCATGTCTACCATGTGAGAGTTGTGTATATCTGCAGGGGTGATGTCCACATCAGCAACAGTCCAGCGGGTCTTTGATGTCCGGCCTTCACCCGTTGGCACATGTCGCATAAGGCAACATATTCAGCTATGTCCCTTTTCATACCATCCAATCAATAGCAAGTTTTCAGGTCCTTGTACAACTTTGTACAACCGGGATGTATGGAATAAGGCTAGCCATGTGCCTCCTTTAATATCGTGGCGCGGATGTGCTTCACGTTAGGCACACAAACCCTTTTCCCTAACAAAAGTGTGCCTTTCTCGTCTTCCTTGAAATCCTTTTCTATGCCTTCTCGGATTCTTTCCTTGATGTGAGACCTATGTGTGCTGAATACATTGGCTTTGACGATAAAAGTTTTGAATACCACCAAAACACCTTTTTAACAAGGTCCGACTCTAGGTACAAGCTCCTGCAAGGTCCGACGATAGGTCCGACTTGTTTTGGGTAGCTCCGGCAATGTCCAACGTAAGGTCCGACTTGCTTTGTCTAGGTCTCACTTATTTTGGCTAGGTCCATCTTGTTTTTGCTAGCTCCGGTGCTAGGTCCGACTAAGTTCCGTGCTAGGTCTGACTAAGCTTTAGTAAGCTCCGGCACTGGGTCCGACTAGCTTTGGTAAGCTCCGGTTCAAGGTCCGGTTAGCTTTGGTAAGGTTCGGAGCTTGATTGCAACGGTTCTGCTTTTAACTTGCAATGTTTCGAACTTGCTTTACTCTTATGGAAAGTTTGCTTAGTATTATTTTACTAATTTTTGGTGTGTTTTGGTGGTTATGGCTGATATCATTTTGCTATGGTTTACAACATGCTTATGTGAGGTGCTCACGTAAGATGTTGTAGTTTCGGAACTAACGAGAGTCAAGTCGAGGACTTGTGCTCGGAAGTATTGGTTGTTTATTCATGTGCAGGTGTTGCTTGAGTTCAAGATATGGCTGGTGATGGGATCCATTGAACTAGTCTTAGAGAGTAGATGAGGTTCAACAACCAAGTTTGGGAGGAATTGTGGTTGAGTTGATCGGGAGGTTGTGCAGTATGTTTGAATCAAGAACAATGCATATGAAGGTATCTTGGACATCGTTAGAAGATGTTTGCACGTGTGCAAGGAGTGCATGGACGTGGCTTCATGGTTCCAAGGCGTGATGAAGAGATGTGGACGTAAAGAATTGGTCCGAAAGGTCCAACCGACTAGGTTATGGACTCAGGCTGCGGCTGAGTCGTGTTTGACTCAAATATGGAAAGTATTGAGTTGGTTATGATAGGATTTCGTGTGGGACATGAAGTTGAGTTGTTTTAGGAATGTTTGGGACGTTCCTAAGGTGTTTGGAAGTCTTAAGATTGCTTCTATCTGCATATAGAAGAGTCCTAAGCAGTATTGGAAAGTTACATTTTGAATCCAAGCAGGAGTAGGAGTCCGAGTTTGAGTTGAGTTGGCCTTCGTGCTGGTTATATAAGCAAGGGAGGCCAGAGCTCGTTGTGAACGACTTTGGGGCTGTTCCTCTTGTGCTTTGATAAATAAAATTCGTATTCTAATGGAACTTTTGTGCCTTGTTCGTCCGACTTGTTTCAGACAAGTTTTTCTCGTCGAGTTTCTGTTCAGCACTACCTTGCTTCGGTGGTTTTATCATAACTCGAGTTTTACAGATCCAATTGATGTGATTCTTTTTGGTTTGTTTCACAACTTGATTATCTATCATCTGTGAAAATTTCACGGTCATTGAATTTGTGGTTTCTGATCTACACGAGTTTCTTTGCAGTATTTCAGAACTGTTTTTCTCGCGTAGGACAGATTGCCCTTTGTTCGATCTTTCGATCGTAACTTGAGTTTCTCTCAACGGATTTTCATGATTCTTGTTGTGACGTCTTCGTGACTTGATTCTATACAATCTATACTAGTTTTGTCACAGTTGAACACGTTTAGATTAGTCACACACACGGTTTCTTTAACAGATCGGTTTTCTGCTGAGGGGTGTTTTGTTGCTTCCGCTGAAAAGTTTTTATCTACCATTCACCCCCCCTCTGGTAGCTTTACACGTGTACTTCGATCCTACAATTGGTATCAGAGCCAGTTTTATCTAATCTTTGTGATTTGCACATGTTTTGACTAATCATCATGGAGAAATACTCCGCCAAACCTTGTGTGTTTAGTGGTATTGTTTTTCAGGTTTAAAAGGCACGCATGGAAGCTTTCATCCAGACGCAAGGCTTTGCAATATGGGAAAAGGTGTACAAGCCTTACGATGTGACTTCAAATGATCAAGTCACGGCTACAAACATGAGAGATGTCGACAACAACAACAAGGCTCGGAACTTGATCATACAAGGACTAACTCAGAGCAACTTCGACCGTGTTGCACACCTCCGATCGGCATACGATGTGTGGAGAGCTCTTTGTGACTACCACGAAGGATCCAACACGATCAAGGAGGTAAGACAGTATATGTTCAGGAAAGAGTACATGCGCTTTGAGATGCAACCCGGTGAGTCCATTGATGACCTCTTTGCTCGCTTTAATGAAATTCTCAGCAACTTGCTGTAACACCCCAAAATCCTGTTAAGAGGGGAATTTAAAAAATTTTGAACGTATTGCATGTGTTGCAGAAATTCAAATTCAAACTAGAATTCAAATTAAATTCAAAACAGAAATGAAAAAGAAAAAGAAAAAGAAAAAATAAACCTTCCCGGCCAGTGGGCCGAAACCCACCAGCCGGCCCACCCAACACCCGCGCCAGCCCGCAGCCGCGCCCCCGCGCACCTATCGCAGACAGGCGGGACCCACCTGTCATCCCCGAGCTCCCGATCGCGCCGACCCTGGACTGTTCCCCCCGCGCGCGCGATCGTAACCGACCGGATTTCCAGCC